>CM030373.1:7404162-8604162 GCA_003604175.2 Clonorchis sinensis
ATTACTTATGAAGTTTAAGTAGCCAAAGCTTTGCGGCAAATCCGTTGAACGTTTTCCAATCGACGGACATATTCTCCGATTTCATTACAACCTAACTTATCGCGATGACTATGGGTTATCTTTTCAGTGGTTGGATTTGTATCACAGATTACGTTGAAATAGTGTGATTTCCCACTCCATCTATGAACGTCTGGTTTCTGATTGGGTATGTTTGACCAACGTGCATGTTATGTGGTGGTTCAAAATCGGGAGAAAATAGTTTTCTAACCCCCAGGTTGTGCATTACATCGCTCTCATTGCTCTCCTGCTGGCAAATAGTTAGATCACTTTTCTGTGAAGGTTCACAGAAAACTTTCACGGAACAATGGCGTTAACTGAACCACGAAGTGAATTTGAAATCAATCGGCATTCAAGTTCTGAACAGCACCAGCCGCAATTGATGGCATTCTCGGTAGCTGCCTCGAATGACGCCAGGCAGAGACTAGTTAGCAGAACGGCGCCCATTGGGAGTACTTCTGAGAAACAACTGTTTATCCGTAAAAGTTGAAATGGACTTAGGATTTGTGTTCAGGCTATACGTTTCACCACGGCAAGCCCTTCATGAACTGAGGAGTCCCACCTTCAGAATTGAATCCCCTGCAATTATGACTGCACTATAACGCTTTGTGGTCGACAAGATGTTGCTGACTTCACGGTAAGAATTGTTTGGCAGTAGTTCTGATGACGAGCGATCAGGTGCTCAGACTATTGAGCGGGAGATTGGGCGCATTCCTCATGATTCCCATTAGGGATAAAACAAATTAGGCAAAAATTGAACAACAAAGAAAGAATAAAAAGGTATTTGCAGCAAAGTCTGCTCAGACGAATTAAAGACTATTCCGTTGATGGTTGCACGCTACGTATTAACAGCTTGTATAGGTTTTCTCCACGCGAAGGCAGGCATCCAGTGTTAACGCACAAAATTCGCAAGCTTTGTCACGCAGTGCCTTTAAGTTACTCGAACTTCAGCTGGCCTGTTATTAACACCAAGGCTGTGCCTGTGCCTGACGTAAGGGAAACAGTTACTATAGCTTACCTTATCGCCCCAAGAAGGGTAAAACTGGTCGTGGGCTGTCGAAGAATTTTTAGCAACCTTATCTGTAGTGCATTACGAACATACACGTATCGCTATATCTCGAATATCGTAGCAACTGAAACATGGGGCGTCCGAGTGCAGCACATTCAGTTGCCTGGAAATATCACAAACGAGCGATTCAGTTGGGTTCCAGTTGAGTCTCGCGCAAAACCAAATTTGTTTGCAAAGGAGTGTATTTCGCTAATTTTATGCAGTTTGGTTTCAACTAGAACATGAGGTTAATGAGTTCGGGGCACTAGTGACGTGAATTTCTTCAAAACTTAGGAAACCACTCCATTCATTTGTTTGGCAAATTGGGAACGTATCGCTGGCCGCTTTTAATCGGGTGCCTTGCCAGAGTTTATGTATTCAAAATCGTCCACGAAAAAATGTATTTTCTAAATGACATATAAAAGCAACGATGGTGTCTCTGGTGAAACACACGTAAGTACATTTTGGGCTTTTTGTGCACAACGTCCCACATAAATACTGAAAATTGGATTCGACTGATAAATTATACCATAAATGAGAGATTCAGCTGGATTAAACTAGAGTCTTTCGGAAAAA
The DNA here is from genome assembly GCA_003604175.2 of Clonorchis sinensis. Lineage (NCBI taxonomy): Eukaryota > Metazoa > Platyhelminthes > Trematoda > Opisthorchiida > Opisthorchiidae > Clonorchis > Clonorchis sinensis. The sequence continues at coordinate 7,405,844 of CM030373.1, forward strand.
TCAAAAGTGGTCCGCAGTTGAGTTTGTATGTCGAGTTTCCTGCAATCCGGTTTCAGCTGGAACATAAGTAAAACACAGGAATCTCGAAGAATGCGCCCGCCTGTCGAGACCATAGAAGGACAGAATCGGCCATGGGCAGCCGAAGCGTTTTAAACAACCTTATGAGAAATTTCCTTCATGATGAAGAAAAATTACTGATACTGAATCTGAGATGCAAAATTCAATTAAATTTTTTTTCTAAAAAATATGTAACAAGTATTGTAATGCTCTACTTGGTTACCAATTGTTAAAATGGTAACCAACAGTATTCTGAAACAATGTTCCTTTTGTTTTGATTTGTGCATGATAGTATTATTGATCTTCTCAGAAGTAGAGCATATATAGGCTGAAGTATTTGTGTTTATCGAGGTATTTATCGACGTGGCCAATGAAAGTGTTTTTGTCGAAAAATCTTGAGAATTGTGCATAGGACTGTGCAGTATGTGTAGTGACTTTCCTTCAAAACATACTGCGCACCAGTGTCTGAAGAGACGAAAACCCATTCACTAAACGCTCACCACTCAACACGCAAGCAAGTGCACTTTGGTTTTGCTAATCACGGACAGTTGGGTATCATAACATACAGCTGTTAGGATGTGCACCACTCCATCCATTATGCTCTCACATGTATGATGCGGTCATCAGACAAGTGGCTCCGGTCAAACTGACAGGTTGATTATTTCTGGTGGCATCTGATGGTGGCAGCTGAGATGATTGTGTACATTTCCGGACAACTTTAAAATTTTTCACTTGGATGCTCATGCACTGTGTCGAAGATGTCATTGCTAAATGCGATTTTCACACGGATCTTCATTACCAAACAACTAAATGAAAAAACGTGCTTTATCCCAAAGCTATTATGGTCGAAGGCAAAACTCTTTGAAATTTTTGAAATGTAAACAGTTGCCAGCTTTTCAATTCTACTGAAAATGGCTCAAAAACAGCATGCTTTTTAAGTAGCCGGTTGTCCGATTCGGTTTGCGCACGAAGTAATGCAAAAGTGACATTTGTAAACAATCTGGATTGCAAAAAATTGCGGGATGGGCGCAGGAAATCAAGGCATTTCAAAGATCCACGAAGTAAATTGCATTATTGTTTTACGCAGAACACTTCACAACCTTGCATAATTTATTCAGATAACAGTTGGTTTCGCTTTATTCGAAGCTCACAACGTACGTTTGTCCTCGGGTTTCCCACAAACGTGTGTGAATATCATAAACGAGTGTTTAGTTTGAGGTTCACATTAGCACCTACCTCATTTGCAAACGACAGTCATTCCACAAATTGTTCATTGTTTGTGAAATGGGACCTTGTTTCTAACATTCTATAGGAGCAGGCGAAAACTTGGTTAATCCTTTTCGGTTCAATTAGTGCTGAACTAAATAGATCCGACGTTGCGTTTCCGGGTCCTCCATCAACCTATCATCGCTCAGTGGATTTTGTCGTTGTGCGCAAACCAATGGCAGTCACCATATCTCAGGTCAAGTTAGTGGCTGATTGTGTTTTGCCGACGGCATCGATGCTTGTCTGGTATGCGCCGAATAAAATGGGATGGGAAACCAAATCAATTAGCAAACTTTGCTCCGTGCCTTGTTTGTCAGGTATTCAAACGATGTACTGGCTAACGCTCGGTCCAACGAATTGCAATCACCGAGTAACGCGCTTCGTTTACCTAGAATCAACCACACGATGAAGATGATGCTATGTTTCGACCGCCGGTTCTACAACGGCGTTGATCGATACATTACGAAACATATTCGTAACAAAATCTTGCAAAATAAAGGAGCGCATACATTAGATCTTCTTAGCAAATAGGGTTCTCAAAAGCTGGCTCTGGTTGAGTTCATTCGTGATGAATTCGGTGAACGTTGATTGGTGCTTTCAATGAGCGACGTATCCCCTATTCTTATTGGTCTGCAATTATACCAATCAGACCAACGAAAACCCGTTACAGGGGAATATTACGTAGATTGCTCGAACGTTTCCAGACACTAAGGCATCAGCCATATGATGTACAGTGTTTTGTATCGTACACTATTTCTCTTGTACACAGTGGCCTGCTCAGCAGACAACGATGAATGTGAGCCGAATTATCCGGATTTTTGGCTTCATTGTGAATCCGACGCCCATCGATGGTTGGATGCGGAAAGGAATCAATTGGTAGACGGTCTAGTGGGGTATTTTGCAGATCTCAACCTTACAGAGTGCAAGTGGATGTGTGAGAAAACCTCCGATTGTGTGCTTATTGAATACGGATTCACGTTTCGGGTAAGGAATCTTTGCTGCTGTTACCAAATCTATCAGAATGGGATTATTCGTGGCTGAAAATCCTTTCAGGACGTTTAGGTTTCTAAAGGGCATCCTGGATTGCTGGTAAATTCGTATCAAAATAGAAATGGTAGCAATATTTTGGAACAAAATAATGTGTACAAATCTCTTTACCAATGTGCACACGAGAACAATAATCGGTAAAATCCAGTAACATTTTGCGCAATCATGCGGAATTACTGATGTGGGTTTTACTTGATTGTATTTTGATATTATGCTCATGTTATTGTAAGGTGGAACCAAGGCGTGTTGGGTAAAGAGGATTTCTGAGTTGGTGAATGAATGGAGACAGTTGTCACTGCATTGTTAAAGAGCAACGATATATCCACTTAAGTCCGCTTGGATTCGTGAGATGGTTGTTCTTGTGTGCTTACGAATGCGTGAAGAAATGAACCATTTGACCTCATCTGCTTGACGTACTACGTACAAAACTAATTTGGACTCCTCAGTTTCACTCTCTTCGTGGCTCTCAGGTTTCGATATACGTATGTTTTCGTGGAGCAGGTAGCACCTCATTTCAAGAAAACATGGTCAAGTTTCTCGGTTATCGTTGCAAAAGAAACAAATGACCAGATCTTGTGGGGGAAATTCAGCTGAAGAATGGCATGAAGGAGTTAACTGATTGTATCTTCCATCAACACTCACGCAATTCTCAAACGAGTGCCTTTGGTTATGTCGATCAATAGCCAGTAGAATCAAATCAAACGGCGAGTTGTGTGAATCCATACCATGAGGTATTTTTGCAACCCAAGAAATACCATTCGAAAATGTTTTGGCCCGCTCGCAAACTAGATTGGACCCATTTTGTTACCTCACACATAGTGTCCCGTATATTCTGGCAAAAATGTCAGGCGTGTCGCTTAACAGGGAAGAAAAATGATACCACGCAATGAGAGTGTAGCGCTGGACAGCATGATTTTATAAGCCTATCCCTTCTAGTTCAGAAAATATAGCTAAACATACCATGAATGAATCTAGGTATTCGACACATTTCGGCCGGACGCAACCCGGAAATATTTACATAATACTGTCGGAGGACTAAAACCACATCTATCATGTGGAATACCAATTGATGAATATTTTCCTATTTATTACAGTGAAAGTTAAGTGAACTGAATATTTTATCCAACTATTTTTAAAACGCCACACAGCAGAACAGATAAAACATTTCACCTAATTGTTGTTCAGGGTGTTGTCTCAGAAATAATCCATCTTCAGATGTTACAAAACTAAAGGTCATAATTTAATAGTGCACGCTATTCTCAAAACCGTTTCCCGAAATCATCTGGTTTGACCTGTGTACAATTTGTAACATAGGCTTATCTCAACAAGCTTCCTACTAAGAGCCTGTAGCTATTTTGTTGAAATAATTCAGTTTTTGTATTCATATACTTAGCCGCCAATAGGTTGTGACATCGTAAGCCACCTGGAAACGACTGACTACCAAAGACCGCAGCTGCTGTATGAGAGAGGACATCGCGTCTTTTACTGAAATGTATGAAGTATTTGTCGAAGTTCTAATGGCTTGAGCATCTGCATACTATTCACTGTGTTCCATTTTCAGTTTTAGTTGATGTGATCGCTTATGTTCTAACTGTTTCCATCTCGTCATTTCATTGGTTCACACAGACCTGCAAACTCGGTGCGGTTGGCGCGTCGGTTGTGTCTGTGCAAGGAAACAGCCTATTTTTTATCTACAGACTGGAATGCTGCGGTACCCTTGCAGTTTCACGTAATGGACGAGAATATATTTTATACCATGAAATAGATTGTAGCGTCTACGGTGATAGGACATTCAGTCAATTGGTAGCCGTCATTGCTTGTTAAATGTTGTGGTCAACGACATATATGTGGGAAAATCAACTCACTCATATTCCGTGAAGTGTATTTGATAATCATGTGCATAAACGATACGTTACTCCCACTGGAGTAAAAAGGCGCAAACGATCCAATGGTTGTCCGTGGGAGAAATATGTTTAAACCTTCACTCCACAACAGCAGCGGTGAGAAGACAAACCAAATGAAACTGCTTGGGTGGATAGGAGCATTTCCGGAATCCATTGATCATAATATTTGGATACCGGATTGATACATTGCATGCCTTGTTAACCAAATTACCATTATCCAGAAAGGAGCATATATGAGTCAAGCAAAAGACTAGATGGAATAATTTAATGCAACTTGTTTCATTAGTAACAACCGCGTTAAATTCTATAATAGCGAATGTAACAATAGTTCACAATAGTTCTTGCGGATGGTGCACCATCGAAACTCAGTGCTCTTATCATGGCTTAGTACACTGATGCTTATTATTGATCCACAGGGTGAATCTCTTGCCTGAGAGATGATTTGATACATGAGTTACATCATTCTTCGTAAGGTAACTAGTGGTCTGATCTTAATAGCAATATGGTAAGTCGCACCCTCAAAGGGTTTACGACAGCCTTCCAAAAGAGAAGCGAAAGGAACTGTTGCAGACTCCTGGGATGAGAGAATCTCATATGCATCGTGAGGGACACTGTTTTCTAAGAGAAATAAATAACAAACTACATAGCAAAATATGTGATAGATTGTATGCCTTGTTAACCATAAAGCAGCATAAGTGAACCAATCAAAACATTATTTGGGCGAAATTCAATGCAACGCTTTTCACTAATAACAACCGAATTGGATGTTCTGATAGCAAATGTAACAATAGTTCACCCGGATTCATCATTGCTTGGAACAGAAACACCGGTTTTCCAATTAGTCGTTTGTAAACGTCCCATATTAGAAGCTAGCGTTTACTCATTTGATGAGGTGATGTTTTTCAACGCAACTGTTTAAACACTCTCTGGGTCGTTTTGGTCTCGCAAATGTAGCAAGGTTCAGCTTGCTAACATTACATGCTTCATTGGGCACAGAGCAAAGCATTAGTCCGTGTTCACCCCTCTCAGAAGTTTGCATTCATCAGTTCATGTTATTCTTCCAAATGTTCCAACCTTGTATCTTTTTGATGGCTACTTTAATATTGCCTGTTCACCCATGTGTAACGTTGGGAGGTGCCTTTTATTTTATCATCTGAATAGCGTATTCCTTTTGCGAAACAAACTGCGAGTTTCTCATATGCTTCTGTGGAACAATACTCACAAATTTATTATTCATTGCCTTTATATATATGGGGCTTTTATATGACACTTTCAGCATCTGAATTTTTTGTAGTCCGTTGTATTTTTGGCTACAAAGGAAATGCCAGATGCGTTCTGTAATTTCCTTTCGAAAGTAACTCAAAGACGACACAACCTCTCCAATGACCACCAGAATTCTAACTTGTTGATTCATCTGTACGGTTGGATTATGGGTAAGATTCTGATACTCGACATTAAAGAGCAAACAAGATTAGTGTCGCGGTTTTAGAAGACCGCGAATCGATGTTATATTTGCTTATTCTGCAACAAAGTCTTACAAACTACTGTGGTTTAAGCGGCATTATTTTTTTGATTATTTTGGACTACGTGAACAACGTATCTCTGCAATAAACTTCAGTTGACAATTTGACGTCTCACGGAAAAAAACGACAGATTTTATCACAGCAATCAGAAGACAGTCATGTTTTCAATCATGATCAGTGAGATTACTGAGTTGATTATTGTTAACTTTATTTTCGTAGAAAATATTTGACTGAATTTTGGATGAACTTATGTTGTGCATTATTATTCTCTTCATATCCAACAACATCGCGCAGTGCGAATATAAGTCGATTTGTAGCGGATGCGCTTAACGATTGTCGTTTTGATACATAGGCAGCGAAGTGTCAGTCTTGAACACTAAGTTCATGCTTTCCATGAGGATAATGATGCCGATGATTCGTAAGAAAATTGATAATGAACCAGAGATCCTAGAGTTTATGAATACGTGTGCTTCATCATCATATTCAAGGATATCCCATGGTGGACGCCGATTGACTCATCTATGTTACGACCGCACAATGCTAATAACGGGATAAAGGAATTGCTTCTAATGGGCTGCAGATACGTATATTTCAGCAATTATTCTGGCTCGAGGTGATCTCACAAGGTTGAAGCAACTTTCTGGAGCAACTTCTGGCATAATCCTTAAACTCGACATTATTATTGTATGTTTAGCCTCATCGTGGTCGACCGGTTTCTCCCGTAGTATTTTGTCCGACTTCGCCTCGGAACGTCTTAGGTGTCCAAATGCAGTATAACGGAACAAGTGTCTAACATCAGAGCAAATAATCGCTGAACACTTGAAATTTGGGAGGCTGAGCTTGAAAACTAAGCCAGGAATAACTGCATAGTCGCGCGTGTTTCACATTTTTTGTGTTTGGTGCCTGTTGTTCAAAATCTGTCATATATATTGGATCCTAATTGTTAAATCTCGAGTATGCGTGATTGGAAAATTCGTAAAAAATGATGCACATTATTTCAGGATTTCCGTCTTTAAGCATTCCTATTTGAGATGCGTTCGAAACCTGGACTGCAGATTAGCAATGGTTTAGATTTGTTCAGTTTTTACAACGTAGTGAAATATTAACCAGAGGTATAATGTAAGCCGCTCTGGTCTGATTGGTTAAGAAAAACCAACTGCTGCGGAAATTTTCACGTATATTGACAAAAGGATAGTACATCGAACATTAGTCATTACAGCTTTGTTGCTAATGCATATAACGAATATATAAATAATAATCTATAATGAACAATGAATGATAATGAATGATATATGATGAATATATCAAAAGACGCTTCTACCCATTTTTGAGGAAGTTTGTAGGGAACCAAAAGCAAATTACACAGAACTCATAGTACCTAGCACGGAAACATCAAAAACCACAAGATGAACAAGTGAAAATGTCATTCAAACCAGTTTATGATGATATCTGTTCGAGGGTAAAAGCCTCATCTTGTACTAATAGAAGCATCACTTGCATCTTTGCCATTTCAAATGCAATAACGCGCTGTCTGATCATGACGATGTGGAGACAAAATAATTTGTTAGAACAAGCTGTCGTCTGAGGGGCTGTAAAATGTTTGAAGAAATACTGGTTGTGAAGGATACGTTGCGGAATCGGTTTTTTTTTCTAATACCGAGGTGCGAATGAAGATTTAAGAAAGTGAAATTGCGCATGTGGCTAAACAAGCCGTAATAAAAAATTTCAGACGATTTACACAATCCCTCACCACCGAGTCAGGTAATTCTGAGCGCATTCGGTCAACCGGGAAAAAAAAACAAAAAGGCGGTTTCTTAGACTGCATCCACCGATGTCTATTATAGGTCCAGCCAAACAAGGCTTGTCTGGGCACAAACTGCGGCAAAATGACTGCAGACCCTGAAGGGGTGAACCAGAAGTGACGACATCGGTGTGCATGACTCGTCGCATCATGAAACTTCATTCCACTGTGTTGTGGTTTTATTCAAGTTCCTATTACATTTTGACGTCTTTAACCAAATTTCAGACTTGAACTTAAGCTACACGCGCATCTACAATTTTACCAGTAGCTCGCGACACCAATAAGGCCGGCGCCAGTATATTGGCATCCTTGTACCGGATAGTGAGTTAGGAGGAGCAATTTGAGCTTGTGATGTTCACCTACTGCAACAGCGAAATTTATCATCGATAATGTGGTTAGCTTAATACTCCACTTGGGTATCCCTTCGCCAGCTGTCACGAGAAAACCCAAAAAACGGAAACCCAATGCTCACCGGACAATCTGTGCTATCAGTAAATAGGCGACAAATTTTTGCACGCACTTTCTAACCTATTGCAAAAAATATGGGGAAAAATATGAGTTCACTCCTCGTGAACAGCAGATAAAAAGTCTAATTGGCGAAATACACTCATTTGCAAACAAAATTTGGTTTTGCGAGAGACTCACTTTGAACCCAGCAGAATCTCTCGTTTGTGATGTTTCCAGGCAAGTGAATGTACAGCACCAGGCCACCTCATACTTCAGTTGCTACGGTATGCGAGATATCGCGATACATGTATATATTCGTAATGCACTACTCATAAGGCAAAACCGATCGTGGACTGTCGAAAAATTTCCAGCAACCTAATGTGTAGTGAATTACGAAGATTAATTTGTGGTTATAAGTATTTGCATATGCTGACCACGTCGTTCTATGTCCACATAAGGCAAATGTGGGAAATTAATAAATTCGTTTGAGATTCATTTCCTCTATATGCTGTCTTGTAATTTCATGCTGCGCATGAAACTTGGGCCACGCGACAAACATTTCTAGGAGCCGGGGCAAACAGTCCACTTATAACGTAGCAAAATGTAACAAAATTCAGGCATTTTATGAACAACGTGGTCTGCTTCTGGAGAACTCATCCAATGCACTAGGCCGCAGAGTATCATATCTGCAGACATATTTGGCCATAAATGGGATAAAAATTCACTCGCATGGTTCACACCCTCCTTTCTAAACGAGATTTGCGAAACACTGAAGCTGTTTTCTAGAATCCACGACGCCTTGCTCTCAGTGTCGCTCACTCTTTTCAGCTTTTGAATCGGTGGATTTCGCATAAACACTACAGTGTCCAGTAGATAGTGGCAGGTAAATGCCGATGAAATCACCAGAACAGCTAGTTTCTAATAACGCATTTTATTAAATGTATTTCTTCTTTTCGGAAATTACATGCTGGAGTATAACGAAGATTTTGTTGGGTGATTAAGCAATGTCGATATTCGACCGTATGGGGTAGCGGTTCCAACATATTAGATTCAAATAATGTGGACCTTATTTTGTGCCGTAAACTTTTGACGAAAATGACCAACTTCGTAACCAACAAGAAGGATGAAAGCCCGGTACCCCAAACGATTAGATGCTGGTGTTTTTCAGATGTCCAACGTATTAAGGATGATGATGGTTTTAGGGGAAGTCAATAACATGGTACTATCATTATGAATCACAATTCGGTAACTTTGTGTGAGCAACCAATCGAACAGCGGCATTGCAACCGATAAGTTATAGCACTATATAAAACACAATGCTGAGTCTACAAAGTTGAATGGAGCTATAAGTTGTCGGGAAAAATGCGATTATAATGGAGAAGCTAGGCATCCCCTGAATTCTCTCTGGAACTGAGGAGTGTCTAGAGGGTCCCCTGCGCCCAGCTCGGAAACGGCCTTTGGTAATGGGGCAAAATTTAAAATGAAATACTGTAAAGGAACAAGGTATTGGGCAAGAGGAAGAGGTCTGTTGCTTGCGACGCTTTGGTAGCCATCAGTTTAACCTAGACTGTGTACGACCAGAGATACCAAAACATCCCACTCCAACTCAAAGTAAACAAAACTACCGAGGGAAAATTATCACTGTTCGCAGGCCACTTGACAAGGATTGGAAAGTTTAATCGCTGCATCCCTGGTTTGCCCACAGTCAGGCAACATGAAAAGTTTTCAATACTAACTGAGAGTATTTTGGAAGAATGAGTGTCACTATGCATCCTAAATGGGGTTGTAAAACCTGGAGCTCACTTTCCCTTGTACGTTGACTTTTGTGATCATGATTTCAGCCTCGTCAAATTGCACAAGAATAGATTGCTAACACACAAACATCACAGTCCGGGTACAGGTGATATCAATTGCCACCAGAAAGGCGAGATACCTCTGAGAATTCAAAACGATATTACATCCGTCTCGTCACATGTGTTAAATACAGAGGATGAGAAACAAGAATCGTCTTTCAGTCGATCTTTCGTGAAGCAATTGCGTCCGAATCCGTAATAAAAATCTTTCCTTATTTACTTGGATTCATCAAATATACTGGGATTTGGATATTTATGAAATATGGAGAGACCCGTTTGTATTTCCCCGCTTAACTAACCTTCTTGGTTGGAAATTGTATATAGAGTGTGAGATCGGGTTTCTAGATAACCTAGTAACATAATAACTCACCCCTTACGCGCAGAGCTGAGGAAAGATTATCAAAAGACTTGCCTTAATTAAAAATGTATCCACACCAAATAACACGGTGATACTCAAAACGCCAGTCGTTTGCCGCAGATGGTAAATTGAGTCGTATGTAATCAGTTTCAGAAAATATCTACCGTGCGGTTATTTCCAACAATTTGAAATTAAGATGCATACTGATCAAGTTGGATTACCGCAGACAAATCCAGTTTCAAAAACAAAATTTTGACATAACTATTGGTTTAGTTGTATCGAACCTGGTTTCCACCAGGACCGACCTATTGTCCAGATGTGAGCGTTGCGCGAACTTCATCTGACCGTTGAAATCAGTTTTAGTCAGACAGTAATATGTTGAGTGAATATGCAAACCGCTTACAGAAACATTGACGGTGTGCTGAGACCGGATGACAGAATCTATGGACATGCTATTTTAAACCCACTGCGGACTCAGTTTTGGGCAACGGTGGACGTAGTCGTCATAAATTATTTTGATGGTTTGTCAAAATCCAGTTATGTTATCTTAGGCTCGGTTAGACGATCCTGTAGATAGCCACTGATCTGTCCAACAGGGACAGCGATTTCAGATTTACTCAGCTTATGCTAGATTCTGCAGGTAGCATTGTGTACAGCCAACCACCGTGTCACCGACAATACGGCGAAGATGTGGCGACCCAGTCCAACCTGTTGTGAGCGAATAAGTAGCATATTATGGAAAACAACACAAAACCTAACACAAAATACAAAGCAACCTCAACCACCAAACGCTTGCGTGCTGTTGGTGCGACTGGCACTCCAGGATGAGGATTGCCAGATCTAAACTGTGCCTGATTAGAGACGCTAATATTTATGGCTTCTAATCGATGTCAATTGTGTTGATTTTATATCCAAATAGGCTGAATGAGTGTCTGGAGGTGTAGGCACATTGGAAAGATTGTTATAAGCTAGCAGCAACTCAAATCCTAACCCGGTTTTATTCTTTTTGTCAGAATAAACCAGCAAAATGAATAATGATTGTACGGCAGCGAGGGACCAGTGGTGAATCCTGATGTCAATCTCTCGATAACGACGCTTATGACTACTTGACTGAACAGCTCTACCGCTTAGCGCAATCACTGATTGTGTTGTTCAAAAGTATAAGGAAAATTCGACCAATTTTTCTTACTGATACATCCATATTCCCCGCTTATAAACAGCTTTTCTTCTTGTTAAATCCACGTAAGACTGACTCCCAATAGAAGATGCATCAAATGTGCCATCATTTTCAAACATAAAGCTTCACCATAATTGATGCTTCTCACGTGATACGACATTGAGTGTAGCAAATGTTAAATATTATATTTCTTAAGGGAAAGGTATATGTGAATACGGTCTCAAAGTTAGGGCAATATAAACAAATCACAACAGGTTTGTAGCGAAATCCACGCAGCACGGAATGTATTGTTTCATTTAAGAGGAAGCGCGGTATAATGTCGCAGTAAAATGAGCTCCTGTCAGCGGCGAAAGATACTACTTTGCGGTAAGATAAGACTTGATTCTTCGTGGTACCAAAGTGGATCAGATATTGCGGTGCCTACAAATAAAATTCTCCACTTTGGGAGATTTTCTGGTTTGGATTTTGAGCCACTTCTCGAAGTAGAAAACTCTAGTCGTCCGACGATGTTCAACTTGAAGTGGTTAGTTTGCTTTTTTCGGTTAGAACAATACGATGGATCATCCATCATGTAAGCAATTCGTCTAGAATTCCTAGTAGTTTCAAACAATGGAAATCTCAGACATCCACATCATAAATCAACGTGCATTAGGAATACGCAGTGAAAATCACGTCCAGAGAGATTTTAATCTTGGATGATTTCTTGTGATTGATAGTTTAAGACACATAAATTACGATGAATTGGAACAAAACGTGGATTTTACTGCACTAATGGCGTAAACTGACATCATCTTCTGCGGAGGCAGCCCACCATTTTATTTATCCCGTAGAAAAAACATAGTTGGCAAACCGAACCTGGTGTTGTCGTCGCAGTTTGCCTACTCGAAATTTGCTCATGTTTCACCTTGTATCTAAATTGCATATAAAGACGGTTGGAGTCCTACTATACACAACAAGCAAAATTCACATTTGAATTGCCGTGGTTTTCAGTGACAAGCTCCACCCGTTAGTCCCAGAGAGCTTGAAAATGACGTTCAGGGATTTCGGCGTTTTTGCGAGGACTGAATTAACTTAAACGAACACATCGCCCCAGAATATCAACAAAATAGTTTGGAATATGAAGTGAACCAGCTGTATAAAACTCCCAAACTAGGAAATCCCGTCTGTGCCGGGAAGCTAGAAGCATTGTGCAGCTGCCTTATCCAGAGGGAAAAAATTAAAAATTAAAAATTTAGAAGTATTTAAGTGTATACTCATACTCACATACTGCATACTCACATCATCCTGGTTTAAATGGTTCTTCATTTACGTTAACGTGGATGTTTTAACGTGCTTACATGGAAGTATAGATGTGTAGTGTGGATAATTTCGCTCGACGCCTAAAGCGACATCTCACTTTATATTGTGGTCAAGTCTATCAAAAGGAACTAATTTCTTTCATCTAAGAATTCAGTTCTTGAGCAGGAAGTAAATACTGGACCACGTGGTATGATCCCTTTGACCTGTATCTAGTGGTTAACGTTTTAGCAAGTTACAATTCGGATCAACCAAACTTGACCTAATGCTGTGTTGTTCGAAGCAAACCTGAGAGTTTGGGTCCCAATTTTTCGCGATATTGTTAAACGAGATTCAAGCCCTGAAAAGAGTGTGAAAGTCTTATGTATTCACTAAACAAATCCAGCCTCCTCAATAGCAAGGGTGTTATAGAAAAGCTAGCCGTTAGTGGACAGAATCAATGAGCAGGGAATCGCTTGTAACCGATCTCGACTATTTGACTGACAATTCCAAAGTCCCACAACACAACCGATGTAGACGTTTTCCAACATTCAGGTTCTAGTGACGTTGAATGGGAATCCTCCCATGCAGCACCTACCCCTGTGTCATGGACATCACTTTTACAGCAGGTCGGTATAACATTGCCCATGTGTCTGCAACTCTAGCGAGTGTTTGTCTCTTGAAACTTGTAAACTATTTTTCTTGCTTTCAATGGTGGAGTTTAGGTAAATTCATCTATTCCACGTAGCGCAGATACGTTAGGAGACGAATGAATTACTTGGTCAACTCGATAACGCTAGATGCAAGGTGCACCACAGACTAGAGCTATGTTGTAAACAGAATGAAGTGCTATTTAATTTTTACTACCAAACGGGAAGTGTGTATACTAATCAAAAATCACTGACGTTAACCAATCTCACACCATACAGTTTAAAATCTTTGGGGCAAAAATGTATCTCAGAACAGACAAAAAGTATGGACTCTATTGTTGAACGCTCTAGTCCTTCGTTAGAATAAGATGTTACGGGCGGGGTTGCACTTGTTGATATTCTGGCTTCTCAAAAGCAGTGTTTACTTCAAAGTACATAGTTCGGCTTTCGCTGCGCATCAGATAGATCCGAGGTCTGAAGACATCTTTGATAATGGGGAAACAAAAAACAGTAACCAGGATAATGCAAACACTATGGATTTATGTGGGTTTGGTCAGGATTCGTCAATTGCTTAAACAAGCGCTCATTAAACCGGCACATTCAATGTCCAGAAATTGATTGTATTGGCCTCCAATCAGGGTCTCTGAATTGAGATAAAGAGGGTGGCTAATTTCTTCGAGTTGAACGAATTTCAAGTTTTTTCATGTCTTTTTTTTATTTTTGGCTTTTGCTTTCGGAAAAAATTGCAGCTGCATCCTAAACGGGTTGTTTAGAAATCAGCAACGGATGTTCATTTGCGCTACATGTCTGTGACCGTAAGCGATGTGGAAATGCTGCCCAGTTTCCACTGAAACGGTCGACCGTCAGTTCAAACAACTGAGGATGCCGAGATGAGAATGTCCATCCACATTTTTGAGAAAATATCATCATAAACGCAAATCGGAGGCTTGGTGTATGGTGAATGCAAAGATAAGGAAGGATGGTAGAGAAGCGGTGGACCGGCTAGCTGACATGTATACCGTAGTCAACATGCCGGAAAAAAGAGTCACTTATAGAGTCACCTTACGTTTGTCATAGGACAGTGACAGACAAGCTTTTGCGATGACAGAGTTTCGCGTACTCGCATGATTCCTAATTTATTCTCAACCAGTAAGCGAGCCCATCACACAATCCATATTGGGATGCTTGAAATACAAGCGGCAAACCAGTTGTCCTGCGACCGTTGCTATTGTAATGAAACACTGAAACACTGAAACGCTGAAACACTTCGACAGCCCACGACCGGTTTCGCCCTTCTTGGGACTCATCAGGTAAGCGATGTCTCCGAGATTCCGTCAACCTTATGTTCCACTTGAACACAAATGGGATCAATTTTGACAAACACACTGGGTTTCAAATCAATTAGGTTTTCACGGAGGGCCACTGAATCCATCGTTTATGATATAATCCAACTGAATATGTTGTACAATGGTCGCCCCATGTTCCAAATTGGTACGATATCCGAGAAATCGCAGTGTATTTTCATAAAGAAAACTACTCACGATGTTGCTAAAACTCTTCGTCAACCCACAAACGGCTTGGCCCTTCCTCGGCTTAAGCAGGTGGGCGCAGTTACCAAGATTCCGTCACTCTTATATTCCAATTGAACCAAGATTGCACGAAATTTGCCAAATACTCTCATTTGCGTACCAACCCAACTCAGTTCGCCAGTCGTGGTATTGTTCAACGATTTCGTTATTAATGTAAAGCAGCGTGCACCGAAAAGCCGAAAACTTTGTAATTCTAAATTATCCTTTTCCGACTCATGAGTAGTGTGTACACAAGGAGGACCCCAATTGCTCCTAAGCGTCAATTAAATGCCGTATGTTTTCATGATCTGGTTACCTTCGCAAACAGCGTGAAGGCTTGTTATTTTACATCAACAGTGCATCGAAATCCACATTCTGATTTCTAGTCATTATTATCAAAGTAGTTTACAAGATCAACCACTCTAAATCCTCTCAAGCTTCACTTTTTGAACTAACCCTACCTACTCTTCACGTCATGAATCTTTTCGCTTTCCGAATCCATGCAGAATAAAGGTGAACTCAAGATGTATAAGTCAAATGATGTAACGTATTACTCTAATCCCATAAGCAAGCAAGCCATTTTAGTTTAAGCATCGTCGAATGATTGATGTGTTCTAGTCGGATACAAAGCTTACAATCTTAACCAGAAAATCTTCCAATTGACGAATTTTATTGCTGCGCGACGCAATCTGCGAGTCAAAATGCTATTGCGGAGAATTATGCGAAACATATATGGGGATTTTGTCATCCTGAGCGAATGTTTGTCTTGTCTTTTGTCATAGGCTGTACCTTGAAGCACTTGGGGATAAGGAGACCGGAATGTGTGAGGTCCTACACAATTATCGGGTTTGCGTGAATAAAAGCGATTTAAATGTTATAAAGAGATCGGACAACGATCAGTCGGTTTATTGGTATTTCATTCGCTGCAAATATCTGTTTATTCTGGTGTGGATATTCAGTGATGCGAAAATGACACGAAAATGTCACACACAGTGCAAGATGAAAGAATATCGTTCAAGATACGCGACTGTGTATTGTATATTTATACATCATTTGTGCTTGCGAGAGACTGGTAAACATAAAAAAGTAGTTTCCCATTTGGAGATTTTCAGCTATTTGGATTTTGACAAGGATTGGTTAGCCATTGGATGATCAGCTTTATTTGGCCCAGAGAAATAAACTGCTGTGGTGCGTTATAAGTGATCATTATGAGTGAAAAATTTGCAATTGTGTGGCGCGGAACCAGACCAATTTTCTGCAGTCTTAATAGCAGTTGCTTCCTCACTTGTAAATATAATTTGCCTAGTCGTGCGCATCATTCTAGGAGAGGACCAATAAACCAGGTTTCGTGGGGCTTACCGCTCCTGAGGGTACCTTGACGTGATATCAATGGAGATCATGCGTTGCTACAAACCTCTATCGGAGTGACCTCCTCTTTGGAGGATCCTTTGATATCCGGTGCTATTCTGACTGAATTCTGACCAATTTTCGTCCAAAAATGTAACATTCTTGTGCACAGCATTGTCAACTTGTCACGGTTTGGCACAACCCTTGAGTGCAACGTTGAAGCCGGACAATTTATGTTCTTTGGATTGCGGCTGTAAATGTGACAGGGGTAATCTGTGGCATTTATTGTGTTGTTTGTTGTATTGTGTCACGCACACACAAACGTAAACTATCACAAGAAAAAAAATTCGAAGTCGTACTTCCGGCAATTTTTATTTTCATGCTGACTACAACCGAATTTTCAGAAAAATCAATTTGCATTTCTGGCCACATCCGTTGTAGTGTCAATCTGTGGAAAAATATTTTCCAGCCTAGTCGTGAAAAAATACCCTCTACCAGTTAACATTTCTGTTACATTTTAAACGAAATAGATATGTGATGCACTGAGCAGCACAACCATGTTTGCTTGTTGTCAGAGCAACCAGATACCACATGTCTGGAATCCCAGTGGTGAAATGGGATATCATATATCCTAAAATAATGTCTGGCTTATTGCTTGTGCGTTGCCCTGTGTCAGGATTCAAGTCTGTGTTTTATCAAAGTTCATTTTCCGAATACGTGAAAACGTCGATTTAGATCCGAGCTCCTTTTTCAACGTTCTCAAACAAATACCATTCACTCTGAACATTATAAATCCACAGCGCACCATATACACGTCTCATACTACTCATTGCGTAACTCTATGCAAATTACGGTCTACAGTATAGCAAATGGAATATTCTTACAGCTCTCAAGCTTGGTGTGCAGTGTATATTGAGTGGATATATATCATAATATTTGGCGTGAAATTAAGATTGTTTGCAAATTTCAAATTTTTAGGTCTTGAAAGATACGCGCAGGTGATTTACCACTGCGATATTTCGAATCTTACGCCAACGGGAACATCAGGCGTCCTTTGTGCAGCATATTCAGTTGAAGAATATCATAAATGTGAGATTCAGCTCAGTCTCTCGGGATAACCGACTTGTATGCAGTCGAGTGTATTTGTCAACATCAGATCAATTTGTGTTGAAGTAGAAGATAAGGTCAACGGAAACTCTGGGACTGCACCTACCTGATGAGCTCCAAAAAGGGCGAAACGGCTGTGGACTGTTGAAGAGTTGTGAGTTGTTCCACTATCCAATTGCACCAATCAGGCAAGAGACTGTACCTCATACATTGAGCATAGTACATCGGTAGAATTCATATGAAATGGTTTGAGATTAATTTAATGGTTATCGTTGTAAATCTTCGTTTATCCAGTTCCAATTAAATCTTGTTTCAGTGTGTCTGCTCCATCATCTAATTTTGTTAAGCGTAACAGAAGTTTCCGGGGAATATCACGAAAGTTGGCAACTTAGCTTCTGCTTTCAGAGAAGAAACCACGAAAAGCTGTTTTGATCCCACAAGATTGTTACGCTTTGGCCAGCTGCTGGTTAGTATCACTTTCTGTGATGCTGAGCCAGACAAATAGAATGGCTTGTACATTGTTAGATGTCCAGTAGGTAGTCGGTTCCCCCCCAGCAGTTGACTGATTTGACCATGCAAGTGAGGGGATTTGAACATGTTATTTGATTTCAAACTAGCTAGCGATAGTCTGTTTGACAAAACTCATCGCCTCCGCTTACCGAAAAAATGTTTACGATTTACAGAGTGGACACCGTTCTTTGCACTCAAACGTGTTGTTTCATGGTGGCCCAGTGAACATTTACAGATGGTGCTACTTAGATCAGCCGTTAAACTACTGCGAGAAATGCATTACCATAGACCTGCCAAACACCCGCACGGCGTCAATACTAGGTTAGTTGCGTGAGTTTTAGTGAATCTTCTCAGATTCAGTTGAATGAAACACAACTGAGTGATTTGTATCCTTTTGGTGGTTGATTGTGATAAAAAACTTAGATGACCGTTTTCCCATACGGCAGCAGAGACTCGAATTAGAGTCTTCTTTTCAAACGCTGGTCTTTTCAATAAAACATTCTAAATAGCAGTGTACAAAAAGTAATCCCTTTTATGACATTTTCAAATCAGACCACCTGGTTTACTTCTCGCTCATTTTCTGCAGAGAACGACGTCGCAGCTTTTCGATACATTGCGTTAAAATTCATATTGCTGGAAATCAGAAAACCATAAGAGAGGACCAGTAACAAGATATTTTCACGTCGGAATTTTTCACACTGTGCTTGAAACAGACCGCCGCTTGAATGCATTTGACCAATGGATTCGGTTTGGCAGGCCTCGAGGCAGCAGCACTGATCTGTATTACTATATAGGACTAATCTTGTATCCGTCTGAACTAGGCCAGCATAAAGTTTACCACCTTTCGTCAATTCTGACCACAAAGGAAATCTTACACGATTTATCAGCAGATTTATAAACATGCTGTGAAGGAAAAAAATCCACTACTTTTGGTGAACCTTGGGTAAGACAAGTGAAGATCTTCGTGTACGGTTACCTAAAATGCAACTGGGTGTGTTGATACCGTTAGAACTAAAGTCTGTCCATGTCAGTCCCAGTTGCCGTAAGAGTAATTAGCATCTGATGCAGATTATTCAAATATTTACTTGGGTTTATTTGCCATAAAAATGTTTACCCCTTGAGCATTTCATCAATCATTGGTCGAATGAGTGCGAATTAGGGCAATTGAGCAGCTTCATTTTGCGCTCCATGATCCATCTCTCCAATCGCTGACAGCTAAATCATAGTCGTAGACCAAGGTCAGTCTTAACTGCCTGTCAAGAGTATGCGCTTACCATCTACGCTCACCTCCAGTTCACATCGAAGCCAATTTAGACTAGCGCAGTCAACGAGTTAGCAACACCAGCAACGACGATGAGAACAAATACGGCACTCAAACTGCGATGCGACTGATGAACCATAACATGTACCAAGCTTTGGCGGAACAGATCACTGGCTGATCCTGTCCGTAGCCCGCGGCCCTGGTATAAATGGCTTTATTCATGGATTATCAGGCTTTTTCGATAGAACCCGAGTTCCTTATCAAGCACATAAGAGTTCCACAATCTGTACAGCAGTTTTACCCCTGCTAGACCTTATCAGCAGTATTAGTCTCAACAAGATCCAGGAAAATTTGAACCTGAAACTCAGATCGTCATCTAAGCAGCACATTATATGGTCAAGTTTGGCTGATCCGGAGTGTAATTGTCTGACACCAGGGCATGTATAATTAACGATTATGACCCGAACAACTCTATCGTGCCACGTGGTCCAGCAATAACTAGAAATTCAATCAGTGATTTCTTAGATGATAGTAATTGGTACCTGTTGACTGGCATGACCATGACGCGTAGTGGGACATCGTTCGAGGCAACAGATAAAGTCAACATCACTTCTGAATTCGGAATTAAACGATCATGGAGATTTAGTTTGGTTTTAGAAAGGGGATTAAGGAAATCTAGCTTCATCTATTTTACTGATCTTGGGAGATGTTAGAGCTTATATTTCCATGAGCATTGCTGGTGCCGAACTTGAAATCACCAAAGAGAAACCTTATTACACGAGTCTTTGTTTTTATCGAGTTTGCCAGTACGTATACTTCAGAATCAGGTTGGGGCATCGTGAATGAGCAAACGCCCATGTAAAAGACTGCCTAGTCCACCCGCGCAAGTTGGTCGCATCTGAATTTTCACGTGCTGGTGCATTAGTGGTAACACCTTCGCCTCACATGTCAGGTGTCCGGAGTTCAAACCCCGGCACGGCTATCGGATATGCACTGGTGATCGGCTCTATTAATAGGAAAATTTGAGCCCAATGCTTTTCCAATATTTGGTGTGAACTCACCAGAATAATTGGGCCAGGACAGAGCGTGAATGTGAACAGTAAAGATATTCGTTTTATACTGTTCATTTGAAACGGTGACTTGCGGGCTCTCGTGGCGGATAACTTCCAACATCATATGCGACCGCATGAGACATGGTTCGTCTTTCAGAATCATTACGTTTGCGGTGTCAGTAAAATTTTTCGATTGATCCTAGAGGTTGGAGTAGTATAATTCCTTGTGTGACATTCAGTCATTGGAAAGTCGTTACTCTATGCCTGGTGGGTTACACACGAACAAACATCGTGTAGAATGTGCCATTGATGAATAGGCTATCGGTAACAGAAACTATTGTATCGTTTCACAACAAGGACTGCCATCGAAAATCATATCAAAGCAACCACTCGAAGGATGTGTTTTATGAGTCACTTCTAGAGAGTTAAGTGACGATTTGGCTGTGTGACAAGTAAAAGTGAAGATAGCTAGTCAAAATATCATATCACAGGTCGCCCGTCTCCCTAAATTCAGCTGGAATAGAGCAAAATATTGGACATACTTCTCAGTTGGGCTTGGTTACCTAAAAGGTTTTCTTGTTTAATTGTCGTGCCTGGTCGTGTATCTGGTCGAGGGTACTCTTTCGGTATTTGTTCCAGTTTATTATGGTAGTTGGAGAAGCCGAACTATGCTGCTGTTCGGTGTATCGGTCCATGTTTCCTGGCGATCGATAAATTGCAGTTTGTGACTAAGTTGCCGTTGACCAAAAACAGGACGAATTAAATTGAGGACAGTTGCGTTTTAGTCATGATTTGAGTCGTTTTTGTGGAGTGAAACCATGGCCATTCTAACCAATCTTGGTGGGATGAAGCAGTTTTCAACTACTACTCACAGGTTAGTAGTTTGGGTTACAGTAACTGCTGATAGATGGAAACGAGGAGAAAACTTTTATGTAGTGCCTTTTTCTTTCGGCTTCAATGAATTTGATACGACCGACAGACATCCGTTAGAAATACAGAATCACAGCCGCATCAAAATATAAACAGTGCATTTTCATGTTACGCTCGTTTGAACGGTCCATATTTTTATGTTGGCAGCCATGCTCCAATGCGTTTGCGCATGAGTATTGGGGCGTTAGACACGAGTTCCCAATTCGACGAAACACAGTTGCATTTAGTTTATTTTGACTTGCTCAAATTTGATGCCATTACGTTTTCCAATCTGTATTGGTTACAATGTTTGATTCATCGGAACAAACTAGTGCGTTTCACATTGCTCGATGTTTCGAACAACGTTCCACTGGGTGTCTTGGTCTTGTCTGTGAACAGAAGCGTTACCCTATCGTCTAGAAATTTATTGCTGGAGCAGCCAGATGATACCTCACCACAAAACCTGATCCACCTTAGCGGGATATGATGGGGAGATCACTTTGCAATCTGTTAGCCAATTCCACCCCTGTCGGATCAAAACTGATCTGATGATATGTCGTTCCGGCTGAACCTGAGTGTACAGGTTCCGATTTTCCTGGATTGTTTTTGCGTAGTTTGCCACTAGTTATTTCTATCGAGGATGTTGTAAATGTCCATGTCCAATGTTCATTTAAATGGAGGATGCACAGAAGACCCTGCAGATAGTGTGAAGTTCTTATATTTTCACTTGACAACTACAACTCTATCAATATTAAAAAATCCGAGAAACGGAGGAGCCGACGTCAATTTTGGTCATGATCTGCGGTTAGCAGGAGCTGGCAATCTGTTTCTTTCAGGTTCATTTCATACGAAAGGTCTGTAGCTGCTTATGGATATCGTATTTTGCGTGCTCTTGTCGCTTCTTTTAGCGGTGCTGGTATTGGTAACGCGCTGATTGGTCTTCAATAGATTGGTTGTTATCTGAAATGGACATAAGCGAAATTGGTGAACACACACGCTACATTATCTAGTTTCATCGAATATGGCGACGTAAAAATGTAGCGGACAAATGAGCATTTAGTCCCATCAGCATACGAGTTGAAGCAAAGCGCCCAAATGCATAATAGATCACCTAAAGCAAAACATAAGCAGTTGATTGTCTCACTCGACGTCGCTTTCTTGAACCTTTGTGCGAAGTACGTAAGAGTAAAACTGCGATCAGAGTTTGCCGAAGTTGGTCGCAATACGTTGTAAACTTTGACGTTCTCTGGTGGCGAGGAAGTCGAGTTTGTTTGACCAGGACCAATCAACCTACGATGAAGACGTAAAAGTCTGCATCAAGTTGGATTTGGCGTATCTCGTTGCTGGTCTTCTCTAAGAATTTCCTGATTTACTGCAAAATATGTCGTTACCTTCTGCTTCAGGAATGACGAGCGTGAAATGGTTCACTTTCAATGAGTACCCATCTGTCGTCCAATAGACAAAAGGGGATGCAGTCAGCGATTTGACACCGTCGCCAGCTTCATCAAAACCACAACCGCAACCAACTCAACTACGATTTTATCTTTAACATTACAAGTTAAAGATGATATTTATCGCAAGCCAAATAAAACAGCCGCCACATTAGCATAACCCTCGTGTCTATGCTGAACATCGAAAGGTTCACATTAGATCACGCAATTTTGATACATTAGAAACAGTCTTTTAATTGCGGAGTTCTCTACAGAAAGACCAGACCTTATTATTAATGGAAGAGGACTATTCCAGTGACCCATAGGTTTACTAGATCTCTTCAGAAACCTCATGAGTAGCGTGTCATGTCTATACAATATATTGCGATATCCCAGAAAACCAGCTGACCGGGACATAATGCGGCCGGGAGCAGAAAATTCAGTTAATCCAAACCTACCGATGCCCCACTCTCAGGGAGTGAGAATCAACTATTTGCCAAACTATTTGCAAGTGCCCATGTTTTATGGGTGTCTGAACATTCGAAATTCGCGAAGGGTTAGTTCAATTTGTGCAACCTCACACAATCTACATACTTAAACTACAGTGTGCACTGCATCTTACTACGGGATTGGGAGCCATAGTTTTGCATGTACCCATATAAGTTGGGTCACACAGAATGGTGCATATGTCACGCTGTGAGCTCATGATGGGCATGGTGAATTATATCTGAGTACATATGGGAGATACTGGAGTAGAACAAAACTGGATGACTTATGGTTTTCAGCAGATGAATTTTGACGATACGGTGTACAATTATTAAGCGGAACAATAGCTGGACGAGTGGTAGACAATCTCTAAGAAAGTGGTCAACTAAACGAGCCCAGCAAGGGTTGGTTCAATATGCGTTTCGGAGTACAGCAAAGCATCCCATGCATATTGCGAATTACAAGCCCTTGCAGAACGTTGTTTCAAAAAGTTATAGACGCGTGTCTTGCGCATTGCACACATAATAAATCAAGAGGAGCATATTCAATATTATTCGCTTCTGTTCGTTGAATACCACAATGAACAGCGCTAGATTTGGTAACGTCATTGCATTCAAATCTCCAGTGGCTGGCCTTCCTCACTAGCTAGACATGAAACATTACCTGAACAATGTGAGAAACGTCAACTGAGATGTGTCCTTGTGTGGTAGGCTTTTCAATCCTTATCCAACTGGTTGAATCGACCAGTAAATACGGGTTCGTGGAGTGAGACTACGGCTGATGCTTTGGTAGGATCAAATGAAAGATAGGTTGTCATTTGTGCACCACTGTTGGATGCGAATAGTCATGGTTTTCCTCATTATTAGAGGTGTTGATCACGCTTGATGGGTTCCCACCGCAAAACATTGATTGGCAGCAGACTGAGGTTAAAATGATTAGCAGCACAGGTTGAGGACATTGAACAAAATGCGTCCGCGCTCACTGGTTTTGATACCGATCTCTCAAGATTCCATTTTGTAACTCACCAACTCTTTGAGTGTATCACATCAAGTTTTCAGCGTTTGGCATAAACGACTGGCGCTCTCTGAATGATGTAGCCATTTATTGTATAAAACGGAATCAAAACCCCGATTGGTGGGGTTTGTTTTTATGGCATTCCCCATATGCATCATTAAGGGGATGCGAACACAACTGCAAATAAATTTTGTTGATTATAGTGACCACAGAAATAATGTGAGGCATATCGGAAAGAAAAATAATCAGTTAAACTAACAGAAATTATTCAAAACTAAAAGGGAGGCGCGAAGGAACATTCACATCTGCGTTTGGTGGTATAATATTATTAATTTTCTATAAGAATAATCATGGGTGATTGAGAATACATCGTTTGAAAAGTTGTAAGTAGGAAGCTGTTGGCTTTTTCAAATGCAATATGCAGAAAAATCGTGTTTGATTTGTATTAAACGAATTCCCGCCTATATTCCTGTTGGTTTGTTATCGATGGCATGAATGTGTTTCCTTTTGATTTCGATTTTTGATTCTGGAATAAAGTGGAATGTTGGGATTTAGTTTACTCTTTGAATTGTTCTTGTTGGAAAACAATGTCTTGTTTAAATATATGTAAAATGTGGCTTGAAGTCACTTTGTGGAACATTTGACTCATGTATACTGCTGAAGGTTAAAGGTGTGCTTCGTGACATAGGTTAAACCTTAGTATTACAGAGTTCCATTTCAGTCGTTAGGAATTAAATGGATAGTATACTGCGCTCAAAATATGGTTAAGTACGTCATAAGAACGGGAGGTCCTCGTGTTCCGAGAAATTCGAAATACCTAAAGCTGTTGTCGATGTGTTGAGGATTAGTTCGTAATTACTTATGAAGTTTAAGTAGCCAAAGCGTTACAGCAAATCCGTTTAACGTTCCGTAATCGACGGACATATTCTCCGATTTCATTACAACCTAAATTATCGCGATGACAATAGGTATTTTTTTTTCAGTGATTGAATTTATATCACAGAATACCTTGATATACTGCCATTTCCCACTCTATCTATGAACGTTTGTTTTCTGATTGGGTATGTTTGACCAACGTGCGTGTTATGTGGTGGTTCAAAATCGGGAAACAAATGGTCGTCTAACCACCAGGCTGTGCATCACATCGCTCTCCTGCTAACAAATAGATGGATCACTTTCCTGAGAAGGCTCACAGAAAACCTTCATGGAACAATGGCGTTAACTGAACCACGAAGTGAATTTGAAATCAATCGGCATTCAAGTTCTGAACAGCACCAGCCGCAATTGATGGCATTCTCGGTAGCTGCCTCGAATGACGCCAGGCAGAGACTAGTTAGCAGAACGGCGCCCATTGGGAGTACTTCTGAGAAACAACTGTTTATCCGTAAAAGTTGAAATGCACTTTGGATTTGTGTTCAGGCTACACGTTTCACCACGGCAAGCCTTTCATGAACTGAGGAGTCCCACCTTCAGAATCAAATCCCCTGCAAATATGACTGCACCATAACGCTTTGTGGTCGACAAGATATTACTGACTTCACGGTAAGAATTGTCTGGCAGTAGATCTGATGACGAACGATCAGGTGCTCAGTCTACTGAACGGGAGATTGGGCGCATTCCTCATGATTCCCAATAAGGATAAAACAACTGTGGAGTGGTTCTTTGCAGATCAGCATAGATTGATTTTACAGACCAAGCGAAACCTTTATTAGGATTTCCAAAAATCTCCTCTTATCTCGAAAATTCAACAAGTGTCTGACAAGTGAGCATATAGCTAGGATCACGGAGTGAAGCCAATGGTTGCATGTGGGTTGAGATCCTACCAAGTGGCTTCGCGGATTGTTTTTCTCTTCTCAAGTTTTAGAGTATGCTTCCGGCCACTTGCAGTGGATTTTTCGACTAAATGTACATACTTATCCTGAAGTCGGCCTCCTAAATCACTATCCGTCAACCATATAACACCGGGACATCTTATCAGTTAGGATTTACACTGTGAATATCCAAACATCTCAAATTTTCTGGTCTCGCCTTTGCGTTCCCAAGAGATATTCATTATCTTGTTTCAAGGGTGTGAACAAAATTCTGCGCCGATTGACGATCCTGTGAATAAGCAGATTCCAATTGTGGATGCGAACATGAAATATGAATCTGCTATGCTGAAAATGTTGTCAGTACATAAAATGTTTTTTCCTATGAATAACTACAAAGCTTCTACAAAACTTAAGCATTTTCAGCCACCTTGTGAGCAACACATTAGGAACATTGCCAATATACATATTTTTCAACTTCCTCCGTGTTAGTAATCTGACTCAAATATTGTGCCACTCGGTAATCAGAATTTTTCACTTTGTTGGGTTAGAACAATACGGTGGACGATCCATCATGTATGATATTGTTCTGTTCTTCCTAATCATGTTACCCGATGGATAACTCTCAGATGCGCAACTCCAACCCACATGCTATAGGAAAACAGGTTGGCTGATGACGCACAGGAGACATTGAGCGGACTAGTAAAAATGAATCTTGAAAGATTTCAAAGTGATTGATCGTTTAAGCTGCATATTTGACTATGCATCGGAATCATCATGTGGAGCTCCGGGCACTAGTGACGTAAATCGCTTCACAAATTAGGCAAAGCAGTCCATTCATTTGTCTGGCAAATTGGGAAAGTATGGCTGGCCGTATGACTGGCTGACGTATTTGTGTTTATCGAGGTATTTTTCGACGTGGCCAACGAAAGTGTTTTTGTCAAAATATCCTGAGAATGGTTAAATTTAATTTCAGCGGAAGTAGCAGAGCTCTCGGATTGTGCTTGTTTGATATCATACGCCTACAATCCCTGGCAATGAAGACACTATATATACCAGTTTGCTTACTGCTTTGTGCCCATCGGATATTGTGCACGTGAATCTTAGGGGATTCGATGGGACAAACAGGCTTACGTAACAGTCGTTCGGAAATTCCGGCTATGGTTGTCCATTCCCTGTTGGATGAAACGTACCTAGGTTAGGTTGGGAAAATGCAGGCCAATATTACGTGTGCCTAGACTGGTACAAAGTAACATTCTGAGTGAAGCATCGCCTCCTTAATATTGAAATATTTCTCAAGCAAATAAGTTAGTCATTCAACGCTGACAGGTATATTCGTTCAAAAGAGCGGGTAGTAACATCGATTTGCAGTTAATGTTGTATTGCACCACTGATGCAAGTCGACGGAGCTCGTCTCCGTTTGCCTCAAGTTAGCCAAGGGAATTATATTTGTTGCTATCTATTAGATTCTGTTCGGCCGTTTGCCACTTTTAATAATCCAAAGGACTCTGCAGTGACCAAATCATACTGCGCACCAGTGTCTGAGAAGACGGAAAATATGCCACTAGACATTCAGTACCGAAAACTCACTCACAAAAAACGCTCACCACTCAACACGCAAGCAAGTGCACTTTGGTTTTGCTAATCACGGACAGTTGGGTATCATAACATACAGCTGTCAGGATATGCACCACTCCATCCATTATGCTCTCACATGTATTATACGGTCGTCAGACAAGTGACTCCGGTCAAACTGACAGATTGATTATTTCTGGTGGCACCTGAGGTGATTGGGTACATTTCCGGACAACTTTAAAATTTTTCACTTGGATGCTCATGTACTGTGTCAAAGATGTCATTGCTAACTGGGATTTTCACACGGATTCTCATTACAAAACGACTAATTGACAAAACTGGCCTATTCCCAAAGCTATTTGGGTTGACAGCAAATCTCTTGGAAATTTCTGAAATGTAAACAGTTCCCAGCTTTTTAATTCTACTGAAAATCGCTCAACAACAGCATGATCTTTATGCAACCGGCTGTCCGATTCGGTTTGCGCACGAAATAATGCATCATTGTTTTACGCAGAACACTTCATAACGTTGTTATTCAGCGGATAACTTGAAGCTCACCACGTACGTTTGTCCTCGAGTTTCCCACAAAGTTGTGAAAATATCATAAACGAGGGTTTATTTTGAGGTTCACATTAGCACCAACTTCATTTGCAAACGACTGTCATTCCACAAATTGTTCATTGTTTGTGAAATGGGACCTTATTTATAACATTCTATGGGGGCAGGCGAAAATTTGGTTAATCATTTTTCAGTTCAATTAGTGCTGGAATAAATAGATCCGGCGTTGCGTTTCCGGGTCCTCCATCAACCTATCATCCCTCAGTGGATTTTGTCGCTGTGCGCAAACGAACGCCAATCACCATATCTCAGGTCAAGTTAGTGGCTGATGGTGTTTTGCCGACGGCATCGATGCTTGTCTGGTATGCGCCGAATAAAATGGGATGGGAAACCAAATCAATTAGCAAACTTTGCTCCGTGCCTTGCTAGTCAGATATTCAAAAGTTGTACTGGCTAGCGCTCCGTCCAACGGTTTCCAATCACCGAGCAACATGCGCTTCGTTTTATGAGAATCAACCACAGGTAAAGATGGTGCTTTATTTCGAACTCCGGTTCTACAACGGCGTTGATCGATACATTCGGAAGCGTCTTTCTTAACGAAAACTAGCGAAATAAAGGAGCGCATTCATTAGATCTTTTTATCAAATACGGTGAAGGACCAACATTAGACGGACATTAGTCGCAATCGGCGTTTTTGAGCGTCCGCTAGAAGAAGTATCTTTTGAGAATTTCAGTTGTTTTCGTTTGTATTCATGGCTCTATTGTGTCTTTTTATGTCAAAATAATCGTAACCGATTTGGCGAATTCAGCTGTGTACTTCAAGTCGAACAGTTTACTCAACCAAAACGATTTTGTCTGGAAAGTGCTTGAATACATTTCTAGTGTGGGTTTGACGCTTGAGGATCATGTTATTCACACACACGCACATACACATCGATGCCTTAAATCTTTGTTATTACATAGGTTGCTCAGAAGCTGGATCTGCTCGACTTCATTCGTGATGAATGCGGTGAACGTTGATTGGTGCTCTCAACGTATCACTATTCTGAGTTGTCTGCAATTATACCAATCATACCAACGAAAACCCGTTACAGTTGAATATTATGTAGATTACTGGAACTTTTCCAGACAATTAGGTATCAGCCATATGATGTACACTGTTTTGTATCGTATACTATTTCTCTTGTACACAGTGGCCTGCTCCGCAGAAACCGATGAATGTGAGCTGAGTTATCCGGGTTTCTGGCTTCATTGTGAATCCACCGCACATCGATGGTTGGATGCGGAAAACAATCAATTGCTAGACGGTCTAGTGGGATATTTTGCAGATATCAACCTTGCAGAGTGCATGCGGATGTGTGAGAGAACCTCCGATTGTGTGATTATTGAATAAGGATTCACGTTTCGGGTAAGGATTCCTTGCTGCTGTTACCAAAACTATCAGAATGGGATTATTCATGGCTTAAAATCCTTTCAGGACGTTCAGGTTTTTAAGAAGCACCCCGGATTGTTGATAAATTTGTATCAAAATAGCAATGGTAGCAATATTTTGGAACAAAAGTAATGTGTACAGATCTCTTTACCAATGTTTACACGAGAACAATAATCGGTAAAATCCAGTAACATTTTGAGCAATCATGTGGAATTACTGATGTGGGTTCTACTTGATTGTAATTTTATATTATCCTCAAGTTATGGTAATGTGGAACCAAGGCGTGTTGGGTAAAATGATTTCTGAGTTGCATTGTTACAAAAGAAAGATATATCCACTTAAGTCCGCTTGGATTCGTGAGATGGTTGTTCTTGTGTGCTTGCAAATGCGTGAAGAAATGGGCTATTTGACCTCATCTGCTTGACTAACTACGTACAAAACAAATCTGGACTCCTCAGTTTAACTCTCTTCATGGCACTCGGGTTTCGATATACGTATATTTTCTTGGAGCAGGTAGCCTCACATGTCAAGAAATCATGGTTAAGTATCTCGGCTGTCGTTGCAAAAAAAAATACAAATGAGCAGATCTTCCGAGGGAAATTCAGTTGAAGGATGGCATCAAGGAGTTAACCGGTTGTATCATCCACCAACACTCACGCAATTCTCAAACAATTGCCTTTGGTTCTGTCGATCACTAGCCAGTAGAGTCAATTCCAATGGCGAGTTATGTGAATCCATACTATGAGTTATTTTTGCAACCCAAGAAACACTATTCAAAAATGTCTTGGCCTGCTACCAAACCAGGCCGGACCCATTTTGTTACATCACGCACAGTGTTCGGCATATTCTGGCGAAAATTCAGGCGTGTCCTAAAACCTTGTCTTATCAGGGAAGAAAAATAGATACCACGTAATGAGAGTGTAGCGCTGGACAGCATGAGTTTATGAGCCTATGCGTACTAGCTGAGAAAATATAGCTAGACATACCATGAACGAATCTTGGTATTTGACATATTTCGGCCAAACGAAATCCGGAAATATTCACATAATGCTGCCTGAAGACTAAAACCACATCTACCATGTGGAATACCAATTGATGAATATTTTCCTATTTACCACAGTGAGAGTTAAGTGAACTCCGGGTTCCATTTTCAAAATCTTCCCAATATTTTATCCAACTATTTTTAAAACGCCACAAGCAGAAGAGATAGACGATTTCATCTAATTGTTGTTTAGGGTGTTGTCTCAGAAATAATCCATCTTCAGATGTTACAGAACTAAAGGCCACAATCAAATAGTGCACTCTTTTCTCCAAAAGCGTTTCCGGAATTCATCTGGTTTGACCTGTGTGCAATTGGTAACTTAGGCTTGTCTTAACAAGCTTCCTACTAAGAGCCTGTGGCTATTTTGTTGAAATAATTCAGGTTTTGTATTCATATACTTAGCCGCCAATAGTTTGTGACATCGTAAGCCACCGGAACTGACCGATTACCAAAGACTGAAGGTGCTGTCTGAGAGAGAACATTGCGTCTTTTACTGAAATGTTTGTCTGAACTTTTCCACCTGAAGCATTTGTCGAAATTCTAATGCCTTGAGCAACTGCATACTATTCACTGTGTTCCATTTCCAGTTTCAGTTTATCTGGTCGCTTCTGTTCTAACTGTTTCCATCTCGTCATTTCATTGGTTCACACAGACCTGCAAACTCGGTGCGGTTGGCGCGTCCGCTGTCTCTGTGCAAGAAAACGGACTATCTTTTATCTACACGCTGGAATGTTGCGGTACGCTTGCAGTTTTACGTAATGGACGAGAATATATTTCATACCATGAAATAGATTGTAACATGTACTGTGATAGGACATTCAGTCAATTGGTAGCCGGCGTTGCTTGTTAAATGTTGTGGTTAACGACATCTATGTAGGTGTTAGAATCAACTTACTCATATTCCGTGAAGAGTATTTGATAATGATAACCATAAACGATATGTTACTTCCACTAGAGTAAAAGGGCGCAAACGATCCATTGGCTGTCCGAGGGAGAAATATGTCTAAACCTTCAATCAAAACGGCAGCGGTGAGAAGACAAACCAAATAAAACTGCCTGGGTGGATAGGAGCATTTCCGGAATCATTTGATCATAGCATTTGGATACGGGATTGTGCGGATGGTGCACCATCGAAACTCAGTGCTCTTATCATGGCTTAGTACACTGAGGCGTATTATTGATCCACAGGGTGAATCCCTTGCCTGAAAGATGCTTTGATACATGAGTTACAAACGACACAGGAAAATATTAGGATACCTAGTGATAGATTGCATGCCTTGTTAACCATATTTCCGTTATCCAGAAAGGAGCGTACGTGAACCAAGCACTAGACATTATTTGGGAGAATTTCAATGCAACTTGTTTCATTAATTACAACCGCGTTAACTTTTATGATAGCAAATGTAACAATAGTTCACCGGGATTCATCATTGCTTGGAACAGAAAAATCGGTTTTCCAAATGGTCTTTTGTAAACGTCCCATATTAGAAGCTAGCGTTTACTCATTTAATGAGTGGTTTCCATTAGTTCCTTGTAACTTGTTAGGTCAAGGGTGATGTTTTTAGACGCAAATGTCTAAACAGTCCCTGGGTGGATTTGATCCCGCAAATATGGCAGCGTTCAGCTTGTTAACATTACATGCTTCATTGGGCACAGAGCAAAGCATTAGTCCATATTCACCCCTCTCAGAATTTTGCATTCATCAGTCCAAGTTCTTCTTCCAAATGTTCAAACCTTATATCTTTTTGAAGGTTACTTTAATATTACCTGTTCACCCATGTGTAACGTTGTGAGTTACCTTTTATTTTATCATCTGAATAACTTATTCCTTTTGCAAAGCAAACTGCGAGTTTCTCATATGCTTCTACGGAACAACACTCAAAAATAATTTGCTCTTTGCTATTTGGCTCACCATCAACTTTTATATGAACCTTTCAATTTTACGTATACTGTCGTTGTATTTCTGGCTTTAAACGAAATGCCAGATGCCTTCTGTAATTTCCTTTCGAAAGTAACTCAAAGACAACACATCCTGTCCAGTGACCACCAGAATGCTAACTTTTTGATTCATATGTACGGTTGGATTATGGGCAAGTTTCCGATAGTCAACATCAAAGAACAATCGAGCTTAGTGTGGCGGTTTCAGACGACCGCAAGTCGATGTTATGTTCACTCATTCTGCGACAAGGGCTTACAAAACTGCTGTGGTTTAAGAGGCGTTATTTTTTGGTTATTTTGGACTGCCTGGTCAAAGTGTTCCTGCATTAAGATTCAGTTGACAATTTGACGTCCCTTGAAGCAAAAAACGTCAAATTATAAAAGAACATGCAGATGATACTCATGTTTGCAATCAACCCTAGGGATATTACTGAGTCGATTACCGCCAACTTTATTTTCGTAGAAAATAAACGAATCCAGTATAGTAATTGAGAACGTCTTGCAGATAAATTTTCGCTGACCATACTTGTCATGGAAACTTCGTGTTTCTGGACCCACCTGATTATTACAAGTTGCCCACGTCCTGTAAATCTTTCAAACAAATTATGCGAGCTTGGTTTACGGATAACTAAAATAAACACAGGTCAAACTTCACTGGTAAAATTTCCATAGAGAGAAATAAAATGATGAAAATACAGTGACGCCGCTTTTGTGAATGCCAGGATCCACTTGGTTGGTGAAATTTTTTGCTTTGCTTTGTTGTGCTGCTGGTGCGCTTCGTCTCACAACCAAGCGCATGACATCAGAGTATGCCAGCGACGCTTTTGGATTCAGTCTTCCAGCAGTCTGGAAAGCTTACAGAACGTGGGCCATGTATGTCTTTGAGGTAGCTATTTTGGGGTTTGAGGGCAATTATTTTGGTGGATGTGCATTTTCACGCTCGTCTGTGCAAGCTTCAGAGTGTACTTGTGATGTCGTCTTCATTTGACTGGATTTTGGATGAACTTGTGTTGTTCACTATCATTCTCTTCATATCCAATAGCACCGCGCAGTACGAATATAAGTTGATTTGTAGCGGATACGCTTAATGATTGTCGTTGTGATACATAGGCAGTGAGGTGTCAGTGTGTTTTATCATCATATTCAAGGATAGTCCATGCTGGACGCCGATTTACTCATCTATGTTACCAGCGCGCAATGCTAATAACGGGATACAGGAATAGCTCCTAATAGGCTGCAGATTAGACGTACCTATAGTTCAGCAATTATTCTGGTTCGAGGTGATCTCACAAGGTTGAAACAACTTTCTGGAGCAACTTCTGGCACGATCCTCAAACTCGACATTATTATTGTGTACCTAGCCTCGTCGCAGTCAACCCGTTCCTTCAATTGTCCGACTTGGCCTTGACACCTCTTTCCAAAAAGGTATAGTATGACGGAACAACCGTCTAAGCTCCGAGCAAGTAATCGCCGAATACTCGAAACTTAAGAGGCGGAGCTTGAAAACTAATCCAGAAACCACTGCATAGTGTTTAGTATTCTACATTTTCTTGTGTTTGGCACATGTCGTTCTACATCTGTCATATATATTGGACCCTAATTGGTAAATCTCGTGTATGCGGGATTGCAAAGTTCGTAAAAAAGTGGTGCACATTATTTTAGAACTTCCGTCTTTGAGCATTCCTTCTTAAAATACGTTCGAAAACTGGAGTGCCGATTAGCAATGATTTAGCGCTGTCGAGTTTTTACAACGTAGTGAAGTATAGACCAGAGGTATAATGCAATTTATTCTGGCCTGATTTGTTAAGAAAAACCAACTGCTGCGGAAACTTTCACGTATATTAACAAAAGGACAAGACCAAACATTATTCAGTAGAGCTCTGTTGATAATGAATAGATGAATATATGAATAATAATATATAATGAATAATGAATGACAATGCATGGTATATAATGAATATATCAAAAAACGCTCCTACCCATCTTGGAGTTTGTTTGTAGGGAACAAAGAGCAAATTACACAGAACCCATACTACATAGCACGGAAACAGCAAAAATTACAAGATGAACAAGAGAAAGTGTCTTTCAAACCAGTTCATGATGATATCTGTTCAAGGATAAAAGCCTCATCTTGTACTAATGGAAACATCACTTGCATCTGTGCCACTTCAAATGCAACAATGCGCTGTCTGATCATGACGATGTTAGCATAAGCTGTCGTCTGAGGGGCTTCTCACTCTGTAAAAGTGTGTAGAAATATGGGTTTGGAAGGATATGTTGCGGAATGGATTGTGACGGACACGTCTTTTTGCTACTACCGAGTTGCGAAAGGAGATTTAAGAAAGTGGAAACTGAGAATTACGCATGTGACTAAACAAGCCGCAATAAATAATTTCAGACTCTTCACACAATCCCTTACCACCGAGCATTCGGTCAACAAGGGAAACTAACAAAACCGTGATTTCATGGCCTCCTAAATCTACTTCCATACGATTCCTATTTTAGGCCAACCAAAACAAACGCTTGTCTCGGCACAAACTGCGACAAAATGACTACAGACCCTAAAGAGGCCAATCATGACCCGTCGGATCGTTACCTCTTGTTCCACTGGGTTGTGCTTTTATTCAAGTTCCTATTAGGTTTTAAAGTCTTTACCGAAATTTCAGACCTGACCTTAAGGTATAGGCTCATCTACAAGTGCACCACCCTCTAGCGACACCAATGAGTGCAGCGCCAATATATTAGCATTCTTGTACGGGGTAGCAAGTTGGGAGGACCACTTGGATCTTGTGATGTTCACCTACTGTAACAGCGAAATATATCGGCGATAATATGGGTTGCTGATGGATTCATTTGGGTCTAGTGCACTCGGCCGAAGAGTACCATATCTACAGAGATATGTATCGGCGATAATATGGGTTGCTGACCCTTCCATTTGTGTCTCTTCTCGGCAGCTGTCAAGAGAAAACTCAGAGAGACCAAACATGCTACGCTCACCGGACAATCTGTCCTGTCACTAAACAGGCGACAAATTTCTCTCTGCAAATTTTAACCTATTAAAACACATGTGGGGAATAATATGAGTTCACTCCACGCGAATAGCGCTTACATTTATTTGAATGTTATGACCACGCCGTTCTAAGCCCACAAAAAGCGAATGTGGGAAATCGTTAAATCCGTTTGAAATCCATTTCCTCTCTGTGCTGTTTTGTGGTTCCATGCTGCTAATGAAACTTGGGCCACGCGACAAACATTTCTAGGGCCCTGGGTAATCTACTAAGGTAGTCAGAAGTATCCAAATTCAGGCATTTTATAAACAACGTGGTCTGCTTCTGGAAAACTTATCTAGTGCACTAGGCCGAAGAGTACCATATCTACAGAGATATTTGACCATAAATGGGATTAAAATCCACTCGCATGGCTCACACCCTTCTTTCTAAACGAAATTTGCGAGTCGCTGAAGCTGGTTTCTGGAATCCACGACGCCTTGCTCTCAGTATCGCCCACTATTTTCAGCATTTGAATCCGTGAATTTCGCATAAACACTACAGTGCCCAGTAGATAGTGGCAGGTAAATGCTGATGAAATCATCAGAACAGCTAGTTTCCAACAACGCATTTTATTAAACGTCTTTCTTCTTTTCGGAAATTACATGCTGGAGTATTAGGAAGATCTTATTAAGTCACTAATTACTGCAGATATACGACCGTATGGGGTAGCGGTTTCAACATATTAGGTTCAAATAATGTGGACCGGTTTTGGTGCCGTAAACTTTTGACGAAAATGACCAACTTCGTAACCAACAAGAAGGATGAAAACCCGGTACCCCAAACGATTAGATGCTGGTGTTTTTCAGATGTCCAACGTATTAAGGATGATGATGGTTTCAGGGGAAGGCAATAACATGGCATTATCATTATGAATCAAAATTCGGTAACTTTGTGTGAGCAACCAATCGAACAGCGGCATTGCAACCGATAAGTTATAGCACTATATAAAACACAATTCTGAATCTACAAAGTTGAATGGAGCTATAAGTTGTCGGAAAAAATGCGATTATAATGAGGAAGGTAGGAATTCTCTGAATTCTCTCTGAAACCGAAAAGTGTCTAGAAGGTCCCCTGCGCCCAGCTTGGAAACAGCTCGTTCGGCAATGACAAAATTGAGATAAACTACTGTAAAGCAGCAAGGTATTGCGGAAGTAAATGGTCCGTTGTTTGCGACGCTTTGGTTGCCATCAGTCTAACACAGGCTGTGTACGACCAGATATATCAAAATATCCCTCTCCAAATCAGAGAAGACAAAACTACCTAGGGAAACTTAATGATATTTGTAGGCCACCTGGCAAGGGTTGGAAGGATAATCACCGCATCACTGGTTATTCCACCACAGTCAAGGACCATGAAAGGGCATTTTGGAAGAATAATTGTAACTTTGCATCCTAGATTGGGTTGTAAAACACGAGCTCATTTGTACTCGTACGTTGGCGTTTACAATCATCATTGCAGGCACATCAAGTTGCACAAGAGTAGATCACTAACACACAGACCTCACACTCCGGATGCAGATTATTTTAATTGCCACCAGAAACGCGAGATAACCCTGAGATTTTCAAAATGACATTACATCCGTCTCGTCACACGTGTTAAATAGAGAGGATGGTTAGGCGATATATCGCTATGCCAATACACCGATTCCCCAAGAGAGTGCTGTATTCCATGACTATGTCGGAAGTAGGGAGGTGGACAACACTTGACCTGACGGAAGGGTATGGAAATGGTTAGCAAACGCCTGGGTGCTATTGGTGCGACTGCCCTTCCAGGAAGAGGATTGTCTGAGCTCCACTGTGCTTGATTAGGGACGCTAATACTTATGGCTTCTAATCGATGTCAATTATGCTCTTGTGTTGACTTTATATCCAAATACGCTGAATGAGTTTCTGGAAGTGTAGGCACATTGGAATGATTGTTATAAGCTAGCAACAAGTCAAACCCTAACCCGCTTTGATTCTTTTCCTCAGAATAGACCTGCAAAATGAATAATGATTGTACGGGAGCGAAGCATCAGTGTTAAATCCTGATGTCAATCTGTTGATAACGACCCTTATGACGACTTGACAGAACAGCTCTACCGCTTAGCGCAATTACTGCCTGTGGCGTTTAAAAGTATAAAGAAAATGCGACTACTTTTTCTTACTGACACATCCATATTCCTCCCCTATAAGCAGTTTTTATTCTTGTTGAATCCGCGTAAGACTGACTCCCAATTGAAGATGCATCAAATGTGCCATCATGTTGAAAAATAAAGCTTTACCATAATAGATGCTTCTAACGTGATACGACATCGAGTGTAGCCAATGTTAAATATCATATTTCTTAAGGGAAGGGTATATTCAAATAACATATCAAAGGTAGAGCAGTATAAACAAAGCAAAACAGGTTTGTAGCGAAATCCACGCAGCGCGGAATGTACTGTTTCACTTAATATCGCAGTAAAATGAGTTCCAGTCAGCGGCGATATATACTCTTTTGCGGTAGGATAAGCCTTGATTCTTCGTGGTACCAAAGTGGATCAGATATTGTGGTGCCTACAAATAAATTTCTCCACTTTGGAGGATTTCCTGGTTTGGATTTTAAGCCACTTTTCGTCCGACGATGTTCAGCTTGAAGTGGTTAGTTTGCTTTTTTCGGTTAGAACAATACGATGGATCATCCATCATGTAAGCGATTCGTCTAGAATTCCTAGTAGTTTCAAACAATGGAAATCTCGGACATTCATGTCATAAATCAACGTGCATTAGGAATACGCAGTGGAAATGACGTCAAGAGAGATTTAAACCTTGGATGATATCTAGCGATTGAAATTTTAAGACATAAATTACGACGACTTAAAAAAAACGTGGATTTTACTGCACTAATGGCGTAAACTGACCTCATTTTTGCGGGGGCAGCCCACCATTTGATTTATCGCGTTGAAAAAACATGGTTGGCAAACCAAACCTGGTGTTATCATCACAGTTTGATACTTGAAGTTTGCTCAGGTGTCACCTTGTACCTAAATTGCATATAAAGTCGGCTGGTGTCCCACTATACACAACAGGCAGAAGTCATATTTGAATTGCTGTGATTTTCAGTCCACTCAATATTCCAAAAACCTTAAAAGTGACGTTCAGAGATTTCGGCGTTTTTGCGAACACTGAATTATTTTAAACGACCACATCGCTCCAGAATTTCAAAAATCCGTTTGGAAAATTATCTGTAAAACTACCACAATAGGAAATGCACTCTGTGCCGGGAAGCTGAGAAGCATCGCGCAGCTGCTTTATCCTGATTTGGTATCATCAGCAGTGCATACCTCACAAAACCCCAATAAACGCCGGCTCCTGACTAGTAGTTTAAATACTCAACCACTGGGCTACTAGCGGCCGATCAACAGTGTAAGTAAGTAGGCTTGAGACATGTTGTAGCGCCGTTCATCCATCAGTCACGGGACCAACATCGCGTAGCGACGCCCACTGACTGGCCCCTCACGTAAACTTTTCTCAGATTGAGTTTTCACTCATTGCGTGATTTTCAATTTTCCTCTGAGTCACATAACTATTGTTGAAAGTGTGAGGGAAAGTTTATAATCTGTCAAGGGGCCTTCGTCTTGATTGAATTCACTCTGTGCTGGCATACATAGAAGGACTAGACAATTGATTCCAACTAGTTGCGAGTCTTCGACACTGGTCAACTCACCATAATCCAGACAGCACCGGATCCGCAACCTCCCGTATCTTGCACCAGTCAGGAGTCCAATTTGACAGCCCATGTCAACATATTTTATACACACAACCCGGGTTCGAATAGATTATCCAAAATAGTCCCACTAAAATCTAACAATACGGTGTTAAAAATTTGGAGCAAAATTCTAAAACGGCATTTGGAAAACCAGTGTTTGGGATGCATCACGTTCTCGCCGAGGCATGCGTCTTGGTCTCAGCTCCCAGGTCATCGGTCAATCAACTAGTCAGTTGGTCGAATGAGTGAGAAAACCTCATGCACTATTCATAAGTTTGCTGAAAATTCATTCCTGTTTATTCTGCCAATGTATATTTTTCAGCGATTCCATGTAAACCGATAGATAGTGTGCGATCAGAATTGACTGTGCGCAAATTTTGGGTTGATTGGTCTGGTTGAATACAGACTTGTTGCCTGAGAAATATTTCAACACGAACTATTTGATGTAAGAATTTAGCCAGATGGTCTCTCCCCTAAAATGAATTTTGATAGAAACTTTCCCTTTTGTGAATTAGTTGAGCTTTCGCTTTGGGCTCGACCGGCTCTGACGATTGATTATTTTTCTTGGGCAGCCGTTCAATTTCAGCGTTCTTTTAAAAAACACTTTCTCCTGGATGCCGGCAGGCGTATGAATATATCTAGCATGGCCAACACTGGGAAACCAAGTTTACGGACAAAGCTAGAGATCTGGAAATACACCCCTGTATGTATTTGCGGTGAACAGATAACTGAAATTGCTATCTAGGGCCTTGACGGTAAGAATAACTAGGAAAGCCGGGGATCTTGCAAGGTTTTTCTTCAAGAGACGCCGAAGGGTTTGGACGGAAATTTTTTCATGCAGTTGTGTGGGTTCTTGGAGTCAAAAAATCAAAATGACTTCCACATATGTTTTGCGTGTTGTTATTGATAAAATCAAGAAGCTTTCTCGTAACCACACTAAAAAGACGTTTGCAGATAGATACATGAACGGCTGTCCGTTGACAGCTACATAATGTTACAATACCTGGCCTTCGAATTCAAAGCGGATATTTTCAGTACTTCAAAGGACTAGCTATCTCAATTGTCACAAAGAAACACTTTTGGCAATTTTTTGCTTGATGCCAAACTCCAAAAGATACTCCAAAATCTGATGCACAGGAAAATTTGTAAGGACGACTGACATATATACGGGAGCTAGCGCCTTGAACTTGGTGCATGGGGAGATAAACGAGTTCTACTTCTATCGTCATTTTAAGTACAAAACTCAACATTTCCAATTCATCCGTTTCGAACCAAAGTCACTGGGTTGAGCCTTTCTTATCTATTCTCCTGAGCTTCTAATCTTATTCTGTTTGATTCCTTGCAAGATTCTTGTAAATGGATTTCATAGATGCGCACATTCAGGAAGTTCTAAACGTCTCACGAGTTCTCGTTTCAGACAGGTTTGGTAAAAAATCGGTGGATTTATTGCAGGGCAACGTTTCGCTTTTGACACAAAAGCTGCGTCAGGCCAAGTGAGTAAGTAAGCAGGTTGATTGGGTTTTAAGGCAGTCAGCGAACCAATTCGTGAGAGTTCTTACGCCTGGCTGACTTGGTCAGTGCTGAGTGTGTCTGATGTTCCTGTTTGTTGGTTAGTGGGGATGACCAGCAGCTACGAAAGATTGGTTAGAAGGGAGCTGTCTTCATGTTGAACTCGGATTTTGCGGATTAGATTTTTCTGTATAGGATACCTTAATGGAATCTTCACCTTGAGTTCATTCACAGATTTTTCGCCTGTATTCATCGAGGGGTGCCGGGACAATTGGTTCGGGGTTGGGGGGTTGGGGTGGTTAAATGGAGCACTCTGCTTGGAGACCATTTTGATGCTTGCTGCAAACCACCTCATGTCATCCCGGCTGACCTAAAGGCCCTCTGCGCACGCTTGCCAGTTCTACGCTCTCAATTCTATTCACGCTAGGATGCTTGGTAATTTCCACCGCCTTGGCCACCAGTCGCTGTGGGCTGCATCTTAACCCCCGTCTCAGAATTTCCACATTTTCCAAATCTATCCTGTGCCCAGGGTCTAGTGAAATGAGCTCAAGGTAAACAGTGCAAGGAAAAACAAATGCGTAAGTTCGAGAAATTGCTTTCCACAACTCGCTGTTCTAGTAACACAACAGAAAACAGTAAGCCCTCTGCTAGTGATTGCAGCGTAGTCAATCTGTCAGATAGATATTTAAGTGATGATGAACGTCGTCTGTCAGAGTAGGGATTGGATTTTGCAATTAGTAAAACGGTTTTAAGAACAGAAGAGAGCATTCCTAGTGTTGAGTCTGTGTTTCAGAAGCTGTCTTCAATGGAAACGGAGAAATTATGTGTACAGTTGGTCACAGTCCTGAAGTCTCAGCAACCAGGGGTTCCAAGTATTGCATCAGCAGACCAAAGAGCCTTAAACAAATTAAAACAGGTAGACAGTATGGTAATTACAAAGGCGGATAAAGGAAAGGTCACGGTCGTCATGAATAAGAGTGACTATCTGCAGAAAGTTAGACAGCACGTAGCTGAGGGACCTTACCGACAAATCAGTAACGGGACGATTACGTCAATAATGAATAAGAATAAGGTTAAAGTTGGGATGTATCTAAGATCGGTGATAAACCTTCTGCGGCAAGGCAAGTCGTATCGATTGTACCCAAAATGTGCAACTCAACCACGACTTTACGGGTTACCAAAAATTCACGAGGGAGGTGTCTTCATAAGACCAATAGCGGATTGCATGGGTTCACCACCACATGAACTGGCCAGATTTCTAGCAGGTATTCTTAAACCACTTGCATGAAAGTCACCCACACACATCCAAAATTCGTATGACTTTGATTGTTGGTCTGTTCGCCGAGCTTGGCAGTTGGATTGCAAACGTTTCATCACCAATCGAGGTGACATCGTTAGTGTGGTTACTCAGCCCAGCACTGACGATGTCTCCTCGATTGGTGGTGAAAAGTTTGCAATCCAACTGCCAAGCTTGGCGAACAGACCAACAGTAAATTAGCACACCCGAGCTACACATATTCCACAACATTGCCAATTCTTGTGGCTTTGCTAAGAAAAAGGAGCTGAGTTTAAGTTAGACCTAGACAAGATCACGGTTATTTTTGATGTCAACTCGATGTACACCAATGTCCCTAAAGCGGACGCTATGGAAGTAGCGAGAATGCTTTTACTAGCAGACAACGCTACAAGAACGAATGCATTCCTTCGTAGACGAGATATTTTTGGATGCATTATCCAAACACGACGCTAAAGTGCCCTGAATTTCTCCAAAGTTTCTGTTGACCGATACCTACGACACCCATTTTCCGGTATACAACTCCATCCCCTCCCATACGTCACTTTCAATTTTATCAATGTTTTGTAATTTACTGTTGTAATTTTAACCTCAAATGAACCGTCAGCTGATTTCTGCCACAAATCAGTGAGGGACATCACATCTTGTCCAGTAATCACCAAAAATTGAAGTTTTCATCCATGTACCAGGTCAGGTTGGTACGATATGGAGTGGTGTTCTGATATCAAATAAAATAAACAATCTTATTATCGCTGTTTCGGATGAAATCGCAC
Organism: Clonorchis sinensis; assembly: GCA_003604175.2. Lineage (NCBI taxonomy): Eukaryota > Metazoa > Platyhelminthes > Trematoda > Opisthorchiida > Opisthorchiidae > Clonorchis > Clonorchis sinensis. Next base: position 7,448,594 of record CM030373.1, read on the forward strand.
ATACCCATTTTTTTAAAAAAAAGGTTTCGTTATTTTAAGTTGCCTGATTGAACTATTCCTGCATCAAGCACCAGTTGATATTCTGACGCGTCACAAAGCGACGAATGACAATTTTCAGTAGAAAAAGCAGTAGGCATTATTTTTGGGACATGTGGATGCTAACTCAGAAGAGTACGGTGATTTTTCAAGGTTATAAGCTTAAAATACCAGATTTTGGCTTTTACCGCCGTTAAGCGCCGAATAATAGACAAACATTAGTACGTGGTGCTTACATATTTTCGCTTAGGATGAACACACAGGTCAACGTCCACACAAAGCAAATGTGGTAAAGCAGTAGACGCATTTGTAACAAGAATAAAACTGCTGTAAACTCGGAAGAAGTTTAATTTTAGAAGAAGCTCGAAACCTCCATCCGAGAATTCGCCTCCCAAGAGAAGTGATTTTTTGTAGCTCAAGAATAAGTAACGCAAAGTTCAAGCTTATCAAATATCCGACGAATCACTCGCGGCAGAATTGGTTGTTGTTTCAAATGCTATCCGGTAGAGCGCCGGCACAAATTTTCCTGGCGTCTCCTGAGATGCAAACTGCTAAAGATTCTCAGTGCTGCCAGCCTTTTCAGCATAGATCTGCCTCATTTACAAGATTGAAGCTCACTTGAAAGCGCTCTCACTGTACCAACAGTGAGAACCTAGGCAGGTGCATGATTGAGAATTTTAGAGCACAAACTGCTCAACTGTAATACCAGTTTCTGTGTTTGCCGATTTACAATTTTATGCTGCCCATGTCGCTTTGGTTACGCGACAGGGCTTCCGTCGAGTAGACCAGGGTCGTGGCCGGGTCACATATAGCTCACTTACGACTGGGCCCAAATGAACCAACTTCAGCCGTGTTGTAAACGATCGGGTCTCGTCCGAGGTGCGATTTCATCTGAACCCAAAATGAGGATTTTCCGATTCTCCGAATACCACTGCATTTGTTTGGTCAGAAACTTGGGCACCTACGGCTTCGCGAAGATGTATGAGTAAGATATGTTTTGCTTCACAAAAAGAGCTAGAGACGTTTGTTGAACGAGACAATACACAGGCAAAATTATGATGACACATAGGCAACGCGCAAGTTTATTGAACAAGAATGAGATTCGTAACAAATCAGCAATTTACTGATATTTCCCATTAGATTGTTGGAATTTGTAGACTTTAATTCATTGAGCTGATTGAGAGTAGGTTTGTATCCTTGAACCTGCAAGGGGACTCCAAAAAGATAAATTCGAATAAATATGGATAAATCCGGATTCAAAAGCGAACATTAGTACTAATTTAGTATAAGACTAAATGCATGCCCCAGATTTACTTCGGGTTTTGTAATCAGGAAGTAGGATGTCAAACCAGATAGTGAAGATTTGGGTTACGACATCATTTCTAGACTCATGTATAGTAGTATGATGAAATCTACATGAGTCAAAATATACGCCCTAAGATATCCTAAGCGGATTATGAGCGTCGTGCAATTTGCTTATGTTTGTCAATACATGAGGTAGATAATTTGAGACGACACAGGGAAGATGGTTCATTCAATTTAGATGGTTGGCGTTAGAATTGTCCGTCAGCGCCAATATGCGGTTTACGAGTTTGGTCCTGATATTCTCGCATCGTTCCACAATACATAGTTAAGGTTAACAAATATGGCAAAAATATTACATTCGGTCGCCTTTGGAAGATTTTCGAACATTCTGTTTGAACGGCATGTGAATATATTCAACAATCATGAAACCTGGTGCAGGCCTATCATGTTTTGGCCAGCCAAGCTTCGTATGGCGGAATAGTTTTCCACTACTAACGTGCAGGCTGTGTTTGACTGAATAAACATAAACCTACCTGCAGATAAGAGAAACAGGAAAACGACAGCGCTCGACTGGCAGTCGAAACATAGGTCTAGTTACAAATATGGCGTCTGTTATATGTCATCGATTGGAAGAAGTCACTGTAGAGAGAAACTTCAGCTTATGCAGGCCACCGCAGTCTTGAATCAGTCAAATTTGCAAACAAGTAAGGGGCTCTACCAAAGACCGTTAGAGGTGAAACATTTTTGTAACAAATCCAAGTAAACGTCAGAGTAAACTAGGAGAAAATTCCTAAATTCCGCTGGACTGAGCTAAACCTAGATGAAATCCGAATGTTCAAAAGCTGGCTTCTCTAGGTTGAGCGAAATAAACTGCACATTGTGTCACATTGATTGAGTCCTTTTACCCACAACTAACCAAGAGCAGTGGATTTTCGCACTCTCCGTAGTTGGATGCACACTGACGATGTTTTCTCGTCTGGCGACGAAGCGCTTGCAAGTAAATTGCCGCACTCGGAGAACAGATCAACCAATAAAGTCACTCGAGTCACCAGTATTTAGGAACATTCCTCCTACGCAGTAAACTGTCCAAAATTCCTCATCGAATTTAAGATATTATTCCTGTTGTATAACCTACGCAATTCGGTGTTATGTTAGTGTTACTGACAGCATGCATTTTCCATTTTCGGTTTCGCGTTCTCGATTCAATTATTGTGCACTGAAATGGAGTTTCAAATTGATTTTTCAAACTCTATCAGTGAAGTTCTTGGTGAGTTCTTCAAACCTATGTAAAATATGATATGGTGACTTTGGAATGTTTGATGCATGTATCATGTTTACGGCGGACGCTGCAAGAATTGATGTGGCGCGGTTCTTTAAACGAGTTCTATTGGAGCCGTTAAGGGATCAACCAGATATTTCTTCAGATTCGTGAACATATATTAGAATGTGCTCGAATATAAAATTCATCACATCGTTAGAATGAGACTTCTCCGTGTCCCGAGAATTTCGGGGCATTTGGAGCGGGCATCAATGTGTTCAATGTTGGTTTTCAATTACTGACGAAGTTTAAGTAGCTACATAAGTGCAGCAAAGCAACTGAATGTTCGTTCATCTTTGAACATACTTTTGCTTTATTCTTCGTCCCTTCTTTCTATTCTCCGATTCCGTAACGAATGAAGAAATCGTGGTGACACAGTACAGGGTGTTTGATCTCGTTGAACATACTTTTGTTTTATTCTTGGTCCCTTCTTCCTATTCTCCGATTCCGTAACGAATGAAGAAATCGTGGTGACACAGTACAGGGTGTTTGATTGCGAGCACTTTTCTTCGTGGTTGGCCTATCTTTGAACATACTTTTGCTTTATTCTTCGTCCCTTCTTTCTATTCTCCGATTCCGTAACGAATGAAGGTATCGTGGTGACACAGTACAGAGAGTTTTATTGCGAGCACTTTTCTTCGTGGTTGGCCTAATATCGCACAACCTATTGATTTCTTTCCACGCGAGCGTCTGCCGCACTACGTCTATGGACATCTGATCGCCAAGCGGGCAAACCCGATTGTGTTCATGTACCTGAAATCAGTGCAACGAAAGTCGATGTAAGATTCATCGAGTGGCACAAAGGCTAACAACTATATACCTGTTGATTCAACTGAATTTCTGGTCTATCTCTCTGAAGCACCTAACCATCGACAACAAAACGCCAAGGAAACTCGTCAGCCTAGAATTGTCTATCTTGGTATCCTAACATCACAAGTGTACTTGTCTGTCAGAAGACATTTTGATTTTCCAGAATCCCGAGATGTGAACATTTCAGGTTCTTGTGTCTGGATTTTCCAGAATACCGAGATGTGAACATTTCAGGTTCTTGTGTCGTAAGCTTTTGGACAGGACTTAATGAATATACAACGTAAGTTGAGCAAACAGTTATTTCTATACTTGCATCTTCGTACAAGTTATATATATATATATTACACATTTTCGCTGACAGGTTGTACCACGTTTTGAGACCGACATCAACACCGATGGCTTTTGGAAGCCAGTAAGTAAAAATATCAAAGAACCATGTCTAGAACCATGTTTTTATTATTCGACTCCTGAATGAGATAGTCGGTGCGTCTCAAATATTAGGGACACACGAAAAACATTTTGAAACATCTTGCAAATGTAAACATTTTTATTGAGTCAACATCCAGCATATTGTCCGCAAATGACAGTATAAATTATCAGTTCTGACGAGACCATCAATGTACAAAAAAGTTTATCAAGCGACTGGTTTACCATCTAACTAATTTCTATGCATCCGATGCAAGTGTCAATGCCCTGGAGAGGTTCTAGAATGCTAGACATGTTTGCGACGTCGTGACATACTTCCTTGGTACACTTTGACATTTTTAGTTACAGGATTCCAAAGACCATCAGAACATCAAAGGTGCTGATGTCGGTCTCAAGAGGTGGTGCAACCTGTCAGCAAAATGTGTAATATTTATCACTTGTACGAAGATCGAAGTATGGAAATAACTGTTTGCCCAATTTCCGTTGTGTAATCTTTAACTCCTGTCCAAATGCTTACGATACAAGAAACTGAAATGTTCACATCTCGGCATTCTTGAAACTCAAAGTGTCTTCTGTCAGACAAATACACTTTGGTCTTCGCAAAAACCAAAATGATTTGCAAATGAGTATCAATGCACTGAGCTCACTAGAAAACAACCTCAGCGTTTGCGCACTCTAACGTACCTCGAATGTGTTAGCGGACATTGTCCGTCATTTATTTGTCCAAAGTCCCGACTTTTATCGGTATGTACATCGAAGCTCAGAAACGGTATACTCCAGCACATTGTCCCTATTTGGGCGAATCGAAAACCCATTAAAACACTACCTTCAAAAATCGTCTCAAACAGTATATGTGCACCATGATTTTACAGGGAGGCATCCAACAATTCGCCATTTGCGAATTCACATATTCATCATATAGCTTTGCCAATGGCTTGACTTCTAGCAAGACAAGCTAAGTGTGCATGTGGACTGAGCACTACAGTAGCATTGATATATTATAGTTGGGGACAAGAGAAACACAACTGTGAGCGGTATTCATAATAAAAAGGAAAAAGTAAATGTGCCGTGGCTAAATTTACCCTTAGTGCTCGCTAGTTCATAAACTGCCTTCATATTCCAACTCTGATTGAGAGATCGCTGCTGTTGGCAGGTCTCAGTGTGAAAGGACGGTTGCTGTCAGTCAGCACCATTCGACAAGGACGTTCATGAGAGTAGGTTGCATTTTTTCACGGGTATTTTTAAATATATGAGGTCTTTCACTTTCATTTAACAATTTGCTGAAGGTTTCTTACGAACTCGTCACGTCGGAAAGCTTGCATTTTAAATTACGGAGTGTGAGACATATCGAAATAAGTCCACCATATGCCCCGACGGATCGTTCCAACCATGGTTATTGTGCGACTTTTCGGACCTATCCATTTGAGGTTACGTGGTACAAAAATACTCAGCAGATAAACAAAACGTGCCCGTGTGTGCTACCTGGCGTAAATTCACGTTGCTTGATATTTCGGGAAACGCTGAGACATGCCTTGATCAACTCCATTGTTGAATTGTAGCGACAGCGCTGCATGTTACTTTTTTAAGGTCCACTGCGTTGTCTTTTCTGAGCACTCATCCACCTAAACATGTGCAGCCACTAACTCACACTGGACACGCTTGTGTACCCAATCCTCATCGATTCAATTCAAAGATACATCGAACACTCGCACAAAGGATATAGTAATGAGGCAAGTGACTGCATTTCTGTCGGTCTGGTACCCAACTGCAATGACCTTCAACGACAAAGTGCAGTACCACGAGAAAACGTGCGGTGACGAATACTGCAGTACGGTCACATGGATCTGGGAAAAGCCGTGCACTGTTGAGAGACAATCGCAATAAAGCTTCAAGCGTGTTAATTACGAGGATTCTTCCCGAAAGAAATTTGTTCCCAAATTTGCCGAACTTAAAAAACGGTTGCGATTGAAAAACAGATTGACGTCTAAAAGCGCTGGCTGAAAACGAGACTATCTTAATTTATTTTTTGGTACATCAGTACAGCTAAAAAAATTACGGACATACCTTGTTTTCCGAGTCATATTTCATCCCTTGGAGCCGTCCCAAAATCTGTTGGGACATTTTTTCGTCCATTTTTACTGAAACAAAGGAAGTGAAATAGAAACGAAAACACAATGAAATACATTCGATTAAGGCCAAGTAAAATGAATCCGAAACAGAATAAAACAAAGACGTGGGAAGTCAATAGCCCCTTGCATCAAATAACTGGAAAAGATCTCGAGCAACCAGTGAAAAGCTAAAAAGTGGAGCCCATCTAAGGAATTGCACCGTGCAACAGGGTATGAACTGAATATACAATTCTGGTGAATATTGTCCGCTATTTCTTCCAACAAAAACAAGTATAGACCCATTCTTCGGTTTAAACACAAACAATCTCAACATTGTAAGCAAACATGCGAGGAATTCAATGAACCATAGGCCTGAGAAACATGAAGAATTCGTTCTCCATAGAAAAATCCACCTCTCTACACAATAAAATACATCTCAAGTCACTAAGGATCATAGACCGCTCGGCAGTATAGTATGCGTGGGGTTACTCATCAACAGTGTGAGAAGGTTTGGGGCTACTCAAATGAGGTTTCGTCCTGTAAGTGAAGTCCATCTGTACTGTACAAGCAGAGGGATAGTATTTCAGCTTTGTTAAGAATCATCAGCTATGCGCATCCCACGAATCTCCAGGGAGTTTTTGACGTTAATCGGCAAACATTTAGGATGTAGAATGAATTTTCCCTCATACTGCCTAGTGCCAAGCATAACCAAATTAAGGGACAGTAAGGTAAGATAGATGCTGTTGTCCTCAGGTGCGCCCAATGGGTAAAGTGTGGTAGAAGTGAGGTTGCGAGTATACTTGATAGTCTGTGCTGATTTTGCATGCACAGACAATCTAGACGGAGTATCTGGACGGAATATCGCGATAGCAAAGTTGAAAAAATCAGAAATACACCAAAGACAGTGCAAAGCAACAATGATGCTCGGTTAGACGTCTTGCGAAACCTGGTGACATGCGCGAAATGAGTGCTTTCAGTGAAAATTGAAGTGATTCCGTGCGGAGTAAAGGCACGTAATAAACGCTTCATATCCGTAATAACACGATAGCAAAAATGATTATTTGAGTATGCTGCTATGAGAACCAACAGACGTCTGAGACTGACACAGTGAATGAGAGGAGTGATAAACGTACCAAAGCTGCTGTCAGAAACTACTTCGCTAGAAGAGACCCATTCGGAAGCACCTGAGAAAGTGTGAAGGACGGGGCGACATGGTACAACCGGATTCAACAGTGGCACTGGCTCCCGCTCAAATGCGGTGTACTCATAGCGACAAAACCGAGGGGCGTGAGGTCCAGTAAAAAGCGTCTTCGGTCCATCATGCCGTGAGTCACTGGAGCTAATTTCAGAGGAAGACTCCGAAGGATTTGAATCGGCTGGGAAAGCAGATAGTAGTGCACTCATTAGTAAGGCAGCATAGTGAAATGATTTCTTGATGGTTAGCAGTAACTTCACGGACACCACCATGGTGTCATCATAACGAGAAGTCATCGTACTAATTGTGTTCACCTAAATAAAAGGTGAGTAAGCAGAAAGTCTCCAAAGCAGCCCAGAAGAAAGCAAGATTGCTTCAAACATTCATGCGTAGTCAATGAGTAAAACCTAACCAAGATACGATCGACCCGAAAAAAGTTCGAGAGCAAGCGCACTGCATCTAATCCAACATTACTTATGATTCGTCGGGAATGCAGCCATGCCAAAGTTATGGAAAGAACCTCAGTGGAATAGTGAGGCGCTACCTCGATGACGATTCTTCCTTGAAAAAGAATGGAGTAAAAATGATCGCACTGCACACAGGAACTAAATTCTATAGACGTAATACACTACTACACTGACAATCCCTCTTCAAGAACCCTATGAGTAGTGTATTACGTCTATATATATGTACCGCGATATCTCGAATACCGTAGCAACCGAAGCATGAGGTGGCCTGGTGCTGCACATTCACTTGCCTGGAAACATCACAAACGAGAGATTCAGATGGGTTCAAGGTGAGTCTCTCGCAAAACCAAATTTTGTTTGCAAATGAGTGTATTTCGCCAATTAATCTTTTTATCTGCTGTTCACGTGGAGTAAACTCATATTATTCCCCACATGTGTTTTAATAGGTTAAAATTTGCAGAGAGAAATTTGTCGCCTGTTTAGTGACAGCACAGATTGTCCGGTGAGCGTTGCATTTTTGGTCTCTTTGAGTTTTCTCTTGACAGCTGCCGAGAAGAGACACAAATGGAAGGGTCAGCAACCCATATTATCGCCGATACATTTCGCTGTTGCAGTAGGTGAACATCACAAGCTCAAAGTGGTCCACCTAACTTGCTACCCGGTACAAGGAGGCCAATATATTGGCGTTGCACTCATTGGTGTCGCTAGAGGGTGGTACACTTGTAGATGAGCCTATACCTTAAGGTCAGGTCTGAAATTTGGTTAAAGACGTCAAAATACAGTAGGACTTTGAATAAAACCACAACACAGTGGAATAGGATGTTACGATCCAACGGGTCATGATTGACCCCTTTACGGTCTGTAGTCATTTGCCGCAGTTTTTGCCGAGACAAGCGTTTTGGGTGGACCTAAAATAGGGATCGGGTGGATGTAGGTTTAAGAATCCATGAAACCGCTTTTTTGTTTGTTTTCCTGGTTGACCAAATGCGCTCAGAATTACCTGACTCGTTGGTGAGGGATTGTGTGAAGAGTCTGAAATTATTTATTGCGGCTTGTTTAGTCACATGCGTAATTCTCAGTTTCCACTTTCTTAAATCTCCTTTCGCACCTCATTATTAGAAAAAAGACGTGTCCGTCACAATCCATTCCGCAACATATCCTTCCAAACCAATATTTCTACAAACGTTTACAGATTAAAAAGCCCCTCAGACGACAGCTTATGCTAACAAATTACATTTTCTCACACATCGTCGTAATCAGACAGTGCATTGTTGCATTTGAAATGGCACAGATGCAAGTGATGCTTCTATTTGTACCTAATTGCTAATCGGCAGTTAATGTTCCGAACGTATTTTAAGAAGGAATGCTTGAAGACCGAAATTCTGAAATAATTTTCATCACTTTCTTACGAAGTTTCCGATCCCGCATACTCGAGAATTAACAATTAGTGTTTTATATATATGACAGGTGTTGAACAAAAGGCACCAAACACAAGAAAATGAAGAACACTAACCACTATGCAGTGGTTTCTGGCTTAGTTTTCAAGCTGCGCCTCACAAATTTCAAGTATTCGCCAATTACTTGCTCGGATCTTGGACACATGTTCCGTCATACCATACGTTTTGGAAAGAGGCTCCAAGGCCAAGTCGGACAAAAAACCTACGGAACAAACCGGTTGACCACGATGAGGCTAAACATACGATAAAAATGTCGAGTTTATGGATTATGTCAGAAATTGCTTCAGAAAGTTGTTTCAACCTTGTGAGATCACCCCAAGCCAGAATAATTGCTGAAATATACGTACACGTACTTCGTATCTGCGGCGTATTAGAAGCTATTCATTTATCCCTTTATTAGCATTGCGCGCTGGTAACATAGATGAGTAAATCGGCGTCCAGCATGGAATATCTTTGAATATGATCGGGAAGCAGAAATATTCATAAATTCTAGGATCTCTGGTTCATTATTAATTTTCTTACGAATCATCGGCATCACTATCCGCATGGGCAGCATGAACTTAGTGTTCAAGACTGACACCTCAGTGCCTATGTATCACAACGACAATCATTAAGCGTATCCGCTACACGTCCACCTATATTTGCACTGCGCGGTGCTATCGGATATGAAGAGAATGATAACGCACAACACAAGTGCGTCCAAAATTCAGTCAAATGAAAACGACATCACAATCACACCCCGGAGTTTCCACAGACGAGCGTTTATATGCACATCCACCAAAATAATTGCCCTCAAAATCCTCAAAGACATAAATGGCGCACATTCTGTAAGCTTTCCAGGCTGCTGAAGGACTGAATCGAAACTGGTCGCTGGCATACTCTGATGTCATGCGCTTGTTTGTGAGACAAAGCGCACCAGCAGCACAGCAAAGCAAAGCAAAAAATTCTATCAACCAAGTGAATTCTTGCATTCACAAAAGCAGCTTCACTGTACTTTGATCATTTTATTTCTCTCTGTGGAAATTTTACCAGTGAAGTTTGATCAGTGGTTATTTTAGTTATCCGCATACGAGGCTCGCATAATTTGTTTGAACGATATACGGGACGTGGGCGACATGTAATAATCAGGTGTGCCCAGGAAAACGAAGTTTCCATGACAAGTATGGTCAGCGAAAATTTAGCTACAAAACGTTCTCAATTACTATACTGGATTCATTTATTTTCTACGAAAATAAAGTTGGCAGTGAGCAACTCAGTAATATCCCTAGGGTTGAATGAAAACATGAATATCATCTGCATGCTCTTGCAAAATTTGACGTTTTTTGTTGCTCCAACAGACGTCAAATTGTAAACTGAATTTTAATGCAGGAATACTTTGACCAGGCAGTCCAAAATAACCAAGAAATAACGCCTCTCAAACCACAGCAGTTTTGTAAGACTTTCTCGAAGAATAAGCGAATATAACATCGACTAGCGGTCGTGTGAACCCGCGACACTAATCATTTTTGCTTTTTAATGTCGAGTGCCAGAACCTTACCCATAATTCAACCGTACAGATGAATAAAAAGGTAAGAATTCTGGTGGTCACTGGACAGGATATGTTGTCTTTGAGTTACATTCGAAAGGAAATTACAGAAGGCATCTGGCACTTCGTTTAAAGACAGAAATACAACGACAGAATACGTGAAATTGAAAGTGTCATATAAAAGTTGATCGTAGGCCACATAGCAATGAGTAAATAAATTTTGAGTGTTGTTCCGTATGAGCATATGAGAAACTCGCAGTTTGCTTTGCAAAAGGAATAAGTTATTCAGATGATAAAATAAAAGGTAACTCACAACGTTACACATGGGTGAACAGGTAATATTAAAGTAACCTTCAAAAAGATATAAGGTTTGAACATTTGGAAGAAGAACTTGGACTGATGAATGCAAAATTCTGAGAGGGGTGAATAAGGAATAGTGCTTTGCTCTGTGTCCAATGAAGCATGTAATGGTAACAAGCTGAACCCTGCTACATTTGCAGGATCAAAACCACCCAGGGAGTGTTTAAACATTTGCGTTAAAAAACATCAACCCTTGGCCTAACAAGTTGCAAAGAACCAATGAAAACACCTTATTGAATGAGTAAACGCTTACAAACGACTATTTGGAAAATCGAGGTTTCTGTTCCAAGCATTGATGTAGCCAGATGAACTATTGTTACATGTGCTATCATAAAATTTAACGCGGTTGTTATAAATGAAACAAGTTGTAGTGAAATTCTCCCAACTATCGTTTTGATTGGTTCACGTATGCTCCTTTCCGAATAATGGCACTATGGTTAACAAGGCATGCAATCTATCACTAGGTATCCTAATATTTTGCTGTGTCGTTTGTTTTTCATTTCTCTTAAAAAACAGTGTCCCTTACGATGCATATGGGATTCTCCCATCCCAGGAGTCTGCAACAGTTCATTTGGCATCTCTTTTGAAAGGCCGTCGTAAACCTTTTGAAGGTGCGACTTGCCATATTCTATTAAGCTCAGACCATTGGTTACCTTAGGAAGAATTGTGTAACTCATGTATCAAGGCATCTTTCGGGCAATGGATTAACCCTATGGATCAATAATGAGCCACGATAAGAGCACTGAGTTTCGATGGTCACCATCCGCAGGAAGAATAGTCTACAGTGTTTCCCAGTTGGCCTCAGTCTAAATGTCGTTAAAGAGCTTGGATGTCCTATTGGATCATCATAGATCTGCCCCTGACGGTGTGCTCCACTATGTTGCGTTTTATGCGCAGAAATTAACACGGAGATTTCCCACTCTGGGTATAGATATTCCGGAAGGGTCGAGTGGACCAGAAGTGAGCTCATTGTGAAACTGGTCTGCTACTTCAAATGCCACCAAAAGGGGACTGAGATGATAATTTGCATGTCATAGAAGAGCGAGTTGTCGGCATAAATTGCTACCACGGAGATCTGTATGATGTCTGATTTGGGCACCCAGTTTTTAGACAAACACATGATATCTAGTCGGTGATCGTGAAAACTGCAAACATGTTTCCTCGGGCTGAAATAACTCAATATGGTGGAGACGCTCTATGGGTCGATGTGAACATATTTTCCAGTCCTAAAGACCACAGTTCCATGGTCGCTGGGATATCAAACAATAATATGCTTACTGGAGACGATCCACTGTCACGGGATCAGAATGAGTTGGACGTCATGGAGCAAACATGGGATATTTAAAAAGGCACAGCGTCTGTTTGAAAGTAGATGTTTAGCATATTGCAGCCAAATGAGGCTTGCATATAGGCAGAAAAATGGCCAAGAATGAAGATGAAACTTAACGGCTAGTATGATCAATGGATTCCGAAAATGCTACCATCCACCCAGGCAGTTTTATTTGTTTCGTGTTCTCGCCGCTGTTTTTTTGAATGAAGGTTTAGACATATTTCTCCTTCAAACAACCAATGGGTTGTTTGCGCCCTTTTACTCCAGTGGGAGTAACGTATCGTTTTTGGTCATCATTATCAAATATACTTCACGCAACATGAGTGAGTTGGTTCTAAAACCTACATAGATGTCGTTAACCGCAACATTTAACAAGCAACGACGGCTACCAATTGACTGAATATCCTATCACCGTACACATTACAATCTATTTCATGGTATGAAATATATTTCCATCCATAACACAAAACTGCAAGCGTACCGCAGCATTCCAGTCTGTAGATTAAAAACAGGTGGTTTTCTTGCACAGACCCAACCGACACGCCAGCCGCACCAAGTATGCAGCTCTGTGTGAAACAATGAAGTGAAGGGAGGGAAACAGTTTAAACATAAGCGACCAGATCAACTGAAACTGAAAATGGAACACAGTGAATAGTATGCAGATGCTCAAGGCATTAGAATTTTGACAAGTACATCAGGTGGAAAAGTTCAGACAAACATTTCAGTAAGAGACGCGATGTTCTCTCTCAGACAGCAGCTGCGGTCTTTGGGGATCAGTCGCTTCCAGGTGGCTTACGATGTCACAAACTATTGGCGGCTAAGTATATGAATACAAAACCTGAATTATTTCAACAAAATAGCCACAGGCTCTTAGTAGGAGTTTTTGGGATAAGCCTATTTTATAACTTGCACACAGGTGAAACCAGATGAATTCCGGAAACGCTTTTGGAGAACAGCGGGCACTATTTATTTGTGACCTTTAGTTCTGTAACATTTGAAGATGGATTATTTCTGAGACAACTCCTTGAACAAAAATTAGGTGAAATGTTTCATCTCTTCTGCTGTGTGGCGTTTTAAAAATAGTTGGATAAATTGTTGGAAAGATTTTGAAAATGAAACCCGGAGTTCACTTATCACTCACTGTAGTAAATAGGAAAATATTCATCAATTGGTATTCCACATGGTAGATGTGGTTTTAGACTTCCGTTGGCATTATGTGAATATTTCCGGGTTTCGGTTGGCCGAAATATGTCTAATTCCAAGATCCACTCATGGTATGTCTAGCTATATCTTCTCAGCTAGGACGGATAGGCTTGTAAAATCATGCTGTCCAGCGCTACATTCTCATTACGTGGAATTATTTTTCTTCCCTGATAAGACAAGGTTTTAGGACACGCCTGATTTCTTGCCCGGATATGCCGAACACTTTGTGTGAGGTAACAAAATGGGTCCAGTCTAGTTTGGTAGCGGGCCAAGACATTTTCGAATGGTATTTCTTGGGTTGCAAAATAACTCATAGTATGTATTCACACAACTTGCCCTTGGAATTGACTCCACTGGCTGGTGATCGACATAACCAAAGGCAAGCGTTTGAGTATTGCGTGTGCGTTGATGGAAGATACAATCAGTTAACTCCTTCATGCCATCCTTCAACTGACTTTCCTCCGCAAGATCTGCTCATTTGTTTCTCTTGCAACGATAGCCGAGAAACTTGACTATGTTTCTTGACATGAGGTGCTACCTGCTCCACGAAAATAAACGTATATCGAAACCTGAGAGTCATGAAGAGAGTGAAACTGAAGCGTCCAAATTTGTTTTGTACGTAGTACGTCAAGCAGATGAGCTCAAACGGTTCATTGCTTCCCGCATTCGCAAGCACACAAGAACAACCAACTCACGAATCCAAGCGGACTTAAGTGGATATATCGTTCCTCTTTAACAATGCAGTGACAACTGTCCATTCATTCACCAACGCAGAAATCCTGTTTACCCAACACGCCTTGGTTCCACGTTACAATAACATGAGGACAATATAAAATTACAATCTAGTAAAACCCACATCAGTAATTCCACGTGATTCCTCGAAATGTTACTGGATTTTACCGATTATTTTTCTCATGTAAACATTGGTAAAGGGATCTGTACACACTACTTTTGTTCCAAAATATTGCTACCATTTCTATTTTGATACGAAGTTATCGAGGGTACCTTTCAAAAACCTAAACGTCCTGAAAGGATGTTCAGCCGTGAATAATCCCATTCTGATAGATTTGGTAACAGCAGCAAGGAACCCTTACCCGAATCGTGAATCCGTATTCAATAATCATACAATCGGAGGTTCTCTCACACATCCACATGCACTCTGCAAGGTTGATACCTTCAAAATATCCCACTAGACCGTCCAGCAATTGGTTGTTTTCCGCATCCAACCATCGATGTGTGTCGGATTCACAGTGAAGCCAGAAACCCGGATAGTTCGCCACACATACATCGCTTTCGGCCGAGCAGGCCACTGTGTACAGGAGAAATAGTGTCCGATACAGAACACTGTACATCATATGGCTGATGCCTAATTGTCCGGAAACGTTTGAGTAATCTACATAATATTCACCAGTAACGTGTTTTCGTTGGTCTGATTGGCATATTTGCAGACCACTCAGAATAGGATATACGTTGCTCATTGAAAGCACCAATCAACGTTTACCGCATTCATCACAAATGAACTCAACCAGAGCCAGCTTCTGAGCAACCTGGTGTAATAACAAAGATTTAAGGCATCGATGTGTGTGCCTGTGTGTGAATAACATGATTCTGAAGCGTCAAACCCACGCTAAAAATGTTTCCAGACAAAATCGTTTTGGTTGAGTAAATCGTTCGACTTGGAGTACATAGCTGAATAGAAACAGGAATGGAAACGAAAACAAATGAAATTCCCGGGAGATACTTCTACTAGCGGACGCTCAAGAACGCCGATTGCGTCTATTGTTGGTGTAATGTTAGTCCTTCACCCTATTTGATAAAAAGATCTAATGAATGCGCTCCTTTATTTTGCTCGTTTTGGTGACAAAGATGTTTTTGAATGTATTGATCAACGCCGTTGTAGCACCGGGGGTCGAAAAATAGCATCATCTTCATCGTGTGGTTGATTCTAAGAAACCGAAGCGCATGTTACTCGGTGATTGCAAACCGTTGGACCCGATCTTTCTAACGACGGGCGCTAGCCGGTACATCCCTTGAATATCTGACTAGCAAGGCACGGAGCAAAGTTTGCTAATTGATTTGGTTTTCCGTCCCACTTTATTCGGCGCATATCAGACAAGCATCGATGCCGTCGGCAAAACACAATCAGTCACTAACTTGACTTGAGATATGGTGATTGCCGTTCGTTTGCGCACAACGACAAAATCCACTGAGGGATGATAGGTTGATGGAGGACCCGGAAACGCAACGCCGGATCTATTTAGTCCAGCACCAATTGAACCGAAAAGGATTAACCAAGTTTTCGCCTGCTCCTATAGAACCTATAGAAAAGTTTCCATTTCACATATATCGTATGTTCTTAACCTGGGAGTTATTTGCAACCGTTTCAGTGGAAATCTACGTCGTCCAGTTATTCTTTGCAACGGAGAAGGGTTGACGCTAATCTTTGGTTCTGTTGACTCATTTTCCGGTTGCATCTGGGACGTTTCGGGAAGAATGTCTAACGGTAGATTCACTTTTGTTTCTTGGATTATATCGGGTCGCACGCAATGTCGAATTTGATCGGCATGGCGAATCCACACCGTTTGCCAACATGAACTTCATAGACGACGTTCGCTCTTCGTCGCAATATGACTCCAGAACTCCAGCGATTCGTTGAGTAGTCTCCGACGAGAACAGAGTCTCCACGGCTAAATATGCGTCCAGTGCGACGTTTGTTTTTGAATTTTTCTGGTCGGTTTTTTTCGCGAGTCTCTCTGGCTTTCCGAGGACGCAATGCATCAAACAATGTCTTCACTTTCCTCTCAAACATAAGCTCGGCTGGAGACTTCCCATTTGGCGTATTTGGGTTTGGTATCGTCCTGTAGTTGTTTAGAAAAATAGTATTGATATCGTCCGTTGCTCCCTCCCCTCGAGTTGGTTAAAGGTATTAACACTTCTCTCGGCTTGTTCATTCGATTGAGGGTGGTACGGCGGTGACCGGATATGCGTCAGCGTGTTCCGAACACAGAAATCACTAAAAAGAACTGAGCTGAACTGCGTACCATTGTCCGACACTACTGTATCAGGTACCCCGAAACAGCTGAATAGCTTCTACAGTCTAGCAATCGTAGCTTCGGTAGATGTCGTACGCATGCAAAAGACTTCTGGCCACTTCGTGGAAGCGTCCACAATTATTAGGCCATACAGACCATCGACTGGATCCGCAAAGTTCATATGTAGCCGTTGTCATGGCGCCTCAGGCATAGGCCAATCGTGTGGTTCACATCGTGGCGGATTCCCGGCAACTTGAATGCATTGAGGGCAACTTCGGCAATAGTCCTCCAAATCCTTATCCATGCCGGGCCAATAAACGTAGCCTCTGACCAATGATTTCATTCGGCTAACTCCTGGGTGCCCATTGTGGAACTGTTTGACTATTCTTTGTCGGAGGACCTCTGGTACAATCATCCTATCAGCAAACACTAAGCAACCATCGACTATTGATAGCGCTTCCTGACGATTAGCGTACTGACAAACCTTTGGGTTGAGGTTCTTTCTGGGCCAGCCAAGTCGAATGAACTTCATCACTTCTTGCAGTACATAGTCGCGTCTAGTGGCCTCTCGAATTGTAGCCATGGTTATTGAGAGGGCTCGGACAGCGTCGGTAATAATGCGCTTGATGTCTGACTCAACGTTGACAGTTGCGATCACTGTGTCTTCAAAAACTGTACTATGAAATCCAATGAGTCGCGATAATGCATCTTCCTGCCCGAAACAAGTGGTTGTTGGTACTTAAGCAAAAGGTCGTATCCTAGGAGGGTAGTTGCCCACCGCTGCAATCGGTTAGCTGTGTATGCGGGTATTCCCTTCTTAGATCCGAATATACTCAGAAGGGGTTTGTGATCAGTCAGCAGAGTGAAACGTCGACCGTAGATAAATTTGTGAAACTTCTGTACAGCAAAGATAAGGGCTAAGGCTTTTTTTCGATCTGACTATAATTTCGTTCGGCTGGAGTGAGTGAACAAGCCACATGCGCGATTGCCTTCTCCGATCCATCAGGAAAAATATGCAATATCACGGCGCCAATACCGTAATTGGATACATCCGCTGCCACCACAAATGGCAGTGTAGGATCGAAATGCGTGGGTAGCAGGTTCGAGACGAGCAATTCTTTGATTCTTTCAAAAGACCGTTGACACTCTGCGGTCCATGTCCATTTGGCATCTTTAGTCAACAATCGATTAAGTGGAGCCCTTGTGCGATGGAGTTCCGGTAAGAAAGCACGTTATGACTAACCAGACCCAGGAAAGAACTTAAAGTTGGCACGTCAAACAGCGGCGGCATCGCTTTGATCACTGCTACATTGTCTGGATCGGGCCGTCGGCCAGAATGGTCAATAATAAAACCAAGATATCTGATTTTCGACATGGTGACGATACAATTTCCAGGGCAGACTCGGAGGCCTTACTCATCAAGGCGTGTGAGAACTTCATCCAGCTTGGCATAGAGGTCCTGTTCATCTGACCCGGTTACGATAATATGATCTAAGTAAGCCGCGGCACCTGGTATATCAGTCAACATTGTGTGCATGAGCTGCTGAAAAATAGTGGGAGCAGTCTTCCCTCCAAAAGGAAGACGGTTATATTGAAACAGTCCTTTGTGGGTATTACTAGTCAACAGCTGTTTAGACTCGGGTGAGACTGAAACTTGTGGGTAGGCGTTTGCCAAATCAAGCTTTGCGAAGCATTTACCCCCGTTTAGTTTCGCGAACAAGTTTTCAGTTACTGGTAGAGGGTACTGGTGTCGGTTCTTTTCTTCTATCCTTATTTTGTACAACGTTATTCCCAGTTTTTGTTATTCCGCCTTTTCGCCTATACTAACTTTCTTGTTTTTGACCTGAACGTAAACCGTTCTTTGACCTTGTCATTGCACGTGTTGTTTAAGTCAACACGTGGTTTGCTGTCTTGTTGACACGTGCTTTTGAATCGGTGTGGACTTTGGGATTCTTTAGGAACTAGCAGTTCCTAAACCGGTGTATAGAAGCCGGCGTAGTCCCACGATATGAGGTTTGTATTGTTTTACTATTTTATTATTTTAATTACAGTACCGCATTTGTAGATAAGCCTCCATTTGAACGCTTTGGCTTTTGGGGTTTTGCGCGTAACTCAACGTGGTCCAACAGATTGCTGGAAACAATCTATAACTGGTGTGCCTCCAGCGTTTTTTGATTCTTGATTATATTCGGTTCCGTCGCCTGTGTTTCGTAACATATGTTATTGAATTGCCTGTCTAAAAGGTTTAGCTTGTCAATCCAATCTAATCCTAACAAATCCAAACTGAGATGATCGAAAACATGACAAATGCCACTAACAATGATATTGTCCTAAGTAATGGAACAACTGAACTCACCAGAGAGTTTCAGTAAACTGCCGGATGCACTGCGTGCAACTTGTTTGGCTCTGGTTAATGCTGGGCTGCCGAGAAGTTTCCACGTTCTTTTTGAGATGATGGTGATGTCCGATGCTGTGTCCAGCTGGAGACGAACAGGTGTGTCGTTAATGCGCACTGATACATATTTCCTCCTGTTATGTGCCTTTAGTGCGCACTGATACATATTCCTCCTGTTTGCATGTGGGCTTTGATGAGCGGCCAGAACAACGCGAGGCTTAGGGACCATGGAATGGGAAAATCTGGTTCCAAAATGCGTCTTGGGTGCTTGCTTTTGCTTGCCGTGATACCGATCTTCCTTGTGTCTAACACGGGAACATATGTTGCAACAGTGTCTTCTGAACGGACAAACGTTGACGAAATGCCACTCACCACATTTCCAGCATGCCGAAGATGGCTTCTTGTCCCCCTGATGGACAGTATGCTTCTGAATCGCATGATCAGCATTGCCGGGACCATTTTCTTGTATCATGGCAGTATCGTGCTTCAAATTCACCAGGCGTTGGCATTCGGACGTAATATTCTGTAACGTGACTTCTGGGTTCTGCTCAATCTTGCTGAGAATTCTTGTTCTTATGTCTGCGTCTTCAGGAGACTTCAACCCGCATACAAATATGAGACATTTGAATTCATCCTCTGTCATGCTTCGGAGTTTGAACCGTTCACACTCCTTGTTGAATTTGCCTGCATACGTGACCCTGTCTTCAGCAGCATTTCTGTTCAAATGTAGTTCGTAAGACGTTCGCGTTCTGCAACTCCGATTTTCCTGACCAGTTGTCTTGCTTTCCAGGAATCTTCTCTGTGTCCCAGATCCAATCTGAAAAAGTCTTCATGCTTGCTGAACCACGAATCAAAAGTAATACATGAGATAGGATCGAACTGAAATTCAGGAATCCCGTTGGACATTGTGTCGATCACTGAAGCGGACGGCTCAATGGTCTGGCTAAGCGGCTTCTGTAGTGACATTTTTTTCAGTCAGGGTCTCGATGAGCTTCAACTGCGCCAGCTCAAACCGTTGCTGCTGCTGCTGCTTGAGTAGAGACTGCATCTGTCCGAATGAAATCGCCATTGTGAACACCCGTCTGCCAGTGTTGTATCGTGAGTGGCCGTCTATTGGTTACGCCTGCACTGAGCCTGCCAGACTACGTGATAAGGAGAAAACAGAGAACTCGGGACACGGCTGTATTGTCAGGACAAACATACAGAGCCTCTGTGCAAATATATAGGATGACTGAATGGTCAATTATGGTCGTTCACTTGTTCGTTCTGTGCAGCCAATGACGGTGTTCCGGTCGTGAACATTTTCAGTCCCACTCCGCTGGTCACATGTTGCTAAGCCATGTTTGGTGCGCTCCGCCAACGCACCTGCTATCCGAAACGTGTGGCACCACTGCTGACCTTGGGAATGCGTCATTCTCTGCACATGCGCTTTCTTTATGTCTGGGCGCGTCCTGAGGCAAACTGGTATATATAACATCTTCACTGCCAGGGATTGCAGGCGCATGATATCAAACAAGCACAATACGAGAGCTCCCGTACGTCCAGCGAAATAAAAATGAAAAGTTCTTAGGGTATTTTGACAAAAACACTTTCATTAGCCACGTCGAAAAATACCTCGATAAATACAAATACTTCAGACTACAGTTTGCTCTACTTCTTAGAAGATCAATAATACTAACATTCGCAAACGGAAGACAAATGAAGCACTGTTTCAAAATACTGACGGTTACCATTTGAACAATTGTTAACCAAGTAGAGCAGTAAAATACTTGGTGCACATTTTACAAAAAAAGATTTAATTGAATTTTGCATCTCAGATTCAGTATAAGTAATTTATCTTGGTCATGAAGGAAATTTCTCATAAGGTTGTTTAAAACTCTTCGGCTGTCCATGGCAGATTCTGTTCTTCTATGGTCTCGCCAGGTGGGCGCAATCCCCGAGATTCCTGTGCTTCACTTATGTTCCACCTGAAACCGGATTGCAGGAAATTCGACATACAAACTCAACTGCGGACCATTTTGGTTTTTCCGAAAGACTCTAGTTTAATCCAGCTGAATGTCTCATTTACGGTATAGTTTATCAGTAGATACCAATTTTCAGTATTTATGTGGGACGTTGTGCGCGAAAAGGCCAAATTATACTTGCAAGTGTTTCACCCTTTTGTGTACCTCACTGATCGTAGACAATTTTTGAATACCTAAACTCTGGCAGACCACCAGATTGAAAACGGCCAACCATACTGTCCCAATATGCCAAACAAATGAATGGAGTGCTTTGCCAGATTTGTGAAGAAATTTCCGACACTAGTGCCCCGAACTCAACATGAAGATTCCCATGCATTGTCCCAAATGTGTCCGAAACGATCAATCACTTTGAAATCTTTCAAGATTCACTTTTACTGGTCCGCTCAATGTCCCCTGTACGTCATCAACCAATTTGTTTTCCTGTATCTAGTGGGTTGGAGTTGCGCTTCTAAGAGTTATCCATCATGCAACAGCATTGAGAAGAATAGAACAATAGCTTACATGATGGATTGCCCACCGCATTGTTCTAACCCAACAAAGTAATAAATTCTGACCACCGAGTGGCACAATATTGGAGTCAGATTATTAACACGGAGGAAGTTGAAAAATATGTATATTCCTAATGCATTACCCATAAGGTTGCTGAAAATTCTCCGACCGCGACCCACGACCGCTTTAACCTTCTTGGGGCTCATCAGGTAGACCCACTCCTAGAGTTTTTGCCAACCTTATGTTCTACTTGAAACCAAATTACACGAAGTTAGGGAAATACACTCCTTTGCAAACAAATTTGGTTTTGCGAGAGACTCAACTGGAACCCAACCGAATCTCTCGTTTGTGATGTTTCCAGGCAACTGAATGTGCTGCACTAGGACGCCTCATTTTTCAGTTGCTACGATATCCTCAATCTCCCGCTCAATAGTCTGAGCACCTGATCGTTCGTCCACAAACCTGATCAGCAGTGTGATTATGTTAGAAACATTGTAGAACACCACCATTGTCCACCAGCTTGCCTGCTTCTTGGTACTCGTCGCCTCGTTTTTTCATTCGCCATTAGGTTGAAAAACGTGGGTGGAACGGCAAACAAACTGCTCTTGTATGCAATCAAGTTTCTCGGTAGGGTGACGCCTGCTGTACTTCTGAAACCCAAAGCACGAACCATGTGCATTTCTTGCGCTTGCAGCACTCTCACCATATACACGCTGCAGACGAATTTTTCAAGTTGAAACATTATTACAGGACAGGGTACCTCTCAAAACGAAAGTGCAGAGGCCACATTTCCACTTTGTTACAACTTGCAGTGACTGAAATGGGAGGGGTCTTTTGTCGCCAACGAGCACCAACGAGCGGTACGTCAGAACTATTGCCAGACAATTCTCACCGTGAACTCATCAACATCTTGTCGACCACAAACCGCTATGGTGGAGTCATAATTGCAGGGGATTTGATTCTGAAGGACACTGAGGTACTCCTCAATTCATCAAAAGCTTGCCTTGGTGGAACCTATAGCCTGAACACAAAGTCTAAGGTCCGCAGAAACTTTTACGGATAAACAGTTGTTTCTCAGGAGTATTCCTAGTGGGCGCCGTTCTGCTAACTAGCTTCTGCCTCGCGGCGTTAGAAGCAGCCACCAGAATGCTATCACTTGCGGCTGGTGCCGTTCAGAACTTGACTGCCGATTGTTTTCAGATACATTTCGTGTTTCCGTTAACGCCATTGTTCCGTAAAAGTTTTCTTGGTGCCTTCTCAGGAAATCGATCTACCTATTTGCCAGCAGGAGAGCGATGTAATGCACAACCTGGCAGTTAGACGACCATTTGTTTCCCGAATTTGAACCACCACACAACATGCACCCTGGTCAAACATACCCAAGGAGAAAACAGACGTTCATAGATGGAGAGGGGAATGGCAGTATATCAACGTATTCTGTGATATAAATTCAACCACTGAAAAAATTGCCCATAGTCATCACGATCATTTAGGTTGTAATGAAATCGGATAATATGTCCGTCGATTACGGAGCGTTAAACGGATTTGCTGCAACGCTTTGGCTACTTAAACTGTACAAGTAATTACGAACTAATCCTCAACACATCGATAACAGCCTTAGGGAATTCGAATTTCTCGGAACACGAAGGGCTCGCGTTCTTATGACGTACTTAAGCATATTTTGAGCACAATATACTATCCGTTTAATACTTTCTGTAGAGAACTCCGCAATCAAAAGACTGTTTCTAACGTATCAAAGCTGCATGTGAACTCTTTGACGTTCAGCATAGGCACGAAGGTTATGCGAATGACAGCTGTTTTTTAGCTTGCGATATCACCTTTAACTTGTAATGTTAGTTTATCTGATAAAATCGTAGTTGACTTGGTTGCGGCTGTGGTTTTGCTGAAGCTGGTGACGCTGTCAAATCGCTGACTGCATCCCTTTTGTCCATTGGATGACAGGTGGTTACTCATTGAAAGTGAACCATTTCACGCTCGTCATTCCTGATGGAGCAGGTAGCGACGTTCCAAGTGACCGATAAATTTTGTAGGAACTCAGGAAAACATAAGAGGAGAGCAGCAACAAGATACGCCCACCCCACCGTGAGGCAGACTTGTGCATCTTTGTCTTAGGTTGATTGGTCCAGGTCAAACAAACTCGACTTCCTCGTCACCAGTTAAAGTTAAAGTTTATAACGAATTGCGACCAACTTCGGCAAACTTTGATCGCAGTTTTACTCTTACGCACTTCCCACAGAGGTTCACGAAATCGACGAAGCGTGAGAAAATCCACTGTTTCTGGTTAGCTTTAAGTTGAGGATCTCATGTAGGGTGATCTAATATGCAGTTGGGCGCTTTGATTCAACTCATTTGCTGAAGTGACTAAATGCTCATTTTCTCGCTACATTTCGTCGCCACATTCGATGAAACTAGGTAAGACTAAACTGCCAATGGGGCGTGTGTGTTTACCATTTTCGCTTATGTCCAGTTCAGATCACAGTCAATCTATCTAAGACCGGTCAGTGCATTACCAGCAGCAGCACCGATAAGAGAAGCGATAACATCACGCAAAATACGAAATCCATTAGCAGCTTAAGATTGCTACAGACCTTTCATATGAAATGAACCTGAACGAAACAGGTTGCCAGCTCCTGCTAACCGCAGACCACAACCACGATTGAAGTCGATTCTTCCGTTTCTTGGATTTTTTAATACTGATAAACATGTAGTTGCCAAGTGAATACATAAGACCTTCACACTTTCTGCAGAGATTTCGCATCCTCGATAGATATCATCAGTGAAACCAATCTGAACAATATCCCGGAAAATCGGAACCCGAACACTCAGGTTTCATCGGAACGACATGACATTAGGTCAGTTTTGATTGAACGAAAGTGTAATTGGCTGACAAGGTGCAAAGTGATCTCACCATCATATCCCTCTAAAGCCGATCAGGTTTTGAGATGAGGTATCATCTGACTACTCAAGCAATGCATTCTTAGACGCTAGGGTAACGTTCCTGTTCACAGACAAAACCAAGACACCCAGTGGGACGTTGTTCGAAATATCGAGCGAGGTGAACCGCACTAGTCTGTTCCGATGAATCAAACATTGTAAGCAATACAGACTGGAAAACGTAATGGCGTCAAATCTGAGCAAGTCAAAATAAACTAAATACAGCTGTGTCTCGTCGAATTGGGAACCCGTGTCCAAAGCCTCCATGTTTAGGCGCAGACGCATTAGAACCTGGACGGTTCAAACGAGGATGATATGAAAACGCACTTTTATATTTTGATGCGGCTATGATTCTGTATTTCTAACGGATGTCTGTCGGTCGTGTCAAATTTATCAAGGCCGAAAGGAAAAGGCACTACATAAAAGTTTTCTCGTCGTTTCAATCTATCTGCATTTACTCTCAACCACACTACTAACCTGTCAGGAGTAGTTGAAAACTGCTTCATCCCACCAAGTTTGGTTAGAACGGCCATAGCTTCACCCCATAAAAACGACTCGAATCGTGAATAAAACGCAATTGTCCTCAATTTAATTCATCATATTTTCGGTCAACGGTAACTTAGTCATAAACTGCAATTTATCGATCACCAGGAAACATGGACCGATGCACCGAACAGCAGCACCGTTTGGCTTCTCCGACTACCATAATAAACTGGAACAAACTGGCATTAACTACCGAACGATTATACTCGATCGGATACACAGGGCACGACACTTAAACAATAAAACTTTTATGTAACCAAGCCCAACTGATAAGTAGGTCCAATATTTTGCACTCTTCCAGCTGAATTTAGGGAGACGGACTACTTGTGATATGATATTGTGGCTAGCTATCTTCACTTTTACTGGTCACACAGCCAAACCGTCACTTAACCGTCTAGATGTGTCCCATCAATCATGCCCTTCGATTAATCATTTCGATGTGATTTTCGCTGGCGGTCCTCGTTGTGAAACGATAGAATAGTTTCTGTTACTGATTAGTTATTCAGCAGTGGCACATTCTGCACGATGTTTGCTCGTGTGTAACCCACCAGGCATAGAGTAACGGCCTTCAAAATCCATGCAATGGATGAATGTCCCTTAGATAAGGCCAATCGAAAAAATTTTATTAACATAGCACTGTAAAAACAGATAAAAACAAAGACTCGTGTAATAAGTTTTCTTTTTGAATGATTTCAATTCGGCACCAGCAATGCTCATCGAAATATAAACTCCAACATCTTCCAAGTCAGTGAAATACATGAAGCTAGGTTTACGTAATCTCCTTTCTATAACCAAACTAAATCTCTATGATGGTTAAATTCAGAATTCAGAAGTGATGTTGACTTTATCTGTTGCCTCCAACGATGTCCCACTGGGCGTCATGGTCATGCCAGTCAACAGGTACCAATTACTATCATCTAAGAAATCACTGATTGAATTTCTAGTTAATGATAGACCACGTGGCGTGATAGAGTTGGCCGGGTCATAATCGTTAACTATACATGCCCATGTGTGAGACAGTCACACTCCGGATCAGCCAAACTTGACCATATAATGTGCTGCTTAGATGACGACATGAAGCCAGGTTTACTTAACCAAACTAAATTTCTATGATGTTTAAATTCAGAACCGCACATTTCTGATAAGCTTAACAAACCTGGATGATGATGGAGCAGACACACTGAAACAAGATTTAATTGGAACTGGATAAACGAAGATTCACAAAGATAACCATTAAATTAATCTCAAACCATTTCATATGAATTCTACCGATGTCCCATGCTCAATGTATGAGGTACAGTCTCTTGCCTGATTGGTGCAATTGGATAGTGGAACAACTCACAAGGATGTTGCAAACTCTTCAACAGTCCACAGCCGGTTTCGCCCTTTTTGGAGCTCATCAGGTAGGTGCAGTCCCAGAGTTTCCCTTGACCTTATCTTCTACTTGAACACAAATTGTTCTGATGTTGATAAATACACTCGATTGCATACAAGTCGGTCCTCCCGATAGGCTGAACCGAATCTCACATTTATGATATTCTTCAACTGAATATGCTGCACAAAGGCCGCCTGATGTTCCCGTTGGCCTAATATTCGAGATAGCTCAGTAGTAAATCACCCGCATGTATCTTTCAAGACCATCTGAACATTTGCGATTCGCGAATAATGTTGTTTCAGGCCAAATATTATGGCATATATCCACTCAATATACACTGCAAACCGACTTGAAAGCTGTAAGAATATTCCACACGCTAGACTGGAGGTCGTGTTTTGCATAGAGTTACATAATGAGCAGTATGTGACGTAGATACGGTGCGCTGTGGGTTTATGATATTCAGCGTGAATGATATTTGTGTAAGCACGTTGAAAATAGAGATCGGACCTAAATCGATGTTTTTCGGTATTCGGAGGATGAACTTTGATGAAAGACAGACTTGAGTTTTGACCCGGAAAAATACAAGTCTTACACCAGATATTATTTTAGGATATATAATATGCCATTTCGCCAGTGAGATTCCAGACATGTAGTATCTAGTTGCACAGACAACAAGCAAACATGGTTTGGTTGCTCAGTATATCAAGTATCTATTTCCTTTGAAGTGTAACAGAAATGTTAATTGGTAAGTGTTATTTTTCCAAGGAACACTCCACGACTAGGCTGCAAAATTGTTTTGCACGGATTGACTCTACAACGGCTAGGGCCAGAAGTGCAAATTAATTTTCTTGTAAAATTTGGCTGCATGAAAATAAAAGTTGCCGGAATCACGTTTTCGAATTATTTTTCCTGGCGGTAGTTTACTTATGTGTGTGCGTGACACAATACAATCACAGAGAGATGCCCCAGATTACAATTATGCCATTTACAGCCGCACTTCAAAGGCCATAAATTTTCATGATTCAAGGATGCGCTCAAGGGTTGTGCCAAACAGTGACAAGTTGACAATGCTGTGCACAATAAAATTACATTTGTGGACGAAAAATGGGTACTTGAAGCATTTTATGCTGAAAATTTTATTAGTGCATAAGCTGCACAACGGCACAACCACCAACCCATTGCTACGTACCACTACTCCCCTGGACAACGCACCAATGTTGACAACTCGATCGGTGATGAAATGTTTGCAATTAACCTGCCCGACTCAGAGAACAAACCAAAGACCAGACTGCACTCTCCTACGAAGCGCTATTTAAGTGCAGTATACGGTGCGACTTATTTCTAATCGGGGACATGTCTATTTATTGAGATGTAAAACATCGTATTTTAATGGTGTATGCTACTGATGAGACATGCGAGTAGTCTATGGTCAGATATCCAAGCTCCACCCTCCCATATGATGGAAGGTGAAGCTTATTACGGAAATTATGGAACCGCTTTACATTGTTCGTTTCTTGTTGTTTAATGTTCTGTGAACTTCCAGGAAAGTTTAAGAGGACGCTTTAGTATGTTCACTATTCAAAAGCTCTGTACGGACGAGATATTGGGTTTAACGTCTAAGGGCGTGTAACCGCTCAGTTCGTGTTTGCAAATGAAAGATTCAACGGCGAAGAGCGTTCCTGCTTTCACTGTGAGCGGAGGTTTAAGGCAACTAAAGTGTGACCCAGAAGCGAGTATTTTCAGCTCTCATCTAGGGGATACTGAAGAACTGGTCCTCCGAATTTCGCAATCTCTTGGCGCCGCTGTTTGTTGCCAACCTCTTTTTACCTGTCAAAGAATGAATTACCAAGTCAGAATACCACAAGATATCAGAGGATCATCCGAAGAGGAGGTCAATCCGATGGAAGTCTGTACCAACGCATGATCTCCATTGATATTACGTCAAAGTACCCTCAGGAGCGGTTAGCCCCAAGAAACCAAATTTATTGTTCTTCTACTAGAATGATGCACACGACTAGGCAAATTGTATTCACAACTGAGGAAGCAACTGCTTTTAAGACTGCAGAAAAATAGTCTGGTTCTGCACCACACAATTGCACATTTTTCACTCATAATGATCACTTATAACGCATCACAGCAGTTTATTTCTCTGGGTAAAATGAAGCTCATTATCCAATGGCTAAACTATCCTTGTCAAAATCCAAATAGCTGAAAATCTCCAAATGATGAAACAATTTTTTTTATGTTTACCAGTCTCTCGCAAGCACAAATGATGTATAAATATACAATACACAGTCTCGTATTTTGGAAGATTTTCTTTCATCTTGCACTGTGTGTGACATTTCGTGTCATTTTCGCATCACTGAATATCAACACCAGAATAAACAGATATTTGCAGCGACTGAAATACCAATTAATCGGCTGATCGTTGTCCGATCTCTTTATAACATTTAAATCGGTTTGATTCACGCAAACCCGATAATTATGTAGGACCTCACACATTCCGGTCTCCTTATCCCCAAGTGCTTCAAGGTACAGCCTGTGACAAAGACAAGACAAACATTCGCTCAGGATGACAAAAACCACGTATATGTTTCCATAATTCTCCGCAATAGCATTTTGACTCGCAGATTGCGTCGCGCGGCAACAAAATTCGTCATTTTGGAAGATTTTCTGGTTAGGATTGTAAGTTTTGTATCCGACTAGAACACATCAATCATTCGACGATGCTTAAACTAAAATGGCTTGCTTGCTTATGGGATTAGAGTAATACGTTAGATCCTTTAGGTTATACTCCTTGAGCTCATAACCGATAGAAATGTTGAATGTTTCTTTCACCTCTGTTCTACATGGATTCGGAAAAAGATTCACGACGTGAAGGGTAGGTAGGGTTAGTTCAAATAGTGAAGCTTGAGAGGTTTTAGAGTGGTTGATCTTCTAAAGTACTTTGATAATAATGACTAGAAATCAGAATGTGGATTTTGATGCACTACTGATTCAAGAAAAACCTTGCACACCAGATCATGAAAATATACAGCATTTAATTGACGCTTAGGAACAATTGGGGTCCCCTTATGTACACAATACTCACGAGTCGTAAAAGGATAAATATTAGGTGCACGCTGCTTTACATAAATAACGAAATTGTTGAACAATACCACGACTGACGAACTGAGTTGGGTTTCAAGTGAGTCTGCTCTGAAAACCAAACTGGTACGCAAAAGAGTGTAGTTGGCAAATTTCGTGCAATCTGCTTCAAGTAGAACATAAGGTTGACAAAATCTCGGGGACGGCGCCTACCTGATGATCTCCAAGAAGGGCGAAACTCTATTTGGACTGTCAAAGCGGTTTTCGCAACATCGTGAGTAGTTTTTATGAAAATATGCTGCGGTACCTCGGATATCGTACCAATTGGCCAGGTGATTCGAACATTAAACCCCAGAGAATATGGACACCTCAAACTGACAGGATGTTAATGCTTTTCAGGGTTTGCTGAGGATGTGGAGTTCACTAAAAAATTCAGTGTGGAATACTTCTCAAATGGCGAAGATATAAATCACGCCATTTCGAGTAAATGCTTCAAGCTAAATGGAGCTCATGATAATCAATCAAGGATAATTGAAAGCCTGTAGTCGCAGCCCAGAAATATGCATAAATAAATAACAGCCAAAGATGAATTGACCTATCATTTCTAAACATCCGTACCCTGATGAGAGACAAGATGATGAATATCAACGGTCCGTAATAACCCCGCGTTTATTCTCCGTTTGCCGAGAAAAAGAGCTGTACCAGGGTTAGCACGGGGTGCCTCTTCCGTGAGTTGTGTAAACCAATATACGCCCGATAATGGCATCGGAACTGTTCGTTGTATCCCAACTAAGTCACTAGATTTCAGATTTCTGAAGTGAACATCGAAACTGCGATTGCCTCACAATTTCACCGATTCTGGCCATTTCCTATATTACCCACCTGCGGGAGGGCAAATCACCTCAAATTGATGGATTCACTGTCTCAGGTGAAGCACAATTATTTAAAGCGTAAATTCTTACGAAGGAAAATACGCCATCTTGAGGAGAAAAGAGTAACCAATACTGCCATATGACTGTACGAAGCAAGCTGACGTTCAGATTCTAAGACATTGAATGTCGATGGGATTCGGGGATCACAAAATGTCATATATATATATGAGCCTTTACTGCAGTGACAATGAGAAAGCAGAACCCGGAAATCCTTGTTTAGATTTTCCCCAAACGAATAGAATCATTATATATGCCATAGAGAGAATTGCTTTTCGGATGTTGTGCAACGGAATCTTCTACGGTTGTGTGTGGTACAATATCCAATAGTATGTCGATAAGCTAATGGCCATAAAGGGCTCCAGCAAACCTTCATTTCAAGCAGATTCTTCATTTATATGAGGTCCGAATCAACCTTCCCTGACAATAAAAAACGCGTGTTTGCTTGTTGTGACACCGGAATTTATGAGGTTGAGATAGACGCACTTGCTATCTTTCGGAAATTAAACGCATTACAAGAGGTCTTTGCAACGTATTCTCTCAAATCAAAGCGGGTTCCTTGCAGCTCATTATCGTTCGTCAAGTTCGGAGTGAAAAAACTCACTGGTGGATAGTAGTTCTGAATAAATCTTGAGACTCAGCGTGAAAACACCGCATGCCCGTAGTGGGTTATTTCACTCGATGCTATAATGCAAATTTGTGACTTAGCAGAAATCTAAAACTCAAACAGCGGAGAACTCGTCAGCATTTCTTAGGAACAGCTTCGGACCCGGTCGAAGTGTTTCGACAAGCTCTGTATTACGAACCCCGAAATGATCCCTACACTTGGAACCTTAACTTGAACCTTAACTGTGTGGGTCCCCTATTCAGCTCTCATCGATAGCTGATTCCGTCAACCTTATGTTCTACTTGAAACCAAATTGCACGGAATTAGCGAAATACACTTAGTTGCAAACAAATTTGGTTTTCGAAGGGACCCACCTGAAACCCAGCTAAATCTCTCGTTTGCGATGTTTCCAGGATGGATTTCAATTTGTTTCTCATTGGTCGAAAGTTGAAATATTGTGGTAAGGTCGGCAACTAATTGGCTAATATAATCTGACGGTCGGCTCAGTCCACTGAAGTCTTACTAACTGGTCTTCTAGCATCTTTGGTTGTGGTAATTTACACAAAACTCCTTCCCCCCCCCACAAACGGCTTTTCAATATAAATGGGAGTTCCAAAAATTCCCCGCCTAACGCTCTAAACTTCAGAGTCGGGAATTTGTGAGGAGTTAGGCTTAAGGATTAACAGAGTTACGGTTCAAAACGTCACGGTCTCTTCTTTGTCACACACTCACCCGCTAGAAAATAACACATGTGCATTTGACGGCTAGAAAAGTTGCACTTGTTTACCATAATCCTGTTTATTATGAGTAATAAAAGTTCGGCGACAAAAATTTGCATAAGCGAGGACGACAGAAATTAACCGACCTTGAATTCGGTATGTAAATTGCAACCTATTCTACAAAATGTAAACCTCACCTATATAAATGAATGCGTAAATTGTAACCTATTCTACCAAATGTAAACCTCACCTATATAAATGAATGGAGCGCTCTTGAAAAATTAGCTTTACGGGCTCTACGCGATGAAACTGTGCCACGTCAACTATCTCATAGTCGGGATGATGGTATTCATAGGGTCTGCGACCTACGCTATCCCCTACACAGATTGCGGTGAGTTCTCTGAAATTTTTCACATTGTATATACTCACTCGGAACACTTGCGAATTGCAGTGCACCTCAGAGTATTACCATTCAAGTGTTTTCATCACCTGGATCCATCTGGTAATGCAGTGCCTTATTCTGATGTAGTAGGGTTATTCTCTTTAGCAATACATCACTTCCAATCACGACAATTTCCGAAAAACAAATAGAACAATTTCAGACTTATGTTCACTTATGTTCATTTTTGGAAGGTCGTCCGAAGATATTATGATACGCAAGCGGAAAACATTAGTTCGTCTCACATGCCTTTGAGCAGGCTGGCTGACGGCAGAAACATAAACATTAATTTGCTATTCTCCTCTTTCCCATCAGTGTGTTTTGGCCTAACTGAGCAATCACTGTTCAAGATAAAGCAGTGTTCATTCTTAAAGTTCACTTTTGACATCAAAATGTTAAAATGAAGGCTAACATTCGGTGAATACATTCCATGAGCAGGGACTCTCGTGTATTTGACTTCGGTTATTTAACTGACAAATCATAATTTCCACTACGCAACCGATGTATTTTCTTCTCGGATATGCAGGTTCGCGTGGCGTTGAGGTGTTGTCAGTGGAGGTCACCCCATGCAGCAGCGACCCATGTGTTGTCTTTAAGGGGGAACTGGCTTCCATCAATATTACTTTTAAAGCAGGTGAGTATACGTTTGCCTGTTTGAATGCAATTCTCGTAAATGTTTGTCTCTGGAAACTTGCAGATCAATTCCTGGCGATTTTATTGCTAAATTTTGCACCGGTGTTTTTAGTCTTTATAGCTCACAGATAGTCTATGGGACGAATAACACACTGGTCAACTCTCTGCCTCTAGATATGAAGATCATCACAGACTTCAGCTTTGTTGTGAGCAGCATAATGTGATATGTTTAGCTCGCTGTCAACTGGGATGTGTATAAATTAACATTAACATCCGCCCATCCCACATAAACCGGTCTAATTTCTTCGAAGGAAAAGTCTACCTCACAAATGACATTCGTTGTTTTTTAACACTGTATCGCTTCAGGACAAGATATCGCTGCTGGAGATGCTGTCGTTCAAGGCATATACAATAACCAAACTATGCAACTACCGTTCGCCGACAAACCTGTGTGTAACCACCTGACACCACAATGTCCAATTAAAGAAGACAAGACGTACACTTTCAGCCACACGCATCTAGTGAGCCAGGACTTCCAACTTGTAAGTCACATTCTCCCGTGTTAAGAGTGGCCATACAAATAGTTAACTGTACAATGTTACTTTGTACTGTTTTGCTTTTCAAAGGATTGAGGTTCTTGGACGCACAGTGTTTTTGTCGCCGACTAAATACTTTCATGAATGACCCTTAGGGAACAGGTTTTGTGTAGCAACTTCGGTTGCAATAGCCAAACGCATAGATATTTTGTGTTCTTACAACCAGTGTTTAAAGTATGTACTACTGATTTCGGTGCTCGTCAGATGGATCAAGGATTATGAAGACACTCTCGACATTGGCTGGTTACTCGATGCATGTGTTCCAATCAACTAGGATAATGACAAAACCAGGGCTTTATGTGGGTTTGATCAGGATCTGTTGGTTGCCTAAACGAGTGCTCCTTTACCCGGGATTTTTATTCCCCAAAGGTTTATTCTAATGGGCTTCTAACATGCTGTTTGAGTGAATCTGACGATGCTTATTGCGTTGGTAGCATTTCTTTAAATTTTCATTGCCAGAGTTTACAAAGTGCGGGGGAAATAACCATTTTCGCAGCATTAGTGGGACGCTTTTGGGGCTATTTGTCACTGAGATGCATGGTGGTTTTGCCGGTAAATTGTAAATTCATTACACCCGGCCACAACTCTCTAGGGTGGGAATATGCTCTATGCCTTATAATTCAGAAAGAGCCAAAACATGCGGTGTGAAATTACCGGTGGAATATTGACGTCAACCGATACGTTAGTTGCTTATTACGAAGCTAGGATGTGTTGGCGAACTTGGTCCCTCATTTTCTTGCGGTGGTTTGATTATCGAAATAGAGTGGGCATCCCCATCTCACACCATCTTTTCTTATCCAAATTTGTGTTATTGGATTACTTGACTAGCCAAGTCGCAGTGTAAACTCGATTGCAACACTCATACTATCTCCTTTTACATATTTTTCTGCAGGTTAGTCTTGAAGTTCGTTGGGAACTACTGGATTCCAACAGAGTACCATTTGTTTGCGTCCAGTTCCCCGTGCAAATCGAATAAATCACAAGTAATATGTGCATGGCGGAAATCTGGTGACTTCTTGCTACATGAATAAAGAATTCGTTAGTGTCAGTATTGATTTTTGCTTCTGCATTCGGGAACAGTTGCACATTTGCAGTACAAACAGGTTATTCAGTGATCAGTAACTGACATTCATCAGCCAGTATTTATGGCGCTCCGCGGCTGTAAACAACTCGATCTTAAGCAATCTGGAAATCGTTTTTCCGATATCTATTCAATTGCCCAACTGTCTACTCCGACGACAGGGAGTACCGCAAACTCAAGCGAAAACTCAAATTTTTCTGGAAAACCAACTCCCAGTTCCCAGTATCTGCCCAGATACCGGAAAATCAAATCGATTTGCGAAAATTCCTATCTATAAGTGTTGACAGCCATGCTTTCTGCAAGGTCTTTTCAAGTCATACAATTGGAAATGTCAAGAGAGCAGTATGTAGCGTATTTGAATGAGCATGTTTTACGTGAACACGAAATGGAGTGAGAGACCACATTGTCCACCCATCAAAAACAACTATTTCAGGTCACCAATAGGGTGACTTGAGCTTGTCAGCGCAGGTAGTGCACAGGATGTGTGCGTGGGTGGACGTGAGTTGGATCATAGCAAGCACAACACACGAACAAATCGCTTCCGCCGACAAAATATCGGGTCGCGACGTCGTATGGCGATATCTTCAGCCACTGCGATTGTGCGTTGCTTACGCAGATTACCCTCCGTTGCCGTCTGCTGACGGTGTCCAATGCTGGGAGGTACAATGATTTTTCAAAATCCTACTTGTGATAATCCAACACAATCAAGTCTAGTTTCAACTTCCTTCACATGGTATAGGAAAACAAGAAGCGAAATAGCGTACAAACCAATCAACTGAAAAAAGCTGAGATCGATAAATCGTACTCTGACCATGGAATTACCACCTTCATACATGTAGATTGCCACCGAAATAGCTCCTATTAACCTAATATAGTATGATTCTACACCAGTGTTTGATCATCTGACATATTTGTTCTAGTCTATGAAAGTGACGGGAGCAGCTTACGAGCTCCGGTAGTCCCCAATCTTTATGCGTGCTTAGCCGAAATTCAACCGAATTTCTTCAAAAGTGGATGAAACCTATGTTAGCCATTATCCGTACCTTGTGGTCCTGCTTGGAATTTGATTTATTTGGCCCAACCATACGAATTTGATTACGAATTCTGCCGCTCTTCTTTTTTCCTATAATGTGCGTCCGTCGTTTAATTTGTGGATCTGTCGCATTTCGGATGCATGCGAAAGACTACAAATGATGGCAAATCAAGCGTGCCAAATAAAACAAAGGCGGTCACTCTACGACTCACCAGTGCACCCCATCAGTTTATTCACTTTACATCTAAATAGCTAGTTTTCCAACATGTGGAAGACTCCCGTTCAACCACGCGTGATCGGTGACTGGCAGCACTTTAGGTGCAGACTTCTTGTCGCCTTACGGATGGGAAGCAATTTCGTTTAATGAAGAAAATTAAACTCTGTGAAATAGCAGCAAATCCCGTGCACCTCGACGATGGTAACATGCGCATCCTTCCCATCTTGGGGGCGAGGCTCCAGAACTTCAAAATGTTTGTGACTGCTGGTTTTACGATGGACGTTCAAAAAATGGGCCATCCACTCCTGGGATTTGCACGCAGAAAATAGTGATCGTACAACATGTCAACAGTTTTTTAGAAGGTACAAAAGTAGAGAAAATATTCCATATCAAAACCACCGGGTATTTACCAACATTACCCCTGCACTTTATTGGTATTTGGGTGACAAACTGGGTGATAAGCTCCCTCAAGTTCTCTGGGGGGTTCAGTCACCTTACCTGTAGTGGTGGCAAACGTGTTAGTGAAATTTCTGGGACCTTTATGGACACTTACATGCAAAAACACACCAACGCTTTATCAGAAATGGGGGAGGAAATCGAGTAAAAAGCTACATTTTCGCCTTTGATTGTCCTGGTAAATCTGCCAGATTCAAGGAAGACCGATCAGCAAAAGTTCTCTATTTTGTTCTCTATATTTTTTCGAGTAGTAAAGTCTCTTTGGCTCCCTCTCTCCTAGGTCTCTCTTAGGCGATTGAACTTTGGAAGACCGAATTCACCCCGCCCACACAATAAAACAGTTGCAGTGCATTAAACCAGTAAATGTGCCAAAACCAATCAATGCATATGATAGTTTCCTCTTGTGTGACGCGAAATCGGACTAGTTTATCTATTGCCTTCAGTGTAGCTTCTTGAATTTCAGCCAACTTTCCCCTCATGTAGTGTGCTGTCCCAGGAGGGAAATTGCTAAGCTTTTAATGGCCACTTGCCTCCAAAGTTCGGATGGGCATGTTTATGTAATATTCTTGAGGAACATACCTTGGAACAGAGCTCATTTTGAGTGGTCTCTTGTTCGAAGAGATTTTGCTAACTGGTATGTTTGTCTTAACAGCTTGATGTTTGACAGCTGAAATAAGCTCGACAACAAACAGTCACGAAACAAGATGACAAAATTTAGAGGACAGGTTAATAAGTAGCCTCAAGACGTCGGCTGGAAATATTCACCTCTCAGTCGCACTTCAGTCGCCGTCAGTCTCAGCTAATAGCACGTGTCGTGCTTCACTAAGGTAACCTGTTTCCCACCGGAACTAATCGCAAGGACCGTTGAATTTATAGGGACTTCCGTAGCCAAACGACAATATTTTTAGCGTAACAAGATTCATGTATCATGCTCGCGTCCACAAACACAATTCTATTTGCTGGACATATTGACCGCACATTTGGAGCAAGAGATTTGACGCTATCGTAAATGTGGTGAGCGTAATGTGTGACATTCTTGTGTAACTGCTTTGTGTGATGAGCATAGACAGAATTTTTCACTGTGACATTTAAAACGCAAACCTGTACCAACAAGGCTGTGGTTGTAGGATACAGCATATCTTGAACACTCTCATACAATCAGTTTGCATTTGCTTCGACGGTTCTGTTCTAAAAGGTGGGCATACTTTGTTAGCGGATTGAGATCTAGCGGAAGCTCTTGACAGAGTAGTTCACTGGCGAAGGTGGCCTCACTGGTAGTTGTCCCGTGATTTGAGATCTTACTCTTCTGGAGCTATCTGGAAGTCTTTGAAAAAGCGCGACATGTTTCTGACCTCAAGGTACCTTTTGGAAACTGTTTTGGATGCAAATCAGTCGAAGCATTTTATGTTGACAAATGTCTCTAAATTTATTGTAATCTCTCAGAGGAAACATGGGGTACTTCCGCACGTGTATCACCGTCGAGGCCAGGAAGCAATTATCAGGCCATATTGCGGTGAATGCCCACCCCTTCTAGCCCAAATCCACACTTTCCTAAGACTTTGTTCCCTTCTATGAGAAGAAGACTTTCTCAGGACTGAATGGTGTTAGCAGAACACTCTTCGGTGCTGACTTATATGCGCTGTTTTGCGTACATTCCATGATCGTAATGACGGTATTTTAGAACCGACCATCTGATGAGCAAGAGTTACCGGAATTTTGTTTCTTCCTCATTGCTTTCTCAGAACATGGCGATATGCCCTTGTAAAGCCAGGAAGAAGTCCTCGTTTCCGCGTAAAGGTACGGTAAATACCTTGAACACAAATTTGATCACTGTTTACTACAAACTAGTGATAGTAATCAAAATAAAAACAAAATAGCATTGTAGGGCAAGTGATTCTACAAAAATACTGCCAGGTCTGTATACCAAGATTTCGTAGTAAACCAGCATACTCACCAAGAATAAAGTGAAGAGAAAACCATGCGACATGCGACTATTCCAAACCAGACCTATGAAGCACTATTTAGTCTGTGCGTTTGGTGGACGTTCGTAGTGCAACAAACAGACGGAATGTGCGATATTCGGTCAACTATCGGAAAAAATTGAACATGCTCAACAACCCCTTCAATGTGCCAATATGATGAGTTATTTTGTTTCAGGAAGACCTTGATGAATCTAAAAATGCGAAAAAGTACCTTGAATAAACTACAGTATGTTCAGCGAAGTTTCGTGAGGTGAGCGGGTTTTTTAAAGCCGCATTTTCATTGCAGTTCCGCTTATCCCATCAAGTCCTCAACACCTGATACCCGTCTGCCAAACCAAGCTTTGTTTTTCACAGTGACTATCCGATTAAATGCTCGCCGATAGGAAGGGGGATAACCTGCAGCCACAACGGTTTTGTCTCTAATCATGATATTGAATTTCACTAACCACGACCCCACGTTACGGATCCTAATAAATGACAGAATACCCCGTCGATTAACACAAAAGCCCTTCTGCAGGTTGCACGCATTGCTTGAAACCAGCTTTCGGACACCGCTGAACACATCGATAATATAGATGGACAGAAAAAGTGTTTCGGTGTAAAACTTAGGTCAGTTTTATCGGGTGAATAACACAATCCTAAAAGCTATGTATACTGTCAGTTTGGAGTTAATGCAAAATGGATGTGCACAAATTATGCTTAAGCATCCACCATTATCTGCTGTGAGGTAGTATTAGAACTTTTCATCTCATGCTGCATGCATCTTTTGTGGACAATCCGGTATACATCTGAAGCATTTGCTGCAGAAATTCAACCAATCAACAGTGGCGGTTGTCGTCCATTCAAATGGTTAAACAGGAGATCCTCGCAAACTTCGAGTGAAGTGGTAAACATCAACCAACACAGTAAGATAAGCTCACGTGACGTCACGCAAACTACGACGCTTCGTTGGATGACGACCGTGTAACCATTCTTATATAGGATCAAAACGCCTAGATTGTGATGTCATCGTACTAACTAATTGGTTTAATGAGTCTGCCCTTGGTAAAATGGGGGTGGTTAGTACATCCTTCGCTTATCCTGTGGGATTCAGAGGTCTAGTTGTCCCAATAAGTCGCAGTGACCCAATCATGATCTGTCGGTTAAGCAAACTGATGACTTTCCGTTTACCAGTATTTTTCCACTGAGATTACACCATGCAACAAAATGTTCAGATGCTTCAACACGCGGCTCAACTCAAACCTATCCCGTGCGAAGTCTATCGGTATAGTTAGGTAAAACAGACGAATCCAGAGATTTTCTCGATTACGGAACTGTTGTGAAATACGTCTGACTTAGTTCGGGCTTGTCCGCCCAACACAGTTACCAGTGCACTCCTTCCACATTTCACAATGACCTCATCGACAAAAGGAGCTTAGATCTGAAGTACGCAATTCAGATCGACAAAAAGTCCACGTAATCTCAAATCCATAGCCAGATTGTCATAGCACTTACTAGCACACACAGACCAACAAAATTCACTAATGACAGCCAAGAGAAATGATCGTGGTCTAAACCGGAAAATCAAGTGCCGAAACCCGATCAAAATGATTCTAACCACCCTTCAAATAATCAACCATGAGATCTAGGCACCCGCACAGACCGACAGGATTTTCTAACCAACATTTAACACTGATCTGATGTTCTGGTGGAAACAGATCTTCTCAGCATACGTTTGAGGAAGTTTTGACGTTGTGAGAAAAATAAAAGTAGCGAACAAAGCTCGTTTTCAGTGAGTGGTCCTCTGAGCTAGTGCATGTGAAAACGTTATCTGAAAATCACTGGTACGTGCCTTTTAATGAAAGAACAGAAATAAAAAGCAGGGTTAAATTGGGGACACACTTATCAATGGGTCAGGGAATCCAGCAAGTAGCATCTAGGTGAGACACGTTTGTGGGACTGGAATTTCCGCAAGCCAGCTTGAGTTCAGACGTCGCAGAAGTCTCTCTTGGACGCAAAGTTGTGGGTCATTCAGTCGGATTCCGTGAACTTCGGAAATAATCAATAGTCTGGATCATGCCAGCCATGATCGACCCAGCGGTACCCGGTATATGACATCAAAGGCACGCCCTTTGACAAAGACATGACACGTTTCGGCCAGATGTGAAACAATTACATTTCAGCCCCGTTCCTGCTAAATGCCACTCAGATACAAGGAACTGTGTTCTCGCGTTCTATAGAACAAACGCTTTGTCGTACGACCAACGTACGATGCTCGACAACAGCATGCAGATGAGTACACAGAGAAGCAGTTGGTGGAACGTGGCCAAGTTGTCCGTCAAGCGAATCCTGGTAGTGGGGCTACAAGTGAAACTTAGGCGCGGGTTAGCGGCCAACTATATCAGATCAACAGAATTTCTGAGCCCTCCGGTAAGTAATTCAACAACTGAATCACCTTTGAATGGGAGCCTTATGTAAACATGTTTCACCCCAACTGAAAAATGATATGTACTTGCTTGATAGATTGAATAGTGCGAACCGTCCACGATAACCGTTGTGCAATCAAGTGATATTCAATATCAAACTGAATTTCCACTGCACTGCTGTAACAAGACTACACGACAGTTGTCTTTCCAGAAAACCACTAATCAAAAGGTGGATAAAACTTGTGTTATCAAATGCGGCATTGAAATTTTGAACTCCGAAACATCTAAATGTCAGAAAAATACTAAAACTCTGGTAGCTTCTTCCAGAATGTACAATCATTGGATATCTACGTAATATTTGGTAAGCTCCCTTCGGCGGTGGTAGCATCTTGGGTTGAGTTCCCTTAGGGAAGCAAAATCAAGTGTACGACCAAGTGGCGACAAGGATATTCAAGGTCAAACAACGCTGAAATAAGAACACTTTTCAAGAAGGCAACGATGTTCACTGGAACGTGATGCTAGCTGAGGTTTCTCACGATTTCGTAGAAGAAACAACTGGGAGTCTACAGCAACGGGCGTTTTCTTGTCTACTCACTTGTACCAGTACACTCCAACTAAATGATGATGATTCTGATGGAGTTTGACAGAAAGCACCAGATGAAATAGCCAAACTTGGAATTGCCTCACGAAACACACAAACGCTTTGGTTCGTACCGGTTTCAACTATCACGAATGACAGCAAAATTGTTCCAGTATTCAACTGATTGATCCATGAGTACAGCAACGACGCCCTCCTGTGTCACTGTATGTTGAAAAGTCCACTCTAAAGTGGTCTTTCAATCGAAACTCTATGCAAACAGCTGTAGATTCGGGAAAGGAATAATCAGGAAGAAAATGAAACACCAGCACTAGGGATGTAACTGGACTTCGTGTTTGTTTCTAAGCTACCAAAGCATCAGTCGTTCGGTCTTCAATTTTTTGTCACGTGTGTCCCTGTTTCAGTCATGATCAGTCTGAATCCCCTTTAAGATGCAAGCTTGTGATTCACATCCAATTTCCATATTCTGGTTGGTTTGAAACTCCACCAATCAGAGTGTTTGAAATGTGTGGGTGGAAGAGTCACCATTACTTGGTCACAGTTTCGGAATCGCTCATCATCAATAACTGTAAATCAACCGCATGTCACGTCAATTGTGGTTCTATGTGCTCATCCTGTATGTGGTAACGAAAACAGACTCACAAGAATCGTGCGAGGCCACACATCCAGACCTGTGGGTCACTTGTCGGTTCGGTGAGTATAGATGGGCATCGCTGGAATACAGTCGACTAACCGAAAGCCCAATTCAACAGTTTTCAGCTGACACCCTAGGATATTGCTTGCAAATTTGCGAGAAAACTAGCCCTTGTATGACTGCTGAATACGTTTACGAAGCCCGGGTAAGTGTATGAACTAATGTAAATCACTTTACAATATCTAACTGCGGACAGCTCTCACAATTCTGTGACCTCAGGTATAATTGTTCCAAATTCTATGCTTCAGTGTTCCCGACCGTGTGCACTTTACTTCACAGAAAAATGGAAGTCGTGTTATGCAACAGAAAAAGGTGTTAACCTCATCTTTTCCACTTTAACCCAAATTACTTTCTTTTGCCAGTAAACAGAATATTGCTAGATCAGGTTGCAATAATTGGTTGTCGATTTGTTCACTAAGCAATTGAATTGCCCAAATAAATGTTCACTGACTAGTTTCCTACCAGCCACAACAGGATGCCTCAATTTTTAACGTTTACTTAGCCACTATGCTATGGATCTGTGAGGCGCTAATATCACGTACGCAGAAACCATCTTCTTCGTTTGTAAAACTTGGTTATTACATTCCCTCAGCAGATGGTTTCGCCATTATCATCACGAAAAATTCTGCTATGACATTTTCTATAATTCGACAGTGCAGGCGGTGGGGCGAGATGGCTCAGTGGTTGGAGTGCGAATTTACTGACAGGAAGGTCCGTGTATCTCGACAATTGATCGCATTCGCGTAAATACGGTTGTCTTCTGTGAAAACAACTTCAAGGGACCGAAGGCTTCTTTTGGAAGGCTGATACTGAAATAAGCATCCAGGTATCAAATAAGTGATTGCTTCTGTGAGCTCGTCACTCTGAAACGTGGCTCCTCCAGAGAAACCAACCCTAAGTGCCATCGGGAGGCAATGTGCCTCACATTGAAAAGTGAAGTAGTGTCATTGGTCCAGGTCTGCAGGGTCTGCTTCGTAAGTCTTTCAGTGATAAGCTAGTGGCGAAAACCCAGTGTCCCATTATGAAAGGGGTACATTCTCGAGGGACTCTTCATTGAGTTTTATATCACTTGTTCCTTATGCTTTCTTTGAAACCTATACAGCCGCTGACCTTGGAGTACCAAGTGATCCTACCACTTACAGTATCCCAGACATTCTCATTTGAAACGGGGAAAGTCATCACTTACCTCGTTATGAACTAATCGTAAAACAGCTCCTCAGCCCTGTTAAGAGAACATGGGTGCTTTGGCAGAAACGGAGCGTGAACAATCCAATTCAGGTTATGCGACTTTTTATGCACCCTACGAACTGTCTGCCACAAGTCAAATCAAATCAAGAATGGTTTCATGCAAATGGAGGTGAAAACAGCAAATCCACGGTGGGAGAACACAAGTGAAAACGTTCAAGATTAGATTGTGGGAATACGCAAAACACTGAATTTGAATTTGGAATACCATTCTTTGGGCTTCTTTGGAAAAGTGGACACAACATGAAATTTAAGGTGTTTACTATCACCTGCTTCACCGAGGAGTTCAAACCTAGTTAGTACTGAGCTACGAAGCAAGTCGTTGTATAGTTCCCCTTGGGCGAAAATGCTCAGTGAACGGCAGTGAAGCATCAGTATTCGCATCCAGTTTTGCTTTCAATGATTACGATGGTGATGAATTCTCGCCACTGTCCAACAGGCATCGATGCAAGGCACTGGCTGAGCAAAGCCGTAAGAAACACAGACCTTGAGCAACGAGTGGCAAAAGGTCAGAACCAATGATTTCCCCAATCCTGAAAGTCCACTTATTTGCTAGTGCACAGTATTACTCGTAATGTTGGCGATATTGTTAGGATGCTCAAAGAAAGCAAAGACTGTGTATTCCCAAATGAGTCTATCCGGGTTACTTTCAAACAATGTTTAAGGCTTTTGCTACGCTGCTACCTCAGGACACAGCACACTCCCTAGCAATCTCCGTTTCCAAGTTGCACCCGGACATGTCTCATTCCGACCGTTAACCTGAAGCGACCTATTCTTTTGACTCTTCCAGCTTCGTTTGACTTCCCCTCAAATAGGTTGTTACGTCTTCAGTGAACAACACAAATCAAGACAGGATTCGAAATAAGTGGTCAAGTCTTTGCAATATACAGAGAGACTATGGTCATGAAAAATGGAAAAAGCAGTGGCCAAAGACAGTCCCTTCGCCGAAGAAGCCGTGAAGTTTCCCCAATGAAAAGAGGTGATTTGTCTTTGCCAGCGTCGAGACGTGATGACTTCGTACGACCTTGTTATCCTTGTTATTGATAAACACAATTAGAAGGAATGGTGAGGGGGTGAATATAGAGGTTTGTAAGAAGAGAATGATGATTGATTATTCAAAGAACGAGGTTTGCTTTTTGAAACCAGGTGGTCAAATGTTGTGAAAAGTATACAGAACATCCAGGAATCAGGACACCAGTGTCCAATCCATATAGACCACGTACCAGTGCACATAAAATACCCATCAAGTTACACATCAAATCGTTCTGTGGCTTGCTACTGAGTTCCGAGTGACCGATAAACAGGTCTGATGCCGCTTGGCATCCTCTGAACGGGGGAAACTCACCGGAATTTTCCACGAAATGTGATGCATTGTCTCAGCCGGAAATTGGTCACCTAGACACCAGTAGACAGTTGATGTGACTTACCAAGCGTGGTATTTTTTGAGGGCAGCCTTTTCTACAAATCTCTCAGACTACACCAGTGAACTCTGTGGTTTATTCAAATCCATTTGAATGCAAACAATGACAAAGTTCCATACAATCATTCCTGACTGGACACTCACTGTGAGCTAACACGGTGACTCGAGTCAGATCCCATATCGTTCCTGTTGGATATCACCAGAGATAGCTCAGCGGTTAGAGCGCGAGCGTACTGACCGGAAGGTCCGTGGTTCGAACCCGACCTCTGCCTCTCGACTTCCCCTGTCTAGGCTTGGGCAACCTGGCAGTATCCCAGCCCTCGTGCTTCCGACGGGTGGCATGGCAGCTAGGCACCGAAAAGGTGCTACAGCTGAACGAAAAAAAGATATCACCA
Organism: Clonorchis sinensis; assembly: GCA_003604175.2. NCBI lineage: Eukaryota > Metazoa > Platyhelminthes > Trematoda > Opisthorchiida > Opisthorchiidae > Clonorchis > Clonorchis sinensis. The sequence goes on from CM030373.1 coordinate 7,493,483, forward strand.
GAGGAGCCGAGAGTGACTGTTGTTGCCCATTTTGCCCAAGTTTGCGTCGTTGTTGCGTATGTGAGCCAATGCAACTGAAATATTCCGCCATTTTAGTTTAGCCACTTCATAATTCCGGGGGATCATGAACAGTGGGAGCGCACAGTTTGCCGACAGATGTCCATGAATGACAGCAACTGTCGAATCCCTTTTGCAAAACAAGAACAGGAAGCGCAGGGAGAATTGATCGCGTACCTCATATAGCAGCTGGGTTGCATCGGCTGTAAATTGCAAGCAGCCCAGTGGATTACCCCAGTATACAAAAGAAAAAGTGAGCTCCGATTGGCCCAGCGGCGCCACCCGAAATAACGGACATATCAATGAGTGACAACTACTCGCATTGATGGTTCCCTTCGATCTGAGGTAGGACAAAAATATGATTATTGCCATATCTCATCCACGTGTGGTTTCGGAAGTGTGCAAACACTTGGTCAAACGGAATTGCTAGGACATCAGATGATTGGCAGATTCAGTTTTGATGACGATACACCCTCACAAGCGTCCTGTCACAAACACCAAAACAGTGCTGTTTATTCCTAGCTAAGATGGAAATTCTGTGAGGACATGCAGTATGCCGGTTTACTCAGCGCGTTCGATCGAACTCTCGATGGACTTTACGAAGCGATTGACTTCAGGCCTATACGTTCGATGTCTTATGAACATTTCTCCAAAACAGTACTTTTGAGATTACCGTCTTGTGCTTAAGTCTCCACTACATACGACAATTCAAAAGTGAGCATCAGCGGTCAATATGTACTTCTCGATAATGTCCACCAATCCCGTCACCGCTTAACAAAAAGCTGTTTTTGAAGGTCGGTCGGCTTTGCACAAACCCTCGGATGGCAGAAGAGCGCACTATCCGTTGAGCCAACTTAACTTCCCCGAGAGTGCTGGTTTGGATTCTGCTTTAAACAGGTCTAAGTGCGCATTTTTTGACGCGTGGCACGTGCTGCTTCGTCACGCTGTCAGCTAAAGACGTTACTTCCCGAACGTACTAACTGACTTCTGCGCCGGTATCTCTGTATACGGCCTACTCACACTGCCTAACTTCCCGTATAAGTACTTTTGTACATTGTTTGGTACTTACTCGTTATTGCTTCCAGAAAATCTCGCTCTTTCACTGGTCCCTCTTCTGCTCCTATCGATTGCGCTATTGTTGATTGTACGTCCTGCTTAATTCATGATGTTCGTTAACTCACATGTTTATTTAACCAGTTCTCAATACGACATCTACTGCCATCAACCACCTACTGCCCACTGAATACGAACTGCGTATAGTCCGATAACTCCAACCGTCCTATCCTAGCTGCCAGGATCCTACAATTAGCGTTGAGCACTGATGCTTCGGTGCCGCACAACCATAATTTATTTGAAAGCCTTATCGTGAAGAATAAAAGCGAGTGGAGAAGGGACTTAGTGCTAGCCTACCACAAGTATTTCCAATTGCTAACACCTCATTCACATAATCTGGATAGAAAATGATGACGCCATTGCCATCGATTAACAGTCATGCCTCCACGATACAAGCAGCGCCATCGTTCTGTTTAATATCTAATAAATAGAACAATAACCGTTCAGCTGTACCATCTTTTCGGTGCATAGTTATCATGCCACACGAAGGAAGCACAAGGGCTGAGATAACTTAAGGTTACCAATGCCTAGACAAGAGCGGTCGAATTGCTGAAGTTGGATCCGAACCACAGACCTTCACCTCTTGTTCACCGAATTAGCTCGAGCTCGACAGATGCACCACGAGCACACTCCCGGCATTGTACAGGGATGTGGCGACCTTACTCCAGTGCAAATTGTTATTCGATGGTGAATAAGTTGGCAGAGTCCAGAAGACGGTTTTGGTAAGTTCAGGTAGCCCTATAGGTGGCTCGGGAAACCGAAAAGAGAAGCAATTCCTGACGACTGCACTGTCAGAATCTACACAATTGTTCCAGATTTTAGTTGTAGTCGGGTATTGATCTCCACCATTGGTAACCGATGGCAATATGATCAATTTGGATTCGTGGCTGGCACGTTGTTGGAGGAGACCACGTAGCCAGATGATTTGGGCTGTCGGTGCCGCCTATAAATGAACTGCGGTCAGCACATAGCTGAAGCAGTCGTTCGCTGTTGTCTGCTCAACCCAAGTCGACCATCCAGATGGGTCTCCGGTTCGTTCAGCTTGCCCACTTGTGTATTCAAGCCCTCGGCAAAACCACCGACATCTGGGGTTTTAGTCCGCCAGAACAGGACACTCATAATGTCCCTGATGGGGCCAGAGCTACAGTCGCCAGGGAATCGTCAGCAGGCATGACAAACAGACAACAATCAATCTCTCGCTCGTAAGACTACTTCACAGAAGTTGTCAGACGAGCCGCACAGAGGCGACCACCAACGCCTAACCAGCTAAGCAACGATTATCCCGCCCAGTGACTTAGGATGATGCTGATCCCTGCACATCCAGCTGCAGTTGTCTCTGGATCTCCAGAGGTGCACAGCCAGAAGTGGGTGATGGAGAAGTTGGTTCAATGATTGTGCTTGGAACTTGGATTCTTGCTTCTGATACACAGCATAAATTAGTTTCAAGCAAGTCCAGTGCGCTAGCAAAAGCAGACTGTTGTCTTACTTGCTTCCGAGGTCGAATACAAAAAGCGGCAGGACAGACCAGGCGTGGAGGTTTGAAGATTGATCTCGAAATGCTTGAGGATGTTGGATTTGGTTGGCCAACAGATGTTGCGGCCGGGGATGCAAGGTGAATGGGGTCGTCACTCCTAACGGAGGGCCCAAAAGAAAAATAATATTAATGGAGTGAGGGGAGAAAAAGTACGCCAAACAGAAAGGCATCAGCAGTAGTCCGTTTTCTCTTATTCGCTCCGCCGTATGCAGCAGTCAAAGCGACCCAGCTGATAGCAACACCCGACGGCCGATGTAGCATGAGGTTATCTGCAATTGTCCGACTCGTGGTTGTGAGTGAGGATACTGTCAGGAAACTCGGCCCTACACAAGGGACAATTATGGTCCTCAGCCAAAGCTTTCGACTCGAGAGCCTGACCACAAGGCAGCGGTGTTTGAACGGAAATGCCCGTGAATAAAGTGGCTACTCATGCTTCAACCCGAAATCCAGGGGGACCAGGGGACTGTGTTGGTCAGAACTCTAACCATTGAACAACCTGATATAAGAAACTTCGCTGGTGCCGCAAAAACACTCCCCAGTATAGCTCAATGGGTCAATGAAGCACACAAACCGTCACACCACGGTAAGGTCCAGTCTGTCTGTGGTAGACGTTACCTAAAACTTTGTCCTGTATTGGTTTTCCCTCATACTGGATTTTAGCTGCGAATTTGCCTCCGGAGGAAACTTCTCTCTTCAAATATACTGCAACCGCCTAGCTATCATGATTATTTTCACCTTACCAACCAAGTTTTCTCGCATGTAATCACGGCGACCATTACTTCTTTCTGATTCATTTGTTCCACACAGCGTTGCCGACTCGGTGGGTTCGAAAGCCCGATTTCCTCGTTCACGGACTACCCAATGACTGACATCTTCAAATTGGAATGCTGTGGTAAGTGTCGTTTTGCGCAAAGCTAGAATACAAACACTGTCCCCAGTTGGTCAGTTTACTGTGAATGTCTTATTAACAGAGTTTTATTAACGTTATTAAAGTACGTCGGTCGAAACGGAAGTGTCCGTTCATGTTTGTAGCCATTAAATGTTTAGTCGGAAATCTTGATGATGCCGGGATATGCCCGTTGGACTAGAACTGGTGGATGAATATGTGCGGAACAAATGGTAGTCGGTCGTTTGTCCAAGTATGGAGCACTTCAACCTCATCACAGGTGAAAACCCCCAGCAGGTGGGGATATTAGCACTACAAACTCAACTTAACGAGCATTTCCTGCAATCTATCATTAAGGAAACATCCCACTCGAAAATTGCAGAGAAGACCTATCCTGAAAACATTAGAATCTTAAATGGGGCGAGATGGCTCAAGTGGTTAGAGCGCGAATCTACTGACCGGAATGTCCGTGTTTCGAACCCGGCCTCTGCCTCTCGACTTCTCCTGTCTAGGCTTGGGCAACCTGGCAGTATCCTAGCCCTCGTGCTTCCCTCGGGCGGCATGGCAGTTAGGCACCGAAAGGGTGCTACAGCTGAATGATTTTTTTAGAATCTTAAATGAAATGTACTAAAAGGCTAGGTTAAGATTGTCTCTACTTAATCACGTGTACGGAACAATCTAGGTGGGAACCAGTGAGGAAACATGCAACAAATTCTGTCATTTTTCAACTCGTATTTATGATTTCATCTCACTCCACGGTAGGTAATCTTCGTTGCTTTGGCTTCTGTCTCCGCTGTTGGATAAGGAGATAGAGATTGGAAAAGAAACTTAATAGAGATACTGCCTGTTACGTTCACACAGCCAAGACATCACATTCCCAGAGTAGTAACTCTGCCCCCATATCCTAACAAAAACAATACTGGAAAGATCAGACCTACTCCGCTGGAGTAGGTCTGAAGTCAAACGTCATTGGAGAACAAAATACAGTTAACTAGAAAAACCACCCAACCCTTTTACCGTTTACACCTGACGTGTTGAATTAACCTCAAGTTGTTTATTAAAAACCGTGTCAATGACCAATCAAAAACTGTTATTCGAACTTTCATCTTGTAAGCGAGGCCAGTTTATATCGAAAAGCCGAGAAGCACTGTGCAGCTGTCGACCCTTGTTGGGAATCATCGGCAGTGCCCACCTGACAAACCTCCATGAAGATTCCAACTCGCAATCTCCCGGATAGTGGAGGAAGACTAAATTGGGCCAAGAGCCGCTGATGAGCAGTCTAACTAATTCGCACCAAAACTAAACGAAACAAGTTGGGGACTGTCTCACGAACTTCCGAAAGATAAAAGAATACAGTGTTACATCACCAATATTGACGGAGCTGTCTATAGGTGGGGCCAAAATGTAAAGCACTGGACAGATTCGCCGCTCTGAGTAAACTGTTTATGAATATAATAGTCGTTCAATAAATTGTAGTGAACGCCGCACCTGAACCCCAAGGTTCCAGATATTTCTGTTTCCCAATCAAAACTGTGATCCCACTTCCTTTCGTTTCAATTCGCTTAGAAAGATATGTTACAGCAAATTCTCTCGATCTTCTCCCATGAAAAACACTTTAAACGTTTCTTAATTGTGGATGTGAATGCGCTTTATACCGCGAAAACCTTTCCTCTGTATAACACATAAGTCGATCTTGGTGTCGCATACATGTGGCAGGATTCTTCTTTCCTTGGTATTCCAGAAGCGCACAGAAAAGTGGTAGCTTTATTGATATCCTGTCGACTTCTAGAGTAAATGATCTGTTGCAGCTTACATTCCCTCAACACACATTTCACCTGTACCGCCAGGCTTCGTTACTCAAGCCAATTTTGACAAGTTACTAGTCCCGTTGTTGAACTAATCGGTTCTCCTCCTATCACTCTTTCCCCAACACATCAAACTTACTCCACACTGTCCACATTTCCTCCTAGTAGCCAAGACCCACGTGTACGACTACCCGAACACGTCCCCTTTAATCCGTGTCACTTCACATTTTATTCGTTCGAAACGGTTACCATTATACATGAGGTATCTCTCTGTCATCCGCAATTCATGTTTACAAGTAATAAAACACGCTGTTGAACTATTTCGCGATTTTGAAATGCTTTCACACTCGCACATCCGATTGATGTAGTAATCAACAGTGTATGTTAAGTAATGCTAGGGTAGGTAATGTTGACTACTCCTCGATGCGCTGAAGTAGCGTGAGCAAAACCATTTGACACTGTAAACATTGGCTCCGTCGAATATTTCGGAATTGTTCAAGAACAAAGGGTATGATCTTCATTTGAGTGTCAGAGAGTCACACTGTTTAGCATATCCAAAGCCTCAATGAAAACGACACTCAGTAGCTGTGCACCTTATGAGGCGTCCGTGTGCACCGTGCCTAGAAGGCACGTTCTGGATGGCTTAACGACAACCTAATGAAGGGTACATCCTTACGGTTAGAATCTCTAATACCACATGTAACCGGGATAGGCGTCGGTAAAATGAGGTCAAATCACACTACTCCGTGAACGGATCCAAACTGGGTTCGACTTCCCATCACGATAAGCACACTGATTAGGCTGAGGTATGAATAGATATCAAGTAGAAGGTCAGTCAGTGAATCTTTTTATCGAGAAAAACAGTCCTCCAAGCCCTGATGGCTCAGGGCTTGTTCGCGCGATTTGCGTATAAAGTCGCCCAGCCCAGGTGATCCGTGAGAAAAGGTGCTCCCGTATTCCTGACTTCATATACTACTCAAAAGGTTTGCTCCACTAGACATTGCACTGCAGCTTCCGCCCTCTTGGGAGCATATCCTTAGCAATATGATTCCATCTTTTAAGGCAACTTTCTCCTGAGAAGGATGTTGTCATCATCTTCAATGTCAACATCACGCCGTCATCATGGAAGCAATATACAAGGGTTAAAACCAATACATGAGTGCATACAACTATGGGTGTATGTGGGCTCAATGCTGCCAGGGCATCCAAAACTGGACACTCGGGTATTTGAGGTCCTTAACCAAAACCTTCCGCTCAAAAACTAGAACGCAACGCCGCTAAAGTAGTCTAGCGGGGCAAGATGGCTCAGTGGTTGAAGCGTGAATCTACTGACCAGAAGGTCCGTGGTTCGAACCCGATCTCTGCATCTCGATTTCTCCTGTCTAGGCTTGGGTAACCTGGCAGTATCCCAGCCCTCGTGCTTCGTTCGGGTGGCGTGGCAGCTAGGCACCGAAAGGGTGTTAAAGCTGAATAATGTACTTTTTTATTTTTTAGGGTAGTCCAGCATTTAGGAGACAAGGCGCTGAACATGTTCCTACTCCTATCCAACAAGATCGGAAAGCGAGCATCACATGGACAAACCTAACACAGATCAAGAGGTCACAAAGGCGCAAAAACTCTCAGGTCACAGTAGATTCAATCTGTTCCTGAGAATAAGTCGGCCTCTAACCATAGACGACAATCCGTAGCAAAGTCCAATTAGAGCGTTACCCAGTTTTTGTTCGGCTATTTGATTGCAACCAAGGTATGGAGAATCAAAGACAAGTTCGTCGTAATCAGTGAGACCAGGTTTTCAACTGTCCGCTGGTACGACAGAGGCATGTCCGGTAAGACGGTGGCGAAAGTGATGGTCCGGAATTGGGCTTGCGATAACAGGTCTCTTTTGGCAATCTCAAAGGTTTATGAAGGTTTATGAACAACCAGAGGTGGTTCGTTTAAGGTAGTCTCTACAGAGGACTTGCAACCCTTGTGAGCGTCGAACAAAACTGACAGTTTTGCTGTTAATTGGAGGCAACTACAGATTACACTTCCACCCGATGAGCAGAAGGTTAGATACACAAATTCTTGACTTACCAAAACGTACACGAGATTGGAGAGAACAGAGATAAACAGAAATCAAGCCTGCTTCCAGAGAAATGCCTATATCCAGCAACAACGTGAATATGAATTTACTTCGAAGGGATGAAACACAGGGGTTCAGAAAGCAGTAACAATCAAGCAGGTTAATAAGTTTTAAGCGATCACAATCTGTACAATTTGTGTAATCTGTACATGAAAAAAAAGTTGAAAGACGGGCCGTGATTAATCAACTCAGGGGTCTATTTGATCGAGGTCAATAACCGATATTCCTCTTCTGTGGGAGGTCGTTCCTCGGGTGGGTGAAGTTTGGTGCAATTAAAGAGATTAGTGAAGACGGTAGGTGTTGTGGTAGACCGAGCCAACAAGCCCAACAGCTCCATTTCATCCAACGGCACTTCGTCTTCTTTGAGCTCCTTGGTCATATAGTTCGATAAAGACTGTAGAACCTGCTCCGGAACTGTACAATGCTTCATTAGCAAAGCATCCTCGAGAGTCAAACGACCATGACGTACTCGTCGAGCACTGGAAAGCAAAGTCGCAGTCCGAAGCTTTGGACCAATGTTAGCGACAAGATTGATGAGGAAATCCAGCGTCTCGTATGCCACCTGGATTTCTGGGGGGAAAACGGTTTAAGGTTTGAAGGTTGAACATCATGATTAACAGAGGAACGCTGCGAAATGCATGTATCCATAAGTCGAACACTGGTCGCTCGGTGCTCGAGCATACTTCCAACCTGACAACTTTGTTCCACATTATGTTCCGTAGAGTTTTCTTCCCTAGATAACTGTTGTTCATGTGACAACCAGTATCTTGATCACTGTTCAGGCCATATTGTGCCTCATCTGCGCACCTCACCAGGGAGCTGTCGGATTTGGTTGTTTCCTTCGAAGTTCTAAAAGACTACTTTAAATAGTTGATCCGAAGGACCAACGAGATAAGAAGTGTAGATTCCAACCAGTTCTTTTGGAATTGTGCCTACCTAACTAAACCGAAAGGGATCCTTGCGGTGAGGAATTCTGTATCCGAAAAACATTAGGGACGCCTAAAGAAGGTCAGAAAACCCAAAAATCCCTGAGGTTAGCAAGCGTCGTGATCGTTCCAGACGGCGTATATTGGTTTCCTTGATGCTATAAAGTAATCGAGCAGAACGACGGCACACCAGAATTTCAGGTCATGGCGACGAGGCTAGTTGTTGTGCGACCACCCACAAAGCTCGCCTAAGGTGTACCAAGAACACAAATTACGATTAAGCACACGGGTCGTACCGGCGTACGGTGTCCTTAGTTTATATCTAGTCGTGTACATTTTTTAACCTGTTCACCGAAGGCTAACTGTAACTGTGTAATGTCAGATGTGTACTATCAAACCGAGGTCCTAGGGGGATGACAAGGTCGACCCATCGTACGGTTCCGTCGTTCCGGCCTCGGTTACCGCACGCCTTCCATCACGCCGCACAAAATGCACTATGTGTATGGTCCAGAGAAACTTCGTCAAGTCAAACTTTAGTACCGGCACTCCCGATCCTAAGAATTGCATCCATGACTCCAGACTATGTAAGAACTCTGGCTAACTCCACCTGCTCTATATCATCGACTTCTATAGTGCTTCCAACAGTCACCTGTTTGCTGAAACCCTCGTAACCAACGGCTTGAAATTTCGAAAGACGCGGAAATTCCGCCTTTTCAGCTACCAGCCTCCCACACGCCCATCATAGCATGTTGTCAATACTGCGCCGGTTGATGCAAAAAGCTAGCCAATAAACCGTCGAATCGAATATTCCACGTAACTGGATGCGTTGTACGACCGACCAAGATGAACAGATCTGGAGAAGGCACGTACCCAGCAAATGTTGTCAGGTCATGCAGCCTACTGATGACGGAGTAAAAAGTGCTTTGGATGGTTAACGTGTACCCAACCTCCAAGCACAATTTACTTGGTAGATAATCCAGCATCCAACCCAATATATGCTGACACACTGTGTAGATTTTCCTAGCCGAATAATGTATATTTTCTTACACCTGGTCTGTTACCACAGTAGAATGAGGATGTCCAAGAGTTGGCCACAACCTTTAGTTCTACTGCTATTCTCACGATTGTATTTAAGGTGGATCCACCAACATTAAGGTGATATGAATTACTATGAGTGCTGAAGGCATGTTGGAAGCCTGAAAAGGCTGTGATATTGGCCTGTTTAAACTGGTTGGGGGGATTTCTCGCAAGACGGTGTATGGGAATGAGGCCCGGGTACAAAGGAAACAAAAAGGCAAAATGGTCAAATTCCCACCGACAGGACAAAACCAAATTTGAAAGCAACCGCAAGCCCATTAACCACAAACTTCTATAGAACCATTTAATGAAAAAAGAAGGACTATTGAAAAGCACTAACCCAGTGTGAAAAACGGAGGGTCGAAAACCGCACAGCGGATAGAGTTGACGTATGGAGCAGACTGCCTTCGTTCCGCCTCGTTACCCACAGCAAATTCCCCAGCGGCGTTCACAAACGGAGTTGAGTAGGGGGGAGGACTGCGTTCCCATGGGGAAATGAGTTGCTCACGGTCTTCGAAATCCATTCCGACTGCAGTGGGCGTCACTGGCCTAAGATCAGAACCAGTGCCTCTAGCAGCCAAAGCCAAATAGGCAGTTTGTGTATTGGGGCGAAGTCCCGCATGGAGTAGGGCCAAACGGCGAAACTGTGCTTGCAGGTCGACCAAAATACGATCAAGCTTGTAACGAGTCACGTGGCCTAGAACGTTGACAAATGTGAATACGACAAGTTACCAATGAATTTTCAGCCTATGCGCGGACGAACGTCAGTGCCATTTCAGAATAAATCAAAACTCGTGATTCATAACATATAAGGAAATTACAACTTGACTACGTTTTTTTTCTGTGGTGTCCCAAATATGATAAGATATTCTATACTGGGGCGTTAAAACATGCGAGATGGCCCAATTGGTTAGAGCGCGAATCTACTGACCGGAAGGTCCGTGGTTCGAACCCGATCTCTGCCTCTCGACTTCTCCTGTCTAGGCTTGGGCAACCTGGCAGTATCCCAGCCCTTATGCTTCCTTTTGGGTGGCATGGCAGCTGGGCACTAAACGTATGCTATAGCTGAACAATTATTTCCCCAAAAACTTGCTACCCTAACTTGGATGCAGTTCACTTACGCCAAGACGCACGAAGTAGAGTTGCTCCAGAAGCAGTCCCAGAAGATGAGGCTCTACCAAACATGCCATTTAAATGATAGGTCTTCAACCAGAACGAATGGGCAAATTGCGTAGCATGGTTGCAAACTCCATTCTCTCCAATGCCTAGAACTGATAGCATCAGAAAAGTGAGAAATATGGATATTGGTATACCTTGTAGACCAGAGGTCATCTCGTCTAGTGGATCAACAGGATGAAGGACAAAATCACCAGCCACAAAACGCCTTCCTAAAACTGTGGGAGCAACATAAAGATGGTATACTAGAAAAATTAGAACTTGCCTAGTTCGTCATCTACTATATCGGGGACCGAGACAAGGGTGAGTTTGTTACATTGTCGTTCATCAGGACGTAGTATTGTGCGAACAAGCTTTGGTTCGCATGTCAAAGCATTAAAATCTGCAGTGAAAAATGGAATTCATGGATCCTGTGGTTGAACAATCACACCTGCAGCCAATTGCTTCTTTATCATGCCTAGGAATCTATCTAGCACCATGTTCGGAGGCTTGTAAACTGTTATAAGTCCACCCAGGAGTTTGAACAGATCAACACGCCGGGCCATGTTGGGGGCGAACTGTCGAATATTGGCTACAATAGGATAGATACAGTACTGAATGGAAGACATGACAAAGAGAATGACTACATCTAACACAAATGTCATTTTTCAGCGTACATCAAAATCTCCTCAAATCCGCCACGGTGAGGGTCACCAAACCACTAAAACACTTGCACCGATGCTGTTCAAAAAGTCTGAGGCCAGGTTGGTAGGATAGCTAAAGTCTAAGGTCCCGCCGCAAGTTACAGGGATATTGATCCCGACTGACGGCGTGCTTCAAAAACGCTCCTACCAGCATACTACCTCAATGTCTCATTAACTTGTATCTCGTTTTCCAGATCACCCACTGGCGACTAGTCTATGACGAAGAAAAAAGTTGTTGCAAGTGAAAGCGGATTTTTTAACACTACCACACGAAGACCATGGGAGTAAAGAAATAAATTTGGTTAACTCCCGAAATACCATTAGAAAATCTAATCGTTTGGATTGGTCATCCTTTAAAAGCAAAAAATCCGTTTGCAACCCGTCACGAAGACACCGGACCTTAAGGTGATGTGGCGGTTTGAGCACCTCAGCGACCCATTGAGCTATACTGAGGGGTGTCCCCGCGGCGCTCACAGAATCTCTCATACCAGGTTGGTCAATTGTTAGAGGTCTGACAAACACAGTATCGTAGCCCTCCAGGTTGGAGGTTGGAACATTTCTGGAGACGTGTACCGTAAGAATGGTAATGTACTTGCTAGCAGGGCTTTGAGCCAAAGGCTTTGGTTGAGGACCCTAATCGTCCTTTGGTCTAGGTGTGGGCGCCTTGACAGTATCCCAGCCCCAGTACAACCGTGATACCTACGTCTAACAATAAAATCACGCCACATCGGCCGTCACATGGTCCCATCAGCTGGATCGCCTTACTCGCTGCACGCAGCAGAGCGGTTGAACGAAAACAGGCTACTGCTGACGCCTGCCTTCTTTCTTTCTCACACACTTTTTCTTCCGCCTCTCCGCACCCCATTAATAACCCTATGCCTGTAGGTCCAGCACTTGGGAACGCTGAGTTCATTCGTCCTGCAACGGTTTTGTAAGCAGCATCTGCGCGTCATTAGGGCGAGATGAACGGAAGGTCCATGGTTCGAACCCGACCTCTGCATCTCGACTTTCCCTGTGTGGGCTTGGGCAACCTGGCAGTGTCCCGGCCCTGGTGCTTCCTTCGGGTGACATGGCAGCTAAACACCTGAGTGGTGTTACAGCTAAAGATCTGCGCGTCATCCGGCGCCGACATCTTCAGGCATCTCAAAATCAATCTTTGAGCCTCGACGCCCAGTCTATCTGGGCGCCATCAATGTCCGCACTCTGAAGCAAGCAGGCCAACAAGCTGCTCTTGCTCCCACACTGGATTCGCTTGAAATTGATGTGCACTGTGTATCCGAAAGACGAAATCAAGATGCAAGCATAGTGACTGAGCTAACCACCCTATCACTCTCCACTAGCTTCCGGCTGCGCACCTCTGGTGATCCAGAAGCTGCTGCGGTTGCCGGAGATAGGAATGCACAAATGGGCAGGATTAGCGAATCTGAAACTCAATTAGGAGGTCGACATGGATAGGACTCGGTACATACGGACAATGGGGAACGAATGCTTCAGCTGTGTGCTGATCGCAGGCTGTTTCTATGCAGTACTAACTTCCGGAACAGCCGAAGTCGTCTGGCCACATGGTGTCCTCCAACGACACGCCGACCACAAACTCAAATCGACCACATCGCCATCAGTTACCGATGGCGCGGATCAGTAACTGACTGCAGCAGCAGCAGCATCGACAGCATGACATCAGTATTCAACACCGATGCTTCGCTGCCGTAATATGTGCAGTTCATGGTTGTACGTGGGCTGGGATACTGTCAGGGCGCTCGAACCTGGACCAGGGGACGATTAGGGTCCTCAACCAAAGCCTTTGGCTAAAAAGCCTATCAGTAAGGCAGCGGTGTTTGGCGGGAAATGCAAATGCATTGCCATTTTTACGGAGCAAGTCGACACATGTTCCCACCCCCCACCTGGAGGACCAGGAGACTGTGTTCGTCAGAACTCTAACCATTGACCAACCTGGTATGAGAGACTCTGTGGGTGTCGCTGGGACATCCCCTGTATAGCTCAATGAGTCGCTGGGGTGTGCAAACCGTCACACCACGGTAAGGTCTCTCTCCTCCAACGGTATGCCGCCCAGAAACTCAAGTCGACCATATTGCAATCAGTTGCCGATGGCGCGGATCAATAATTGAGTATCGGTCGTTTTGGAACACATTTGTGGATCCCCACCACGCGCTCGTCCGGAGTCGCTTCTCCCTACGTTATCCAGAGCCGAGTAAGATGGGGACAAATCGCTTGACAACTAAGAGAATGGCAGATCCGGATGTTAGACGAACTTACCAGAATCGTCTTCTGAAGTCCCTCCCAAATGCTTCACTATCAGATGTGAACTCAACCTGGGACGAGATTGCCACCTCTTTGCACAGAACTGGGAATTCTGCATGTGGTACGGCACCACCAGGCTCACGCAAGCACTGGATATCAGACCGAACGGTAGCACTGCTTAAGTCTCGGAGAAATATCCCAACCAGTCGCGAACATAACTTGATGCGACGAATTATCAGACGTCAAGTGAAAGTCAGCGTGTGAGCCGACCGCTGAGTGTGGTAGACGTAGAAAGCCAAGAAAATGGAAGAGGCCCAGAAAGCCGGCAATGCCCGAAGATTATTTCAGTTGATCTGTGCGATCGGTCTCCGAAAACCACTTGTCAACGAAATCATCAAGGATCGGTAAGGAGTGACCACTTTGAATAAAGAACGCCTCGACCGGTGGGATAAATACTTCGAACAATTTTCGTGGCCACCAGCTGACACTTATCTGGAGCCCACAGTTGATGTTGAACCCTGGGCGGTGGACCACCTACGGCCTCAGAGATTTACGACTGCATATGTTCCCTCAAGCGCCACCGAGCTTCTCGTCCGGATGATCTCACACCCGCACCATTCAAAGATGAGGGTGAAGTCCTCAGCCAGCGCTTGTCTGATCAGTTGGCCTGCATTTTGGAAAAGGAAACCGTCCCAGAAAACTGGGGGGCTCGTAGCGAATGTGGTAACCACAGGGGGGTCAGCATAACCCCGGCCGTAACGAGACTGCTGACGTCACTTGTGCTTCAGTGTCAACACTGATGTTGCTGTCTTTGATGATAATGATGATCGCGTGCCACCGTAAGACGTCGAAGATTCTGACGCCAGAAGCCTTGTCACAACAGGAGTCAAACTAACACCTCTGTGGTTACTGCATTCACTGCGAGTACCCTTTATGAAAAATGGGCACTACTACTTATTCACCCCAGTTGTTTGAGACGGTCTCTTTCTCCCAGATGGGCCCAAATAGGCTAGACAGCCACTGGCTGAGGAGTCCACTACCATCCTTAAGAATAGCATTTGGAAGATCATCAGGACCTGACGGTTGAGTATGGAAATACATTCGGACACTTCTGAGATCGAAGGCGGCTCCATATTCACGGTCCACTTTTCTGTTGGAGGCCAGGATTCTGGATTGGAGGTAGCAGATGGCCAGCTGAATTGCTGCTCGAAATACTGTGCCCAGCGGTCCAAACGTTCTGCTTTACTGCATATCAGAAAGCCATTTTGATCTACGATTATTTCGCTGACAAGAGGTTTCCGAGGACCAGTCGAACGAACCAAGTGAAACAGCTTGCGGAAGTTTCCAGCATTCTTTGCATTCTCCATTTTTTGGGCCTTTCAGGTTCACTAAGCTTCTCGGTCTGCACGGATACTCATTTGGATGATGCGTCGGGTGGAGTTGTGATTGCAGCCAGAAGGAATCTGTCGCCGGGCCTCCAGCAAAGATACGCTCCTATCGGAGATCCACTGTTTGGAGGAGGTTGGCTGGGTTGTACCGCAAACAGACATTCCGGCTTTGAGGCGACCCGGCTGATGGCACCACGCGATGGCCGATGTGGCATGAGGGTATTGTTATTTGTAAGTGTCATGGTTGTACAAAGATAAGGATACTGTCAGGGCGCCCACATCTAGACAGAAGGACGATAAGGGTCCTCAACCAAAGCCTTCGGCTCAAAAGCCTAACCGGAAGGCAGCGGTGTTTGGCCGGAAATGCAAGCACATTACCCATTTTGCGGAACAAGTCGCCACATATGTTCCAACCCCCAACCTGGAGGGCCAGGTAGTTGCTCTCTTCGCCGAGCTTGACGAACGGATCAACTAACATCTGATGGACAACCTTCAAACATACCCGAACTACATATATTTCGTCAAATTGACGCCCAAACCCTTGTCGATCTGAAATATACAGACGACATCGTTCTCGTCTTCTAAGAGAAGACGAGGCTCAGGTGTTTTTTGATGAACTGACCAAAGTCATCCCGTCCTTTGGTATGCACTTTGCCCCCACTAGGTGTAAGGTCATGCTCCTGGACATGCAGGCACTGAACACGCCACTTATATTCAACGGAGAGGCACTGGAAGTTGTGGAGAGTTTTACGTATCTTGGAAGTTGTAATAATTCTGACTGTAGCGTGACAGATGAGGTCAATGGACGAATCTGCAAGCCTCGATTAGCGCTTGCTACTTTGAGACACTTATGGCGTCAGAACAGTGTATCCATGAATCTCAAGGGACGTGTGTATCAAGCTACAGTGCAGGCAGTTTTGTTGTATGGTTGTGAGACTTGGTCTGTTCCAGCAGGCGTCTTCAGTTGTTCGACAATCGTTGTCTCAGAACCATAGCTCGTGTGGGTTGGTGTCGGAGAATCCGAAACTAAGCAATTAGAAAGCGAGTTTTCAGTTGTGCAACGGGAATTTCCATCGAGAAATGTGTCTAGCACCAGAAGCTGTGAGGTTTAGGTCATATACTGCGTATGCCGAATCATCGTTTGCCGAAGGGGCTGTTTTCCGTGTCTAATTCAGTGAAGGAAGCAGAGGTGACCAACCCTTGACCTGGATGGGGGTACGAAAGAGATTGCAAAACGTGTGGGTGCCATCGGTGCTACTCGCCTACCAGGATGGGGACGGCATGATCCCCACGGCGCCTGGTTGGAGACGGTGCAAGATATGGGTGCTAATCGATGTCAATGGCGTTCGTGTTGTCAGTTTCTACCCAACTTGTCTGAATGAGTGCTTGGAGGTGTACGCACCTCGAGTGCTTGCAGTAACCTAACATTAAGTCACTTTCCCGTCCATTTTTATTCTTTTCCTCACAATAAGGCTTTCGGATAAATTATGGTCGTACGGCAGCGAAGTGTCAGTGTTGAACAATGGTGCCACGTTACCCTTGGTGATGGCCATAATGCTTGCAACCTGTTGCAAGAACAAAGAACAGCAACGGTTCATGGGTAGACCATGGCAATGACGCAGAGTGAACTGAGCGGAACAAAGCGGGATGCATGCTGACAAGGGAACCTATGATTTCGTATCGGAAATGGGGCGAGATGGCCCAAGTGTTTAGAGCGCGAATCTACTGACCGGAAGTTTCGTGGTTTCGAACCCGATCTCTGCCTCTCGAACTCCCATGTCTAGGATTGGGCAACCTGGCAGTATCCTAGCCCTCGTGGTTCCTTCGGGTGGCATGGCAGTTAGGCACCGAAAGGGTGCTACGGCTGAACGATATATTTTTTTTATTTGGACTCCGGATATACCGCCCAACTTTGCGACACCGGGCTCAGTCGTCCGACTTGGACGTTAATGTCACCCCTTCGGATGATAATGTTCACTATTCTTGCTAACCGAAGCAGTCATAGTTGGCCTCTATAAAATCCATATTCCTCAGTATCACAACTGCGGTTTGTCGGTATACATGCCGCATCGAATGGAAGCGTTACAAGAGCTTGTGACTAATCCCAGGAACTTCGCTTTACCGTGCGAATCTGATTGGCCAGTTAGTGATATACTTCAATGCAATAATAAGCTCCATTCAATCTACTTGACGCAAACCATAGCTCCTGCTTTGGTATATTTCGGTGTTGAAGTAATAAGCTCACAGTCCGGACCTTACCTCATTGAAACTGTTTCATCATATCATTGCAAGATAGGTCACTCTACTCAATACAGACTCACCGATGTTGAAAACTTCTAGGAATTTATACCACGAGAAAAATAACTCCGAATTGATGATATTGCTCACTGGTATACTCGAGCGCTGTATCCGCGACACGGGACAGATTGCAGCGCATTTCCTGAAGATGCTTGCCTTCGTTAAAATCGATGGTGGTCTATGTTTTCATGTTACATCTCGCGCTAAAAGATTGGCTTCTTGTTTTCTGGCACCATACTACACTCCTCACCACGCTTGAAAGCTCACTTACTTTCCCCATCGGTTTGAAGCTCTCACTCTGAGGTGCTGAAGCAAGTCAGGTTGAATCTTCGAGGATTTTTACTTTACAACCTACTCATTCCGTCTGCCTGTTCATTGCCATTAGAGCCGTTTTCTTTCCATGACTGTCATATTTCTTTTCCGAAAAACCGTTCAGCTGTAGCATCCTTTCGGCCCCTAACTGCCATGCTGCCCGAAGGAAGTAAGAGGACTAGAATACTGCCAGGTTGCCCAAGCCTAGATAGGGAAGTCGAGAGGCAGAGGCCGGGTTCGAACCACGAACCTTCTGGTCAGTAGATTCGCGCTCTAACCACTTGAGCCATTTCGCTCCTCAGCGTCCAAACTTAGCGTACGGATAATGGGGAGCGATTTTCTCAATTGTGTGCTGAACACCGTAAGATCAGTACAACCTTCCAGCACAATAGTTACCTGAAAACCAACACCCATAAGCTACCCCATGGACTCACCTGGATCATGTGGCTGTCAGTTATCGATAGAGAGAATGCTGGTTCTTCTAGGGTACGTAACTCGACTCCGATCATGCCATTGTGCAAGCTCGGTCATCCCTCTAGTTCCTCTCGCGGTTCCGTTTTCCGAAGCGGAGCAGTCCCATTCCCCAACTTCGAGAAGCTTCAGTAGATCAATAGTAAAGAGTTATGTGGCTGGAAGTCTCCTGGAAACGTACTCAGACTGACAGATCAGCCGGAGGTTGAGTAGGACAGAAATAAAGAAGCTATAACCTTAGCTAATCTCTAAGCCTCTTTTCTGTCTCACACACTTTTCCCTGCCCCACACTCGTCACCCTATTAGTAACACTCCTTGTAGGCACATCTGTTGGGACTGACAACCTCGTTCGTATTGCAGCGCACTTGGCGGCAATATCTGCAGGTCAGCTCACTCCGGCAGCCTCATACAACCCAAAACACTGATGCTTCCCAGCCGTACAACCATAATTTATTGGAAAGCCTCATTGTAAAGACAGAATAAAAGCGGAAGGGGATGGTATTTAGTGCTAGCCTGAATCCAGACACTTATCCAAGCAAACTGGGAGGAAACTGGCAACAACGCCAGTGACATCGATTAACAGCTATGTCTTAGAGCGTCTTCAATGAAACAGTAAACTTCAGACTGATCCCATCCTGAAATACGACTTTTCGTGATCTCTTTCCGTAAGCCGGGATTCCGCACGATACCACTCGGCGTTAGGCACTGCTACGGACCCGGCCTAGCCCGCATGCGATTGGCCCGTCCAGCGTCAACGCAAGCTCTGATTGGTCAAAAAACTAGATTCAACAGCCAATTGCGGTCCAGTACCTACTGAATGCCGGTTTCGAATGGGGCGTCCACAATGAGTCAAAATTTCCAGAATGTAGCATGCACTCCCTAAACGACACGATGTATATGTGTTTTAACCTGGTTTTGAGCAATACTAAACGTTGTGCACCTTTACTGGCGGCTTCGACGGGAGCGCTAGCTTGGAAGTTCCACACTGAGAATTAAGCTGAAGAACGGTAACCCGTCGCAACATCAACAATAGCAGTTTGAAGAAACGCAAATGGAGCGCAATGAATTACTGACTCAGAAACAGCATATCCAGACACCAGCAGCCAGTGAGTCTTCTGCTTCTTCAACTGATGCAACCGGAGGCTCAATCAGGGAGTTCACCATCGACCCTCTTTCTGGCTGCACATTTGACACCTGGTTCCAGCGCTACAAAGGCATGTTCAAGACGGATTTTTCCAAGCTCGGTGACGGACGGAAAGTTAGACTGCCGCCGCGAAATCTCGGCACACTGGAGCACGAACTGTATACATGCTTCATTCTCCCGAAACTGCCCCAGGACGTCAGGTCTGATGAAACGGTCAGAACATTGCCCAAAATATTCGGCGATAAAACGTAACTGTTCACTGTCCGTTAGCAATGCCTAAAAGTGATCAAAATGATTATGACGATTTCATCACGCTTGCCAGTGTTGTAAATCGGGAATACCCCGAGCATGATCTCATGGGCCTAGGTTGGGTTGATTGGCTAAATCTACTGGAAAAGCCAAATAATCCCATTTTCAACCTCACGGAGGAAGCGGGCGGAGTTGCCCCCTAACTAAAACACTTTGCAAGGCGTTCACCTGAGGACCTCCGGAAATGACGCCGGTTTTGCAAATTGCCAACTTACCTTTGACTCTATCAAATAAACACTGAGTTCCAACTTGCTTCTCACCCACTGCGATCCGTCACTCGAAGTCCCTGTGGCATCGGATGCTTCTGACTATGGAATTGGCGCGCTGATTTCGCATATTTTTCCGGACAGCAGCCAGAAAGCCACCGCATATGCAGTCAGATCCCTGACACCAACCGAATATGACTACAGTCGTATATAGAAGAGAGCTTTGGCGATTGTGTTTGCCGTCAAAATGCTTCATTAAATACTATACGAACGTCAGTCAATCTTACTTACCGGTCACAAGCCACCTTTTTCTGTGTTTGGCTCAAATAAAGAGATTTCGGTGTACGCGCCAAGACGCCTCCAGCGAGGCGCCGCTCTGCTTCTGGAATGCGACATCAGGGGCAAGTACCAGTCCATCAGGCTCGGTCAAGCCGTCGCATGGTCACGCCTTATTGACTCCAACAGGTTAGAAACAGAAGATGTTGTAGTTTCAAAATTCACCTTAGAACCGGAGGTGAAACGCGTCATGTAAAGAGCAGCTTGCATTCTCTCAGTGACTGCTGACATGCCCCCCGGGCCACCGAATCAGACCATGTGCTGCAGGCCATCAAACACCGCCGCAAGCAACGGCCACGTGCCTACCCACTGCAGCACTTACTTCAACCGGCGTGGCGCATTAACACTGGCCGACGGATGCCACTCAATTTGGGCGTTTAGTCATTTCAAATGATATACATCCAGCCGTCCCGAACCAGCTTCACAAACGGCACTTGGAAAATACAGGATAAACGCTGCCGCTCGGATTTACGTCCACTGGCCTTTGATAGACTCTCAGATTGGCCGTAGCCGACGCCCACAGTAAATGACCGGAAATTCTTTTAGTGCATGCCCTTTACAACTGCCACTGTAGTCCTGGAACTCCGGTGATTGTTCAGTCACTTTGAAACGCTGGATACTTTTGAGTCCAAAACTTGCGGTCGGTTCACGTCATTACCGTTTGCAGAGTCTTATCGGGAGTATGACGTAAGTCATTCCCGCCCATCACCGTCCCCTCCACAGTCGAGAGGCCGGGCGAGGCGCTTTGTTTGCAATCTGAGGCGTGCAATTCAGAAGTTCAGATGGAAGAGACCAACGGAAGAGTCTTTGCAAAGACTCTTACTGTCATACCGGAGAATGCTAACTCGACCCCAACTGGTCTGATAGAATGCCACGGCGGATGCACTGCTTCGGCGAAAACACAGAACACCGCACGACACGATCCGGCCACGAAAATGGCAGATGAGTCTTCGCGACACAACATGAAACAGATCAAGCGGCATCATAGTGCAACCGCGCGATTCTTCGGCGGGGGCCAGCGATTGATGGCCTACGCCTAAAGCGACAGATATCCTAAATGGATCTCAGGATACATCCTTCGACAGCAAGACAAGGTGCTCCGTGAGATTCAGGCTGGTCCAACTGGGCAACTCCATCACCCAAAACAAATCCACTCGCCAAATGGGCAGGTCATTCACATAGAACCGAGTGAGTTGTGACTAGAATACTTCTGGACACCTGATCTCAACATCATTTTAGAAAATGGTCCGTTGGAGGCCAAGCCCGGGCATTCACTACGGCCGCAGAGTTAGGCAGACAGGATTTGCAAACCAGCGAAGGCACACCAAACAAAACCCCGATTTCAAAGCTACATCGACTATATTCAAGGGCGAGGTGGTAGGTGGCATTCTGCACCAATGACGCTCTCAGTTAGGCACTGCTATGGCCAAGAAGCCTAGCCCGAATGCGATTGGCCAAAAGATCGGAGCAATTGACGGTTCAGCATCTAGGCGGGCTCTGAAAGTATCGACGCAACAGCCAGTCATTATCCAGTAATTGCTGCATTCCGGTTATTAATGGGGCGTCCAAAAGGCTTCGGCATTTGACCTTCGGCGTTTTTTACCTGGATTTGAGCAATGCTCTATGTTGTGCGCCTTTAGTGAGGGTTTCGACAAGAGCGTTAGCTTAAACGTTTCGTAGCGACAAACAACCTGAGACTTACCGCTATATTACTTTCCTATCAGATGCCAGATAAAAATATGACCTACTCTGTGCAGAAAGCATCATAAATTGGGCGCAAACCACGACAATCAATTCGGGAACGATGGTTTGGTATGTGCAACATATGGCCTAACCAACACAGTCCTTGGTAATGGACGCAGCCTTCAGTAAGACCTTCTGCTGTACAAAGGAACACTCGGCTTTTTCATACTGATTCGCAGGCAAAAACCCACACTACCCACCGTTCTGGGACAGCAGTTCTCAGACAGCTGAGTACGTCTAAGTTCTGCTGCACGAACTGGCCAAGTCTCACAGTCATCGAACATAACAGTCCACACTGTAGCCTGATAAACACGTTCCTTGAAATTCAGGGGTATACGCTTTGACGCTGTAGGTGTCTCAAATTAGAGAAGCAATTCAAGCGCTGTGGAATCGTTCAGTGATGTCATCTATCGCAATACATTTGGAACAACTACTAATTCAAAGATAAGTAAAACGCTTAGCAAATTCGAGTGCAATCAGTGGCTGCATGTCCCGGAGCATGACCTTACACATTGTGGGTGCAACATGCATTCGTCATCCTTACTCTCAGGAAGACGTGTGTGATAGTTTCCTTCGGGCAAGTCACATGAATTAAAGGCAAAGAAAGGACATAAGTTGGGGAGTTAAATAAGATATGAGGTGTTGGGTATCCACTGTCATTTTCACTCCGTTGAAAGCTGTCTTTAAGCTTCCCCCTTATTGTATTCTCAAAGCATACATTAAACTCGAGCTACAATGTATATAGTAGTGATACTGAAGAACTGTTTTGGCGATTCCACTGGGCTACCACCCCCGGCTGTGGCCTCATAATCAGAAAGGCGCATAGGTAGGGGCCTAATAGTTACAAAAAGAAGTCAATATGAGCAAAAGAACACACGATTATCATGACGAAGGACACTCGTCGACCACGCTTTATGGTAATTTTATTATTCTGCTCGGCGGAGTTTGGCTTACTAATTCTGTGATTTCCACTGAACTAGGCTTCTCATCCAAATGGTTAAAATCCGCATGCAAGGTGGCGGGGGAAGCTGCATTATCTCCCGACTAGTTCCACATTCGAAAACGGCGACGGCAGCTCGGAGATACATAATGTCATTGGTATTGTGAGACGCATCAAGTTAATTCCGAATGCAGTTAACGCAGGACAAGCGTTGCAAGAACGGCTTTGTAGCGAACTGTAAAACAATTCTTTTAATCTGTTACATCAGACGAGTAGAAAGAATCCAAATGTCACTCATGTAACCACCATTAAATTTGTACTAAAAATTATGCAAAAGTAATCTGGCATTTTTAGGACACCGTAGACATTTAAATTTTGCACTTTTCGATTTATTTCATATTCGTGTAACGGTCGGATGTTTAGTGAACTTGAATGTTCATGCATCTAAAGAGCTATGAACGATATATAACTGAAATATGCAGTAGGATTGGACTACCACCCTGTTAGGTGTTCCTGTTCAAAAACTTCACTGTTTCGGGGCGATAAATTTTGGTTTGTTTCTATTGGTAGGCGTATTAAACACCTAAACCTTGGAGTTTCTGACAGCTTTTGGGTGCATCGTTTGCATTGGCACCACTTAACAAGCATCGGAATCATGTCGGTCACCGTGTCTATGTGTGCAACCAATCAGAGCTCTGCATGTTGTAGGCTGGCCAGTGGCCCGTCTTTTGACCAGATATTGGCGAGTTAAGCTTCTCGTCGTGGTGACACCTGACTGCAACCAGTATGAAGTTAGGGATTCGGCCTAACGCCATCAAGGATTGGTAGAGCCAAGCTTGAGCTTGGCCTCTTTGCTCACCAGATGGTTTGTCATTTGGGCGCGGGTGATGTATTTAATTTGCTTCCGGCGTCTATATACCAAGGATGGTAACGCCCTGCTATTTCGCATGCAGTCTGGCGGTCACAGGATAGACCGGTGGAATAACCCCAACTATCAAATTTTGACTTACTGTAGCCCACAACTTATCAATCACCAATGCCGATAATTGTGCGGTAGGTGAACCCAGCACACAGAAATTTTCGTACCATCGCAACGGCTTGCTATCGTCTAGCAAATGCAACTTTTTCTGGGGTTCACATCGACTGCATGCTAAGTGCTTTATGGGTACAACCGCACGGAGTGAAATTCCCCCAGTGCTACTATGCCGATCAGGCGTTCCCCCAAAAGCGCAGCGTGGAGCAGGAAAAGATAAGTGCACGACCAAAGTTCACGCACACGCCTGAGAAGACGTGAAGGGCATTGACCGACTCTCGTCAAAAGGAACTGCTAGCAATGTGGTCTACTTAGATACAAGGCTTGTTCGTTGGTGTACTCAACGTCGGCAGGTAACTTCTGCTGTTCTGAAAGTTGGCACTCCAAACTAACAATCGGCGAACGACACAGATCTGCAGCTGGCGCTCTCCGTTGTCCGTGCGCCCGATACGACACCCTGTTGGGCTCCATTATCACTAGATTTACCTACCCAAGTGTTAACGAAACCAACAAACAGTATGTGAGGTTTTAGTCCCTTGTAAGGAAACACAGTATCATAGAAACTGTCCTGAGCAGCTTCAGAGCTCGCTTCACCGGAAAGTAGGCGAAAAACTGGGCTTTCTCGGGATTCCTCCACACATGTTACCAAGCGAACCGCGAGAAGGCGACTATCAACAGTGCCCAATGGGGTACCTATAACAATGAGTTTATTTCCCAACTTTTAAGGAACATGCCAATCGAAACATCTCCTCGATCGCTCACTGCGCTACTCACCCTTGCATATCCACATCACCGCATCAAACACATCACCAGAGATGCACAATCGGAAGCTAGAGGATAGATGGGAGGTTCGTGGTGGTTGATTGCTTCGTGGTGGAAACATCAAGGGACAGTTAATTTAATTACACTACTTGCGTCCTTATTTCTGACATCCCATGCATCATTGCAGAGTATATCCAGCCTACAGGGAAAGGCCGCTTTTTATCCTGATTGCTTCGTGGTGGAAACATCAAGGGAGGTTAAGTAGACCGGCGTTCGGGATTGTAAAGCAGACTTGGATGCGCTTAGGCTTTTTTGTGATGTTGTATGCAAAGAAGCTTCAGGTGGACAGTGGAAGATAGGACGCATTGCCAGCAGTTCCCGGTGACGGGAGTCGAAAACGGTCTGCCGCTTATTCTGAAATTCTTGCGGAGGCCCAAACCATACACTTGTCCGCAGCCGCTTTTCATTTCACCTTCCAGGTTCACACAGATAGCGCAGGCCTCGCTGAGCCACTGAGGAATTCGTAGTCCCAGAAATCGAACCACTCTGTGAAGAAGGCTCCTCCAACTCCTAACGACTGGTTCGATGTCGGACATCAACGGTCACTAAAGACAAGTATTCAAAGCTGTACTGAATGCCGGAATTTGTCTGCGACATAATACAGCCAACCTCGTCAAGGTGTCGGATCGCTTGTAGGTAGCTTTACTGGAGGGTGGATAACAGGTTCTCTTGGTCCCAACCACAACTCAGCTGGACTCATCCCATCTCAGGTGAAAATGGGTGCCCTTGCAGACCGGGTAGCTTGGTGGATGCGAATGCCCGAGAAAATGTGAGGTGAGAATAATGCTGGAAACGTCCGCAGGTTGTTCGGCTTGACTCTTTAGTATGCTCCCCGAAATCCTCTTCTAAACGAAACCATCGGAGATCAAAATGGTTATCCGACCTCCTGCAAAGCAGAACGTTTGACATAATAGTTAGAAGGGAAAACCAGTTGGCGACAAGCCACCTCCAATCTGGCCTGTTTGTTTGACTGCGAAGATGGCATCTTCTTCGGCCTCAGAAGTAACCGAATGTCATCATCGCCAGCTGCAAAACCAGCGTACCTGCTGTATAATGTTTCCGGCCGCCTTAGTTTCGTTCACCGCTGATTTGGGGTGGTCATGTAGATAGATGTTACTTAGTGACGGCAACTGTCATAATTGATACGTAAATACAAGTGTGTCCGTGGGTCTTTAATTAGGAAGGTTTGGAGCGGAGCTATGCAATATAGGCATTATCGTGGATGCTTGAACCATGTCTGACAATGTCCCCAACAATTGATGTGTATCGTCCCAGGGTCTCCATACAGGAAGGCGGCAATTACCAGCACAGCTGAGTACTGACAACAGATCTCATATTTCATTGCGAGAGCACCGTTTGACCGCCTATGGCTCGCTTTCCTCTTCCAGTGCTTGTTCGAAATGGGCTCTTCCGACAAGAGCATGCGCAGCACGTGGCCAAGCCAGCGCAGCCTGTGCGGTTTGATCAGTTCATATATAGTGGGCAAGTTGTTCCTTCTGAAAGACATTCAGTGTACTTAAGTATTATTGCCCGGTGTAATAATGGTGTTTTGCTCCGCTTAGTTGTCGGTGTGAAGCCTCTCACTAGAAGCACAAATTATTTTCGCCGAAACTAGAGGGTTTTCGAAGTTGTGGCTTTTGAGGGGAGTTAGTCGAATCCATTTGCACTTGTAGGTGATACGTTACTCATAGCATTTTGTTTAAATGAACGAATTTTCAAGGTCACGAACCATCACCGATTCGCGTTTTGTTGCCGTTTTACGAGGGATAAAAACAAAGTACGCACTACCATATTTTGGCTTTCTTTAAGAACGAAAATAATATCTACAGAATGTCCAATGGAAATTCCACCCAGGAAAATCGGTCATTGACGTTTGTTTGCTTTATACTCCCTAGATAAAGCAAATGAGGTAATTTTGTTCAGCGAACTTCGTCACAACACTTTTTCTTATGGAGGTCAGCTTCTATTAGGTACAACAGTGTCAGAAAACAGCATGCCCCGTGCAGTAGAGATGCGAGAGCCATCTAGGTGGATAACTGCTTTTCCCAGCTATGTATAACTAACTTGCGGACAATGCAGCGTCGGGAGGTAACCTTAGGTAAATTACCAAATATTGGTATCATTTCTATTAGGAATACGACTACCATAGGTGAAATACGCCATAAAGCTGTCATAATGATAACAGTAGCCGCTGTCACTTACCTCGACTACTTACCGTAACTGCTAGACCCGTGTCGATGTGTGACGCTGATTATGAAGCCTCACCTATACACGGCAACCTAATTCAGTGGCCGAAGACGGTCTTTCATTCTCATAACTTTGCGCCTTTTCAATCATCTGGAATGCTTATTGTAACTACTAGGCCCACGTCTATGCGTGATACTGCTTATGAGACCTCACCTATGCAGAGTAACCTAATCCAATGACCAACGACTGTCTCTTATATGCATAACTGCACGCGATGTAGCTTATCTTTGCCACCTATAGTTAACACCAGGCCAATGCGGGCCGGAGAAAATGAGGCCTTTACTGTGTGTGATATCCTAATCCGACGGCCTGTCATAAAAAAGTTCTGCTGTAGCATCCTTTTGGTGCCTATCTGCAGCGCAACCAGAAGGAAGCACGAGGGCTAGGATACTGCCAGGTTGCCCAAGCCTAGACGGGGGGAGTCGAGAGACAGAGGTCGCATTCGAACCGGGCCCGTGTCCAGGTGCGGCGTTGCTAATGAAGCACTGGTTATGTGCCGTAACCTAGTCCTTTATACTCATAACTGTACGTAATATCGCCTACCTTGACTCCCTCTTGTAACCGCTAGGCCAGTGCCTATATGCGACGCTGATTATTCGACCCCACTTATAGTTCCCTAATCTAACGGCCAACAACGGCCCATCATACCCGCATCTGTGTGCGCCGCTGCTTGCTTCTGCTACCTATAGTAAACATCAAGCCAGTATTTATGCGGGCCGATAAAAATGAGGCCTCAACTATGCGTGGTATCCTAATCTAACGCCCAAAGTGGGTCCATCATACTCATAACTGTAGTCGATATCACCTACCTTGGCTACTTATCGTAATTGCTAGGCCTGTGTCTATGGTCAGCGCCGAACATGAGACCTCGACTGAGCTCAGCAGCCTAACCCGGTGGCCAACGACGGCCCGTCACGCTCATAACCGTACTCGAGGTTGCCCGCCGTAGCTGCTTACAGTAACTGAAGTGCCCATACACATGCTCCTAACTGACTAATGCCCCGACTATGCATAATAGACTAATCCAACGACCAAAGGCGGCCCTCCATATCCATTCATGACATCCGTCTGCCAACCCCGAGCCTAAAAATGCCCAACCACCTTTAGAAAATCACGTTTCTATTTATTGGTTGCATCGGCACAAACGTAATGTGTGGCGAATCCGGTTCTCAGTTTCAGGAATCCGTTTTTACTCGACAGGATTTCTGAAACGAAAAATGTATAACCAAGTATTACTCGTAAGCGTCTTTCGCGATATCACTTAAGACACAATTAACCAAAGCTGTAGTGGCTTGGTTGTAGTGCTTAATAAATCCCTTTGTCCACAGTTCCAAATCGGTGTCCACGCTGAAGCTGGAGTCTTACCGTTATAAAGGTAAAATCATTATTGTTCAGTTAGTCCCATTGGTGATAGTGAAGGAGCCGTGTGTACATCAATTATTCAATAGCGAGACGTACATTTGTCAGTCGTAAGGCCAAGTAGTATAGATTTGAGCCCTAGGATCCAAGGATCTCGTGCGTCACCAAACGTGCCCCCCTTGTTGTCACCACCCTTATTGTGGTAAACGTTCAATTTTTTCTCCAGTAATGCACTTTATCCTGTCAGATATCTTATCAAACTCACCGGGCTTTACTGACCTCATCCCATTCCCTCGTAATATGAAGCTTCAAACTTCGGCAATACCTGGTTTGGGCGCCCTGTTTGCTGTTATCCACTCCACGTGGTCAGTGATTTGCATCTTTAGAGATCCCCAAATGGACCAGAAAAATATCTCCGATCCTACATTGGTTTCGTCCTACCTCTGCAAATTCCCTTGGCCAACTCAAAAAACCCCTGCTCACAGAATTGCACGTCCCAGCCCAAGCACCTCGAACATGACTTCCGCTACGGGGCTGTCCAGAAACCGAAGTACGTCAGCGCAATGATGGCACGGCACTGCCATACCCAGTTTGATAGCACACCCGCAACTAATCCCTTCCTAATCCTGACTGTACCCTCTCGCCCAATCGGTCCATTACCTGCATGTACGAACAAACTCATAGTTTATCCCGAATGTAATCTTATGATCCTGCCTGCCTGATCTTCCTGTTTTGAGTCCCCAAAACGCACGCCTGTCTTATTTCCTCGTCTGAATGACAGCAATGAAACGCCCACAATGGACCCAAGAATATCCTTGATCTATGCTGGTCCTAATTTGTGACGATTCCTTGGCGAATTCTTACTACAGAGACAATCCTAAACGACTCACCCAAGATGCCCGTGTACGGGATGTCCACGGACCCAAGTACGCCGTCGCGGTGACGGTACCACGATTACCATACCCAGTCTGGCGACTTGCCCCTAGTCCACCATATCCATAATGTTTAGCGGGTGAGTGTGTTGCGTGAACACACAAGACCGCCTCAATCCGTTAAATTTGTGCCAGGACTTGAAAGCACTGGCCACCTTATTGTGCTGTCTGTTTGTTCTGACCAGAAACACACCAATTATCCCAACGTCACTGTCGCTGGTTCGGTATAGCCTTGCGTCTGATACAGCATGTACTGACATCATAAATAAACAAAGAACTTACTAGCTGTGGCAAATTCCTTGGCTTGGTTCGGCAGGACACCTGCCACAACGCTAGGAGGCTTTTTCATATACGCTTCGTGAAAGGCTGCTCAATTTTGAGTTTGTCAAGACATAAAGGGCACAATTATTGTTCTTGTCGTTTCGGGATTATTTCCAGATACAATACAAAAGAAACCACGTAAAGAAACCACAAATTTCCCACCGCCATCAGAGAGACATCACGAGAAGCAATTGGCAGCCATTAACTACGAATTCCGCGCCCGTGGTGGACCTCGAGTACGTTTAAACAACTTTTAACCAAACTGAGGCCGCATGGAGAGATCTTAAGAGACCGAATGAATATAATCAAATGCTGAAACTATGCTAAAGTTTTCTTCCTCCGAACTATTGTTTCGGAGAAATTTTGGGTGTGCATCTAAGGTTCGGCCAGTCATTCGATGAATACTTGCTCATGATTGGTTGCGTGTCCATGCTTTAGTCCAATCAGAACTCGCTTTGATGCCAGACCGGCCAGCGGTCCGCACTTTTGGCCAATCTTATGCGGTATAGGCTTCTCGGCCGTAGCAGCGGTAAGCGGTACCGGTGTTCAATTCCGGTGTTCCAACCGGACTTGGTCAGTGATATGGAGATGTCGATGGCAAAACATTGAAATTTTTGACGTCTTCAGCGAACAGCGGCAAGGTTTTTGATCGTATAAAAATAATGCGCATCGCAGCATGGTAATCTGAACCCCGGAAGGATAAGCCTACGACACAGGTGATGAGCCTTTGGGCTCATCTGGCTTCTCTGGGATTCCCACTCTGGGGGGAAGTGTCATCTTTGGCTAGACCACTGGGGCTATACAACTGCTCAGGTGGACAAATTCGTCTACTACCTCAATCGGTTCCTCCACACGCATGAGGTAATAGTTCCGGCCCACCCATTCTTGAAACTGCATTTTACACTTTGGGCGTGTGAAGCTCATACAGAAACACGATGCAGAATTCAGATTATTTGGCGTCGTCTGTATTACGCTAGTGTCAGATCTGAGGGGGCTATGTCGTCCGTGTGCTCGGTATCTATGAGCGAATGCGATGGGTGCGTTTCAATCCCGCAGGTGTTAGAGGCTGGGGATGAGTGTTCTACAATCGTATTGTTGACGGAGTTGATGAGGAATGCGAAAGAGAACCGTCTTGTCTGACCCACTTTATGTAGCGAGAGCCTCCCTTAGACAATAACGTGTCCGCGGGAGTGTGCATACAACGCCCTAAAGGGTCAATAACTTATGGGGCATACCTTTGACCCATGGACACTACCATAGTGTCTCACAGTCCACGGAGTCAAAGTTAGCCTTAACTCAAGAAAGGTCATTGTTGGAAGCAGTGTCGCTGTTCAAGAAGGGGGGGGGGGGCTGAAAGGAAGCGAACTGCCAGGCGTGTTTGGACCATGGCGTGATCGGAACCAAATTGTGTCCCAGAAGGAACAACAGTCTGGACTTGTGGCTCTCCAGTGGTGGCTGGTGGCCACGTGATCCAGCTGGGTCCACGGTTGATTTGCACTTGGCCTCCAGGTTACGCGATACGAACGTTCACACTGAAACTTCGTGCTGGCCAGAAAAAGTTAATAATCAGCATACAACTGCAGCATTTGCTCTCCGTTGTCTTTGCAACGAGCATCGACTCTAATCAACGCACAGGTGTGATTCCAAGGTTCTCATACGACCGACTTGGGCATTCATATCGCCCGCAAGGATCACAATGTCAGTGCTTCTTGCTCGACCAATTGACACTGCTTTCCGCGGCTGCATCGAATTTACAAGCATCTACGGTCACCCCGTCATACCCAATTGCCCCTTGTTTCACACCTTATCTCTCGTCAATCAGTTCTCAGGAATGCTGGTTTTGTGGTGGTTCCAGCCGTCTAAAACAGACCATTTTCAGCGTGTTTGTCGATTGAAACCGACTAAATGTCATTCAAATTGGGCTATTGATTCTTTCGTATCTTCTCTGTTGTCTGCTGCACCCGCAAGCTGTTTGTCCCACATGGACATAAAAGAGAACGGACTATCACCTCAGACCCTCACAGATACAGAAAGTTCTGGCAGTTATATATCTCTTTCGGTAGTTCGTACACTTTGTTGGGAGATATACGCTACCCATTCTGTGATTTAATGACACTTGCATCTTTGTTGTATTCATTTAGCGGCTACTGCTACGTATCCATCGATTACATTGGTGCGCTATTCAGTCTGTGCTGACAAGCTATTAGGCCAGGACTTCCTTAGTCTACATAACAAAACTGAAGTCACCCATTGTGGGGACCGATGTTCATTCATCCTCTGTGATCTAACTGCTGCTACGGTCGAATCACCTCTTTTCACCAACCTCACCCACAGCATTGAAACATCAGTGTTGAACACTGATGTTGTGCTGTCCATGATGGTGATGATGATGTTAACCTCACCTGATTGCAAGCCTATTGCCACGAAGTCACGGCGTTACAACCCTGACGGTGAACAGTTCATTCGCTCTGGAGCTAGCCAAATGTTGGATGAGGGTGTAATTGAACCTCTGCGTTCTCTTTGGAGTGCTCAGTTTTTGGTCACGAATAATTCAAACTACAGAAAACGTATGGCAGTGGACTACAGTCAAACATTTAATCGATTCGCATACTTTAACGCTTCGCCGTTACGGCGATTGGATAACATGATTGCAGAAATTTCACGCCATGCTGTGTTTAGCACCTTAGACCTTTTGAGTGCTTAGCGCCAACTTCAATCAGTGCGAAAGACAAACCGTAAATGGTTTTTGAAGCATGTGCAGAACTGTTCCATTTCCGTCGTATCCCTTTCGGTGTAACCAGCGGAGCCGTATGCTTCCAACTTACTGTTGACCATATAACCAAGTCCGAAAACTTAAAGGACACTCACGCTTACGTTGACAATGCCACCATTTATGGGACTACTAAAAGTGAGCATGACCTTAACCTCACATCTTTCTATGAAATAATGAAGAAATTTGGAGTTATCCTTAACTGCAAGAAATGCATCATGGCAGCCAAACAGATATGCCTTCTCAGTTGACGGAATTGTCAAATCAAATCCTGAACAAATGCGTCCTACTCGTCAACTCCCTTATTCGCATGACACTAAATCCCAACAACGAGTTGTTGGCATTGTCGTTTATTACTCGCAATGAATACCATGCTCCTCCGACTAAATCCGGTTATAGAAACTATACGTTTCCCCTACAGAAGCGTGTACAACAGTCCTTTGAAAAATTA
Organism: Clonorchis sinensis; assembly: GCA_003604175.2. NCBI lineage: Eukaryota > Metazoa > Platyhelminthes > Trematoda > Opisthorchiida > Opisthorchiidae > Clonorchis > Clonorchis sinensis. The sequence continues at coordinate 7,526,203 of CM030373.1, forward strand.
GAAAAAGAGTTAGAGAACGCTATGGTCGTGATAGTGGACTACAATACACCAACGTTGTCGAGACGGACGCCCCAGACAGCCGTTGCGGACCTCTGATATCGAGTGAAAAGAATCGCTGTTATTGAGAAAGGGGGCGGGACGGCTCAGTGGTTAGAGCGCAGATTTACTGACCGGAAGGCCCATGGTCCGAACCCGACATCTGCCTCTCGACTTCCCTGTCTAGGCTTGGGCAACGTGACAGTATCGCAGCCCTCGTGCTTCCTTCGGGTGACATGACAGCTAGGTACCGGAAGAGTGTTACAGCTGAACAATTATTTTTTATTCATTACACTCGGCAACGAGTTTACATGTACCTCATCCAGCGAATGTAACAACGCTCATGCATCCCGTCTACGTGATTCGCACGCGCTTCCGCTCGATAGCCTCGAAGATAATGTCAATCCTACCTCAGTCTCACTTCCGTGCCCCCGGGGGAGGGGCACCTACATCTCCAAATACACACGATCCTGATACCTCTGATTTAGCGAGGATCCAGCAACGTAAACAACCCTACATTTTAAGAAACCGAGAATCCTGACCCCACTTTTCATTATCCATTTATAAATTTTTAAACTCAGTCTTTATCCAGTCCCTGTGTTCGAGTTACCCCTTTTTACGTACACACCAACGGTCGGTGGTGAATGTCATGACTATCCTTTGTATTCACTTTACCGCTTCGTAGTAACCTTGAGCCGCCTCCGCCTTCAGCTTATCTACTTCTATTGCTAGACAAGTGGAGCGCTATTCATTCTTTGCTATTCTTTCTTGTTCTCGCGCTCGATGAGGATCTAGTCTCTATCCGTAACAACGGATAACTGTTGACAGCAAGTGTCCTCAGCATACGCTGACACTACGAACAGGCACCGGTTCTATGTCGAGAGACATTTATCTTGGTTGAACTGGATAGCCGGATGGAGCGAGAACGAGTGTTCACATGAATCAAGTCCAGCGAAGTGCATTCAGCTCCCGGGCTGAGTGCAATTCCCACGCCTTATATTCCATCATCCATCGTTTTTGGAACACCAGACACACGAAGGGAGAAACGTAAAAGTACTGAATTCGTCCTTGAGGTTTTTTAGGTTCCTAATTTCACTGGGGTCTTGTATACGTGTTTCAGAGACACACCATACACCAATTTTAAGGGAGTGTAAGGCCTTAGCGAACAGTGCCCATTTGCCAACTGGACACAGTGTTGTACGCGCGTTTAAGAGACACAGCATCTTTTTTAGGAAAGAATGAGGTATGAGTAAGCATTGCCTGCTTGCCCTGTGCTGAGAGTCTCGCTGCTGTTGGTCCGACTGCTCCCTTCTGTTCTTCCTGACATGGTTGAACTTTGTTGAACGAAGTCGATGCTGAGCTTACGAATAATGGAGAGCGGCTTCTTCAGTTGTGTGCAGATCATCGTCTGTTCTTGTCCAGTATGAACTTCCAACACAAACGCACACACCGAGTTACGTGGAGGCCATCTACCACAAGATAGTCGTGGACTCAATTGGACCATATGGCTATCAGTTGCCGATGGAGAGCCTCAGTTAAGGACTGTCGTTCGTTCTGGGGTACGCAGCTTGACTCTGATCACGCCATCGTGCGGGCCCGCCTTAGCACTTCGCTTTCCTCCAGCACTACGCGTGACGAAAGAGAGCAGCTCCGTTAATCAACTTCGACAAGTTTCAGCAGCTGAAGAGTATCGAGTTGATTTGGCTACTAATCTACTGGAAACGCAGTCATGTGGACGACGAAGGTTGCTTGGAGGATGAATGGAGGCCAGTTAAAGAAGCAATGCCGTCAAATTTTAGAAATGTTTGTCCAACCCATCTGGCTCGACTCAATGAACACTGGATATCTTCGAGATCAGCAGATTTTATTGCTGCCAGAAAGGCCATACCGGCAACTAGCGACTATGATGGCGCACGCAGATCCCTCAAACACAGGATAATCAGGAGCTTAAAGAATGACGGAGAATGCTGGTGGATTTCGGAGGCCCAGGAGATGAAGAAGACTTTCGCTGCAGGTAACAGCCGTACCCTGTTTCAACTGATCCGACCAACGGGTCAAAAAAAGGCTGTCGTTCAGCCGTTGCATCCTTTCGGTGCCTAACTGCTATGCCACCCGAAGGTTGCGCGAGGGCTGGGATACTGCCAGGTTGCCCAAGCCTAGACAGGGGAAGACGGACCTTCCGGTCAGTAAATTCGCGCCCTAACTACCTGGGCTATCTCGCCCCCAAAAAGACAGGTGTCAGCGAGACAGTATGCGAAAAAGACGGAACAACATTCACTCCCTCAATCGCCGTCTTGAGTGGTGGGCTGGAGCACTTCCAAGAACAGTTCACCTAGTCTCCTTCAACACAACCCTGAAGAACCAAGCGGGCCTGAATGACATTGACACAACCCATTATCAGCAACCGAAATCCACCATGAGATTTCAATCCTGAAGCACGACAAGGCACCTGGCCCGGATGGTCTACACCCCGCGCTCTTCAAAGAAGGTGGCGAGGTCCTGGTGAACAATCTGACAACCGTACTACGGAAGATTTGGAATGAAAACAGAATACCAGCCGAATGGAGCCCTCGACCCTCATCCCAGTTTTCAAAAAGGGAGCAATAACGTCATGTGAAAACCCTCGTGGTATCAGCCTGGTATCCATCGCATCTAAGGTGCTCTCTGGCATTATTTTGCGAAGGCTGATGATTATCATGGACTGTGAGAAGCAAACTGGGTTTCGCCCTGGTCAGGATGCATCGACCATACTTTTTATCTTAAGACAAATTCTTGAACAGCGCCACTCCTTCAGATGTTTCACGTTGGTCGTTTTTTTCTGATTTGAAAGCTGCTTTTGATTCTGTCGATCGCCAGCAACTTTGGCAGGGTCTGGCGATCAAAGGTGTCCTTCCAAACTTCTCTCTCTCCTTATGAGGGCACTGTATGCGAACTCCTGTGGGCGCGTACGAGTATAGGGGAAGCTGTCGCCTGAATTCTTACCACGTCCAGTGGTGTAATACAAGACTGTTCTCTTTACCCTTTCCTCTTTAACTTTTTATTGATATGCTGCTTGAAATTTCGCCTGCCTCTGAAACCTCAGGAGTTGAAATGCTCCTGGACGTTCCCTCTTTTTGAATATGCAGATGATATTGCTCTCTTGGTTCGATCCTTTCCAAATGCAAACGATTTTAAATAACCTAAATAACTCTGCTGCACGGTTTGGCATGCGCTTCACACTTGCAAAGCAAAAGTGCTGCTACAAGACTAGGTGGAATCAAACCCACACCTCATTCTTGCAGATGAGCAGACGTGGTAGATAAATTTGCTTACTTGGCAGCTGTATAAGTTCCGGTGGACTGGCTGGAGATGAGATTATTTCTCGAATCGGAAAGGCCAGGACAGGTTTTGCCAACTTCCGACACCTATGGCGCCGACGTAACGTGAGCTTGTCTGTCAGAGGGAGAGTCTACACTGCGGTGGTGCGATCCATACTGCTTTATGGATCAGAAACGGCCCCTACGCGCAGAGGACATACTGGAAGATGTCAGTGTTTGATCATCGGTGTCTCCGCAGCATTGGTCAGGCCTTGTGGGAACATCGGATTAGTAATGCTGAGGTACGCAGGATGGTTTTAGGAAGAAGGAACTCTCCCGCGATAGATGAATTACTCACGCTTCATAGGTTGCACCTGTTGTCATGTACTCGCATGCCAGAAGACTGTCTGCCCCACAGATTCTCTTTTCTCCCCCAGCCCTGTGCTGAGTGGAAGCGACCGAGAAGTGGACAGTGTATGACCTGGCAACGAAGTATGAAAAACACTAACCAGTAAACTTAGTCCGTCGAAGAGACTGGACCTTACCGGTGTGGCGGTTTGCGCACCTCAGCGACCCATTGAGCTATACTGGGAGTGTCCCTGCGACACTCACAGAGTCTCTCATACCAGGTTGGTCAATGGCTAGAGGTCTGACGAACACAGTCTCCTGGTCCTCCAGGTTGGGGGTTGGAACATGTGGCGAATTGTTCCGTAGAAACAGTAATGCATTTGCATTTCCCGCCAAACACCGCTGCCCGGTTAGGCTTTTGAGCCAAAGGCTTTGGTTGAGGACCCTAATCGTCCTCCTGTCTAGGTGTGGGCGCCCTGACAGTATCCTAGCCCACGTACAACCATGAACTGCACACATACAAATAAACTCATGCCACATCGGCCGTCGCGTGGTGCCATCAGCCGGGTCGCCTTACTTGCTGCATACAGCAGGGCGGGTAAGCGAAAACAGGCTACTGCTGACGCCTCACTTTCTCTTTCACATACTTTTTCTCCCCCTCTCCCCGCCCCATTAATAACTCTCCTCTTGTAGGCCCAGCACTTAGGACTGATGACTCCGTTCGTCTTGCATCGGTTTTGCGTGCAGCATCTGCTCGTCACATGGCGCCGACATCCTCAGGTATCTCCAAATCACTCTTCAAGCCTCGACACTCAGTCTATCTGGCCGCCTTCAATGTGCGCACTCTGAAGCAAGCAGGACAACAAGCTGCTCTTGCTCTCACACTGGACTCGCTTGACATTGATGTGTGCTGTGTCTCGGAAACAAGAATTCAAGATGCAAGCACAGTGATTGAGCTAACCGCCCCATCAGTCTCCACTTGCTTCCGACTGCGCACCTCTGGTGATCCAGAGGCTGCTGCAGCTGGATGTGCAGGGTTGGTATCGTCCTAAGTCACCGGGCGGAAGTATCCTTGCTTGACTGGATACCTGTTGATAGTCGCCTCTGTGCGGTTCGTCTGGCAACGTCTGTGAAGGGTCTCACAAGCGGGATGTTGATCGATGTTTGTTTATCGTGTCTGCGTACGCCCCAACTGACTGTAGCTCCGACACCGTCAAAGACAGGTTTTATGACGCCCTGAATGCCCTGCTGCGGCGAGCTAAAAGCTCAGACATCGTGGTGGTTGCCGGAGATTTGAATGCACAAGTGGGCAGGCTTAGCGTATCTGAGACTCAATTAGGAGGTCGACATGGATTGGACTCGGTACGTACGGACAATGGGGAACGATTGCTTCAGCTGTGTGCTGATCGCAGGCTGTTTTTATGCAGTACTAACTTCCGGAATAGCCGAAGTCGTCTGGCCACATGGTGTCCTCCAACGACACGCCGGCCACAAACTCAAATCGACCACATCGCCATCAGTTACCGATGGCGCGGATCAGTAACTGACTGCCGGTCGTTTTGGAACACATTTGTGGATTCCGACCACGCGCTCGTCCGGAGTCGCTTCTCCCTACGTTTTCCAGGACCGCGTAAGGTGCGGACAAATCGCTTGGCAACTGAGAGACTGGCAGATCCGGATGTTAGACGAACTTACCAGAATCGTCTTCTAGGTCTCTTCCAAATGCTCCACCATCAGATGTGAACGCATACTGGGACGAGATTGCCACCTCTTTGCATAGTGCTGGGAATTTCGCCTGTGGCACGGCACCACCAGGCGCACTCAAGCACTGGATATCAGACCGAACGGTGGCACTGCTTAAATCTCGGAGAAATATCCCAGCCGGCCCGGAACATAACTTGGTGCGACGAATTATCAGACGTCAAGTGAAGGTGAGTGTGAAAGCCGACCGCGAAGTGTGGTGGACACAGAAAGCCAAGGAAATGGAAGAGGCCCAGAAATCCGGTAATGCCCGAAGATTATTTCAGTTGATCCGTGCGACCGGTCCCCGGAAACCACCTGTGAGCGAAACTATCAAGGAGTGACCATCTCGAATAAAGAAGAACGTCTCGACCGATGGGCCGAATACTTCGAACAACAATTGTCATGGCCACCAGCTGGCGCCCATCTGGAACCCACAGGTGACGAACCCTGGACGGTGAACGTGGAACCACCTACGGCCTCGGAGGTTTATGACTGCATATGTTCTCTCAAGCGCCACCGAGCCTCTGGTCCGGATGACCTCCCACCCGCATTGTTCAAAGATGGGGGTGAAATCCTCAGTCAACCTGTCTGATCTGTTTGCCTGCATTGGGAAAAGGAGTCTGTCCCAGACAACTGGGGAGAGTCGTTGATAGTGCCCATTTTCAAAAAAGGGGCTCGTAGTGAGTGTGGCAACCACAGGGGATCAGCTTGACCCCGGTCGTAACGAGACTGTTGGCGTCACTTGTGCTTCGTCGCCTTACGGTGGCTCGTGAGACACTGTCTCGAGAGCAGCAAGCGGGATTCCGGCCTGGTAGGGGTTGCGTTGACCAAATCTTCACACTTCGTCAGGTGCTAGAACAACGCCATACGTATAAGCGACCCACAATTCTAGTATTCCTGGATTTCCAAGGCGCATTTGACTCGGTTGACCGGTCTGTTCTGCTTGACACGCTTGCCCACCAAGGAATGCCCCGGAAGTTCGTGAACATAATAAGCTCTTTGTATTCCAAGACTTCCGGACGTGTGAGAGTATACGGCGAGCTCTCCAAAAGCTTCCGTACACAAAGTGGTGTCCGTCAGGGATGCCCACTCTCCCCATTCCTGTTTAACTTCGTGATCGATGAAATAATGAGACGAACGCTGGAAGGTCTCCAAAACCCCGGTGTTCAAATAGCCTCTGACGAAAACCTTGTCGATCTGGAATATGCAGATGACATCGTTCTTATCTTTGAAGAGGAGGAGAAGGCGCAGGTGTTTTTAGATGAACTGACCAAAGTCATCCCGTCCTTTGGTATGCACTTTGCACCCAAAAAGTGTAAGGTCATGCTCCTGGACATGCAGTCACTGAACACGCCACTTACAATCCAGGGAGAGGCACTGGAAGTTGTGGAGCGTTTTACATATCTTGGAAGTTGTATTAGTTCTGATTGTAGTGTGACAGATGAGGTAAATGCACGAATCTGCAAGGCTCGGGTCGCGTTTGCTAATTTGAGACACCTATGGCGTCAAAGTGGTGTGTCCCTGAATCTCAAGGGACGTGTGTATCAAGCTACAGTGCGGGCTGTTTTGTTGTATGGCTGTGAGACTTGGCCTGTTCGAGCAGCGGAACTGAGACGTCTTCAGGTGTTCGACAATCGTTGTCTCAGAACCATAGCTCGTGTGGGATGGTGTCGGCGAATCCGTAACGAGGCAGTTAGAAAGCGAGTTTTGGGTTGTGCAACGGGTACTTCCATTGAAGAATGTGTCCAGCACCAGAAGCTGCGTTGGTTGGGACATGTGTTGCGCATCGTTTGCCGAAGAGAGTGCTGTTTTCCATGCCCAATTCAGAGTGGCGTAAGCAGAGAGGTGGCCAACCCTTGACCTGGCAGAAGGGTATGAAAGAAATCACGAAACGCTTGGGTGCTGTCGGTGCTACTCGCCTTCCAGGATGGGGACCGCGTGATCCCCAGTGCGCCTGGTTGGAGACGCTGCAAGATATGGCTGCCAACCGATGTCAGTGGCGATCTTGTTGTCAGTTTCTATCCAGATTGCCTGAATGAGTGTTTGGAGGTGTAGGCACCTCGGAATGATTGTAGTAAGACAGCAATAAGTCCTCCCCATCCATCTTTATTCTTTTCTTCACAATAAGGCTTTCAAATAAATCATGGTTGTACGGCAGCGAAGCATCGGTGTTCAACACTGATGTCATGCTGTCGATGATGATGATGATGATGATGATGAGTAAACTTAGTCGGGTGGTTAGAGCGCGAATTTACTGACCGGAAGGTCCGTGGTTCGAACCCCACCTCCGCCTCTCGATCTCCCTGTCTAGGCTTGGGCAACCTGACAGTATCCCGGCAGCCCTCGTGCTCCTTCTTCGCTGCATGGCAGTTAGGCACCGAAAGGGTGTTACAGCTGAACGAAACTTAGTCGGTGGACAACTGCCGCCTCCTGGTTGGGGATCCTGACTCAAATCACCAGTGGTTAATGACATTGGCTGAAATGGCCCAGTCGCGCAGTCAGTGGCGCTCGTGGATCAAAGCTGTCGCCTTCACTACGTAACTACCCAATTTCCAAACAAATTGAACGTGTTTTTGCTTCAAGGCTGGGTTGTTGTAGTAACGGTACTTTCTCAGCTTATTCGGTCTGAGCCTCCCAAGCTAGCGTGCGTGCCAAACAACCACCAAAGGTGTACAAGATATATTAACGCCCCAAACGAAGTCAAGAGCATTTGTACAGCGTCATATATATAGCGTAAACGGTAATAACTTTCGAAATTCTGACGCGTTCTGGATGCACCATTGGCAACCGGCAATTGGCCAATACTGGGTCATGATTGGCTGTTGGGTCCAGATTTTCGACCAATCAGATCTGGGCTTGATGCCAGACCGGCAAGCGTCCCGAATTCCTGGCCAATCTTGTGTGGGATAGGCTTTTGGCTGAAGGCAGCACCCGACTGCGGGTGGTAAAGCGGGATCTGTGTGGAATTCCGCCTAACAGTTGTGTATTCCACTTTCCCGTTTTCCGGTTATCGAAACTGTAGTAGCTGGAGCCAATGTGCCTATGGCACACGGTTCGTAGATGACAAATTGAATTGAATTGAATTGAATTGAATTGAATTGAATTGAATTGAATTGAATTGAATTGAATTGAATTGAATTGAATTGAATTGAATTGAATTGAATTGAATTGAATTGAATTGAATTGAATTGAATTGAATTGAATTGAATTGAATTGAATTGAATTGAATTGAATTGAATTGAATTGAATTGAATTGAATTGAATTGAATTGAATTGAATTGAATTGAATTGAATTGAATTGAATTGAATTGAATTGAATTGAATTGAATTGAATTGAATTGAATTGAATTGAATTGAATTGAATTGAATTGAATTGAATTGAATTGAATTGAATTGAATTGAATTGAATTGAATTGAATTGAATTGAATTGAATTGAATTGAATTGAATTGAATTGAATTGAATTGAATTGAATTGAATTGAATTGAATTGAATTGAATTGAATTGAATTGAATTGAATTGAATTGAATTGAATTGAATTGAATTGAATTGAATTGAATTGAATTGAATTGAATTGAATTGAATTGAATTGAATTGAATTGAATTGAATTGAATTGAATTGAATTGAATTGAATTGAATTGAATTGAATTGAATTGAATTGAATTGAATTGAATTGAATTGAATTGAATTGAATTGAATTGAATTGAATTGAATTGAATTGAATTGAATTGAATTGAATTGAATTGAATTGAATTGAATTGAATTGAATTGAATTGAATTGAATTGAATTGAATTGAATTGAATTGAATTGAATTGAATTGAATTGAATTGAATTGAATTGAATTGAATTGAATTGAATTGAATTGAATTGAATTGAATTGAATTGAATTGAATTGAATTGTTGAACGAAGTGCCATCCGGTGTAACTCGCAGGGTCGTTGCAACATTCAAGCCCGACCACCACATCAAGGTGGTAGTTTTAAATAGGGACCCGAATGTACATCTCTACTCAGGCGTCGTCATGCTGGTCCCGATGATGTGCCATCTGTTCTGTTCAAGGAGGGCGGGGAATTCCTCATCCAATGCCTATCTAGCTCATTTGCGTCTTTCTAGGAGATTAACACTGCTCCAGACAACTGGGGTGAATGGACAATAGTGCCATCTTCAAATAGGGTACTCACGTAGAATATAGTAACCCCTGGGGCATCAATTTGACTTTCCTTGCAACAAAGTCTCTGGTATCACTGATTATTCGTCGTTATACATTAGTACGCGAAACCTTGACTCGTGAGCTCCAAGTAGAGTTTCTACGGAGCGTAGGCTGCGTCGATCACATCTTCGCAACCCAGCAGTTGTTAGAGTAGCTCCATAGGTACAGACAACCCTAAGTCATAGTATCGCTTGACTTCAAGCGCGCCTTCGATCCCGTCGATCGGCTAATGCTCCTAGCGATACTTGCTCAACAGCGGATGGTCTGAATTTTGTAGAACAGTCCTGTCCTTATACGCATACTTCTGGAAGTATGAGATTCTATATCGAGTTCTCTAATAGCTTCCCTACAAAAAAAGGTGTCCGACAAGGACATCCATTCTCTCCATTTTTGTACAACTTCGTCATAAGGTGAACACTGGTGGTCTTAAGAACCCCAGTATTCAAATCTTTCCTGAGAACGTTGTCGATCTTGAGCACGCAGACCACATCGCCCTCATCAGTAAAGATGAAGGCCAATCACAACCACTCTTGAATGAACCGTAATATCATCTTCCGCTATGCGTCTTGCGCCTACGAAGCACAAAGTCATGCTTCAGTATGTGCATTTTTGAAGCATGTCTCTTACAATTCAATAAGAAGCACTGAAGGTTGTGTAGAATCTTGCGTACCTCGCTAGTTGTATTAGCTCTGACTGAAGTGTGCCTGGTGAAGTCAGTGCACGAATCCTGAAGGCCCGAATCAGGTTTTCCACTCTGCGTCACTTCTGACACCAAAAAGGCACATCATTGGATCTTAAGAATCCAGTGTACCAGGCTACAGTATGGGCTGTATTGCTGTATGGTTGCGAGATATGGACTCTGCGGACATATTAAGTCAGGCGTCTTCAGTTTCCAGGTACTTCGGTCGCATCAAACAGCTGGACAATCATCTACAGTGCCTCGGTTGTGTGCTGCACGTATTGAAAATACCTTGAAAGGCGCTGTTCTCCGTACCTCTTTCAGAATAGCAGAAACTGCGAGGTAGCCCAATTGTAACCTGACAGAATGATGTAAAAGAGGTTACGAAGAGTTTTTGTTTGTTGGGGTCCTCCCTCCAGAATGGAGTTCCAGTAACCCCCCTGCGCTTGCCCGGAGATACTACAAGAAATGGTGGTCGATCGATGTCAGTGGATCCCATGCCATCAGTCTCTTTCCAGATTCTCTAATGGAGCGCTTGGATGTGTAGGCGCCTCAGAATGTGTAAGATAGGCCAGCACCAAGTTCCTCCCTTAACCACTCTACTCTTTTCAATTTAAGGCTTTAAATACAATTAAACTTTGTGACGAAGCGTCAGCGTCAATACTGATGTTGCTGCCTGTGATGATGACTGATGATTTTTCCGTAATTCGTTAACCATGATTTTTGCGAAGCCTACCACCCATGACATTCTTGTTTCTAGCTCTCTGAAATGACCGACACCAACACTGCGGGAGCCCTCTTGCTATCTGAAAGTACCACTGATGATGCTTCAAAGAACTGTGGTCCAGTTATTTTTCTGACAAATGGAACGGCTGTGAGTGCCAAATACCGAGGTGCCTATTGTGAGGCTACGGTCGACGATGTGCTTCTAAGGTTTCGCCTCCGTGTCCAGCTGAAAGGAGCAAAGGTAATTGTTCCACCTGTTTAATGTAATCCTTCATGTGACAGTTTTCATCGCATTCACTTGGATTTGTGGTTAGCCATCCCTTTTCATCCTCTCTGCAAGCCCTTATACACAACCAATCGAGTCTTGCAAGTGTCATTCAACACGTCATTACTTCACTCTAATCATGCAGTCACACACTCGGTTGGATTTTTATGCCCTGATTTTTGTAAGGGGACTGCTTACTCAGCTACTGGTATGCAATTGGAAGCAATTGTTCATAGGGAGTTCGAACTTACGTGACGCCGTGTACTTCATTTGACTATGTCACTGAAGGCCTTGCATGACCTTTTCACACCGAACATTTCCTACCTTGAAGTTATGGATCTTCAGGTCCGTCGTGTAGTTCATAACAGGCTACTGCTTCTTCTCCCATGCCGCGTATCATCGCTTTCTTGTTTCGGGTAGCATCACAGCAGGACTCCAAATCGAAACAGTACTAAGCAGAGATGGCCCAAGTGGTTAGAGCGCGAGCGTACTGACCGAAAGGTCCGTGGTTCGAACCCGAACTCTGCCTCTCGACTTCCTCTGTCTAGGCTTGGGCAACCTGGCAGTATCCCAGCCCTCGTGCAACCTTCGGGTGGCATGGCAGTTAGGCATCGAAAGGGTGCTACAGCTGAACGATATATATATATATATATATATATAGATGGCTACGTCCTACGCGTGCCAGAGGACTACCTTCCATACAGAGCCCTTTTCTCCCAGCGATGCATATCTTTAAGATGATGAGAAGGTGGTCAGTCAATGACTTACAAACTCAAGGTATAGAAACATTGACGATTAACCCCATCCGTCTCTGTAGATTGTGACTCCTTTTTCATCTTAACTTACAAAAGGAGGCTAGATATCTCGAAACCCCTTATAGTTCCCCTGTTGATCGAGTGCAACGGACGTTGCATGCTCTAATGCTACCTTTCTAGTATACTTAGTTCCTAGTTTGCCAATCATGCTCACTGAACGCTGTATAGTTGCTGACCTTTTAGTACACACGTCAGTTGCAGATGAAGAGAGAACCTATTCGTTATAGAGATCTAGGGCCCACCGGCACAATCCTTCTGCAAAGCAAATCGGGTCTTACCATTGCCTGGAGGATTAAGCTACGCCTCGACGTGCGTTTGCTCTGAAACCTTAGATAAGGTGTAGCCCGTTAGACGATATAACGAGGAGATACACAGTCACCCGAGTTGAGTTGGCAGACTGACTCGCTCTGGTGCACCCCGTAGAAAATAATTTAAGCGAGCCTTTCTTGCCACAACAAGACCGTAACAGGCCTTCAGTTAACTTGTCAAGTGATGTGCGTGTCTGACATCGGTCCACATTTTCGTGCGATCACACAACCCACTACGTGTATACATTTAGTTAAATAATCCGCGTAATACCTCCGCTGTGTACACTAGAATGAGTTGGGAGAACATCTCATCTCGGTTCTGTATCGCCATATTTTACTTCCCAAGGGGACACCTTATACTGCCGACCTGCTCAAACTAGGCCAAGATTTTGATCACTACTCTCGAATGAGAACTTTGTTTTATGAGCTCAACCACTGATGTTGCACTACCCGTTTGCTCAACCGTATCAACCTGGCAGGAGTAACCATGGGAAAGCTTCAGCAATGCAACATGATACATTGACTTCCGTATCTTTCGGAATGGTTTGCAGATAAGTAAGCCTGAACAGTAGAAAAGTAACCTAATTTTGCGTTATAATGTACAGTAGGTGGTGATCGCTCAGGAGAAAACTTTTTGGGTGGATCCGTAGCAGAACAACAGCGGTGACAATTCACTGACAAGATTTCGGGTTCTGTGCATTTATTTTTCGTCGTTTAGGTCAGTTTTGTAGCTTGGTTTCATTGTCATTGTCATTTTAGTTGGTGTGCTTGCGGGGTATTTTGATCAATCTGGGACTGTTTTCCATGTGTCGTTTTGAAAGTCGGTTTAGGTGAACCCTCTCAGGCTGATCACAGTCAAATGGCTTGACTTCATGGGGGCGAGATGGCTCAGTGGTTAGAGCGCGAATTTACTTACCGGAAAGTCCGTGATTCGAACCCGACCTCTCCCTCTCGGCTTTTCCCTGTCTAGGCTTGGGCAACGTGGCAGTATCCCAGACCTCGTGCTCCCTTCGGGTGGCATGACAGTGAGGCACCGAAAGGGTGCTACAGCTGGATGAATGAATAATGGCTTGACTTCAGCGCTTTTGGATCATTAATCCCCCCATATAACTGAGTTAATGAGGTTCTAGTTCAGACTAGCTACCCTTTCATCTTTCAGATCGAGTTTTCTTTTCGATGGTAATGTTGCATCGCTCTAAGTGGCATTCATCACATTTAATTCATATCGCTGCGAACGAAAAAGTAAAATGAGGATGATAGGACAGCCCGTGTATGTTTGACGTGACCGCCATTCAGTCCAATGGTCAGGGGCTTTTTTCTGTGCTTGACTAAAATACAGATACGAACGGATGTAAATCGCGCCTTTGCTGTCAATCTCCGTCCAAATGATCTAACTAGTAAGCATCCGGTTAGCTGAGACTAGTCCACCACTGGCTCATTTCCATCCTGTTTTCTACTCTCCATTTTAAGTTTCCCTATCACTCGTTATGGCTTTTTACCAATCAAACTCCAGTATACACTGTAGTTGCTGACGGATAGTGACGAATGCATTTTATTCTGTGCTGCAGGGAGTTGTTTCAGTGGATGAAAACGCCTTGGTCTCAGGCGAACCCACCCCCGGTAGTGAAGTTATGGTACGCATACCTTCAACAGACAACCGTCTCAGCAACCCTTTGCCAACGGTCGAACGTGTTGGAACCGTCCTACGGGTAGTGGATACTAGTTTGTACACAGTTGGTGGGTGTAATTTTTGTTTCCTGTTTCTGCTTCATTTTCTCATCATTAACTATGGTTCTCTCTACGATGGTTAGGAAAAGTACACTTTCCCTGTATTCGTTGAACATCGATTGTCCAGCCTATTGACGTGGTACTGTCTTTTGACGTACATGATTTTGACGATTCGTATGGCATCAGTTCTGACGCTGTTGGAACTCTGAATTCTTTTATTTAAAGTTAATAAACATGTCAGGTTGAAAAGTGTTTTCGGAATCGCCCATTGTTAAGATAGTGTTGTGATAGCCAATGGGCAAAGAATTTGACGTCGTGCCAGTTCGTATCATGTGTGCGTATTTCTTGGTTGTCGTTACATCAACAGCCCTGGTGACTGTCGCACCCCCTTCTTAGTAATCACGTGTTGGCACACACGTGATCAGAGACTGTAAGAGAAACAGATCAGTTACTTGAACAATGGTTTTCTTGCGTTACTCTTATCTTCCTCGCTGTGTGACTGTTTGATCCCGAAAGTAGACAATGTCGTATTCATTCCGATCCCTCAAAACCATCAGCGTGATCTCCACCAACCTCCTTCACGATGAGGGAAATGAGACGACCGAGAGATGGCGTGGTTTAGGTATTTGGACGGTCAGTGATTTCAAGGTTTTTCCGTTAGGTAATATGTCCTGTCCGTGATGATACGATCATTGTCCATTTTCGGAGGGCTGTAATCTCTTAGTTGAACATATTATCATGGGCGTGCCGCGAATTTGACGACCCTAGTCCTATCGGTTTGTTGCCAGTGTAATCCTTCATTCCGTATAACAAATTCACGTCTTCTTTTTTACTTTTTTAAATTTGCTTCAAACTGTGCAGTATTTGATGATGGCGATAAACGAACTCTTCGACGTACGCAATTAGTCCTCAAAGGGGAGCGGCATTTCAAAGAAAGCGAGGTAAGGACGTCCATTTCTTAAAGTACAAACTTAATTTCATGGTCCATTCAGGGGGTTTTGTTCGTCACACGTTCATTTCTCTTTGGGTATGCATTTTCGTATTCAGCGTTGATTTTTTGGATACAACGGTTCTGAACTTGCGCAAGGTCGAAAGATGAACGCTTCCTGAGAGACATTGGCAGGATCAACATAAAATCATCAATGGTAGTCCTCAGGGTGATGTAGAGTCTCTCAGTAGATTTTACAACAGCTTCTCTTTGTTAGAGTGTAGAAAAGTCTATTGTTGGTTCGCTCAGCCTATTACACTGAGGTCCACATGACCCTCGTAGGTGATTGAAGAGAAGGCGGTTGACCGATGGTGACGTACGGGCTGTCATTTTCTATCCAGATGGTCCAGCAACTCTGGAGGCACAAGTGTCTCGGTTGTTTGTGTTAGGCGCATCCTCTCTTTATTCCCTGTCTTTCGTATTAGAGGGTTTCACTTAAATTAATTCACCCGATGGTATGAAAGTGAAGGATAGGTTTCCTAAGTTGGTGTTGCAGTCAATTATTATTATGGTAATGACGCTAGCGCACTTCGTTGATTCACCACCAGCAACATTACTTTCGTCAGGTTAGATGTAGATTCACAACCTAAACTCACCTGTGTGAGTGTGACCTGACGTTTTCGAACTTGACTTTGAAATCCGCGATGCATATCGTTGACTGAAACTATGTATGGTGAAAGAGGGATCTTCTCTGGGAGTCAAGGTGTGACCTTGAGCCAGAGATGGCAAACGAGTGCCCAGGCCCAAGGTATCCACCAGCGTCGCCACAGTAGGTGCAGGTTTCGATCCTGTCAACCGTCTTCTCGAATGTATAGTTATTCTTGTGTGTATATGTGTGGGAGGGTGTATAAAGTGAGCTGGGTGCGATCAAACCCAAACCTCATGTTCGCAGGCTAACCGTTCAATGTGGTAGATAAGTTCATCTCTCTGAGCATCTGCATAAGTCACGGCGGACTGGCGAAAGAGTAAATCACTTCCCAAATTGGGAAGGCCAGGGTAGTGTTTGCTAACCTCAGACATTTGTAGCACCGACGTAACAGTGCCGTGGTCTGATCTGTCCTACTTGGATCGGAGACGTGGCCGCTGCGTGCGGAATATCTTTAGAGACTCCGTCCGTTTGACCTTCAGTGCCTTCGGAACATCGCGCTGGTCTGGTAGGAACATCAGACCAGTAATGCTGAGGTACACCAGATGATTTTCTGGAAAGCTAACTCCTTTTCGATAGATCATCTGATCACACTCCGCAGGTTACGCTTGATAGCCCACGTACTTTGTATGTAATGGCATCGTTTTCCCTGTCGAGCCCTCTTCGCCAAGCCTTGTGTCGGATGAGGACGACCGGAAGACGGTCAGTCCATGACTTGCCAACGAAATATCGAAGTCCTCACCAGTCAGCTCATTTGCGTCGGTAATTGCCGTTTCTCCAGATGAGGACCGCGAGGTTAGACAAATCAGTGGTTACTGACCCTGACAGACATCACTCAGTCAACGGTGGTCTCTTGTCAAAGCTATCGCCTTAGCTGCGTAGTTTTTACTTCCTCCCATACCGGACAAACACATCTATTTCTCGTCAATGAACAGCTTGGGTCATCGCCTCTAACTGTGGATAAAATGTAATTAACTACGGCATTTTCGTCAATCTGTCAGTTTTAAACGGGGAGATGCATGGGCATTTATTGTCTAGATGATGTGGGGGTGAATGGATCCCCGCTGTTGCTAACGGACCTATGCGTATTCATTCTGTGATGTTTTTTGACCACTCGCTTGAGGAGGTGGGGAGACGACTAAAAGTACCCGCTGTTTTCACCATTATGAAGCCACAGTGTACTGTAATTGGAAGTTGTGACACCACTTAGCTAGATTGTACAAACTTCAGACTCCTTTTGGGTTACAAGATGAGCATCGGTCAAGATACTCTGTACGGGCGAATCTCCACACTAGTATTTCTATTGTCGTGTGTGGGTGATAGAGATTGGGATCGATTTAGGTGCGCGAATCCTCACTCTTGTTCACGTACAGACCATTGATAGCACTAAATTTGGGAATCAGAGTGACTGTGTTATCTCTGAACCTGTCCGACTGACAACTTGGACTGTGGGAAGGACGTTGGGCCTCTTTGAGGAAACCTCAAAAACACTCCTCACCTCTCTGTTTAATGACTGCATTTCCCGGTGTTTTTTTTAACATCGCGCTGGTCTGGTAGGAACATCAGACCAGTAATGCTGAGGTACACCAGATGATTTTCTGGAAAGCTAACTCCTTTTCGATAGATCATCTGATCACACTCCGCAGGTTACGCTTGATAGCCCACGCACTTTGTATGTAATGGCACCGTTTTCTCTGTCGAGCCCTCTTCGCCAAGCCTTGTGTCGGATGAGAACGACCGGAAGCAGGTCAGTCCATGACTTGCCAACGAAATATCGAAGTCCTCACCAGTCAGCTCGTTCGCGTCGGTAATCGCCGTTTCTCCAGGTGAGGACCGCGGGGTTAGGCAAATCAATGGTTAATGACCCTGACAGATATGCTTACGTCGTTCAGTCAATGGCGGTCTCTTATCAAAGCTATCGCCTTAGCTGCGTAGTTTTTACTTCCTCCCATGCCGGACAAACATCCATTTGTCGTCAATGAACAGCTTGGGTCATCGCCTCTAACTGTGGATAAAATGTAATTAACTACGGCATTTTCGTCAATCTGTCAGTTTTAAACGGGGAGATGCATGGGCATTTATTGTCTAGATGATGTGGGGGTGAATGGATCCTCGCTATTGCTACCGGACCTATGCGTATTCATTCTGTGATGTTTTTTGACCACTCGCTTGAGGAGGTGGGGAGACGACTAAAAGTACCCGCTGTTTTCACCATTATGAAGCCACAGTGTACTGTAATTGGAAGTTGTGACACCACTTAGCTAGATTGTACAAACTTCAGACTCCTTTTGGGTTACAAGATGAGCATCGGTCAAGATACTCTGTACGGGCGAATCTCCACACTAGTATTTCTATTGTCGTGTGTGGGTGATAGAGATTGGGATCGATTTAGGTGCGCGAATCCTCACTCTTGTTCACGTACAGACCATTGATAGCACTAAATTTGGGAATCAGAGTGACTGTGTTATCTCTGAACCTGTCCGACTGACAACTTGGACTGTGGGAAGGACGTTGGGCCTCTTTGAGGAAACCTCAAAAACACTCCTCACCTCTCTGTTTAATGACTGCATTACCGGACAAACACATCTATTTCTCGTCAATGAACAGCTTGGGTCATCGCCTCTAACTGTGGATAAAATGTAATTAACTACGGAATTTTCGTCAATCTGTCAATTTTAAACGGGGAGATGTGTGGACATTCATCGTATAGATGATGTGGGGGTGAATGGATCCCCGCTGTTGCTAACGGACCTATGCGTATTCATTCTGTGGTGTCTTTTAGGCAATCGCTTGAGGAGGTGGGGAGGCGACTAAAATTACCCGCTGTTTTCACTATTAGGAAGCCTTAGTGTACTGTAATTGGAAGTTGTGACACCACGTAGCTGGATTGTATAAACTTCAGAGTCCTTTTGGGCTCCAACATGAGCTTCGGTCGAGATACTCTGTACGAGCGAATATCCATATTAGTATCTCTATTATCTTGCGTGGATGATGGAGATTAGGATTGATTTGGGTGCGCGAATTCTTACTCTTATTCACACACAGACCACTGATAGCACTAAATTTGGGAATCAGAGTGACTGTGTTATCTTTGAACCTGTCCGACTGACAACTTGGACTGCGGGAAGGACGTTGGGCCTCTTTGAAGAAACCTCAAAAACGCTCCTCACCTCTCTGTTTAATGACTGCATTTCCCGGTGTTTTTTTTACTGCTGTCTGTATGATCCATTGAAGGTAGGGTCCAACGGTCGAATGCAGTACCATGACGCAGTATGAGAGCCAGCTAGACATAACCATGGATCATGAACTTTGTGGTCTCACTGCTGTAGCTTTCCTCCTACAGGAGGGAATTCCGCTTCAAAAGTGAATTTCTTGAATGCTGGATGCAAAGTATATCTTGAACACCAAACCGACTATGCTTCTTTAGCTTCGTCCGCCTCAGTGCGCCCTACAAACCAGCCAGATTCGATAGGTACCAGTCATCCATTGAGTTCTAACGTCGTTCACCAATATTTAATTCCTTTCCTCTTTGACTATGGACTTTCGCACTATTCCCTTCCGCCCGTTGCTTTCATGTCCTACAGCAAGTCATCGTCGGTGGAATCATTGACTCCACTCACCTATGGTAGTAATCCTTAGCGAGACCCATTTTACCTAACCGGACTGCGACGCTCTAGATATCCTATGCGAAAAAAGATTTCAAGTCAGTGCGTTTGATGTTTTTGTATCTTCAGGAAAATTGTAACATTTCGGAAATCTCTTGCTGTAGTATTACACATTCTTTCCCGTGTCGCATTCGCAGAGTCTCGATTCACTCCCTCTGACCAACCCCGAGCAGTTCCGACAACCGGTAATCGATCGGAAAAAGCATCGATCAAAGTAAGTTTCGTTTGACCAAAATAACTGGATTGATAGCCTAGTTCTATTAAGCACCTCGCTGACTCTCATCTCCCAATCGGTCTCTTACAGCGAGGATGATGCTAATGAGGAGGATGAGGATGAATGTAGCAGCGAAGAACAGGATGATGATGAGCGTAAACGGAAGGCTATTTCAAAGATGTCCGAGACATCTGGGTGTCCTATCTTGGACACAAAGTCGCCAAGCGTTCTCTCCGAAGACCATTGTCCAGGTGCCAGTATGGGCTCTGCTCCGGAACTCCATCCGGAGGCTGATTCCTCACTGTTGAACGAGTCTCATGTGGCTTCTCAGAGTTTGGCGACTGAGGAACGATCATCGAACAAACCTGAGTGTCGTCTGAGTGTGCCGTATCAGCGACTAATCGGTCGATTAGTCCTGGTCAATATGCCTCTCAGCCATAAAGGTTTGTTGGTTTATTTTGTGCTGGCTTTCCGTTTTGGTTCAGGTTAGACGTAAGTGGCTTACATATGCTATTTTTTCCTTCCAGATACCATTCCCTCACCTTTTTATTTTGTGCTGGCTTTCCATTTTGGTTCCGGTTAGACGTAAGTGGCTTACATGTGCTATTTTTCCTTCCAGATACCATTCCCTCACCTTCAAGTAGCATTGGAAATATTTCCGTTAGTTCCTCCGAAGCACTGGCCCGTCGTCGGTTCACACCCGCTTTGGTTGTATTACCCTCAGCAATGCCAAGCATAGATCTTCGACTACCGGGTTCTGGAAAGTTAGCCAAAGTACCCAATCTTCTTGTTCGCTCCTTCAAAGACAATCGTTTCTTCCCAGTCCCTTTGTGCTACTTGAAACGCCTCAAGCGACCTTCTGCTGTGGAGCTTGCTCATTCGCACCCGTCACTTCGAAATGCGTTCGAAAGAGCACTTCTTTGGTTGGACAGGTACGAACTACCTGCACCCTGGGGTGAGACAGCTATGCAAACTCTCCTCGGTACGAAAAATTGGCGTGCCACCAAACGACAGTATAAGGCTTCTCTTTCTGAGAGTGTCCGTTCTATGGAAGCTGTCAAATCCAAATCGAAAAAGAAACCCTCTGGCTCACAGGTCTCCTGGGACTCTTCGGACGAAGATGCTGCAGTACAGACTCCTACAGCTCCAGTCGGTGTCAGTCGAAATCGTTTATCAGTTAGGCAAAGTACTTCAACTCCCAAAAAGATTACGGACAGCAAGGGGAAAGCAATTGATATCCGTAAGCGTTCCAGACCCTCTGATGGTGCAATTACTTCACGCGTAGCCAGAAAACTGGAGGCAAAGCGTCCGAAACTTAAGAGCTCGGTGAAGAAGTCTGGCTCATCTAATTCGAGCCGTTCCAGTTCACCAAAGCCATCTAAGGATAAGCGAAAGTTATTGGGGAAGCAGGTTAACAAAACCAGAAGGCGTGCAGCTGATCGTAACAAATTGAGCGAGTCCGATTTCTCCGATAATACGGCATCTTCCGATTCTGACTTGGCCCTACCTTCCGAGTCTTCAGAAAGAGAGGAAGAGAGTTCCAGCAGCTCATCTCCATCGGATTCCGACTCCTCATCGTCTGTGGATTTCGAAGCTCGAGATCGTTGGATTGCCCAGTTATACCGTTTTATGGACGAGGGCGGTGCTCCCATCAACAAGGCTCCTAGTCTGGCAAATAAGGACTTGGATTTGTATAAACTATATAAGGTGAGTTCACCGTTTCTATTTAGAAAATTCTAACTGTTGTTTGTCTTCATACTGTCCCCTGAGGTTTCGCCTTGCGGAGCTTATGTATTCAGACGAATTCTTTAGAGTGCGCGTACGTTGGAAAGGCATACATCCCACTCTGAATTTGCTATCGATGGTCCGGAAACTTGGAAGATCCTTTCAAGGTAGTCCTCTTTTCTGGCTTAGGCATCCCCCCCCCCCGAAACAGTTGAGGTTGTATTGAAAGTCTTATCTCTGTAGGAGACATCTCAGTAGCAGGACGAAGAGGTGATAAACCGCGTCCTGTGAAAGAAATTAACCCATGGACAAGGAACAATATAGTTAATTGAACTGAAAGTGGAAGCCTGTGTTCACACTGTTGATTTGCCGTTCATCACCCACCATGGAAGTGCGTGGTCAGAGCACAGAACGCAACACTGTTGAACGTATAGGTATACAATACCTGTTGAGAATGTAGGTATGTCCCTGATTCCACAGGACATATAAACTCCACAATGATCCCGAACGATTCCTATGTAGGATTACCTTGGCCTCCATTCACAAATGGTTTTTGTTCAAGCTACCGTTAAAGTACATGAGCAATGCAGTTTGCCTCAGACTTGTACTTCAATGGATTTTTTCACAGCCCTGTACGATATCCGTAAAACACGAGCTGTTCTGTTCTTCATGTGTATATATGTGGATCCATGTATTATGTTTTTTGATTCTAGCCAGGGAGGTATGAAAGATAGTATCAAACGCTTCGAAATGTTTGTGCTCCTCTAGATGCTAGAGCTCTAGCTAGCTCAGTGGTCAGGGTACGAACTTACCGACCGAATGGTCCGTAGGTAGAGCCCAACCCCGTCATCTGGACTGCTCCTTTCCAGGCTTGGGCAACCTGGCACCTTCGTACTACTCTCGGGTGGCATGAGATCCGGGAACCGAAAAGGTGTTACAGATGAATTTTACTGTTTCATTATTATTATTATCATTATCTGCGGATTAATGCCCAGCTGATCGAGATGGCTCGGTGGTTAGAGTGCGGATTTACTGACCGGAAGGTTCGTGGTTCGAACCCGACCTCTGCGTCTTCACTTTCCTGTTTATGCTTGGGCAATCTGGCAGTATCGCAGCCCTCGTGCTTACTTCGGGTGGCAGTTAGGCACCGAAAGGGTGCTACAGCTGAACATTTTTTTGGATCGTATACAAGGCTTCTACCTTATAAGAATTGTCATCCAGGGTAGCTGCAGCTAGACCTGCAATTTGTACAAGCGAAACACTGTAATCGTTGATTTTCACAAGAAGAATGACGGCCAGCCACATAGTGGGTATAATCGTTATAATCGCTATGTTCAAGACTTCCTTCCGAAGAGTAAATTTATCTATACTATTCAGAAAATAATTCGGCGAAGCAGCAGGGCAACGCCAGTAAGGAAAATCTGACTAGTTATCTGGCTATTCAATTCAACAAACGTCTGAGCGTCATTCTGTATCCTATAATTGCTAGGAAAATCGCTGTTATCTTCAAAACCTTGGCAATACCTTGATTCGTCGTTCAGCTATAGCATCCTTTCGGTGCCTAACTGCCACCAGAAGAAAGCACGAGGGCCAGGATACTGCCAGGTTGCCCAGACCTAGACAGGGGAATTTGAGAGGCAGAGGTCGGATACCTTGATTAGGAAGAAGAGACTTGGCATTAACATTCAGATTTAGCCTTGTACATTACTACCTTCATTGATTGTTGGTCACCTTTTCCGCTGAACTTCACTTGCTTCTGTTTCTCACGCTTTTGTAGCTTGTTCGTGCTCACGGAGGCTTTCATCGTGTCACAGCTCAACTGAAGTGGGGCTACATTTATTCGAAGCTGGGACTACCTCATAATTTTGCTGCTGGACCACGAAACTTACAGGCGGCATTCAAACGGTAAGCTTTGTGTTTTTGCTTCATAACACCAACTTCGTACACCGAAATCCCAACCACACGCCACTTACCGACTGATGGTAAATCTTTACTTTGTATACACAGAACTCCTAGAAGGTTGTGGTGCCTGCTGACGGAGTACTAATATGCCTACGCTACAGTTCGGGGGCGAGATGGCTCAAGTGGTTAGAGCGCGAATTTACTGACCGGAAGGTCCGTGGTTCGGACCCGACCTCTGCATCTTAACTTCCCTGTTTAAGCTTGGGCGTCCTGGCAGTATCCCAGCCCTCGTGTTCCCCTCGGATGGCATGGCAACTAGGCACCGGAAGGGTGTTACAGCTGAACGATTTTATGCTACATCTGACCTTATTGATGCTCACTAGCGCAACCAGCATTGTTCCAAGGTCGCAACTTCAGCTTTGTCGGCCGCAGTTAGCATTCCTCGTTGAGTAATACTCCCGACATGAACCGCGTAATATTTCATTTGACGAATGACATGCGAATCCCTGTTGTCATTAATGGGCAAAGAAATTATATTCTAGGCGTAACACGTTGATCATGAGCGGGAGATTCAGCTAGATCTCCTGTCGATACCAAATTTGTACGCGCATGAGAGTAGTCGTCGAAAGAACTTATATGTTCCAACGAGTATGCTAGAGCACGCAACTAAGTTAAAAAATTTCAGAGTCCCAAAGAAACCAAGGGCCTGCAGCATTTACTGTACGATAATGAGGTAAATAGCAAGTACCTATAGTTTGAAGCAACCCTTCAGTCTGCTTTTGAGAATTAGGTTCTGGGTGGTTAGTACCTTGGGTTCCACCTTCCTAGCTAGCTAACAGGCATAAAAGCATAGAGTCAACTCAGCTTCAAGTACATGTCATGGAATCGCAAACAAACGTTAATATTCGTCGATGATAACGAGTGGGATCTGGACGATGCGGGTGGTTTGGTTTGCTTTGATAAGGCATAGGGAAAGGAGTAATTAACCGTACCTAAGGTCGCAATGAAAGATCTTCTGTGGTTTGGGACCCAATTTGTGTTGCAGCTAAACATCACTCGCTTCAATCTGGGGAAAATTACGGTCGATTAAGGCATCGAAGCGCTCAACAGCCATCTTATTCTATTCTTCCATGAAATGGAAACAAAAATGTGGTATTTAAACATGACAACGTCTTCATCCTTACTTGATGATTCACCAGGCCATTGTCCTTTCTCATATGTTTGATTATCAGAGAGGGTAATACGGACATTGGCTTATTCAAAATGGGTGGAGTCTGACTATACCTAAGGGGCTTTATTGATCGAGTGTATCCATTTATGGTAGAATTCGAGCGTCAGACTTCCGCATAATTTAATGCCAAGTACACAAAAATGCCACGGTGATTAAAAAAAGGCTCTCACATCCTGTTTTCTGCATATAATGAATCTGAATGGATGGTAAATTCGGTGAATGGCTGTTTGGGAAGATGTGTTGAGGGTGTTAGGTGCTTCACACTCAACGGGAACACCGCAGATTGAGAAAGATAGTAGCTCTAATAGCGCTTTCTATGCTGCATGGTCTAAGCATCTTTCCAGCTGTCCAGAAACATCCTGATTGGTCGAATAGCGAAGGACAAAACGCTCCGATTGGTTAGGAGCTCGCCCACTCAACCAAGCAACAGGGTTCAGTGCCTTTCGATCGTGAGCGAAGCCACCTGACATGACCATTCACATATCCCTGATTTGCTGTGTAAGTAAATAGTTATCCTTGAAATTCCTTCGCACCGCAAACCACCGCATGTGGGCGGTAAAACAATCGCAGGACATCTGCACGATGTACACGTATACAATATCCTAACTCCTCCGTTTTACTATTTCACCTCAAAATTGCTTTGTTGACACTCGATTCGTTGATTTTCTGGCAAGGACGCCATCTTAATGCTGCTTCTTATTAAGAATGCGCAAATTCAAATACTTCAACTCAGCTGAGCACCAATCGCTTGGTTTGGTGTTAATTTGGGTCCATTAGCCTAACTTTTTTGTTTCATTTGTCTCAGGTACCTTTACCCGTTGGATGACATAAGTCGCAAGCTGGGTACCGACCTCGATGAGCTACCTCTGGCTCGACCACGACACCTCTCATCAAACTCAGGCAGTGCGATGCGGTCCTTCATCGGTTCCGCTCGGGCTGTCACTATATCCACACCGAAACCGTCCACGACAGAAGCCAAAACTAGTGATAGCAAAGGGAACGCAGCAAAGGCGGTGCCACACACAGCGAAGGAAGCTGTAGTATCCACTCCCGAGGTACCAGCACCGGAACAAACCTCAGAACCAGCAGTTGAGTGCTCACCTCCAGTCTTAAGTCCGCCCGTACTTGGTCGAACCCCCTCACCACCAGCCGACCATTGGATTTCGAGTGCCCTGGATACAACGGCAACGCCATTACGTTCCGTCCGCAAACAGATTACTTCGCTACAGTCCACTAAAGAGCAACCAGGAAAAACGCTGGATGTGTCGGCTGCTCGTGCTAATCGCAAGACAAAAGAAGTGCGTCTCCCTTTGGATACTCATTAGTTAGTGTTTACCCTTTTGTGCACTATAATCTGACTTTTTCCCCATGTTTTTTATCAAAGGTCAAACACACGCCCGCTGTCACCACACAAGATAAGGCTGTGAAAACTACGGTCGACGCAACCTCGGAGCCTCAAGTTGTGACACCACTATCAACATCTTCATCTTCTGCTGACTCATGCAATAATAATTCTCAATCCGAACGCACGAAACACGACCTTCCTCATCAACCACTGTTCCTCCAATTGCCGGATGACTTATCCCGATTTAACGACAATTGCGAGATGAGCAAATTGAACCAGGTGAGGAAAATCGTTTGACGAGACCTCTCATGTTATCTTATTAGGGTTAGTCCTCGATGTTCACGATACTTTCTGAGTCCATTCATGCCGGCTAAATCCCACACTCATAGGACATCAGTAGGTTTTCATTCGTTAACCGTAGCGCACAAAGCTTGGTTTTTCCATGCCTCTCAACCTGACCCATTCAAAACTCCGTTCCGCCTCATGTGTTCGGATGTATTTTCAGATTATTCCAATTGGTTCCCGTGTCCGGGTTCGGTGTGGCGATCGCGTTGCTTATGAAGCCAAAGTGCTGAAACATATACGTCCCCAGCCGGGCTTGGTGGCTCGTGGAGGGAATGAGAGCAATTTACCCGCTTCTTGGACGTGTCCCACAGAGACACAGTATCGTGTGCATTACATGGGCTGGAACACGCGGCACGACGAGGTGGTCTCCAGGTCACGTATCATGTGAGTCCACTAAAACAGTGCCTTTTACATCCTTACTCTCAGGACACTCATGGACTCGAACCTAGACCTTGCACATGCAAACCCACCGAGCTATCCGAGGCCATTCGTTTTACTATCACTGAGGATTTTTTTGAAAAGTCATGCACTTGTTCACACGTTAGCACATAGATTTACGATGGACACTGGTCCTATTTTGTTCCATGTTCCCTTTGAAAACGAAAGCCACAGTAGTGCCAAACAGGCAGGAAAATGACGAGAGTTCTGGGCCGAAGCCTTCGCTTCGATGCTCTATAAAGGAGTTGTTGGCCAGCTATTACTCCGTCAGTAGTTCTTAGGAAACAAGAAACTACGCTTCGAACTGCTGCACAGCTTTGTATTTGAATTTTTCAGAAGTCCACTTCTGCACTCGTTCTTCAGGTTTTTCTCTCTTTTCGAGCCTCTTTGGACCTCGAACTATGGTAAACTTTCTTCCCCCGTTAGCAAATAAAACATAACCCTGCGATATGTGTATAGTTATACAACCCGAAGTCAACACAGCTAACTATGAGTGTTTGTACCAATTTTACTTGGTATTCAGCTGGTTATTCAGCTGTGAATTGGTTTTGAGTGAATTTTACATGTGCTGTTGCGTTAAATAAACATCAGATCCATTCATTCCCAGTTCCATCGTTGAGTGGGCTCGTCCACCGGACTCGGATCGTCCACCCTCATGCTCGTCGCTTAATTTGGTCGTTCAAGAACCCCTCCGAAGATCACACGCAGCTGTTTCCGGTGGCTCTAAGTCGGCTAGTCGAGTAGCCGCCCAAAATCAAGGGCGGGACAAAAGTGGACCAGATCGTGACACGAAACAGAAAGAAAAGGAGGACGATCAGGGATCGTCAGAAGTTGAGCAAGAGGAGGAAGAAGTTGAGAGCGATCAAAGTCAGACAACGGAAACAGCATCTGATATTGTCACAACGACGGCTCCCATGATTCGCCGTCGTCGGATGATGTTCAACAAGGATGATCGGTTGCACAAACGGTCGCGTCTGAAGAGCAGGATCTCATCGACCCAGGTCACGCTGAAACGCACCTTGCTCCCTGTGGCTTCAAATGTCGCGGAACTAAAGCGATCCACGAACAAACCCAATGCTGTGTCAAAAGAAGCTTCTTTGCAGTCAGCTAAGTTGGAGCAGCATCCAGGTTTGTAGTTTCGAGCCTATAATTGACAACCTGCAGACATTTGAAACCCACATTTGGTTCGTGTTTTTCGGGAGAGTATCTTGACAGACTTTCGGTCGATCAAAACCCTCACCTTCTGTTCAGCGGTTCATAGGACTAAAAGTTGTTCTTTTTTCATGCGCCGTCACCACATTGGTGTATTGTTGTTCTTTTGATCTGGAATGTTTTTGGTCATAAATGATAGGGGGAAGGGGCGATTGCACTACTTGGATTTCATGAATCTCCTCTAACGACTTCCGAGTAGCCCGACCATGTATACTTCACTTTCGTGAACCACAGGCTGAGTACAACAAAACTTGATGGTGCACCAGATATTTCTGGTCCAGTTGTTCCGTCTTACTGCGTTAACTTTATGTCGGGTACATGTGTAAAAAGTCCCACGCTGTCACCTAAGTATTTTCCACGAGCTTTAGACGTTATGCTGGTGTGGCCGTGATCTGAAGGGAAATTCTGCGCGAAACCCTGGTTTCTTATTTCTCGACGTTGTAAAAGTTATTTAGGCTGCTTCAAATTGCTTATGGCTAGTTGAGTGGATCATGCAGATGACAGTCGGTCCGGTCAGCAGTGGTTGCTATTTAAAGCAACCGGATCTAGCCTACTATCTATGTACTGTGAGGTTTTCACTCAAAGAGGCGATAGACGATAATAACAATCGTCCAGCTGTAATAATACCCTTTCAGTGCTTAGCTACCATGCCATCCGAAGGAAGCACGAGGGCCGGGATGCTGCTAGGTTTCCTAGACAGAAGAAGTCGAGACGCAGAGGTCGGGTTCGAACCACGGACCTTCCGGTCAGTAAATTTGCGCTCTAACCACTGAGCCATCTCGCCCTGATATATGGATAGACAGATACTCACTGAAAAGGCCACCCAGCCAAGTTTTCTGCATTTCATGCCTGCAGTTCTCGGTTTAATCTTCCAATTTGCTGCATTATGTACGTACTATATTTAAATGACAGCTGTTCAGTGGTGCTTTCACTTTTGTCACTATCCGACTCAAACTTTTGCGTAGAACTAAGCAAATCACCCTGCGGTACCATATTCGAATAAGTGCCATTAAATGCGTTCCAAATGAGCTTTTATCTTTCCTTTACCAGTCACTTCGAAGACTATCCAACGCACAACACGTCCCTCCCTTCCACCAGCACCGTCTTCAAAACGTCCTCGCCTCGCTTCAGATACTGACGAGGGAGATAAAGAACAGCAGTCTGCTCGTCCAGCTTCATTGGACCTGAAAGAGCCAAAGTCATCGAGGCCAAAGACAAATGAAACGAAGTCAGTGAAGCCGGAGGAAAAGTCTTCAGTCGATGATACCACCAAAGAGTCCAAATCAAAGGCTCCAGACAAGTATCCCGCAAATTCCCGCGAGCTTGTTTCGAAAACTATCAGGGAAGGTTCGAGAACGAAGCCTGATCGTAAGCGTCTGAGTTTTAATGTTCCTTTGTGCTTCCATAGTTGATGTTGTGTGCGAAACGAAATCTAGCGCGAAAACCATTCTACTGTGGCAGACGAGGTGAATGAGGTTAGGGCAAGCAAATGGCTCGGGTCCTTGATGAGTCCTGAGAACGTCCTTTTGATTATACCAGATTCTGCTCGTCGGCGAGACTGTCTAGAGCCAACAACTTTGATGGTATAAACTTGACACACTACTCATATGGTTACTGAAAACCCTTCGACAGCCCACGATCATTGAAACAAGAGATTCATCTGGAATTCAGATGAGTCTTCTGTGAAAACTAAATTGGTGTGCAGATGAGTATATTTGTCCAGCTATGATGGTGGTTCTGTTCATCGGTCGTTCACTTTACTCTTGCCACTTTGTCGGCCGCACTGGTTCTTTAAAGAGGAAAACCACACTCTGCACTCAAACAAACTCCTAATGGAGCTGGCTCATATCCCCACAGGTTCCGGCCGTATTACACGACACTTAGGGCGCAATCTTTGCAGTACTCAGAGTACATACACTTCCCGTCCGTTCACGAAGTAATTTAGTAAAGACAGCTATCGAGGCTTCTTTTTTCTAATGGTTTAAATTCGGCCACAAACCATGCACCATATGGGCATTGTATTCATCTGCTGCATATTCTGTGCCTTGAAGACGCCGAGTGGTGTTGTCTCATTTCGGTGGACTGCTGTGGACGTCACACTGGAAACACCTCACTTTGCTTGTTGCGTTCTTCTCTTTCGTACAGGCATACCCGCTGTGCACAAGCGTCCATCTTCACTGGTCCGAACCAAACTCGGTTCTTTGAAGGGTCGTTTGCCAATCAAGAGAACTCCGCTGACAAAGGCGCCAGCAGCTCGCGTCCGAGACCAGTCGCGGAGCCGAAGCAGTAGTAGTGACAGTAATCGGAGTAGCAGTAGTAACGTCAGTCGTTCCTACCCATCGGGAGCCAACAGCAGAACCGGTGGACCGAAGAAAATATTGGGTGATAAGGAGAACACTCCGCAGTCTGATGCAGCTGCGAAGAAAAAGACGATCCAAGGGACTCCGACTGTAGAGCGCAAGATGAGCACCACTGTTAAGGCTGACAAGCCTGAAATAACTACACCCCGAGTACAAAAGACAACGGTGTTGGATACAAGAAAGGTATGCCCACCCTTGCTCAGCATGCTATTCACACGGTATAGTTTCGATTTCGGCCCGAGATTCATTCGTTCTCTTCAGATGTAGATTTTTACGGACTTGTGTTTGATCTTTCTTTCTTTTGAAATCAAAGTGATTCATTCGTGAATTACACTCATTTGCAAAATAATTTGGTCTCAACAAGACACCACTGAATCAAACTTGGTGTAACCTTAGTAAGTTGACACGACTAATTTGCCAGGTCATATATATATATATATATGCATGCAAACCGGAAGCCATATTCTTTGAAATACAGGATTCCCGTTACTCCTTGGAGGTGAGAATGTCACCGCCTACTGAAGATACGTTTCATCCCAAAATCCTTCTATTGCCTTGAATACTGATTGTAACGTACCTCAACGTTGAATGTGCGTACCCTCTTAGGTCATGACTAAGTTGGACTCAACAACTTTAAGATTAACCCGGAAATTTAAATGTGTATAATTTTTCCGTCATGATATGGAAATTTAATTCACCACGAGCTTGCAAGAATGAATTTTGAAACAAATATACTGGATAGTGATCACAGTGGATTAACCGTAGATGTGGCGCATCTAGAAAGAAAGATAGACTGAAACCATTCCCCTCACGAACAGCAACGAACACGAAACACCGAAACAACCAGGTTCACGCACTATCCTGTGGAAAGAGCGTTTCCGACAGGAACACAGAATAATGAGGGAGTTGTGGGTTAAGAGGGAACTTAAAGTCTCTTAAACCTGGTGTTTAACACGAGAATGGGTATATCAAGAATTCCTGTAAATTTCAGTCGAGACTATTTGGCCGCGAGTGGCAGATCAGCAGTCTGATGAAGTCGCCCTTAGACAGGATGGAGCACCGTTCATCCTGTGTTATATCTGCTGAT
Source organism: Clonorchis sinensis (assembly GCA_003604175.2). NCBI lineage: Eukaryota > Metazoa > Platyhelminthes > Trematoda > Opisthorchiida > Opisthorchiidae > Clonorchis > Clonorchis sinensis. The sequence continues at coordinate 7,557,515 of CM030373.1, forward strand.
TCGCCAAGCTGTTGTATCTGACTGCTGACCCCAGGGCCTAGCGCCGGAAAAAGACTCATCGAAGGGAACACAACAGTTTTATTCCAACAGGCGAGCACGAGAGCGTGAGTGCGTGCAAGGGCGAAGATACAACGGCCTCAAGCTACTTTATTGGAGGGCACTGTCTGACCTTGGTCCAACGCTGTCTCGCCCTATCTGGCTTCGATACAAGGCTGTCCACGCACTGCATATTGCGGAGGCGTTGTCTGACCTTGATCAACGCTGACTCGCGCTGTCTGCGTTTGATACTAGGCTGTCACGCGCTGCATATTGAGGGGGCGTTGTCTGTCTTGTCAGCATCCAGCGCAGTTGAGAGTTTCAGTAGATTTCGAGCATCCAGTTGTTACTTCCAGGAGTCTGACCTTCCTGATATCTTCCAATCACAGAATTCACATTGTCACAATCAGTAGCTGCTTGGGTAGTCACCACTAGACAGGCCCGTTACCACGTCTACGCGTGACGTTGATTCCGTGATTGAAGGATGAATGGTGCTGCATCCTGTGTGACTTACACTGCTGATCAGCCAATCGTGGCTGAACGGTTTGGCCTTGAACTACTAGACGGGAGGCTGCGCGTTCGAGTCGTACTGGCGGTTCGTAGGGTGCGCACTGTTAGTGATTATCGATAAGTACGAAACAGCTGTACAGTGCTTCTCGGCTTTTCGACAGAGAGCAGCTTCACTTACAGGTCGAAATCTCGATTGAAGTTCCCAAATCGCCTCATACTGTCAATAGATTCGCCTCAGATTGTGTAAAATGATGGAATTGTAGAGTGACTTCAAAATGTACATACTCCAAACAAAATGAAGTAACGTAAGCGGACCGTGTAGCTGTTTTGAATGTCAATGGGTAGATGACTGTGTGATTTTCTAAAGTTATCCATTGTCTTCTAAGGATCCCGATGCCTCCATCTACCGTCGTTGGTGCTTTCACGTTTTATTCTCATGGAATTTACGTAACCACTGAGTTATCGTGTCCAATTTTCGCCCCATCATCTTACAGTTGGCCAAGCTGATCACCGGTGGTGCCAAGGATAAAACCCCTTTCAAAAGGAAAGTTGATACAAGAACTCCAGACAATAATAATGCGTCCAAATTGGTCCGCAAGTTAGCCACTCATAAACCGGCGGTTACGGGGACACCTCAAAATGAAAAACATAAGTTGTCGTCGACCAAAACGCTAGCGAAAGCCGACGGAGAGAAAATCAATGCTACAGCTTTAAAACCCCAGCAACGGACTCTGACGAAAGCCGACTCTAGCTCTAGTGATGAGAGCGAGGTCAGTAATAAAGACGGTAAAAACCGGGAGAATAACACTTCAATTCGTCGCACATCAACCATCTCTCAACGTCGTTGCAGCAGTCCGTCTGTCAAGAAACGCACCACTGGGAGTCGATTGTCCCAGACGAAACCTCGTATAATCGCAGAATCTTCCGCTTCTGTTAGTAGTAATGATGAAGGGAAGAGGAAATTAACGGCCAGCACCGAAGACAGTGATGTCGAGAGCTCTGAGTCCGATTTCGGAGCAATGGACGCGCTTCCACGCCTAACACGTAGTCAGCACAGGCAATTACTGGGAGATACTCCTCCCGGGGCTGCACTGCAAACGGCGAGTCCTGTTGTCAACACTGCAACTACCGGCGTTACCACAAGCACTGCGATCGGTTCTCCTGCGACAAGTTCAGAATCACACACCAAAACATCCGTCCCAACCACTAACTCCAGGATCAGTGATCTGAAGACCGACATGACGGAGGATAACCAATTTCGAGAAGCTGAGGCGGCTTTGGTCACTGAAGTCAAAGAAGAGAACGTTTGGGCCGAAACTGTTGATTCACATGGTAATTCATTCGTTGTGTCGCCAGATTCACTCGCTAGTGTGTTATAATTCTAGAAGGCTTGCACTCAGTTAAGCCCTAATTTGGAATCGATAGCGTTCCGCCATCCTCGGATTTTCCAATGTGTCATTAGACGGTAAAGACGGGAATGGATGTGAATGGATGTCCTTTGCTCATAAGACGTATGTTTTCTGCGGTCAGGTTATTCGCAAAATGCGCTCGCTGCAATTAGCCGAGAGTGTAAATTATCCATCTGTTTATTCTTGTTGGTTCCACTTGTGAGTGTCTCTGTACTCTACACACCCATCACAACAACAGTAATGCCAGGCCCTTTTTACTGTAATCAATGAAATTCTTGCACTAGATGATTCTTTAATCTCCTATGCGTCTTTCAAATTTCAGAAGTCCTACCAAGTGGCACTCCTGTTTCCTCACCAGTACCAAGCACCTCGAACGAACCACTTATGGAGACCAAGCACGAACTGAAGCCCGAAGATGAAGATACTCTAGTCGTTCTAGATAAGGACAACAAACCCAAGCGTCTTGCGAAGTTGCGCCCCCGCACGAAAACCGTTAATAATGAGGTGACCGCTGAGTCAAAAGATTTGACGGAAGCTAAGAATTCTGTCCTGTCCAAGTCTGAGTCTACCGACAAAGTCGACGACGATGATGAGCGAAGTTCCGTGCACACGATGAGCACGGACCCCATGAAGGATTTACTTTTCGATTTTACCATGTCCCCGAGCGAGGAGAGCATAGCCACTTCGAGTGCTCCTAGCGAGGAGGGTGTTGATGTAAACCAAGTGAAACCATCCAGAAAAAGTATGAGAAGTACCCAGAAAGAGCTCAGTGACTCCAATGACGAGGAATCATCCCAACCACAAAACGATGAGGCTGAGGAGAATTCGGAAGAAGGTGGGGACTTGGCAAAGTCCCTCACGGTTAATTCCACAGGGGCGATGGAAGTAGATTCTGTTGTACGAGCGTCCCCTAACGCGAAACTTCGCACACGTTCCGAGCGTGTTCGTCATATCAGCACCAGCAGCAGCACCGCGGACGGGACTGGACGGAAGGCTCCTGGGAAACGTGGATCAGGTACACCACTGCGAGCGACGGTACGTTTTCTTGTTCTTTTCAAGGTTGTGAAGGGGGGATACTTAATGGCCCTTCTCAGTTTAGAAATCACCCATTCCTCTATTCTTATCCTTATGTTGGCGGGTTAAGTCCTCTAGTCTCCACCGTGGATTCTACAAGTCCTCGTCTTTCATACCATCACCACCGATGTTTCAACACTTAAGGTGCCTTTTTATCGAGCAAATCTTGCAAGGTTTCGCACTGAGTTGTCCCATGTTAATCAAATTCACAGTGGCCAACTAGCTTTGGACCTACAGCATTCTGACGATTTTCGCGCACGTTTTTTTACATTTAACGCTGCAAAGTTATTTGCATCCATGTTAGTGGAGTGGCCTTCTTTCTGGACAGACTGTTGATATGTTGTAAGTTACGAGGGGTGTTCGAGGTTCTAGGTTTATACTTCATTCGGCAAATCCCCGCACCACTTCGCCTCCCTCAGTTCTAATGCCCACAGCTTCTGTACTTTTCTTTCCACAGGCTTTCGACAGATCACCCACACCTGCCTCTGAATCTCCTCACTACTCGCGATCACCAATTCCCAGCAGTGGCGCGCCGACGAGCGCATGTGGACCTTGCCCTAGTGCCACCAAATCCGCTGTGGGTTCGGCACCACCCCCATCTCGCCTTGGTTCATCCCGTCGATTCGGTGGCCCGTTTTTCCCCATCGCTGGATTTGAAGAGATGAGTTCCGAAACCAAATGTCAGGTTAGCTACTTTGGTAACACTGTTTTAAAAGCTTAATAAGAGTAAACAATCTGTACTGGACCTCTGATACAGCTCAGTGGTTAAGGCGCCAGCTTACGACCCGGAAGGTCCGTGGTTCGAACCCATCCTCAGCATTTCGACTGTTCCTGTCTAGGCTTGGGCAACCTGGCAGTATCCCAACCCTCGTACCTCCTTCCGTTAACATGGTAGCTAAAGGGTGCTACGTCTGAACGATTTTTTAATTATTTTACTGGATCTCCGAAATATGTATCAGTCCCTGTTCTAAGCGTCACTAAGCACCAGAGGTAAACTTGTCAGGTGCAGATGTGTGGTGGAATTCATTCTTTCAGCTAATTGTGCACGGCTAGCCCAGCAACAGAATAGAATTCACCAATAATCTGCGCATCGCCTTCAACGATCATTTCTCCAACTTGCTATTGGAAGTACCGTTTCCTAAAGGCAGTGTGCCGGGTGTTTCCGGAAGATTTGAGGAAAGGAATGTTGATGGAATTGCACATCACATACTTGTATGAATAGCACTACTTGAAGAGTAAAGGAGCTGTTCTGTTGCCACTGGCGAAATGAGAGCATGTGATGAGGTGTAGCCTACTGAGAACAAGCTAGAGAACCATTACTATTGCGAAAAGCACCTGCTTTCCTTCGGCACATGGCGTATTTGCTTTCCATCAAAGCCAGTATGTGGTGATCGCCGTGACTATTTTAAGACTGGGAAACTGGCAACCGTCAGCACAGCAACCGTGGTCAATCGCATGCTTTCTCACTTTGCTAGGTATCAAATACCGAAATTGTTGTTCTCTGATAACGGACCACCTTGTGGCAACGAAAGATTCCAGAAATTCAGTCAAAATGGGGATTTGAGCACCATATTATTAGTCTGCGTGACAGTCCATATTGTGATAGTGCGGAGTCAACATATCAGCATATTACGACGGTCACCGAGAATTCGGTGGAAGATCTCCACCTGTCATTAGAAGATGCAGGATGTCCTGGAATCCACCTAGCATGTCTGCCACTGTAGTCGCGAACCGACACCCACTGGCCTTCGCTGGTGCAGCGCGCGGTTGCGCCGTGATACCGGTTGAACAGTCCCTCCATCCTCGTGTTGCGGTCACTCAATTGCCTTTTCTGTGGCCAGATAGTGTCATACGGTGTTCGAAGGTCCCTTCACAGCAGTGCCTCTGCTGGTGACACTCCATCAGGCGAATTGGGATTTGGTGTCGCTCGATATGCTAGTAGGAATCTTTGCGAAATCCCCTCCGTCGGTTCTTCCCCGTTGGGCTTCAGAGGTACACGCTTCAGGGTGTCAGCAAGGCGTCCTGCCTAGCCGTTCGACCGCGGCTAAAACGGCGGTGAGCGGACATGCTCCTGGCAAAACTCTGCGAACGCCGATCATTTGAACCGACTGTCGTTGTCGGCTACAATAGTCTCTGGCGTTCCAAAACGACTGAACAATAATCGGAGTTCCATGATTGTAGTGACCGTTGTGGAGCTGTTCTCAAAAGGGATTTCCGACCAATTTCTATAAGCACCGAGTACGACAAAAAAGTATTGACCGCCAACTGAAATATAATATATGTACACGGAGTAATGCATAGATATCTCACTCCTGGTGCTACCGCGCACAGTAGATGGGTTTGGAACCGCATCGGGCTCGTTGCAAAGTTTATTTGTTGTTCAATTCTACAGATTAATTCCCGGGCGTCAAAATCAACCTTTGAGCGATTAGAATGTGCAATTTTTAGTGCCGACCTTCTTTGACCCGCCCTCATCGCTGAAGGGCAGCACCATTGCCCCAATAAATACAGTCATGCTCGTCGCCCTTACTGTCTTCATACTCCCATCGGAGAGAACAGTACAACTACCCCGAGATAGCCTCGTAATACGGTTGCTCGTAGTACGGGATCTCGCTGCGCATATTCTGACTGCTTCCCTTTGGCCTTATTGGCATGGTTGCACCTTGTGGAACCTCTGAGCTCGAGATAGCTCACTAGTTAAGGCGCAAAATTATTAACCCGATGGCCTGTGGTTCGAACCCAACCTCAGCATCTGTCTATGATTCGGCAGTCTGGCACTATCTCAGCCCTCGTGCTTCCCTCGAGTAGGCACCGAAAGGATGTTACAGCTGAATGGTTCGATTTGTGGGTCGAGGTTTTCCAGCCAATAAAAAGGCTTCCAAACATGCAGGCAGCTTATCCTTGATCGTCTCCATTAAGGACATAGGACCTCTTCGCACTAAGTCCCTTCCCTTTCCACTCTCTGCTGAGGGCTTCTTCCCTCATGGTTGTGTAGTAGTAAAGCGCAGAATGTATTGCTTTCGATGATGATGTAGAAAGGTAATGAAGAAGCATGACCGCACTTAATACGACGTAGAGACAGACGGCATAGCCAAGTGGAGAAATAGGGTCCATCTCGAGGAAGACCACGATGGAGCGGCATCTCTACTTAACTACAGTGTGGGCGAGAAGTTGAGCACTGTTCTGAAAACGGAAGGATGCGGGTTTATCAGCAGCACGAAATCCAAGGTAATCAGCGTTCTACAAACCGACAACCCTATCGCCAAATAGTGACACTAATCCGTGAAAACGGTCTCTAGCCAATCATCAGGATATTACACTGTATACATCTCGGGCTTCGCTTATCCAATCAGGAACGCTCAGTTGTTCTAGTCGGAACGGCAGTCTGAAACAATCGGAGACTTCGAAAGAGCAAAGATCGACTGACCCCAGGAGCTGCAGAGCCGATCATATAGTGAATCAGTCACAAGCAAGTAGCTCTGAATCTCCAGTGGAGCATGTAGAGAGTGGCGTACGATTGCTGTCCGTTTGACAGAATCCCATGCTTTTGCATCAGTAAACAAATTCCCCTGTAATGAGCCGGGTTTTTCATCAATTGCGGAGGGTACAACACTGGCGGCGGAAAGAAATTGTTTGCTTCATGAATAATGGGAGTAGTTTCGGAGCAAAAGATAAAATCTCCGTATGTTGTATCTGGTAGTGTTTTCGTTCGAACATTTTCGACATTTATCGGATTGCTAGCCAAAGATCTACGGCTCTAGTTTTACCGCGGAAGTCTGCTGACTGTTGTTCTTTTACAGATTTGAGTGGGAGAGCGTGTTTGGTGCTATATATGATCACGGGGAAACCCGCAGTGTATGAACTGATTGGTGCGTGGTTCGATAGATTGAAAGACCTTTTATGTTTTCGACGTAATACACCCTCATAAAAACATCATAAACGGGAAATTCACCTGGGTTCCAGGTGAGTCTCCCGTGAGAACCAAATTTGTATGCAGATGAGTGTATGAGTTAAAGCTCTTGTTTTCGTTGTGATCGTTCCAGGCACTATGACTCCAGATACCTTCTGGCTGTTTACACTGCTAGAGGTAGACTTGATGGATTCTCCTAAAGCCTTGGACCCGAAAGTCGTGCCAGGGAGATGGTGATGCTCCCTCTAATGGACTTCGCCTGGGGCCAGTGACCCAGATGTCTGGTCACTTTAATAGTGCGAGGCTTGCTCAGCTTGAGCCGTAGACGGGAAGGCGCGGTGGATGCGCATGATTTAGGCGGAGTTGAAGGAAAACGGTTATACCTCTCTTGAACGGCACTCAGTCATTGAAGTCCGGCTTGTCTATGGCAAAAGTGATATGCATAGTAAAACAGCATGGGCCTTCTGCTTCTACGAGATACGGTCCACATTATTTACCCGGCCATTATTTAGAGCAGCTTTCTGAACCAAAAGCTTTTGACAGGGTTTTTCGGTCTTTACTACAAATATTTCTTTATTCCGTCGCTGGTCTGGATGGGGCAGATAGTAGTCCCCATGAGGACTGTTGTTATTGCTTTAACAGTTGACGCGCTTCTCCGTCGAATGATATCATCAAACCAGATCAAACTGCAAGACCTATGTCTTATTTGAGTTAGAGTCCTCCTCGCTTGGTCACCTGGAAATGGCGCAAAGCTTTCTTCTAGGCATTGCCTTCGAGATGCAAACGTTCTGTATGTTCTTTTAGCTAGACGGGTAGATGTTAGCACTCTCTTCAAAGATTCATATTTCAACACAGTTTATTATTCTAAGTGGAGTGTGTTCCAAGGTGCCACTTTATATGCCTAGGTTGTTGGTTTTATTGCTGGTTTAATGAATGGTGCACAGTAGTTGCCGCTCAGGTTACCAATCAGTGGAAAACAGCGGTTCTCTGAGCAACCGAACGGTTATTTTTATTTTAGTGAACTATATACGAGCTTTGCAAATATTTCTGTTGAATCAGCAAGTGCACCTCTGAGGCCTGGCAGATTTTCTGTAAGAATGAACCATCAAGCTGTCCATCTAATCACATCCCGGAGTGATCTTTTGGCATAAAAAGGCTACTATCTATACCGCACTCGAACTGTGGGACGTAATCATATATGGTCTTGCCGACCATACATTAGTGTTTCACCACGAGGCGTTTATTCTACCTTCACTTCGTTCGCTGTTTTAGCTCCTTCAGGAACGCATGCAACGCATCTTAGAGGCTTGGCGTTCTGCGAAGCAGTATTTAAAAGATCTCGATCAGCGCACAAATCGTTCGCGGCGTGTTCGTGCCAAACAATCAGTCACCGAGCCGCCACCAGCAGCCACAGCACCACAAACCTCAACGAGGCAATTTAACGCAGAGGAGATTCAGAAGCAAGATGAATCATTCAGTGATGTTACTGTCACGGAAGGCGCGCCAGAACGGGCGGCTGCTGTACATTTTCCGTAACATCGTTTCTTGCATCTTTGTTTATCGTTATTGGTTACCTGAATCTTTTACTATGCACAGACCCTCTGTCTTCTTTAGCCTTTTGAACCATGTTCTGGTGATGCTATTCGATGACCTTGTATATATGTATTTGCTATGCCCCAAACACACAAAGATTGCACCATACACCCGACGGGTGTTCTCAAGCTGACATTATGGTTAGGTATTTTGGTCTAAATGAAAACGATGTGGCGACCGCAGTAGCCAGCAAACTCGGCCGGTTTGACTTCATGCCGAAGATCAAATCATTTGGCTGTTCTATCACTTCGGTGTGCAGCCGTCCCACAAGCCGAAGGCAGAGCAGGGGATAAAGGGATCCCGCTAAGGTTTATAGACACAAGCCATATATAAGCTAGGAATCACTCTCAGATGGCCGATTTCCACAAGCTCAGTCTTAAGTCCGTCTTGTTTCTCATCAAGTGGATGTGAGGGGATCGGGCACACTTGTAGACCTAACAGTGTAGCAAACACTATGGCAGCCTACCTAATACGGGGCCGAACAACGTAGTAGTAAGCTAAGAAGCGCACATGAAGTAGAGCAAATTGCCTATAGCGAACGCATTGTCGTTTTGGTAAACCGTTGTTGCTCAGCTTTCACTTTACTGGAACACGATGCGATCATAGAGATCTTATCTAGACAGTCATGCTTCGCACTTAGACCTGTACAACAAACCAGTGTTGGGTGTAACTACTATATGAGACAAAACACTTCCAAACAAGGTTGACTTCATAGGAGAACAAGGCCGTTGGCAGTGAACGGACTCAGACCGTTTGAGTACACGAACTCAAAACAACTACGCAAGTGTTCAGTGGTCCAACCCCTGTTGACAGGCGACAGCGCATCGGATACCATCCACAGATCATCCCAGTAGAAAGAGATGCGGATGAACGACAATGGCAGCTTGTGGGCTGTGTTTGCATGACATTAACTAAAGCTTCTATGAGCATAACAAAGTATGCTTCTTGGTCACACACGACAACAGTCAGGAAAACCCTCTCAGACAGAAAACATTAAAATGCAGTCGACAAACAGGGTTAGGCATTTCAAGGCATTTGAAATGTCACCTGTATATTAGTCGCTTGGAAAAGCCAGATGATCTTGGTCCTATTAAGTAGGTGGTCGTGCCATGGACGGTCCGGGCGACCAATCGAACGACCGCAAGGAAGTCGCCCATGTAGACTTGTTAGAAGAACAAAGTTTGCCTCTGGAATTCTTCCCATCAGCGGTCATGCTGGACTAGGTTTCAACATAATTGAAAACGAATCCTGCGGTGTCACGTATGTTACAGACGAGTGCCCACTCTCTTTAAAATAACTTACGGAATTAACCCCATCAATGAGCGCTAATTGTGGGAATTCGATACGTCAAGGAGCGCACTCAATGTCAGGGTGTGCTAATGTGAGTTGAACCGTGGTGACACTTTCTTCTCCAACGTATTCTGTTCTACAAACAACTGCTTCCTAAGCATGGGTTTCTACAAGCTTGCCGGTGAAATTCAGGTCGACGCTCTATCAAAATAAGAACTTACAGTAAGTGGAACACACTATCTGTAGACTGCCCGTTGTACTGTGCCTACTGTTGTCATTTTTGCCAGATCTCTCAGCTGGCTTTACGTCTGAAAGCGACAGTTTTGCATTCGACAGCTCCCGTTTGTGTAAAGGGAATTGATTTAAATCTAACATGACATGGATGTCGGTGGAATTTTGGACCCCTGGTCTACACGGCACTGATCACGGGAAGTTAATTTTAGTGCCATTGCAGGTGAAGCTGTTTGACATCCACGGAGATTTAAAACAGGCCTGATGAATGTAATTTGTCCGCTGAAAGACTGTTGAGACTTTACGCTGCGTCAAAAGTAGTCGGACGATTCAAGAATAGCTCAGCGTAAACCTTGTGTTGTATTGACCGCCGAACGCAGAGATACACCGACAGTCCACTATGACAGGCAAAACCGAAGATGGTTACGGAAACACTGATAACCGTTCCATCAAGTTTACCGTATGTGAAAGATTGACGGGTCAGTGATTTTCTGTTCATTGCACGTCCCGATTCCCAACATTTCACCATAAATGTATCTTATCTGAATACTGTCAGGCTTTTTTTTCTGGTCACTCCTACATGAATGGCGTCGATCGGCGAAATGATCTTCGCGTGATCGAAGATTTCGCCTTCAGCCTAACCAACAGGGCCTCGCTTTCCGAGCCCGGTGGTATCTATAACAACAACCGTTCAGCTATAACACCCTTTTGTTGTCTTGCGGCCGTGCCACCCGAAGGGAATACGAGGGCTGAGATACTGCCAGCTTGCTCAAGCCTAGCCAGGAGCAATCGAGAGGCCGAGATCGGAATCGAATCAAGGACCTCCCGGTCAGTAAGTTCGCGTCTTAACCACTGAGCTATTCCAATTAACTGGGGGGAACGCGTACTAAGGTAAAATAGCCAATTCAGCAGACAAGATCGGTAAGCGTGTGTACACAAAGACTGCAGCTGACACGAATGAACTGGTGTACGCAGAAGATGGCGCTAGAGTCAAAGGTAGCTAAGAATCTACGTTTAGAATCTGCTCGTCGCGCCTTGCGTCATAGTTTAACCTTGATCTGAGTTTATAAGCGCTTGACGCCTGTGTCCTTAGGACTAATTCACCCTTTTACGTTCATATCACTCTCGTTTGAATAGTCTTCGTCCTGTCCTGGTTGTCAGTTCGAGACGCATAGGTTTCTACCTACGGAATGTGAGCCACTGTTGAGGTTAATTCACACAATTAGGAATCCAAGAAGTAGAGCCGTCTCAATCACTGTTTTAAATAACACCGACAAACCCCTTATAGTACAATCCCCTTTATCTATGTACACTTTATTCAAAAAGCTGGAATACGTATACAAAAGTTACACTCGGGTAATTCATGTTGTCAGACCCGAAATACTCAACCGCGGCTTCTTTTCTCCGGAGCAGCCACCAACAGAATTGGGGTTGGCTTGTTTACGAGTCAACATAAGCTGAAACTCAGCACAGTACATGTCCTTATATGGAGCGACATCACGAACGAAGCGGAAATTCCACGACCTAACAGTCATTGATGCTTCATTTGGCGCAGCTTCTCGAAACAAATCCACGCAATGCAGAGCGTTGGCCATGCGCTGCTTCACGGTATCCTCGGATTCAATGTGGCGCCGAAGAAAACAGTAGCAGAAAATCTCTAGAGGTACGATCGGATCACACTTCTCATACTCGCCATCCACTGAGAAAGCATCCAAAAATTCTGGGGCCAGCGCCGGAAGATTCATTATCACTACGAATCTCTGAGGTGGTTCTGAGGAACGAAGTGACTTCCAGTAGTGCGGAAGAAGGATCTGATGAGGAACGGAGAAAAGGGTTGGCACAATCATAAACAAACCTCTACGGTCATTATTTTGGATGGAAAAAGTACGGAGGTGTGTGAATGCAATAAACATAGTGAAGGATGCCTTATATTTTCCATTGGTAAAGAAAACAGGAAATTACAGGGAACGGCAAAACCCATGCGTACGAAAACCTCTTGAAAAAATCTATTCACAACTTCCAAGACACTCTAGCGATACACGAAATAACCTAAATACCGGTGAAGGATAGCTTATGTTTGTGTGCTCACTGTATCTATTCGTACGCACTCACTTAGACAGACACACAAAAAAGGTTAGACGAAATTGTCTAGGTATCTAGGTAAGAAACGTTCAGCACACAGATTCACTGAAAATAGCCAGAACTTCGACAAGATCTGACAGGAAGATACAGAGGAATGCGAGCATTCCAGACGCAGAGATGTCGGGACCGATTAGACATGATCAGAGCGTCCTAGTAACAGTAGTGCGGACGAGTGGCATTGAGGCTACAATGACCTTGAATAAAACCATTTGACGCAGTGAATTCAGGACAGCAATAAATGACAGGCTTCGCGGTCATGTTTGCCCTCCAGCAACTCACACCTGTGGCTGGTTGTACAAGTATGAGTAAATGGGGAGATTGGTCAACATTCAATGGTTCCCCGTCACCATTTACACCTTGCTTAGGGTCGGGCACGTAACCGCAGTCCTCCGAAATACAAGTAATCTGTCCCCCCTTTTCGAGAAACTCAAACCAGTTTTTCACTCTAATGAATCTCTATTTCATCCAAAATCCACAGGCTGCATGTTTTTTATTTTCACCGTTCAATCCCTCCCCTTGGTTGAGACCGGCTTTTCACCGGTCTATTTCACAGATTCGGTAGACACCCGTAGTTGCTCATGAACTTTTGACCCTTGACCTGTTAAACAAGCTTTTGTGACCTGTTTGACCACTTGGGTTACCGCGCGTTGAGCGCTATGTTTGCCGTCAAATCAAATTGAAACCGGTTGTGGGCTGTTTTCAACAACCTTAAAGAATAGTTTCCTTTATGAAAATATACTGCGATATCTCGAATATCGTGCTAACTGGAACATGAGGCGGCCTGAGTGCAGCACATTTAGTTGGAGAATATCATAAACGAGAGACTCAGTTGAATCTCCCGTGAAAACCAAACTGATACAAATGAGTGTATTTGTCGAAATCTGTCCGATTTGGGTTCAAGTAGAACATAAAGTTGACGGAAACTCGGGGACTGCACCTACCTGGTGAGCCCCAAGAAGGGCGAAACCGGTCGTGGACTGTTGAAGAGTTTTCAGCAACCTTGTGAGTAGTTTCCTTCATGAAAATCGACTTGCCGTTTTTTCCGGCTGTGCTGTTCTACAGCACTTTTACGATTGTTTGGGGCCTTCTATGGACTTGTACTAGTCAGTGCAACAATTTAGACGTTTTTATCCCCATTATATATGGGGCGTACTTTCATACAAGTAGTACTGCAAGTGATTTCGCGTGTTCCCCGAATAAGCCAAGTAGTCCATGTTGCTCAAGTTCAGTTGGACAAAATCTAGAGATTTAAAGTTTCCCTTTGCCCCCACTGGTCAAAAGTAGCTGACCACTTACAACTTTGGTATACACGGTGTTTTTCTGGAAAACAGTCCTTCAACTATGAGTGGCATTAAGCCCCCAATTGTACATAGGTTCCAAGAATTACTTTTGCATGGTGAGCTGGTGTTAACGTGAGAATAAACTTGATCTTTCGATTCTGCCGTTTTCCCATACCCTCACAACCTACCTCGCGAATAAATGTCCGTCCGTCCAAATTAAAACACTTCACGTTTTCCAATGGCTTCCGCTTCGATTTGTTCACGGTTACATTTTTCAGTAACCACTTGTAGGATTCTGGATTTAGGTCGTTCGCGAACACATCGCAACCAAGTTTGGCGGCAGGGACTGCGAACGGACCGACACCGGCAAATACATCGTAGACGACAGTGCGTGTGGCGAAAACAGTCTGATCACCATGCTCAGTGGCCAAAGTTAATGGGTGCCGTAACCTTTCCACAATTCTGGCGTGTTCTGTACCTGAAAAAAGCGGTGAATGGTGTCTTTTAAGATGCGACGACAGCTAACTGAATCATCATTTTGATAACCGCAATAAACACTCATTGCATTATGAGTACCAACGATAGTCCAGTGGGTCCCTATCAGAAACACTACAGAAAATCACTCGTAGAAGTGAGTCACTTAGCAACAATCGTGAATAAGAAAAACCTTTTCATGGGAAATAAGAGAAATTTTAAGACCATCGACCCCGCTCCCCGAACAAGGAACGCTATAAGATGTGACCATTAACCTAGTCACTCACAAAAAAATCTGTCGGCTTTTTCGGCAACAAAGCCTCCGCTGATCGATCTCTTGCTTCAGTATTGCGGCCGTTATCTACTGGTCCCACGGATCCCATCCTACCTGATAAACTTGTACCAGCTGCCGTCCTAATGTGACGGCAAACTATGCATGACGTCGAGCTGAATTGGGATGTGCAACATGGTGCAAACAAATGTACAGGTAAGGAAATCAAATACTCCCTAAATTGGATTATCACGTAGACGGAATAGCTATCCCCGGTAGCAACACCGCAATGATTGTCACTCCATTCAATAATGGTTCGTCGTCAACACTGTAGCAATTAGAACGACTGACAATGCAGCTCAAGTTTCCATTCAAGAGTCTCGAAATCGAAGTAAATCGGGAGATTCGATACTAAACAAAAACTCAAAATTTTATATTAAATGATAAGGGTAACAATTCCTACAAAAAAATAATGTTAGTGTAGACCAGGAACTCAAATCCGATTCTACTCTAAACATCGGACACGGCAATTTACTCGTGTGTGCATGAATCTCGTGAATTCTGTGCGAAATAAAGACAGCAAAAATCAAAATGCCCTCAACTAATATAGTAATTGATTAATAATTTATTTAGGTGAATATTTTTCTCTACAAACAGATTGTCCATACTAACGGCACCTTGTTGATTTACGCCGCTCAAGGTAATGTACTTTCCGCAAAGGTTTTCCGAGCCACGAAATGCTACTTTGATTGATTTAAGTAGTTAGGAACGTGGATGAAAATACTAAGACCACGAAACCGGGTCGCAGAAGTCTGCCACGAAAAACGAATTTGCGGCATCCGATGCATTCATCTTGCGAGCAGATGTTGTTCTAAGCGTCCTTTTATTGTCCTTTATTGTACAACTTCGCTTGGGTACTCCATTTCCAGAGGTACTAATCTAAAGTATATGATGATGGGGCGCATCGGTTTTAATAATAAACACATTTTGCAATAGCTGCAACGTAACTTTATGTTGATCGTTCAACAAGCCCGGGTTCAGAATACGAAGTAGGATATAAACTATTCAGCTGCATTACGAATATGTTTAATTATTCTCAAAATGTAGTACACTCAAGCTATTGAAGTTAGTGAACATCATAAATGAGATATTCATTCGAAACTCGTTTAAATCTTCCGCAAGCATCAAGCCTGCAGACAAAGCGCATTAGATGCTTTTTCAAAAGAGTGCGGACGTACTATTCCAACAAGAGGACAACACACTCACTCAACCTCGAATTCCAGTACACCTTGGACATGTCCAGATGAAAGGACAAATTGTTTTCTCTTACAACAGTTACGTAGTCCGGTTCACCAGCCATCAATTCCATCTCGAATGTTCGGTAGTCCGACTCAATTGCAGATGCTTTGTGGATCACAGTGCGGATATTGGGGAGTTTGTCCACAGCAAGTTGACCTGTATTAGGGAATTGATAAGAAGCAATGAGATGTGTTGTGAAAGAGGACCAAAGACATCTAGTGCACAGTTAACCGGAATCAACAAAAAGTAGCCAGACCAATGCCGAATGGGACGACGTGTAACGGCGGCAGACCCCTCAGGAGTAGAGACTAGAAGTACCAGGAAAAATCGAAGCTGACATGGCTATCACGGTCAGATTTGACACATAAGAACCTTGTGTACTGAAAACAATGTGGTGCGTTGATATGAATGGGAAATCAGGCTCTCCATAGTGGATTGAAAATAATGAGGCTACATGGAAACGTCTCCATGAGATAAAACCGGACAAGTTGGAAACCGACATTAATCTTTTAAGGGTAAACCACAAGTGGGTCTTGTTATCTTGATGTAGCCGATTTCAAACGTGTTTCAATAATTGAAGAACACGGGCAGAAACCCGAGAATATCCAAGCGTTTTACAAAGTTTCCTTTATTCACTGCATGGTACAATTTCAGGCCCCTATTCCAATTTGTCCAAAATGGATATCTTTTCTATTTTATGGAATTTGCCGTAACAGACTTTGAGCAGACATCACACAGAGGAACATCTGAGCCATAAAATGAGTACGCAATGTACAAAACGGGTGCCGATTCTATCAAGATAACATTGTAATTCACAACACAGTCACTAAATCCTACCACAGCTCAGAACGACCTTCACAATAATGAGCAAACCTGTAGTATTGACTGAAGACATCCTTCTCAGCATACATCCGCTTCTGATGGCGTTAGACCTTGAAATGGCCTTGAAACTACCCAGGCACGCATAATAGCAAAATTTAACAAGCCCTCCATTGTTTCAACTGGGGCTTATAAATAGCGGTCATAGCGAATGGTGGAAAGTAAGCAAATAACAATGTTAACCTTCGCTTATTTTGCACACGAACAGCTGTTAGTTCTCAATCAACTGGAAAAGGTTTGAAACCGATTGGGAAGTCATCGTTTCAGAAGAGCTTGGTAAACAATCGGCAGTTTTTTTTTACTTGGGCAACGTTTCGCTTTTGACACTAAGGTCTATATAGGACAGATGGCCAAGGAATTCACATCAGAATCGGAGTATAGTAGAAAAATAAACAGGCCGCTGAGAAACGTGGATGAATGTCAAGCATTACTGAAAGACTCGACAATTGCGGAACATGAACTGGACACGGGACACAAAATAGATTTAGAAAATGTTGAGATTTTGAGGCGAGGACTACGGTCCACGTCACAGAGACTGATAGCCGAGGCGGTAGAAACAGCGAAGCATCCTAGTGTTAACAGAATAGAAGGCGTAGAACTGGCAAGAGTGTGGAGAAAACGGTTTTGGATCAGTCGAGCTGACACGTGTTGGTGTGCGGTCATCAGAAGGAGGAGTAATCATCATCTGAATTCCACTTGACCTCACCCCCCTCCCCCAACTAAATTGTCGCTGCACTCACAAGCCCAGGAAGACTAACGAAAATCTACCAGGTGAATCATCAACTGAAGCACCCTGAAGTGGAAGATTAAGGAACAGGAGCCGATCGGAACTAATTTGAAACTCCTCTAACTCATCAATTCAACATTTTGGTAACCACACTAGCCGACAAGAGCCGTTAATTGACACTCAACACTGACCTGGTGTGATAATCTGAAGAGAACTTACTGATTGGTTCCCCGTCTGTCTTGGCCAACTTGGTGACCTGTTTACTTGGCCTGATGAAGCTTTTGTGTCAAAAGCGAAACGTTGCCCAAGTAAAAAACTACCGGTTGTTTACCAGGCCCTTCTGAAACGAAGAGCTGTTTGGTCCTTTCATTCTAATGGACGTTGCCACCGTGAAAGCTGAGGGAAACCGAAATCGTATCTCGCTTGGGCGCATAAAAGGATATCGTTCCAACTCAGCACATTCGTAGTCCAACAATTCAAGTAATAGGCAGCCATCAAGGCACTGTACACAACCCATCACTGTTTGGTAAGAAACCATTTGCACACTACTGCTTCGTTAGCGCAAACAAAAGAAAGGAAGAAGACTGACTTTTCACTTTAACACGCATCGAAATGGCGCGACGTCCTTGCAAAAACGCGGATCCACAGATCGCAGACTGAATAACTCTTTCGCACTGAGACACTTCGTAAATCAGTACTTTTGTCCTACTGGAAAATGTTCAATTCAGTTCAGTTTGCTTTATCAGGTATAAACGGCGTTAGTTCCGGCTGTTGCAGTTTCGGTCACTAATAGACGGGAAAACGGAGGAGAAATAGCCAAGCGTCGGAGTCGATGGTATGAGTTAGTTAGTTCGCATTGAATAAGTATAGTTAGTATAAGGAACGGGAAACTTCGCACCTACGCATTGAAGGCGATAGCTTCCATGGACAAGTGTGATTGACCGAATGACTGAGTCATGTCTATCCGAGTCGCTAACCATTGATGAGTTGAGCTCCGACTTCCCCATTCAGGCAAAGCACAGCTGTCGACCTGACTGCGTCTACTGATCAGTATTTTCATAGTCCGTTTCCAGGGGATACTGGCAAAGGGATGGGCAAAGAGCCTGTGAGGCAGAGTATGCTCTGGCATGCGAAGAACACATCCCAACCAACTGATGGCGGGTTGACACATTATTCTAGCGCCTTGGGTTCTCAGAGCGGTTGCGCTGAAGAAAGCCATCTGAACTGCTCTGTGAAGTGTTAGACCATCGCTCAAGACGACAATTGTTCCATTTTTTCGTAAACTGTTTCAATGACACACTTTCTTTTGGCTAGTTGATCGAATCAGCTGAGTTAAAGTCAGACTACTGCCTGTAGTGAAAGCCTTCTCCATCTTCAGGGCCTTCAAAATCCACTAGCTTTTTCTGTCATTCTTCATGCCCTTGATCCGGTATTTGAAGGATCTGCGTGCATCAACCGCTGGGCGATCGGAATGCGTGGCATTTAAGGCCGACCTTTCCTAACCCGACCATCCTCGGGGGAAGACATCACCGCTGATTCCACAAATATGGATATCCTGGTAGCCTGAAGGAAACATACTACCTTTACACTCATTGCAGAAGACAGTAAAATTTCAACCCAGACCGCCTCGTATCACGGTCATTTGTAGCACGGGACCCCGTTGCTCTTCAACTGGATGCTCCTCTCTGATCTTCCTGGCATGGCTTCACCTTGTAGAACGGATTTCCAGCCACCGTACCCCACAGGTTCATCACAGCACTCAAGCCTGACCATCACGGCAAGGTGGTGGCTGTTGACCGGACCAAAAAAATGTAACAGAACGTGACGATGTCTTCCAAAAAAACAAACTTTGGTTACTAGAGTTATCAGGCTCCTAGGCATGGTCCATGAGAACAGAGCAGCCACCTAAGAATAGATCCAAAGAAATCAAAGTGACCTACCTTCAAAGTTCGTTTTCTGTAGTCAAGGGTAGCTAGCCGTTACGTTCATTGTGATAATCGATATAAACTGTCCTTTGCTCCTTCTGAAGGAGAATGAGTCAGCTTCAAAAACGCATCAGACACACGGTGCCGAGCAACAATAATTGGATGCTACGTTTGCACAGATCACGATTCAATGTACCTATGCATCTAGCCACAATATATGGTAGGACGCAACTTTCAAAGACAGAAGCTAAGTCTATGCAGTGAGGTAGACGATTCTACCAGCCCTATTAGAGGAAAGAAGATTACGAAAAAGTCTGCGGATGCGTATAACGGTTTCGGAGATGCGTTCATTCAAATGCCGAATTCGGCGAAACGTTTAGACCTGGTTCCCCTAGTGCTGAGCTGAAAGCTTCTAAACACAAGGACACTGACGACTAGTATTCGCTCCCGGATGCTCTGTTTAGGCATTGATTGAAGAGTACGTCTGTTACCACGCCATTCCTGAGTCACACGACGCAACACTTAGGAAAAAATTAGATTTGAACAAAGTTTGACATTCTGTTTTTTTTCTCGTGTGGCCACAAGGCGGTATCCAATTTAATTTCTTGACCGATGAGATAATGAGACGAAAGCTGGAAGGTCTCCAAAACCCCGGCGTTCAAAGAGCTAGTGACGAAAACCTTGTCGATCCGAAACATGCAGAAGACATCGTTCTCGTTTTCGGAGAGGAGAAGGCGCAGGTGTTTTTGGATGAACTGACAATAGTCACCCCATCCTTCGGTATGCACTTTGCATCCATAAAGTGTAAGGTCATGCTCCTGGACATGCAGTCACTGAACAAACCACTTACAATCAACGGAGAGGCACTGGAAGTTGTGGAGCGTTTTGCGCATCTTGGAAGTTCTGACTGTAGTGTGACAGATGAGGTCAATACATGAATCTGCAAAGCCGGGTCGCGTTTGCTAATTTGAGACACCTATGGCGTCAAAGCGGTATATCCCTGAATCCCAAGGGACGTGTGTATCAGGCTACAGTGCGGGCCGTTTTGTTTTATGGCTGTGAGACTTGGCCTGTTCGACAATCGTTGTCTCAGAACCATAGCTCGTGTGGCAGAATCCGCAACGAGGTAATTAGAAAACGAGTTTTCGGTTGTGAAACGGGTACTTTCATTGAAGAATGTGATCAGCAATAGAAGCTGCGTTGGGTAGGCAATGTATTGTGTGTGCCAAACCATTGTTTGCCGATGGTTTGATTGCTGTTTTCTGTGCCTAATTCAGAGTGGCGGTAACAGAGAGGTGGCAAACCCTTCACCTGGCATAGGGATATGAAAGAAATTACCAAGGGTTTGGGTGCTGTCGGTGCTACACGTCTTCCAGGATGGGGACTGCGTGATCTCCGCTGCGCCTGGTTGGAGACGGTGCAAGATACGGCAGCTACTTGGTGTCACTGGGGTCCTTGTTGTCGGGCTGCCTCATAAGGAAATCTATGCACTACCATGCAATGTTAAAAAATGATCTTCGGTAGTGGTCAACCGAGGAAGAGCTGACGGGTATAATAGGATTGCTGATCCAAATTGTCGACAAACTGCTCGGATACATTTAATCGCGGTGGACTTCAAGGAGGCAAACATCCCACTTGGTTGGAGAATTAAAAATAATGTGTAACGAGGTAAATTGGCGGTTGAATTCTACGAAGGTTATCCGAACGTAGTGCGCAAACCTGACTGATCTCAAAGTGAGGATCCGCTACAATACAATAGAAGTCTGGTTGGGGATCGAACAAAAAAGCACAACCCCCAATCGCTGTGCAAAACGTAATAATAGGCTACGAGATGTCGTCCACAAGGAACAACCTATGGCACCCGCCCTTCAATAAAGCAACTTAATACTGTATATCTGTAAAACGCAGTTTCCTCCGAAAACGGATTGGGCTGTGAACCCTCTTCTCACAGCAGAAATTGAACGAAAACGAGAGACATCGTTCATGCAACACATTAATATCGGGTCAAGCTGCATCGTAAATTCCCACAAATGTAATTTTCAATGCACAAGTATAACCAAAAAGGATATGATTTACTCACCAATCAAGTGGCGATATGGAAGAGCATCTGGCCTTAAGTTAAAATGCGCCACGTGACCCACCGCGGTAAAACCAGATATCGGCGTCACATGATCCGGAAGGAGTAGCTTAAGCGCATGCTCAAACGAGAAGTTTTCATAAGTGACTTTGAGCCGCAGTGAACATGGCTGATGGACGGAGGGAAGAACTGAAAGAGAGACTTCTGGAGGTTCCTTTGCATTTGCCTCGTTCTGCGTGCAATTGGAGTCCGGTGGGAAATATGGCTTTAGTGAGACATCAATGTCTTGTTTCTTGAGGTCATCAATAAATTCCGAGTCGGCAATCGAGGATGCCGGTTGTAGGAGAGTAAGTTTCCTCAAAACACCTGCGTCGTCTGTGCTGACGAAACAGATGGCAAAACAGGTTTGATTACAAGGTTACGGACAACGACAACAACAAGTAATTGGTCGTTCATCAGGTCACCATTCCCTATTATTGGAATGTTTATCAGGGTGTCAGCGAGCTTGTTTAGCATAAACCGATTCGAACAGCAAATGCCTTGGGTTCCTAAGAATGCTTAAGACTAATGCATACGCAGTGCACGAAATTTCAGGATCTGTGTAGCAAAAAGCGTTACACACACAAATCGCCACAGGTTATTTTTTCTTCACTTGTGTAGATGGACGAGAGCTCCGCTGAAATTCCCAAATCTCCCCATACTACCAACCATTTATAAGTAGCTCAGAAGAACACAATCCACCCGATGAGTGAAACTTCCATCGAGCAACCAGTCAACAGGTGTGATCATGTGATGTGGACCCGAAGATTGGGGGGTGAGCGGCGCTATATCCTGTCTAATTGTGGGTTAATTAACTGCTGGTGACCTATTGGTTAACTGTTCAAAACCCTATCCAGGGTGTCGCGGGTTCGAGACTCTCCGAGGTTTTAGCGAGATGTGATTTGCTGAAGATTCTTATTAGAGATGAAAGAGATGTGTATTTCTTGGCTTTTCAGCGTAGCTTGGCCTATATGGGAGCAGTCGGGTTCGAACCACGGATCTTCCAGTCAGTAAGCTCGTGCCTTAACCACTGACCTATCTCGACCTCGTTCCGAGACATATCACCTGTAATGTTGAACACGACTCAGTATCCACGCCTTCCACTAACACGCCATCTGCCAGCTACCACCAGTAATTGCCTATGTTAGCTCCATTTTTACTGCGCAAATAGAAGTCAGCTGATTGGGCGGATTCAGAGCTGCATAAGCATAAACAATCCCATCAAAGAAGAGTTTCTTCATCAGTTGTTCCGAGTAGTTCTAACCGATATGTCAGCATACTTTGTTGTTCGTTTTCAACAATTTGGTTCATAAGCAAATCCAAACGCGTGGTACCTACTTTGACAGAGAGATGGGAAATGCTCCAGCGATAACAGGCTGTTTAAATTATAAACAAACGCTAGGACAAGACAACATGAACTCACTATGTTTTTTGAAGTTTCGGAATATGCACGAACGGCGGAAAGTATGGTCGAAGCTGTTCGCATAGACGACTTAAGCCGCGGTTACAGGCAAGACCGACGACCAGCATTGACACCGACTGATTGAAAATACTCTTGTCGAAGACCACATCGTCTTTCAGCGGCGGAAGACCATTGGTAGCAGGAGAGACCACATCGCTTTCCGACATTAACGCGTGCGTGAATTTAGTGCACAAATGGACGGGAGGATTAGGATACGTAGCACCCAAACGGCAAATCGCAAAAAGAACCTTCCGGAAGATCTGAAAAATATTGAAATTAGGTAATAAGATGTCTCTTCGGAGTGACGTATTTACAACACAGTAGACGAGCAAGATGTTTGAAGTACTTATACAGTGCTCGTTACAATGCAGAAGATAGTCTAGTTTGACCATACTGCATTCACATCGATTTCGTTTGGAAGTCGAGTCTCTAGGTCAAGAGTCTGTTTAGCTCACGCCAAAGTGGGACAGTATACTCCGATCAGAGATCACCTATCACCCCTGTGCAAGCATAAAATGGATGGGGGAAAGCAATGAGGGAATCAAGCCGAACTTGAGAGGTCGAGGTTGCCAAAAGAATACACCTGGGGTTCCTAATCTCCGTTAAACTTCCAAATCCCATTACCAGTTTGTTCGCTCAACTTGTTAGGATGGCTAAACTTCGATGGCAGAATCGATGTACAGATGGATGTGCGCTGTCAGGATTGGGAGAACTGTGCTGGCTCGAATTTCCCGAATGGCCAACGAAGAATGCCAAGATAACAGAACAGATTGGACAGTGTAGGTTCTTCTGTGTAATTATGGTAGAACTGCCTGCTCTGGAAACGGGCTACACGATGGCGATCGTCCTTCGGAGATACGACAGTTATCCAGATTTTTGCATCACCAACAAAAGGATATCGAGGTAAACGTAGAGACAGGTCGATAATCAGGATAAAAAAATAGCTGAGGACTCAGTACTGACTTCATACGATACATCAAATTTTACCAGCTTCGGTCTTTAGGGAGTTTGACAAATCCTGTCCTTCTGGGTTCATTGACAGCCAGCAAAGCTAACACAGGCTTGAAATTTCGACAGATAATGGTCTACACGATCGAACGTTTCTGGAAAGTTTGGACGTCTACTGATGACAACTTTGTAGAGCTTATGGTTCTTACAAAGTGGACTGGCGACTCTCTTTAGATGCCTAGCTTTAAGTTTCAGTTAAGTTCAGTTTGTCAGCTATAATCCATGTACCAAGAGTGCATTGGTCCCAACTACTACAGTTTCCGTCACCGGAAAATGGAATAGTGTGCGAGGTGTAGCCAAGCATGAGCAATTAGTTCAGGGAAGTGGGAAAATACCCGTTTAAGATAAGTAAAAATAATAATAACCGTTCAGCTGTAACACCCTTTCGGTACCTAGCTGGCACGCCACCAGAAGGAAGCACGAGGGCTGGGATACTGACAGGTTGCCAAAGCCCAGAGAGGAGAAGTCGATGCACAGGTCAGGTCCGAACCACGGACCTTTCGGTCGCGCTCTAACCACTGAGCCATCTCGTCCCACTCACTGAATGCGAAAGCTTTGATTCAGGAACGTCACTGCGTGTGTGAGACAAGCCTACCAGTCTCAGTAACCATTAGTAAGTTGAGTTCTTATCAAGGGAGATGACAACTGTAGACCCGCTTGCGCTTACTGATTAGTGTTTTCATGCTTCGTCAGGTCATACACTGTCCACCTCTCAACCTTCAAACGTGCACAGGGCTTTGGAAGAAGAGCTCTGCGAGACAGGTCTTCTGACATGCGTATTACATGTCCTAACCAGCGTTGCCTTCGAAGCGTAACACATCCACCGTGGCAGAGTTCCCTATTCCACCTTCCTTCTTCCATCTAGCGCACCTCAACATTGATAAACGGATGTTCCCACAAAAAATGCTTTGGGAACACCGACAGCCAAAACCGACAGCTTTCGTATGACCTCTAAGCGTAGGGGCCATGTTTCTGGATCGCACTGCCGCAGTGTATCCTCTGACCTTTACAGACAAATCAACGTCAAATCGGCACCGTAGGTGCCGGAGGTCGATAAAATCTGCCCTGGTCCTCCAGGTTCAAGAAGTAGTCATGTCCACCAGAAACAGCCCAGGTGAAAAAAAATTACCTACCAAGTCGATTGGCACGCTTGGAAGCATGAGGTTTGAGTTGGATCCCATAGTCTTGTGACAATATTACACTTTACAGGTGAGGCACATACGAACTCATGCAGCAGAATTATTTAGCCTATTTAAGATGGCTTGCACCTTTGGAAGGGTCTAATTAAAAAGAGAAATACAGTCCGCGCACTCAGTGTGTATCTCATCTGCAGAGAGTTTTTGAAAAGTGCCCATTATCAAGCGTCCTCCTAAACTTCTTTGGACGTTCATTGAATATTAGACAATGATGAACGAACACTGCAAAGCCGTTCCATAAGTTCCATAGTAATTTTCACCTTCCATCAGATGCAGGGGGTGGAGCTTGGACACTAAACCAGAAGCTACTCGCACGCTCCGTCAGTAGTATATGCCGTTAACTGGTAGTAAGGGCCTAGTTGCCCCCTCAGAGCAATACTAGTCAATACACCCTTTATGATGAGTACTATTAAGTGTTCGATAACCAAAGGCATTTGTCTGTATAAATTATAATGTTTCGATCATGCAATTCACACACGCTGGATGGAGTCGCATACCACAAGAGCAACAAAAGAATCTGGTGGGCCAAAAATCCGTAAGCTTGATAGGAAAGTCCTCACCTTCAAGCTGGCTGACTGCTGACGCCTGCGCCAGGTTTGTCCTTATTATCAAAAGCTGCATAGTACATGACAGTCTGTGATTTGATGGCAACGTAGTAAAGAGTGTACTACCCTTTTCCGATGTCTTAAAAAACAGAAAGTGACAAGGCCGTGGCTTTTAGGAGGCACGCACAAAACGAACGATTCTTAAAAACGTCAACAAGAAGGAAATCGGGTTGCGAATAATACCAAACAGCATATCATGGACGATCGGAACCGAAGGCTACTATCGCGCTTATAAGCGACACTGTGGCAACACGGATTACTTTAAAATCAAACGTCGTACACAAATACACGTAAAATGGTGGTGGCGAAGATGGAGGGCTGTTCAAGGTCAGAGAAGATTCATCTAAGAAGTAGGCAGCACTGATTCCATTAGTGGTCTAGAAAGACAACAGCCGTTTTTACGGTGTCCTTAGTGCCGCTAAGAATTCATACGCCACTGAGGTGGGCCGATCCTCCGCCTAGTAGACTGAGGGAGGTCAATGGGCGGTCGAATAGATATATTATGGGAGAGAATACAGAGAGAATTACAGGAGAATAACCAGGAGTGATCAAAGATAGACAAGAGTGAGGTAGAAATTCATATGTGGGCCAATCGAGTAGCTCTATCGAGAAATTCAAGATTAGTGAGTTAAAAATATTCTGTGTCCGAGCGACATAAAGATGTAAACAGGCTATGGGAACTGAAAGCCCAAGAACTATCCTAGACAACCACAGCATGACTACGACTAAAGGAAAATGCAATTATCTCTGTGGCTAACCGAAATTCAGCATATACGTTTGGTTATCTTGGGGAAAAAACTGTAAATAGCCTTGAAAAACCTCCGTACATAGCGGATAAACTGTGAGACTGTGGCAACGAAGAAACATCAGGCCATAAGTTTCGTGTGGCGAGACCATTGAAATTTCGAAAAATCTGTAAACGGAAGCTGATTGCATCCGAAGCCGACTTCGAGTTGTCATGAAGAAAGCCGACCAAACAGCGTTCGGAATTCGTCAGAGTGATTCCTAATGAGCAGCCTAACTGCCATCAGTAACCGAACAGCTTAAAAAGGTCTTTTGGTAGCTACAATCTTCGGCATGCCTAACCAGGAGAAAAGGGCCTGGATTTTTTAGATTTTGTTTTGACAGATGCTGTTAGAGTGTACACGGACAACTGTATGGTCCACTGGAACCTTTCACTCATACCCTCCAGCACCGAACGTATTGAAAAAGTTAACCATTTATGGAAAATGAATGCTTCGTGACGTGCTCAACTTGGAAAACTTTAAAGAACAGTTAGTTTGTAACAAGCCAGTATTATGTGTGAGGGGGTCAGAAGCTTGGAAGGTTCACTGGGCTTTCACTGATCCGTAATGCATGTGAACGGCCGAGGAGCAATTCACCCATCTGTTACTATTCTCAAAAGCATTTGAAGGCCTAGCAACATGAGCGGATGGTCTACAAAGGGAAGTCGACGGCAAAAATAAGTGACTCTGAAACTGAAGAGAGACGAGGGGAAATCGACAGACGAGAAAAACTGTCTTTCAAGGGTGTTTTTTGCAGCAAGGATAAGGAGAATGTGTTTTGATTCAGCTGAGATCAACGTCCAGTACCACTTGGTGTCTACTTCATTGAAATTGCACCAGTTTTTGTTATCGCTAAACGATACACGTAAATGGAAAAAGAGTAGCATTTTGAGCATTGGTGCAGGCAAACTTATACTACACTTCCACCGGTTCCGCAAGCGATAACGCCGTCAAGGCGTGGGTTAGAACCATAATTCGCCGTGGTTACCTGTGATATCACCACGCACACAGACTCACTTTGAAGGTGAAAGCTATGGCAATAGACCATTCATGAGATGGTTGTGTAAGCCAAGTTAGAAATCGATTAAGGTACTGTTTGCAAATGATCAGCACACAGAGTCAAGTGGATACAATAATGTGTAAGCGTTGACGAAAGCCCTGCAACGCGATCGTGTGGGGGATCAATCGTTTTCACCTGTGATCCAAATGTGCGGCATTACTGATGAGCTTGCCGAGACATTTGGAGCCGCTACAGTTGATCCTCACTTGCGCCCCAATTGGCTGCTTGCATGAAACATTCCGAAACAGCGTTTTGATAAGGGGGACAAAAAAGGAAAGACAGCCAAAATCTCAATGTCGTTCAGCTCTAGCACCCTTTCGGTGCCTGACTGCTATGCCACCCGAAGGTTGCACGAGGGCTGGGATACTGCCAGGTTGCCCAAGCCTAGACAGTAGAAGTCGAGAGGCAGAGGTCGGGTTCGAACCACGGACCTTCCGGTCAGTAAATTCGCGCTCTAACCACTTGGGCCATCTCGTTCCCAGATCTCAATATCGACAAGCAACAACGATAAGGGTGTGAAGCTGTGGGCGGACGAAATCACCTTTTACGCTCGACAGCTAGGAAGATGGCCCCTCAAGCTCTTGACAAGTTGGAAGTCCGACTTGGCTTTGTGAATAAGGGCCCTGGAATAAGAGACCGAGTAAGAACGGAGACACCGCCCATCCTAACTCCCTAAGAAAAGCCCCTTTATCTTGCCTCAAAAAATGGCTTCGGTAAACTGTCGTGGAGTATAGCTGGGATCAATCTACCCGAGTCTGAAAATGTAAACCAACTGAAGAAAGCGGTTCATTTAACTCCAACTGGCCATAGGGAAATAGATAAGTCTCCCGAAAGCTTAATTTACAAGGCCGGATAACTAGCTGAAAACGTCTCATGTAAATAGCAAAACAATGTCTTTTCAATATTGTTTATTGTGTCTGCCGAATGGAGAAAGTGGAACACCGTCAACCAAATGTCACGTGATGCCAAATTCACAAAAACAGACCACAACGTGACTCCTCCAAACATCTCTCGAGAAATACCATCGACTTGATTCCGCAGGCACCAGTCGGGAGATCATGAGAAGATCCCCGCAAGGGTGAAGACGGTTCGGGAGTGGTGTGTTCAACTTTCGGTTTGAGTTCCTCATCAGAGTCCATAGGTTCCATCTTCATACCGTTTCCATTCATATCGGGTTTGCTATCCTCTGGACTTTTTTGTTCTATTTTGTGAGTACTTGATGTCGGTGACGACCGATCTTGTGATCTGGATTGAAGGGAATCAATAACACAGCTTCTATAGACTTGGAGAAGTTCAGGCCACCGCGTATGGTCCAAAGTTGGTGGTGGTGGGCCGCATAGGTCCGGTTCGTACGGTTTATATACAGCGGCACCAAGGTTCTTAGCACCTACACCACGAGTGGAAGACCGACCCTGAAGATGGTTGAAATAAAATGATCGTCATTCACATATAAACGTACCATGGCGATTATTGGACCCCCAATTGAAATTTGACAGAGCCAACAAGAAACGTAAACTGAAATTCAGGATAGGGAGCTCATGTTGTGATCGGGCCTTACAGGGCCTATGTGGTTTGCCTTTTTTTAAAACGGAAATCTGAAAAAATACAACAAGGGGTCTGTTAGGGAAAACGAGGACTTCACAACCTTTTGACACTGAATTTGTACGTGTTGGTGACAGTCCCTAGTTTCCATACGTGCACCACACTTCGGCCAAATAAAAAAGTTAGGAGCAAATGGAAATCAGGATGAACTGTCGACGAGCGACTTGCCGACAAGATCCGTATTCCACCCTCTCCGTGCATGGATTTGGACTTTTCAGTTATTAATTACTTATCGATTCACATAAGCTTGCTTGTTAATCCCAAGAGACTCCAAAGAGACCTGTTCCATTTCTGTTCCCCCGGTGAAAACACCTACACGCCAATTCCGCCCGAAGCTGCGATATATCTAACGTGTATACGTTAAAATCAAATAAAGGCTAATCGATAGCTTTCAGTCTCATGGATATATCCCCCCAAAGTGTCGCCTAACATCAACAGTGCTGCTAACCCATGGTACCTTGCTGATCAGTTGTCCGAAAACTCTTTCCCCAGCTTTCAAGTAGCTCTTCCACAGCGTCAGATCAAATTGCAACCGCTTCCTTCCCAGGGGAACCAGTCGCTCACTTTGAATTCTCCACAAAACCTTTTCCTCATCAATTGGCGGGTTTTTAACATCCTGTTGTTGTATGGCTGAAGGTCATTTTGAGTCCACAGAAAACACTGAAATCCTTTCCCAAATCTTATGTATTCAAGATTCAGTTGGATGCCCAGTGAGACGCCCAATCCGATGTGTCTGCACAATTCATCCTTGTGCAAAAGTGAGTAACACAACCGAAGCTCCTCTGTGCAACAAATTAGTGTGAGAAGGACCGCATAAGGCAAGGGCGATGATGCTATCAGATAGTATGGGTCAGTTCACAATTGCCGCTTAAATTGTCTACACATGATAAGTCGAGCGTTTTCACCAACGGTATGCTAAAAACAAGAACAGCTGGTTTGGACATTAAATAAGTGAACACATGCAATAAGCGTACCGAAGTAGTGCGGCTCGGAATGAGTACTGTATCCGATTGTCTTGCTTGCGAAGTCGTCCTAGCTGGCAACTGAACCTGATGATGTGCACCAGCAATCCAGCTATTCGCGAGAGCAGGGAACGCGGAGCCAGATGAAGGGAGGATGGATGGCGGAGCCATGTATCCACCCCCAACTGCACTGGGCGGTGGTGGAATAAAGATCCGATCAGGCCCGACTCGCGGTGTTGCGAGGGCACTGACAGGAGCAGGGAATTGTGCTGAAGAAGGTACGACGGGTCTCGCAAGCGAAGGTGGAGGTCGCTTGATGGATGGTGGGGCTAAACTAGTGGGGTCTGCAAACGTACGACCCAATGTTGACGGTGGAGGGACCTTCGACACTACATCTTTTGGTTTTGAAACGCTCGTATTTGTCGAGATATTGGAAGAGCCTTTTAGTAACTCCTTCCTTCGTTCTTCATCCTCACGCTCCCGCTGTTCTCGTAGCATGGCTTCGCGTTCCAGTTCGGCTTCATAAAACTGCATTACCGCGGACTGCGGGTACAAATAAACAGGCAAGAAAAATGGCAATGTTGAACTGCAGTAAATATAGCAAAGTTAACTTGTGGACGGGCGCAACTAAGGTTGACTATAATGAAGTAGAGTAGAAAGTACACCGGTCGCTCGTGTTTGCCAGTGGGAAACCCAGCAGTGTACAGATGATGGAAAACTTGAGCCAGTGCGTGTAGATGACAGGGCGGATGGAATCAAAACCTAACTATACATGCAAGTGCAGCTGTAATCCCCTCTCGGTGCCTAACGGTTATGCCACCCGAAAGAAGCACAAGAGCTGGGATAATTCCAGGAGTAGTCGAGATGTCGGGGTTGGGTTCGAACCACGGACCTTCCAGTCAGTAAGTTCTCACCATAACCGCTGAGCTGTCTCGAGCCAAGGGGATACAAGAAACATCTGGGAATTGCTAGCACTCTAATCCCAAATATAAGGTGAACGCCAGCTGAGAAACTCACCGGCCTCAAACGGTTCCGTTTTATCACATCTTTATTTTCCCGTTTATACAGTTCAATATAGCGCTTGGTTTCTTCCACATCGATGTCATTCATCAAATTATAGACTGTAACACGTAAAATACCGTAAAAAACTACGGGCTTACTTATTTCCTCGATTTTCTCTAAATACGCATCATATTGCTCCAGAGAATCAAAATCGTCCTCGCGCTTATTGAAGCTGGATTTCAGGAATGAGCATTGTGTGGAAGTGACTCACTCTATGAGGATTTTCTTTCGTAATTCCACTTCTTTTTGAACAAGTGGATCTTCAAACAACTGATAACGGAAATTTACTTTCCGAATTGGCGTTTTGCACTGGACGCAGAGGCCTGATCCGCGAACGAATAGAACTTCTACGCAATTTTCACACCTAGCAGCAAACATTTAAATATCTGACAGGCGAACTTACAGTGAATGACCACATACGTTTACCATAAGTTTCAATTGTGGGTTACTATACTTGCTCGACCGGCAGCTTGGACATGTTTGCGATAGATCTAACATGATGATCGCGAGTTTCTGAGTGGCTTTTTGAGGAGGTACAAGGTCACAGCCGGCGCGATGTTCCGACACCAATTAAATGAGAAAATTTGGCAGATGACGTGCGGCCTGAAAAAACAAAAATGATGTCTCAAGACTGAATATGGATCGGATGAAATAAGCAGGATGCTAAACGATAGCATTCTTACATGTGTATGTAGGTGTTAAGATAATTCAAGGTATATACGATTATATTGTTAATTCATCGCGATCATTCTCAAGAAGTGGGAGCATATGTTTTACCAGCGTGAGCTTGAAAGGCCTTACGGACTGAAAGGACACGATGAGAAATAGCATGGCCCGGTCAATCCAGTCATTTCTTTGTTATAACAAATATGGTTCGGGCCGCCTAAAGATATTTCGGTTTGAGGAAACCGAGCGAAAACGTCTCTATTTGATTGGACACTGGTTGACAGTCGCCCATGCGGGGTTCATCCGGCAACGTCGGTGAGAGAATCTAGAGGAAGTGGAGCCGATCGCATAATGTTTATTGTATCTGCTTATACCCCAAATGACCGTAGCTCTGAATCTGCCAAACACAGCTGTTACGACGACATGGTGTCTGATAACATGAATGCTCAGGTAGGCAGGCTGAGATCTGCCTAGGCCAAACTCGATCATAGTCTTGGATTGGACATGAGACGCACGGACAACGGATATCACCTGCTTTAGATGTGTGCGATCGCAGATTGTTCCTTTGCACTAACCATTTCCAGAACAGCGGAAATCACTTGACGATGTGGTACCCACCAACGGATCAGCCACGAATCCAACTAGACCCCATCGCCGTCAATCAGGGGTGGCGAGGGGCGATCACTGTTGGCCGCTCCTTCTGGGCTACTAGTATGGACTCCAACCATGCACTTGTGCCCTGCTGCTTTTCAGGTCCACCCAAAACGTGTATGCCCACCTTAGCCGTTGCTAAGCTAGTAGACCGTGAAATCAAACGAAACTATCAGAACCGGCTCGTCGAACGCCGGTTGGTTCGATGTCGGTCACTGGGAACAGATATCCAAGGCGCTACTCAATGCTGAAACTTCTGTCTGCGCTAATCATACTGGCCACCTGGAAACCCGATAAGATCAAAATCGCATGAAAGTGTAGAGGTTTAGTTGGAAAACAGGATGAGTAGGAGCTTCGGGTTACTAATTTCGTATGAGATGTTACCGAATCAAATGTGACATATCTGTGGGATGAGTTTGTGGCCTCCTCTGCTGCAGCTGTGGTCGAGCTCAGTGAGATGGTTGACGCGATTCCACGTGTCAATGAACGATTGACCAGTCACCAACTAAGACTAGAACAGACCCGTAGTAGCATTGTTTGACCGCCTCTGGCTCGTTTCCACCCTTCACGTGGTTGTGCGAAAAGAACCCTTCGAGGAAGTCGGTTGACTGGCATGCGCAGCTGTGGAAACGGTACTTTCTCGGCTTAGTTCTCGGTTTGAGCCTCCCAAGCTAGCGTGCGTGCCAAAACAACCACCAAAGGTGTACAAGATATATTAACGCCCCAAACGAAGTCAAGAGCATTTGTACAGCGCTTCATATATATAGCGTAAACGGTAATAACTTTCTGGAATTCTGACGCGTTCTGGATGCACCATTGGCAACCGGCAATTGGCCAATACTGGGTCATGATTGGCTGTTGGGTCCAGATTTTCGACCAATCAGATCTGGGCTTGATGCCGGACCGGCAAGCGTCCCGAATTCCTGGCCAATCTTGTGTGGGATAGGCTTTTTGGCTGAAGCAGCACCCGACTGCGGGTGGTAAAGCGGGATCTGTGTGGAATTCCGCCTAACAGCACAGTTTTAAGATTTGACAGTGGACGACTTCAATCTGCCAGACGTATACTGACGTAAGTCGCCGGATAGCCAGAGCCCAAACGTTGCGATCCCCTTTTTTAGTGGAGGAGGAGCGTCGATTTGTTCAGTATGTTGACAAGGCGACTTGGTGCTTCCTGGGAATGTGGGAATCCTGCCTTGGTCTATTATTCACTGAGTATAATCCACAGAACCTTGAATATCATGAGCTCATCAAGTTAGATTTAAAGCCTTAGGGTGAAAGAAAGAGAAAAAGAGTGAGGGAGGGAGGGGACCTAGAGCTGGCCTATGTCATACATTCTGAGATGCCTACACCTCCACGCGCTAAATCAGACAATCTGGAAAGAAAATGACACCACAAACGTCATTGACATCGATCAGTCGCCATTTCTCGCAATAGCTCCAGCCAAGCATAGGCGGGTCACGGAGATCCCATCCTGGACGCCATCCAACACCAACAACGCCGTCACTGGCACCAGCAACGCATCGGTGGTCAAAAACCTGAGGATGCTTCACAACACCTCCCACATAGGCCAAGTCTCGCACCCATACAACAGCGCAGTCCTTACTGTAGCCTGGTACACATGACCCTTAAGATGTAGTGATACGCCTTTTTGACGCCACAAGTGACGCAAATTGAAAAAATGTGATTCGAGCCCTTGGGATTCTTGCACTGACTTCATCGGACACATTTTTCTGTCGGAATTAAGACAAATACTGAGGTATGTAAGAATTTTCCACAATCTCCAGTGATTCTCCTTTAATTGTAAGGGGTATGTTCAGAGAATGGAGGTTCTGGAGCATAACCTTGTACTTTGAAGGTGCAAGGCGCATGCCAAAAGATGTTATGAAGATGGTCAGTCTATTCAACAAAGATTGTGCTTCGCTTCGGTCTTCAAAGATGAGGGCGACATCGTTTGGTTACTCCAGATTGACAAGGTTCTTATCGGCAATGATCTGAACACCAGACTTTTGAAGACCTTCCAGCGTTCACCTCATTAGTTCACCAATGACGAAGGTGAACAAGAATGGATAGAGTAAACACCCTTTTCGGATGCCACTTTTTGTAGAAGAGCTTTTGGCTTTTATGGCTCACCATAAAGCCTCACATGCCAAGATGCATGTGAATGTAGGGATCGGATTATGTCCACGGACTTCTCGGGCATACCCTGTTGAGCAAGTCTAGTTAACAGCACTGACCGATCGACGGAATCGAACGCACCCTTGAATTCGAAGTACACCAAGATTGTGGGTCGTCTGTACATGTGGTTGCTCTAACACCTGACGGGTGTGAAGATGTGGTCAATGTAGCCTCTACCCGGTCGAAATCCGCTTGATTCTCACGAGTCAAGGATTCGCGTACCGTATCTAGAAAGAGACCGTCCCAGACAACTGGGGTGAATCGATAGTAGTGCCCATTTTCAAAAAGGGTACTCGCAGTGAATGTAGTAACCACAGAGCGTTAGTTTGACTCCTGTTGTGACAGGGCTTCTGGTGTCACTGATTCTTCGTCGTCTTACGATGGCACGCGAAACCTTGACTCGTGAGAATCAAGCGGGATTTCGACCGGGTAGAGGCTACATTGACCACATCTTCACACTCCGTCAGGTGTTAGAGCAACGCCACATGTACAGACGACCCACAATCTTGGTGTTCCTTGACTTCAAGGGTGCGTTTGATTCTGTCGATCGGTCAGTGCTGTTAAATATACTTGCTCAACAGGGTATGCCCCAGAAGTTTGTAAACATAATCCGATCCCTATATTCACATACTTCTGGGCGGGTGAGGTGTATGGCGAGCTCTCCAAAAGCTTCCTACAAAAAGTGGTGTCAGACAGGGATGTCCACTCTCTCCATTCTTGTTCAACTTCGTTATTGATGAAATAATGAGGAACGCTGGAAGGTCTTCAAAACCCCGGTGTTCAAATTGTTGCTGGTGAGAGCCTTGTCGATCTGGAGTACGCAGATGACGTCGTCCTCATCTTTGAAGACCAAAGTGAAGCACAAGCCTTGTTGAATGGACTGACCACCATCATACCATCTTTTGGCATGCGCCTTGCACCTTCAAAGTGCAAAGTCATGCTTCAGAACGTGCAGTCTCCGAACATATCCCTTAAAATTCAAGGAGAATCACTGGAGACTGTGGAAAACTTTACACCATCGGTAGTTGTATTAGTTGACGGAAATGTGTCTGATGAAGTCAGTGCAAGAATCTCAAAGGCTCGAATCACGTTTGCTAATTTGCGTCACTTGTGGCGTCAAAGGCATCTCACTAGATCTTAAGGGTCGCGTGTACCAGGCTAAGTAAGGGCTGTGTTGTTGTATGGGTGCGAGACATGGCCTGGACAGATGATGTGAGGCGTCTTTAGGTTTGACCACCGATGCCTCAGAAGCGTGGCTGGTTTTGAATGGCGTCAGCGTGTTAGTAACGAGGTGATTAGAAAACGGGTAGTTGGTTGTGCGGCAGGTAATTCAATCGGGAAATTCAGCATCACCCACTACGATGACTCGGTCGTGTGCTACGCATGCCGAAACACCGAGACGAGTGTTGTTCTCTGTGTCTCCTTCAGAATAGCGCAAACCGGAGGTGGAAAACGCATGACTTGGCTGAATGGCGTGAAAGAGATCACGAAGAGTTTGGGTGTTGTCAGTGTTGTACGCCTTCCAGGATAAGGCCCCCGTGACCCAAACTGTGCTAGGCTGGAAACATTGCAGGAAATGGCGGCTTTCGATGTCAGTGGCGTTCGTGCTGTCAGTTTCTTTCCAGATTATCTGATTGAGCGCTTGGAAGTGTAGGCACCTCAGAAGGCTTGACATAGGCCAGCACTAGGTCCCCCTCTCTCTCCTCTTTTCCTCTTCTTTTCACTCTAGGGCTTTTAATATATATACATATATATATATATTTATATGAAATTAGACGAACTTTACGGTCGTACGGCAGTGAAGCATCAGTGTCAACACTGATGTTGCTGTCTTTGATGATGATGATGTACCGCCGTAAGGCAACGAAGAATCAGTGACGCCAAAAGCCTTGTTAAGCCTGGAGCCAAACTGACACTCCTGTGGTCGCTACATTCAATGATCGCAACCTTTTTGAAAATTGACACAATTATCAACTCATCGCAGTTGTCTGGGACGATCTCTTTCTCCCAGATAGACCGAAATAAGCTAGACAGGCACTGGCTGAGAAACCCACCGCCATCCATCAATAGAGCAGATGGAAGGTTGTCAGGACCAGCAGCTTGCTGACGCCTGAATAGAGAAATACACTCGGACACTGAGAATGAAGACGGTTCCATATTCAGAGCCAATCATTTCGTGTTGAAGTCCAGAATTGCTGATCAGAGGTAGCACGTAGCCAACTGAATTGCTGTTCGAAGTACTGTGCTCTGCGGTCCAAACGTTGTGCTTTGCTGCATATCAGGGGGGCGTCTTGGTCCCCGATTGCTTCGCTGACGAGAAGGTTCTGAGGACCAGTTGAACGAATCAAGTGGAAGAGTTTGTGGGCGTTTCCAGCACTCCTTGTATCTTCTATTTTTTCGGCCTTTCGAGTCTACCAAGTCTCTTGTTCTTCACAGACCTCAGGTTCACCTGACGTCGAATGATGCGCGGGGGTGTGATTGTAGTTGCAGCCCGGAGAAATCTGTCGCCGGGCTTCCAAGAAAAACGAGATCCCATCAGAGATTCAATGTTTGGATGAGATTCGCTGGGTTGTAGCGCAGACAGAGGTTCCAGCATTGAGTAGCGCCTTGGATATCTGTTCCCAGTGACCGACATCGAACCAACCGGCGTTCGACGAGCCGGTTCTGATAGTTTCGTTTGATTTCACGGTCTACTAGCTTAGCAACGGCTAAGGTGGGCATACACGTTTTGGGTGGACCTGAAAAGCAGCAGGGCACAAGTGCATGGTTGGAGTCCATACTAGTAGCCCAGAAGGAGCGGCCAACAGTGATCGCCCCTCGCCACCCCTGATTGACGGCGATGGGGTCTAGTTGGATTCGTGGCTGATCCGTTGGTGGGTACCACATCGTCAAGTGATTTCCGCTGTTCTGGAAATGGTTAGTGCAAAGGAACAATCTGCGATCGCACACATCTAAAGCAGGTGATATCCGTTGTCCGTGCGTCTCATGTCCAATCCAAGACTATGATCGAGTTTGGCCTAGGCAGATCTCAGCCTGCCTACCTGAGCATTCATGTTATCAGACACCATGTCGTCGTAACAGCTGTGTTTGGCAGATTCAGAGCTACGGTCATTTGGGGTATAAGCAGATACAATAAACAGTTATAATGATATATGAGCTTGTAGCTGGTTGTAAAGGAATATAAAGTGCATCATGGAAACTCTTCTTGGCAGATTCAGAGCTGGTCTGTCGGGGTGTATGCAGACATAAACTGGGAGCCACGGACCCGACCTTTCGCACGTCGCCAAACGAACCGCGCAGAGGCGACTGTCATTGAGTATCCAATGAAGGACGTTTCCGCTTGATCGCTCAGTACAATAACCATCCCGGCAAATTCAGCTACAACAGTCTCCGTATCTTCGGAGTTTCAAAGCCAGAACCTGGAATACAGGGAAGGGACAGTCAGTCCATCCAGCTGCAGTACTTCCGTGGTTCGAACCAGACCTCTGCATCTCGACTGTTCCTGTCTAGGCTTGGGCAACCTAGCAGTATCTCGGACCGCGTGCTTCGTTTCCTTAGGTAAGACCCGCTGCGGTTGAGCCCTTTCGCTCCGGATGAAGCGGAATTCGTACGCCATGCTTTTAAGTTTCTTCGGAAATCGCACTCATTTTAAATCATTTTTACTGCGCGTAACCCGCTGGCTCTCCGTTCGACTCGTGAGTATTACTGTGTTCGTCAAGTAGTCCAGATTTCAGTTCTTCATCCATCCAAGGTGTTAAGACCACCCTTCTCTTGGGGTGGATCGCTGGCATGTCTACCGGTCCGTCTGAACCTAGTCTCAAGCTGCATTCTCATCCCCTTTCTTCGGTAAGTCTCTGGACATCCAGGTCAGCAGCCAGCCGTACATTAGGCAGTAATGTCTCTGCCTCTTCAAGGCTCCCAGCCAGCCTGAAGTGCGCCATCATCTTCAGGTGCTCACTGGACACCAAAGGCTCATGATATTCAAGGTTCTGTGGATTATACTTAGTGAATAATAGACAAAAGGCAGGATTCCCACATTCCCAGGAAGCACCAAGTCGCCTTGTCAACATACTGAACAAATCGACGCTCCTCCTCCACTAAAAAAGGGGATCGCAACGTTTGGGCTCTGGCTATCCGGCGACTTACGTCAGTATACGTCTGGCAGATTGAAGTCGTCCACTGTCAAATCTTAAAACTGTGCGATCAAGCTCGTGTTGCGATTTTGAGAACTCCTATGGAAGACATTGATAGGCAAATCGGCTGATCCTGGCGGAGCGGCACAACAGTTAAAAACCTCGGACAGGCTACTACGGGTCTGTTCTAGTCTTAGTTGGTGACTGGTCAATCGTTCATTGAAACGTGGAATCGCGTCAACCATCTCACTGAGCTCGACCACAGCTGCAGCAGAGGAGGCCACAAACTCATCCCACAGATATGTCACATTTGATTCGGTAACATCTCATACGAAATTAGTAACCCGAAGCTCCTACTCATCCTGTTTTCCAACTAAACCTCTACACTTTCATGCGATTTTGATCTTATCGGGTTTCCAGGTGGCCAGTATGATTAGCGCAGACAGAAGTTTCTAAACCTCTACACTTTCATGCGATTTTGACCTTATCGGGTTTCCCGGTAGCCAGTATGATCAGCCCGAATACAAAGATTTTTCTACACAATAATGAGCCTCGTTGTTAGTGTCTTTAGCGCGTTGCGCTGTCTCTCGCAGTCCGTAGGTCTTGGCAG
Source organism: Clonorchis sinensis (assembly GCA_003604175.2). Taxonomy (NCBI): domain Eukaryota; kingdom Metazoa; phylum Platyhelminthes; class Trematoda; order Opisthorchiida; family Opisthorchiidae; genus Clonorchis; species Clonorchis sinensis. The sequence goes on from CM030373.1 coordinate 7,596,658, forward strand.
AGAATCCAAGGCTTAATTAGCAGCCTGTAACATCGTGATAGCGTGAAGGAAGCCCCACCGAGCGGGTCGAGCGAAAGGGAGGGAAGCTTGGTCCACAGCCGAGTAAACTGCTATCAAAAATATCCAGCCCAACTGGTAAGACGATGGATCCGTGATTCATTGGGCTTTAAATGGCATCTTCGATGACTTGGGGATCAGCAGATATTTCCAGCTCCATTTTGTTTATCAGCTGGAATGAAGTCCAGAACTTTCCAGAAGTATTAATCTCCCCTCCTTCCTGGGCCTTATGATTCCACCACGTGTTATGCTTCAGGGTCGGAAGTGAACCGCCCGGAATAACCGAAAATCATGTCTTTTGTAGTATGCACGCTATGGAAGCATCAGGGGACAGTGATTCTTCGAAGGCAGGTGTTCACGACAGTTTCTAAGGAGCCGAAGCCCAGTAAGCAAGGTTGTACATTATCAGTGCTCACATATAAATCAATCCAACTGGCATGCACCGTGACCTACACCTCGGGATTACCTTAACACCGAGCTAGCTGCGGACCAAAAGGCGTCACGCTCTGAATGGTCCGGACATGGACCAATCACAATCATACTGCTTTATTTTGCTGATTTCGGACGCATCAAGCAGATTATAGCCGTTCTGTGGCATGTTCTGTGGCAAATGCATAAAAGCAGCTATATGACCGCTCCTTTGAAAGCCGCCTCAGGCTCTCTGCTTTCTGGTATTCCTTTGTGGGCGGAAGAGTTGGCGAAGAACACGGAACCATTCATTCACGGGTTTATACTCAGGAAAGAGACTTTTGCCCTAGTTTCTCGGAGCTAGCTTATTGGTATCACTCAGAGACTAAATGTTACAAGCAAAAATGGTGTGGCACCGCTATTTAATTTCCCAGTGCTTACCAGCCTTACGCTTGCCAGTTAGGAGCTCACGTAAAAAACATCAGAAAGATTTTTGGTCTGTGTCCCGGATAGCGGTTAGACAAATGACGGAGGTAACTTATCCTCCAAAATCACTCGCCGAGATGTACGAAACCGTTGTATATTATTGGTTTCCTCTCTAAACTTGAATAACTGCTCAGCCGGAATAGTTGCTGCCCAGCAATCAAAGCGGTAATTTACCAACATTTACGTGAAAGGCAAACAACCACACAGATCGAATATTAAAGTCGTCGCTTTTTTGAAGAACGTCGTCCTCGGCGTACCATAGCATACATGAAAGTGCTGCAACTAGAGGAGTGGTATGTGGCCGGTGTGCGTGGGCCTATATTTTCGAACTTCGGCAGTAGCTGCTGCAAATTCCCCGTACGGCCATCATTCATTCAACCCGGATGGTCCCCAGTTCACACCCACATAGTACTCCAAATGAATCAAAATTACCCGTGACTCTACATCTGCCTAGCTCTATCTGTGTCAATCCCCTCTTCTAATCCAGATCCAGCCGCCACAGAAATGCGCATCCCCTGTCCGATTACCGGAACCTTCACGTCTTTTACGAGGCTGTCCAGAAACCAAACTACGTCTCTCCAATGACGACACGGCACTGCCACGCCCAGCCTAAAGGCACTCCCACAACAATTCCCCCTGTGCCTTCACCCATCGCTCACCCGAGCCTGTATTTCAACTGCGGACAAACTTATCACCCAGCCCCAACGCCTCTGGGGCGATTTCGTTCTAACCCGCTGAGCCTTTAATTCGGATTTAACCGACCCGTTTTCCGCTGCAATTTAAGTGCGGAACTTCCACAAGTTCAGGAGGTTCATTGACGATGTTCCTTCGGCCCTAAGCGTTGGCACCATCTTCACACCTGACTTCTCTACAACAACATCAGTGAGTCCACTTAGATTCAGTGTAAACCATATTTTCGAGGTGAAACTCCTCATTTGTCACTTCAAATTCCTCCAGCTTCACTACCATTTTATCTTTTGTGAACTTGATTTTTACTCAACCACTCAAGGTCACTCATGGTTAGCAACTTTTTTCATTATTGAACCATTCGTACTTCAATACCTATTGTTCTAGTTTTTGTGTTCTCATAACTATGGTAAATTTTCAAATAATAAGCCTAACTCGGCAGTTGCGCTTTTTCCTCCTTTATGTTGTTGCCCGCCATGTTCAGGTTGTAACGACCAGATCATGCCTCGATCGAAGTGTTCTCTACTAGTTTGGAGATAAACCTGTTATTATGGTACAAAGGACTTATCAGCCAATCTTCGTTCATACGCCACATAAGCAAGTATCGGATCATATCAGAGGCGACGATATTCCAAATGAGAGGAATCAAGATTCTTCAGACGCGTTTCACATTCAACAAATTTAAGACCTGCAACCCGCCCTGTAAAAGATCATTGGACTGGCTTAACGAAAGTTAGGTCCTTCGTGAGTCTTTGATAGGAAACTTGATTGGGGAACTAAAGAGGCGGTCTAACGTGAGCTTTGTAACGTACCTGGAAATCCATGCGAATAATGCGGTGGAAAATGCGCTAAATCATGCGGTTGAAAGCCAATACATTTCGGCCCCAGGCTTTTCTGGCCGAGGGAGAAGCACACGTTCAAGAACAGCTAAATACTATCTTCCTGTTCATTCTCCCTATGCAGTGCAAGGGTTTATGTCGAGTCACCTCCAAACGGGGTGCAGATACGTTTTTCATCTTTCATAAGAAGGCTCCAGTTCAGTGACTACTTTTTTCCGGGGTCGACGTCCATTTCGATTTCCCTGAAGTTGAAACTCCAAGATTTCAAGCTATCTAAAACATGTAGGCACTGACTGAAGAGTGCATCGGATAGATCGCTGACATTACTCAGAAAGAGAGTTGGTTCCAAGACAGAGCCATAAGGAACTAAAAAGGCTACCGGAGAGGAAGAAAGTAATGTCCTGGCTGCCACTTGGATCGTCCAACTTGAAGCAAAGGTCTTAGTTGGATGCACAGTTTATCCTTCAATCCCAGGGGCCTCAAGTTTGTGGAAATGCGAACCTCGAATGAGCACTTTTGGAAAAGCCCAAAATAGGATTGTGGTATGAGAACATAGCCCATGGTTTGTGCCGAGCTGCAGGTAGAGACGAGCACGTCCGTCGCCCAGGAAGTTTGTGGGAGGAGACCGTGTTGCACCTAGTATACGAAGTCATTACCAAAATTCTCCTACAGAATGCACTCGTTGTTCTGGTGAGAATAGTAGACCCGTAGCTGCCGGCACCAGTCTTGTAAGTTGGCATGGCAGGACCTTCCCTTTAGGCGGAAATGAGGTGTGTGTGTAAGTCCTCTCCACTCGAGCTGATTGTAGTTCAAACTGCCGAGAAAAAGGTTCTCCTGAGAAATCTGCGCTGACACACTGTAGAATATATTTTTGAGGACCATGACTCTTTGCGTGGTGGAGTATGAAGCTAAACGTCAGCACAAAGCCGTCAGTATTCTCCACGGGATCTTTAATTATTATTTGATGGTGTTGTAACCTTCAGCCCCCTTAGGAATAGTATGTGACGCTCGTCATATCTTGTGGGTTCTTTGATGTTCTGTTGCACGACTTGAATCGGTGCCGGACGTGCTGACAACCTCCAGGAGATCTTGAGAGCTCCAAAGCATGCTTTAAATGGTGGCAAGGGGGGCTGCTTAACGGTTAGTAGGTGAGGCAAGTTGTGTGCTCGGCGGGCTTGGCAGGCAAAGATAAAACGCGTTCCACGTTCATGCGTTCCGTTCATGCGCACCACAAATGGTGCGGTGATGATATCATGGAAGGAAATGGGAGAGGGTAAATTGTGTTACGTACAGGAATTGCAAAGTACGAGACTAACTAACCTCGAGAATGGATTGTCTTTAGCTTTAAAAGAGGATCCCGCATTGAGGTGTAGCATTGATTCATCTGATGGTCTTGTGCTTATTCGGTTGTCTTTCAGAGAGTCTACATTTCTGTTATGCGGACGGCAGGCATGTCTTATCCCATTCAAAACTGCAGTCTCTTGAGTTCCTTAAATCTCTCTCTCACCTTGTAGTTACGACGGCCTTTCAACTCTTAAACGGCAAATGTGTTTCTCGAGTTGCCCTGATGGAGCTTCTACGAAAACATTACGGGTCAACAGTGTGGTCTAAATCGACACAACTGCCATAAAGTGCGGAAAGAGAGCTATGGCTATGTGGTCGATTTGGGCCCCGTCGATGTTTGTCTTGCGTAGGACGCCATGTATCACAAAGCATTCCGCCGGATTCAGCTCACTGCCATCGTTGAATAACTGGTCATCACCACAAGATTGACGCAAACGATACGTACGGTCAATATGTGTCCGGCTAAAACCGAGCCTCTGGTAGACTGAGGCTTTGCACTTATGCACTGAGCAGGCCAAAGACTAGGTACCCACGTGGACTCCTCTTGCTAGGTAGTGGGGTCGTTAGTGCTTGAATAGAGGTATCTTAGGAGAAAACACATTTGCAGTTGATAGATCTAGTGAGCACTTTCGTCCGCCTGGGTGGCAGCGGCATTCAGGCGAACTGGTGATGAGCAAAAACACTAAACTGCTCGCAAAGAGCATAGCAATGTTTTCCAATAGCCCATGTGTGGTGCTGTCTTGACCCCACTTTGACCCTCAGGGCTGAAGCTGTCAATCTGCCGTTTAATCTCTCATAGACTGTGCCGTTTAGTCTCTCATAGGCTGTGGATAAGAGACAGTTGAAGCAAACAGAAGACCCTGAGAAGACTGGGTACGGCTAGTGGTGCCTTCGAAGCATTACTTGGGTCTAGTGGGAAGCACACCTCAGTAAAGCTGTGGTATATCATATGGTTTTCATAGAAAGCAACTTCCCCCTTGTAGATCAACTAGTCACATCTTATAACTTAAAATGTGAGGCCACATACCCCACACAACACAGGAACATGTGCTCTTTTTAACCCACTTCGCACAGCCATGCTGTTTGTGGCGCTGGCCCTTATGCGGTCTTTCCATCGCCCAGCAACGAACTGTCGAAATTCTTGGAAGCCAACTCAGTCAGCTGCTATCGCTGGGGACGCGAGCCCGCGACGAGGTAAGTGAACAGTTGGTGACGATAAAATGTAAGGCTATTTCAACTGGCCAAGGGCCATAGATAACGAGGGCTACTATCTTCAGCGCGTTGTTCCTCAAATCCTGCCCCCTCTGAGGAACAAAAGAACTTGCCACCAGTAAGATCTAGTACTTTTTTGACGCATGGCTGTCATCCCCCTATTTCTCCCGTCTTTGACAAAAAAATTTGCTGCAGCGGCAGGCGCTGTATTCTAATATACGGCTTTAGGCCGGGTAAACTACTGATTGACTGCTCGGGTCCTTATAGCCACTGATATGCAAATGGCACAGAGGCTTTTATTTACGTAGCTCCGGTCGAACATTTGGGAAGGTGGGGCACATAACAGTGCCGGCGTAATTAGCCTGCGGTAGGCCCACAATTGCATGACGCCCATAGCCTAAAACATCTAAATAACGGAGACTTCGTTGGTCTAGATTCCTTAGGTGGATTTTGTGTCCAAGTTTCCGAAACGCGCGTCCATAGGCAATGTATCAACAGTTTATGCAAAAAGAGCTTTCTGTGAAACTTTCTTCCCAGATCTTATATCAAAGGCCTTAATAAAAAAGGGGAAACAAGCTCAGAGAATGGGGGCAAACTGACATGTCTGAGCAGTGGTAGGATATGAGTCAGTACCATTGATGTGAGACATATCAAAAATGTGAACAGGGCGCCCAAGACGGACGCGCAAAGGGATACAAGAAACATGAAAGTAGCCGACTTAGCCATCAGTAGAACTAGGGAAGTTGATTGCGTTGCAAAGGATGATGCACGCTTTGACCCCACTTAGATGGGTGCCAGGGAGCAACTTGGATTAATTCTGTCAAAATTGGAAGATTTACTTTGCCCAAGCACCCTCTACGATGGAAACCGCGCCCTTCCTTAGATGCACATCCAAAATTTTAGTGAAACCATGGTTTGGACCAAGAAGACCTTTCATGATGATCTATTTAAAAACTTAGAATTTCCTCAGACATTCGCAACTCTGCTAAAATTGGTTTAAGCGTGCGCAAGGTCTACTTGAATCACGAGGTTCATATTTTTACTGGCCGCCATGGTTCAGTATGGTACCTCAATGAAGACGAGAAATTTTACGGGAAATCCCTTTTTCACTTGTTTTCTCCTGCATTGGATCCTTAAACATTTTAAGAGTGTATGAACAATAATTACATCGCCTTTGTAGAAGCAAGCCCAAAATGGAGCGGTCAGTTGCAACCTATGTGCGATGGGGTTTCTTGTCATCGCGGCTGGCTTCCCGCTAGTCAAAGACAAGGAATTGGTCGCAGCTATTAAGGTTGGTGGATATCTTCATGATAGTCAGCACACGCTGTATCGAGTGCCCAGCGAGGTTCTATCTTCACCAGCATAATGACTCGTTGATATTGCCTTAGGAAATTTACTGGATATATGTGCAATAAGAGCACAGCACAACAGAGTGGCCAGTACTTTGGGGTCTCAGCACAAATTCAATGGATTCGGGTGCATGGTACTCGCTCTGCAATGAAATAGTAGAGGTATGTGGAGCTACGGCTAAGCCATCAAACCGGGTATGACAGTCGCGGTACGGTCATCGCCGTCGTTCGTGGGTTCTTAGACGGCCCTGTAGATGAACGTGTTGGGTGAGTCAGGGCTTTAAGAGTAGTTGGGATTGGCGAAGGAACTGTCCATCGACGGTTCAGCGCGGTTCTTTTCTGCCGTAAGACAAGCGCATCTGGGGTGGGCTGAAAATAGGTAAAAAGTGTCAGACAGGTACACGTAAGAGCACTAGGTTATGAGTCAAACTGATGTCCGAAAAAATGAGCAGCTAAGAGCGGTCACAGCTTCTGACTACTTTATTGAAGCGATACTAGCCGATTTCAGAGACGATGTTCGCCATTTAGGTAAAGATATTAGCAACTACGGTAAATATTCCATGCGGCTTGTGTGGGCATATGAGTCAATATGAGTGACATTATGTAAATGGTGCGCCACCAAGTTCGTAGCAAGTTCTGTAACTGCACATGAAGCCTGGAAGGAAGAGCAGAGGTATGAGTAGACGGTTTCTAAACTCCTGGGTTGAGCGCGCGCTTAAGCGTGATCAGCTCTGTGACCGGGCGGTTATCTGGTAGATATTTAGGGTGGTAATATTACCATATAGTGGAACGTAATGGGGAAAAATGGGTGGTTGGAAAGCCATTGCAGGCGGTTTTTGGAACGGTCCTGTGGCGCATATGTAGAAATCCGGTGAAGAAGCAGCAGAATAAAACAAGCCATCAGTTAGGAACTACAGTAAACAGAAATCTATCGACTGGGGACAAAATGGCTTTTTGGAGTAGATTTGACACTTAGTGAATGGAGCAAAACTCATAACTGCGCAGCCGTTTATTAGCAAACACCAACTAGGCAGTAACAAGCTATTAGACAGGGAAGTGAAGGTCTCATATGCACATAGTCTTAAAAACTGAACATTCTCACGCATCTTCTCGAACTTTCATGGATGATCACTGATCACTACGCAATTTTAAACGAACACCGCAAAACAGTTCCACCGGTTTCGTAATAAACTTCACCTTTCATTGGATGCGTGGGGGCGGTCCGACACGGCCACAGACTACGCGCTTTCTCCTCAGTAGTACACGCCGTTACATTGACACATGGACGCTCACTAGATGGTCGCTGTGGCCACATCCAGGGGTACGAGACTGAAGTAGCATGAGGTCTTCGAATTCTAAGGATCAAGTCTACACCACGTAATCCTATGACTACCTTGTATACATCAGTTTTTAGCTTAGGCCTTGCTGTATCTAGTGAAGCGTACGATCACTTTACATTGCAACATCCGTATACACACGGATCCTTCATTGTTGACAATGCGACTAATTGGACAATCAGTATGTTTGCCTTTATAACTGCTCTTGTTGGTTAGAACCGTTAATTGACACTCAAAACTGATCTAGTGTGATAATATGAAGAGGTCTTACCGATTGGTTCTCCCTCTGCCTTAAAACCTGGTCAAATGGGTGGCCTGCTCACCTGGCCTAGTGAAGCTTTCGTGTCAAAAGCAAAATGTTGCTCAATTAAAAAACTACCGATCGTTTACCAAACCCTTCTGAAACGACGACCTCCCAATCGGTTCCAAACCTTTTCCAGTAAGTCGAGCCCACTCTCAGTTGGAATGTTCCATCTGATAAGAGGGCCTTGATCCAGCGTATAGTTCCCTCTGGAATCCCATAGGACTTGAGTTTGCGGAGCAACGGGGTGCGTGGGGCTCATTCGAATACCTCTGAGAAGTCGGAAATCATGACATCCGTTATGAGTCCTCCGTCTTCACCCTGGGTTTGGCTGGCCACAACTACGAGCATGTTGGTCACGCAAGAATTGTTTGGGAGGACTCAGTGCAGTACTGAGGATATCAAGTTTTTGGTATTGAGGTGAGTTAAGATGGCCCGCCTCAGAATGCGTTCCATCAACTTGCACGGTAAGCTAGTGGGGCTGTTTGTTACTGTTCACTGGTAGAACAACTCCGAACGTTATTCAAGTATCCATCTGGGCGAAATTTACATTATAAAAGCCGTAACTGTTACCTCCTGTCTGAAGAAAACTCTAAAAATTTAGAACAAGATACGATTTGATTTTGTGCTTTATCTCGTAAACTGGTATTCACGAGCGAATCGGCGGTGACCAGTGAATATGAGAGTTATCTCACTTGAACAAAAAGTTACCGGAAACATATCACGGAGATGTGCAACCCGATTGGACTACTCCCACCGACTTCAAATACCTCATAGCTTCCGCGGAATTAATTCGGGTTTGCTTATAGTGATTGTAGAACACCACCGACTCCTAGCCGGCAGATGCACGTTTATTCCAAGACATTTGAGTGTCATAATGTTGCAGTTTCCTATATGAATGCTCAATTCAAAAAGCACCATAACCTGACTTCATTTTATCAGGATTTGCTTTACTTACTCTTCCTTTTTAGTGTTTGACGTGTATTCGGCTTAACAACTGCAGTCCCGCGGCCTCATATATGACTGCAGTCTTTACGGTATTCGAGAAGAATGTAGATGAATAACCGGGAAACGGTTATGTAGTATTTGCACGTGCAGTCGGTAATAGAATCTCCAACGTTGCTTTGCGTTACGGGTGAATGTACTACAAACGCTGCATGCGGCCAAGTAACCCAACGGAAATTCCAAATAAGGCTGTACCTGTAACACATTTCCTAGTAACGAAAAGTACACGAGGCACCCGTTGTCTAGTATGGTTTTACCACCCCTTATTATCTTGAACACAATCTTAAGGTTTCCAGGTTCTTGTACAAACGACTTTCGGGAAACCGTTGGTTAACCAAAGAGGAGTTGGGTGTCTGCAGGATCCTGCTGGAGAATGAAACGCCATCGCGTTAATTAAGGCAGTTTGAGCCCGATGAACTTGGCAAGATCCTAACCACCCAAGACATATAAAACTACCGCCAAAACGCCGAAAAGCTCTATTGCGTAAGTGACGGATTGTTAGGTTTTATTTTGGCAGTTGGCACGTCTTTCGCCCTGACTAATAATAATAATAATAATATTTATTCCCAACTTTTGGGGGCATGCCGTCAGGCATGATCATAAGGTTACAGTCAGAATAAAGGTATGACTGGTGGGACTGTGAATACAGGGGGTTTTGGGTGGGAAAAGAGGACAGCGCCATAGGCGGTGAGCTGTATCCAATGTAGGCGTGGTCGTCACTAAACCGGCAAGAGCAGGGAAGCTCTTTTGCCGAAGAGAACATCAAGCAAGGTCAGATCGTTAGGATTTGAAGGTGGCGGGCAAAAACAAAGCGAGGGAGGGCAAAACAAGAGGCTTCATGCCTGAAATATGACAAGAGAAATGTAAGCTGTGGAAAATCAGAAACCAGAACATCAGATCTGGTGAAGCAGCAAAGTTGGCATCATCCAGCCGATCAAATTGAACTGAAGCCAAAAACAACCGCTGAGGCCTCGCGGCCTTGGACTATTGGGCTCGTGGCCAGGGTCACAAAAGCGTAAGTGGGGATGATGAAATGGAGGGACCAGCAAAGCGGGTAAATGGTAGCAGGGATCTCAGAGACATGGTATACAGTTAAACTGTAGTGACTCACTGGTGTCGCTGTTGTGGAGGCGGGCATAATAGTTCCTTTGGAAGAGAGAGATGGTGGCAACACACGAGCCGGAACGCGAACTGTATAGAAAGTTATTGGATTTGGTGGGAAGCACAGTAACACAGAGATGGTTAAATTTCAACCAACAGTTCAGCAGGTTGGAATGAATGTGTCATGGAGTCAGCTGGGGTCGATTGGGGAGTTCGTCGTATTTGCAGTTAATGGAACGAGTGGGCGAGGGCACGGTCGAGAGAAGGAATGGAATAGTTGCGGGAGTGCTATCGAACTGGGTATGGCAGTGCCGTGCCATCATTGGCCTGACATGCTTCAGTTTTTGGACAGCCCCGTAACGGACGTCACATTTTAAGGTGAGTGGGCTGGGGTGTGCAGTTCTTTGGGCAGCGGGATTCATTTCAGGCTGGTCGAGGAAACAAGGTGGAGCGAAGCCGATATGGAATCGCAGGGTTCTTTTGGGATCCTGTGGTTGAACATCACCGGCCAGGTGGAGTGGGTAACAGCCAACCAGGTCCTCCAAACCAGGCATTGCCGAAGTTCGAAGCATGGGATATGGCGCCGAAGACGTCATTGATATACAATAAGAAAAGGACGGGGCCTAGCACGCATGCCTCACTAGTCCGGAGGTGCGTTTGTGTTGCATTCGGGGGAGGGTCACTACCGCCGCATATACCTCCCCAGATGGCAGCAGATATAGTTGTTCCCACGCATCTTCCGAGTGGTGAATTTCGATAGTACATACGCCGCCAGATGATCTGGATAAGTGTTTCCAAAGCAAGTATGTGTGGACTGTAGGCTGTAAATTTTCTTGATCACAGATGACAGGGATACCGGACGTCCAGTTATGTGTGCCCTTGTGAAAAGCAATTTGTTCCTAAATCGTTTGGTTTGCGTGAACTATACCAATCTCAGACGTTGGTCACGGGCAAAATGGAGGCACATTTGCGGGCGGCCAGGGTCGTGGTTGGCTGCGATGTCATTTTGTGCTATTTTTATATTCGCGAAGCCAAAAGGAAGCACGTATGTATCATATAATATCCGTGTATTTTGGTCATAGGCACTCTGCAAACCGGACTGCTTTCCTAGACAACACAGTAAAGTAAGTTTTCTGTTTGTCATGACGCTCGCAAAGATTTTGACAAGACAGGCAGTTGCTGCGTCACACCGACCCACGATTTTTTTCACATTACGGCCCACACGTTGTACATCACTCGCAAATGGGCAACAAGCCACTTGGCAACTCCCCAAAGCCGGCGATGAATAGCCTATTATGTTTCGCCATTCGCAATGGTGAACTCTGTTGCTAGTGTCAATGCCGGAGCACCTCCACGGTGAAATCAACCACTGTACCAGAAAACTCGGCCTATTGGCATAGGTCATTATCATTTGGAAGCCTTACGCATTTCAAGCCCAGTAGGAGCTATCCGAATACAATGACGATGCCTATGGCGGCGATTACTCGTAACAGCTGCTCTCGGGGTGGCAATGGTTCTTTCGAATAGAAGATACAAGACAGAGTTTAGTTCCAGGATGATACTGCCGCATATTTTGATTCCATGAGTACAATGTAGGCCCTGGCAAGTTCCGTGAACTATCATGGCTGCAGGCTACCTGCAACTTCCGCCCACTGCATGAAAATCACACTTTTCAGCAAGTCACGGTATCTCATTTTGTTTGGCACTTCTGTACTTCAATGCAATTGATGGCGTCGAAGATTTGCTTACTTTAATAACTCAACCATACCGAGAGTCTTAAGAAAAGCGCATTAGACACAGACGTTCTTAACTGTGATTGGTAACCTTGAAAACATCATAGTTTTCGGGACACCGATCCCATCCGCCAGATACAAGTTGACACGGAAATCTCATTCTTGCACGGAACTATTTGAAAAGGACCGGTCAAGGGCCTCTGTGCTCTTCACCTGCGTGGAAGGAATTGAGATAATTTGGTCATATTTCGTGGACAGAAAACCCTGAAGGGGCGAATGGTTGAGGACAGACGGCGACCTAACCGGGAAGCACAACGCATGATTGGGACAAACATTAGAGTTGGCGGGAAGTAGGATGCTAAGAACATGTAGAAGCTGGCTTTAAAGTGGCCGGACACCAGGTCTCTACATGTTTGCGCTAAGTTCACCAAGGGTGTCCAAAAGTATCATAACGGTGGTGCTAGCCCAGAGTGTAGCATTGCCAGCAACAATGCCTTAAAACACTGGTCTTTTGCTCAGGACCCGGGCTTCTTTTTGGGCTAGTAGAAGCCCAGGTAGTCTGATTATCTGGCTTTTTCAACCTCAAAACTCAAAATTAGGCCAATGTCGGCTGCCGATTTTTGAACGTTAGACTTGCGTAAAATATCCGACATAAGGCTCGTTTGCTGAAGTTTGACCACTGCGAGGTCGGTTTTTCACCAAAAATAAAATGCTTAAAGAACAACAACAACAGACTTGAGGGGCACACCTGTAAACCAAGGGGAAATACAACCTCGGATAAATTAAAGTGCCTCCAAATGACGCTGAAAATCGCTTACTTTAGAGCTTTTTGTGACGGCACACGCCGTGATATTTCCTCAAGCCCTCTTAACCTTCGGCTGTAAGTTGTGCTGTATCGTGTGGACCATATTTGTAGACCTAGATCAGTCCACGCTTCTAACACTCAGGTAACCCGATCTCTGAAAGGGAGTCGGACATTGGTATGGAAGCAAGATGGTATCATATTCTTGTTAAGGACGAGATAAGTGAGCTAGACTGCGTTATGTGGGTTCATCTTGCCGTCAAACGGAGCGAACGTTTGAATGCCTGCAACGGCAAACAAAGAAAACACCTTTTGACAATATCGGTCATCCCCATCTTTGTTTCTTGCTAAATAACAGTTAATTAAGCTTTTCACATGCATCCGTTACACTAATGCTTATGAATATCGGAGGTCCGCGCCGTGTGCACTTCGAAGAGAGTATCCAAGTAAAGGGTTTCTGCACGTGTAAAGTCAGTGGACCTGAGGTACCAGTTATCTCCTTTAACCGCCTCTTTAGTTTCACATATCGTCCACGTACAGAGTATCCCTACACTGTTACCCACAGCTAACTAATCTTCATGTGGTTTCGCAAAACACTGTCCTATCTCATGCGTTTCGTTTTGCTATATGGTGCTACAGTGACGGGTGCATACAATCATGTCGTCCATCCTGGACGCTCCAATAAGTGTACATCAGTTAACTGGCGATGCCAACAAGTTAGTCACAGACTCTGTTGACTGCACATAGACCTGGATTGCTGAGGCATGTGGTCATAATGCGGCCGAAATTGGAACCCTATATATTCATTTGAAGAGGGGTAATCCACGGCAGCCTTAAAGGAAGGAACCGTATTGAACACTTTCGTAACCATTGTGTACTTGTTTCACTGAACTTAAAAAATAAGTTCAGTTTCGTGTAGAAAACGATCAGTAACGTTCATAACCGGGCGACAAAGACAGGAGTCGCAAGGTGAATCCCACAAACATAAATAACTGCACCCCCCTTCTCATGGTGACGGCCGACCTGGCTGATATCAGGTCGCGCAATCTGCTTTATGCAGCAAGGAAGGTGAGCGGAAAATGGAACAATGCTGACCTCTCCGTTAGTCCCCTTTCCTGTGTTTTATTCTCCATCCTATTACTTACTTAATAACATTCCTTGCAGGCTAAGACTGATAAACCCATCCGTCTTGCATCACTCTTGAATCTGTAGATTAACCGGTGCCGATGGCCTCAGACATCGCGGGATCCTCTTGAAACCTTGGTGTTCGGCCTACCCGGCTGTAAGCGGGATGACAGATTGCTGTTACTTGCACATTTGACTCGCTTGAAACTCATGTATACTGCTTATCAGAGCCAGGATTTTTATAGGCAAACTTATTCGTTGAGCTAACTGTTCCACCATTCCTCACACGCTTCAGGCTGCATATATCTGACGAGCCAGAAGCCGCTACGGTAGGCCGTGCATGGATCGGCTTCGTTATGGGCCACCGGTCAGGAGGGTGCGTGCTTGATTAGACAAGCGTTGATGGTCTTCTCTCTGCTGTTCCTCCGGCAATTTCCTTGTAAAATTCTCACAAGCGGGTTGTTGAGCGTTATTCACTTGCTGCCTCTGCTTATGATCTAAGCGACTGCTGTTGTGACGGTATCACAGACTACTTGATGATGCCGTGAGCACTCTGGTATGGTAAACCAAACGCTCAGAGGTCGTTGCGCCCGAAAAAAGCTTTGAATGAGCATCTGAGGCCAGATCGGCGATTATCTTTGGCCGGACTCAGTTCGTACGGAAAGTGGCAAACGACTGCTCCGTGTATGCTTACACCGTAGACTGTATCTGTGCAGTACTAATTTTCGAAGTGGCGCCAACCACCTGGCTGCATGGTGCTCCTCAACGGCATTTCAGCCACGGATCCGACTTGATCACATCGATAACAGCTGCCAGTAGGATGGAGAAGTGGTAGACTGACGCTCCTTTTGGAGCATGTATAGATTCTGACTACATATTAGTGAGGATGGCTTCGCACTTTACTTTTCAGGGCCGCGTAGGGATGGAAAATATCTGAGAGGCTGGTAGATCTCAAGCTCCGATGAGGTTACCAGAACAGTCCCACGGACTCTCTTCCAAGTGCTTTATCTTGGAATGTCGTTTTGCGCTGGAAAGGTCACAACTCAGGTGGAAATTTGACGCCTGCATATGTGTCACACCGGAAGAAATCTATGGGATGTCGAGCATGTGTATTTCTGTCAAGTACGAAATTGGTTGATAAAAATGTCATCCGGAAGAGACAAACGGCGTCCGAGATTAAAGTCGACTGGAATTCATGAAGGATCTAAATCCTATTTCCTAATAGACGAGAGCCATGTGTATTCATGCGGCGTCCAAACTGTTGACTGCGCCTTGAAAGCGACTTTGCTTTCTGTAATTGGCAGTCTACTGTTGCAACATAGCGAGAACTGGGCCGGCACTAGGTCCGCGTTCTTCTTCTGACGCACTGGCTACTAGCGTCGTTGTGGTGTGTGTAGACAACTTTCAGATCCCCGAAGTAGAAATGTTTTGCTGCCAGATGGCATAAGTAGGAACCCGCCGACATTTAAAGACTTGATGAAATCCATCAACCGAGTGTCGTGAAGAGCTTACAGTCAGACCAAGTTCCGTGTGCAAGTGGGTACTATCTGAATTAACTGCGGATTTATGAAATTGTGGTGCGGAGTAACACTGAGAAGATGCGTTATCGAGGGTCTGGCTGCCTCTTAACAGCACCAGCCTCTGGGGTACTTTGATACTACGTGAAGCGGTGAGGTACTGGCAGTGTGAATCGGCTCGCGCCGCGAGTATGGCCGGCGGCCCAGCCCGCGTTACCACGAACCATGACCCCTTGATTTTACTTGACCAAACCTACCATGTTCACTTACCTGTCACTCAACTGTCGCGGCGACAAACAGGCCAGTTTTTGGGCTGATAATTAGTTGCGATTCTGAGTTCCTACTTGCTGATGGTTCTCAGTCCACTCCAGTAAACCCCAGTCCTTTACAGAATAAAAAATACCCTGGAAGAATAGCTGAAGAACGTGTGAACCAAGAAGGGACACTTGGCCGGGTAGGAATCAGTATCTTTCCGCAAAGTCGTGCCACATGGGTAGGTTTGAAGCTTACTTACACGATATACGTCACATTGGTCCGTGCTAAGTTGTTGTCTAGGATCGCGGCAGATAGGGATGATGACAACCACAAAATGTCCCAGAATCAGTTCATCTCACCAGATCCAGAAGTGGATGTTTACCCAACTAGTACCTAACAAGCCCGGCAACCGCGCGCAACATATAGGGTTAACTATTTATTATGTGGAGTTTTTCTAGTTGGCAGGCAAAACGTTGGCGGATATCATGCAGAAGAACCGGGCTAGCATCATTTGAATCGTACGTGTTTGCATCGTATCCGAGTCGTTTGTCGCACAGCAAGTCGTCAAGGTAGCTTGCTTTGAACCGATATGAAGTGCCTGTTGAAAGCTTTTAACTCAACAACCATCTTTTATGAAAGACCTCAAGATAGCCATATACGTGAGTGCGCCTAGTTCTGATGTTTGCCGCCCGGGCGTTTAATTTAATTTCGGATATCCTGCTGGTCAATTTATGGATGAAGGGTTAAAATAAAGTAGACAAGAATATCGAAATAAAAGCACTTAGCTGAGAGAAGACTCAACTAACCGCAGAAATGTGTCCAGTCATTGCACGATTCGCATTTCTGATGGAGTTGTAGAAGCATGTATACCGTCGGCCTGCTACGTGAAAGAAGCATATTCATATGGGCGCAAGAAAGACGACATAGTTAACCATATCTTTAGCCATATCAGCGACACGAGCACCTCAATATTTCAGAAACAATCTGCGTCCTAAAATGTGCGAAACCAGTATGGACGGAGGCAAGCGTCTGGGTGCTGCCTGAGAGTCCCGTGCTGCGAGCGGGACCGAGCAGATGTCCTAGAACGAGGTCCATGCAGATGCGGAAGGGTGCTTCATCACTTGCGTGAAGGCTCTCTGCCCCCATAAACCTTGCGCTGTGCACGCAAGCCTGCACCTTCAAAGCAGCTCACACTATTCAAGCCCCTGTACAGTGTGAACCCCTATTTGCAGCGCATTTGTAGAGACCAAGTCACGGCGCCCAGTTACCAAATTTCCCTATCAACGTGGCCTCCCTAGGATCTGATGTGTCAAGTGAACTTCTTCAGCTCACAGCGTATTATTATAGGCATCATAAGCCGATCCTTAGATGCACACCCAAAATTTCCCTGAAAGCATAGTTCGGAAGAAGAAAACTTTGACAGGAAGTTTCAGCATTTGATGGTATTCATTCGGTCCCTTAAGATCTCCCCATGCGGCCCCAGTTTTGTTAAAGGTTGTTTAAACGTACTCGAAGTCACCCATGCGCGCGGAATTCGTATTTTAATGGCTGCGAATAGCTTTGTGTGGTGTCTCCTTGGTGGCGGTGGGAAATTTGTGGTTTCTTCACGTGTTTTCTTTCGTAGTGCATTTGGAAATAATCTCGAAACGACAAGAACAATAATTGCGCCCTATATGTTGGCACATACTCAAAATTGAGCAACCTTTCACGACGCCTATATGAAAGAGTCTTCTATCGTTGTGGCAGGTGTCCTGATAAACCAAGCCAAGGAATTCTCCACAGCTAGCAAGTTATTTTTTATGGTGGTCGGCATACGCTATATCGGGCGCAAGGCTATACCGGACCATTAACAGTGACCTTGGGAGAATTAGTGTGTCCATGGTCAAAACAAGCAGACAGCACAATAAGGTGGCCAGTACTTTCACGTCCTGGCACAAATTTAACGGATTGAGGCGGTCTTGTGGGTGCACGTAACACATTCACCCGCTAAATATTATGGAGATGGTGAACTACGGGCAAGTCATCGGACTGGGTATGGTAGTCACGGTACCGTCATCGCGACGCCATACTTGGGCCCGTGGACAGCCCCGTACATAAACATCTTGGGCGAGTCGTTTAGAATTGTCATTGTAGTTAGGATTCGCCAAGGAATCGTCACAAATTAAGACCAGCATGGATCAAGGATATTCTTGGGTCCATTGTGGGCGTTTCATTGCTGTCATTCAGGCGAGGAGCTAAGACAGGCGTGCCTACATTGGGGACTAGAAATAGGAAGAGTCTCAAAAAGTCCACTAGAGGGCACTATGATGTGAGTTAGACTGTGGCCCGAACTAAGAAAGCCAAAAGTCGTCACAGTTCCTCACTGTTATCTTCTTGGCCCCGGTTTTCAAATATCTGGCGAAAACCTTGTCGATACGGAGTATGCAGACATCGTCCTCATCTTCAAAGAGGAAGAGAAGGCGCAGGTGTTTTTGAATGAACTGACCAAAGTTTTTTGGCATGCGCCTTGCACTCACAAAGTGCAAGATAATAATGATGTTTATTCACAACTGGTGGGTAGCATGATCATAAAATTACATCCAGAATTAAGCATGAGTTTGTTCGTAGTTACAGGTAATGGACCGAGTGGGCGGAAGGGTACAGTCAAGAGTAGGAAGGGATTAGTTGCGTGTGTGCTATCAAACTGGGTGTGGCAGTGCCGTGCCATCATTGCGCTGACGTGCTTCGGTTTCTGGACGGCCCCGTAACGGACGTCTTGTTTGAGATGTTTGGGCTGGGACTTGCAATTCTGCAAGCAGCGGTTTTTTTAGTTGAACAAAGAAATTCACAGAGGTAGGACGAAGACAATGTAAGATCAGAGGTATTTTTCTGGTACATTTGGGGATCTCTGCGGATTTAAATCATTTACCAGGTGGAGTGGATAACAGCAAATAGAGCGTCCAAACCGGGTATTGCCGAAGTTCAAAGCTTGGTATTACGAGGGAGTGGAATGAGGTCAGTACAGCCCGGTGAGTTTAAGGAGATATCTGATAGGATAAAGTTCCTTAATACAGCGAAAAAACTGAACGTTTACCACAATCAGAGTGGTGACAACAAGTGACCAAATGAGACAGGGTATGAGTAGAGTTGTACTTATTAGACTAGCGATCAAGCACGGGTTGCGTTTACTACTGAATGCCATTGTAGTACAAGAGATCTAGAGCAAACCGCTATAAGCACGCAGAGGTGGTGTGGTTAGGGAAATCAAACATATACTTGTTGACGGAAGTAGGACCTCCGAGATGGCGGACCAGTTTATCTGGAACATAATTTGGGTGTGCTCCCAGTGAGCAGCCGCCGCCGAAAATATAGGGTTCTCGAACTTGTGAGTTTTACGAGGAGTTGGTCTAATCCAATTGCACTTGTAGTTGACATGTTGCTCGTTGCATTTTATTGAAATGAGCAAACTTTCAAGGTCACGGTCCACCACCGATTTCCATTTTGTTATTGGTTTACGAGAGATAAGACGCAAAATCGCACATTACCATATTTTGGCGTTCTTTAAGAATGAAAATAACATCTACAGAATATCCAGCGCAACTTCCATCCAGGAAAATCGGTCACTGACCTTAGTTTGCTTTATAACCCACAGATTTAACAAACGAGGTAATTTTTTGCAGCGAACTTCGTCACAACACTTTTTCTTATGGAGCTCAGCTTCCGTTAGGTACAACACTGTCAGAAAGCAGTATGAATTTTGCAGTGGAGATGCGAGGGTCATCTCTGTGAATGATTGCCCTAGGTAGGTTCAGCCTTCGCGCCATCCGACGAACAGCCATTAAAATACTCCTACGTGGTTGTGAACGTTTTAAAAAGGATACTGTTGAAAAGCAATATAAGTGTGAGCAGAACATACGGACTGATCCATTCAAAGACCTGCACTGGGCTACCTTGGGTCAAAAAGCTGGATTGTCTATGGTAACCGAAAGGTTTTCCAGGGACCGCAGTGGTGAATGGCCTTCTAGTGCCAAAGTACTGATTACAGGAATTGGGGAGACCGCCGGCGAACAGCATTGTAAGGTACAGCCTAGTTTATCCCCTTGGACAGTCAAATGCGGCATATCTGGAACCTATCAACTGATTAATTATGAATCTTACCCTCAGAGATTCGGCCAAAGGCATTGTGGACGCATTCATCCGTCATGCAAAGAAAACAGCTGGTTGCTGCAACCGCCTGGCGTGCTTCCCTAAATAACTTTGTCCCCGAAGAGCCTCTTCGCGCAACACGAACGAATTTTGGGCGCACTGACGATTACTTGAAATGAACAAATATGATTTGCAACTTTCGTACACGTAAACGCACCAGGCATAAAGCATAGAAAAGCTCAACAAAACTCACTCTCTTAGCCGCACGTCAGGACAACTAGAACGCAGAGCTTCCCGCCAATAATGGCGCTGCACACTAAAACAAAACCTATTAAGTCAACTGACAGCTTACATTTCGTAGGGGCCCGGAAATGCAGGGTATCGTGGTTTTTTATCACTGCGGGACAAATAAAGAAGCTTTCATGCCTCTTAAACGTCTCAATCTCCCGCGGCCTAAAAGCCGAACATAACCGCAGAAGTTCTGCACAGATTCCGCACAGGTTCTGCACCCAGGAGCGGACTCGTGCTAACTTGGCTTCCCAGCTATGCATAACTAACCTGTGGACAATGTACCTCGACTACTTATCGTGACTGACAGACCCGTGTCTGTGTGTGACGCTGATTATGATTATGATTATACACGACAACCTAATTCAGTGGCCAATGACGGCCTTTCCTACTGTGCACATTTTCAGTCATCTCGAATGCTTATTGTAACTGCTAGGCCCGCGTCCCTAAGCGACGCTGCTTATGAGGCCTCACTTATGCACACTAACCTAGTTCAATGACCAACGACTATCTCTCATACTCATAACTGTATGCGATGTCGCTTATCGTTGCCACCCATAGTAAACACCGGGTCAGTATCTATGCGGGCCGGTGAAAATAAGGCCTCCACCATGCGTGGTAGCCTAATCCGACGGCCTGCCATAAAAAAGTTCAGCTGTAACATCCTTTTGGTGCCTAGCTGCCATGCAACCAGAAGGAAGCACGAGGGCTAGGACACTGGTAGGTTGCCCAAGCCTAAACCGGGGAATTCGGGAGGCAGGGGTCGCATTCGATCCAGACCCGTGTACATGTGCGGCGTTGCTTATGAGGCACTGGTTATGCGCGGTAACCTGGTCCGTCATACTCATAACTGTGCGCGTCTTCGCACATCTCTGCTACTTAAAATAAACCCTAGGCCGGTATTTGTGTGAACCGATAAATACGAGGCCCAAACTACGCACACAAACCTAACCTAGCGGAGAACGACGGATGTCCTACTCATAACTGCACGTAATATCGCCTACCTTGACTTACTTTTGTAGCCGCTAGGCCAGTGCCTATATGCGACGCTGATTATTCCACCTCACTTCCCTAATCTAGCGGCCAACGACGGCCCATCATACCCGTATCTGTGTGCACTGTCGCTTGCTTTTGCTTCCTATAGTAAATATCAGGCCAGTATTTATGCGGGCCGATAAAAATGAGGCCTCAACTATGCGTGGTATCCTAATCTAACGCCCCAAGTGGGTCCGCCATACTCACAACTGTAGTCGATATCGCCTACCTTGGCTACTTATCGTAAATGCTAGGCCTGTGTCTATGTGCAACGCCGAAGATGAGACCTCAGCTGAGCTCAGCAGCCTAACCCGGTGGCCAACGACAGCCCGTCGCGCTCATAACTGTACTCGATGTCGCCTACCGTGACTACTTATAGAGACTGAAGGACCGTACAAATGCTCGTAACTGACTAATGCCCCAACTATACATAATAGACTAATCCAACGACCAAAGACGATCCTCCATATCCATGACATCCGTCTGCCAACCCTATTCCTAAAAAATACACAACCACCTTTAACTAATGACGTCTCTATTTATTAATTGCATCGGCACAAAATGAATACTCTGCTCAGTTTCAGGGATCCGCTTTTACCCGACAAGGTTTCTGAAAGGAGAAATGTATAATCAAGTATGCCTCGTAAACTTCTTCCGCGATATCAGTTAAAGCACACAGTTGAAGAGAGTTTTAGGGGATAACTCACCAAGAGCTTAATAAACCCCTTGGTCCACAATTTCAAATCGGTGTCCTTGCTGAGGCTGAAATCTTACTGGTATGAAGGTAAACTCACTACTTGCTCAATTAGTCCCATTGGCGATAATGGAGGAACCGTGTGTACATCGATTACTCAATAGAGGGGCATACATTTGGGCCCTAGGATCCAAGGACCACGTGCGTCATCAAACGTGCCTCACGGATGCAGCGGTAACGGAGGCCTAGTGAGTGGGTGGGTACTTGTTCCCAAGTCTGCTCAGTTAGAGCACTAAACCCCAACTTCATTCCACTTCTGCATCCCGAGACCAATACCACGTAGCTTAATAGCCATCCGATACTCAAGCGCAGTGGCAGTCTCATCGGCTAAGAGCAACTTTCTGAGAACAAGATCAACTGACGTGCTTGCGTTTATAATTTCCAGCATCCGCTTTTATATAAATAAGCTTCCACATGTCGAGCACGTAGGTTAGAAGCTGCTCGCTAGTTCAGCCTGTTCTAAGGCTCTATTCCGTGCCTGTTGTGTAGGTTTCGGCCCCATCCAAATAACGCCGAAGTATTGCAACCCATCGTCACTTCCAAAATCATGTCTATGTATCGTCGAGCCACGGTTGAGACAACGATTGTCAAACACCTAAATACGTCTTAGTTCCGTTGCCTGGACAGGACAATTATCACAGCCATACAACACAACAGCCCGTACTGCAGCGTTTCTTGATATCAAGGGACACACCACTCTGACGCCATATGTGTTTCAGGTTATTAAACGCGGTCTGAGCATTGCAGATTCGCGCATCGACCTCATCTGTCGCACTGCAATCAGAACTAATACGACTTCGAATGTGCATACAACGCTTCACAACTTCGTATGCCTCTCCTTGGACTGTATGTGGCGTGTTCAGCATCAAAGTCGCGTGAGAAATTCCCGATAAAATAGTCCACCATCTCGGAGGTCCTACTTCCGTCAACAAGTATATGTTTGATTTCCCTAACCACACCACCTCTGCGTGCTTATAGCGGTTTGCTCTAGATCTCTTGTACTACAATGGCATTCAGTAGTAAACGCAACCCGTGCTTGATCGCTAGTCTAATAAGTACAACTCTACTCATACCCTGTCTCATTTGGTCACTTGTTGTCACCACTCTGATTGTGGTAAACGTTCAGTTTTTTCGCTGTATTAAGGAACTTTATCCTATCAGATATCTCCTTAAACTCACCGGGCTGTACTGACCTCATTCCACTCCCTCGTAATACCAAGCTTTGAACTTCGGCAATACCCGGTTTGGACGCTCTATTTGCTGTTATCCACTCCACCTGGTAAATGATTTAAATCCGCAGAGATCCCCAAATGTACCAGAAAAATACCTCTGATCTTACATTGTCTTCGTCCTACCTCTGTGAATTTCTTTGTTCAACTAAAAAAACCGCTGCTTGCAGAATTGCAAGTCCCAGCCCAAACATCTCAAACAAGACGTCCGTTACGGGGCCGTCCAGAAACCGAAGCACGTCAGCGCAATGATGGCACGGCACTGCCACACCCAGTTTGATAGCACACACGCAACTAATCCCTTCCTACTCTTGACTGTACCCTTCCGCCCACTCGGTCCATTACCTGTAACTACGAACAAACTCATGCTTAATTCTGGATGTAATTTTATGATCATGCTACCCACCAGTTGTGAATAAACATCATTATTATCTTGCACTTTGTGAGTGCAAGGCGCATGCCAAAAAACTTTGGTCAGTTCATTCAAAAACACCTGCGCCTTCTCTTCCTCTTTGAAGATGAGGACGATGTCTGCATACTCCGTATCGACAAGGTTTTCGCCAGATATTTGAAAACCGGGGCCAAGAAGATAACAGTGAGGAACTGTGACGACTTTTGGCTTTCTTAGTTCGGGCCACAGTCTAACTCACATCATAGTGCCCTCTAGTGGACTTTTTGAGACTCTTCCTATTTCTAGTCCCCAATGTAGGCACGCCTGTCTTAGCTCCTCGCCTCCTAACTACAGTGACAATCCTAAACGACTCACCCAAGAAGTTCATGTACGGGGCTGTCCACGGGCCCAAGTATGGCGTCGCGATGACGGTACCGTGACTACCATACCCAGTCCGATGACTTGCCCGTAGTTCACCATCTCCATAATATTTAGCGGGTGAATGTGTTACGTGCACCCACAAGACCGCCTCAATCCGTTAAATTTGTGCCAGGACGTGAAAGTACTGGCCACCTTATTGTGCTGTCTGCTTGTTTTGACCATGGACACACTAATTCTCCCCATGTCACTATCGATGGTTCGGTATAGCCTTGCGCCCGATATACTGACCGCCGTAAAAAGACAAACGACTTACTAGCTGTGACAAAATTCCTTAGCTTGGTTTATCAAGACACCTGCCACAACGATAGGAGAATTTTTCATATACGCGTTGTGAAAGGCTCATCAATTTTGAGTTTGCGCCGACATAGAGGGCCCAGTTATTGTTTTTGTCGTTTCGAGATTATTTCCAGATGCAATACAAAAGAAAACACGCGAAGAAACCACAAATTTCACACCGCCATCAGGGAGACATCACGCGAAGCAATGGGCAGCCAGTAAAATACGAATTCCGCGCCCATGGTGGACCTCGAGTACGTTTAAACAACCTTTAACAAAACTGGGGCCGCATGGGGAGATCTTAAGGGACCGAATGAATACCATCAAATGCTGAAACTTCCTGTCAAAGTTTTCTTCTTCCGAACTATGCTTTCAGGGAAATTTCGGGTGTGCATCTAAGGATCGGCTTGTGATGCCTATAATAATACGCTGTGAGCTGAAGAAGTTCACTTGACACATCAGATCCTAGGGAGGCCACGTTGATAGGGAAATTTGGTAACTGGGCGCCGTGACTTGGTCTCTACAGATTCGCTGCCTCTGAGCTTCATTTTTCCGGCTTGCAAATTCGCCGTCTTACTGTTTATGGGCACCGTCCTCTTGATCTAATTTAACGCTTTATGTTTCGCATATCAATGTTCCTGCCACTTTTCAGAAGTCTCTCCTGATGTTCTACGTTACACGCAAACCAAACTTGAAATTTTCTCGCCTGGAATCAAGGGTGCAGTGGAAAACCTATGAAAACATGAAACGAAAATTGTTCTACCAATGATGTTGGGCGTCTGACAGTCACCATACCCAAACCAGACATAAAGATACGAGGTCCGCTGAACTTCACTACTAAAAATGATAGAGCCAGAAACTTTCAAACAAGATCCGCAAACTCTGAAAAGACTTCCAGATATGCAAATTATCGCAAATTACAACACTGGCGAATGCGGTTGCGTGATATGAATTATGGATGCAGCGAAACATCGTGTCAGTGCGTCCCAATACCTATTCAGCATTGCAGAGCAGTTTTTGAAGGAACATCTGTGGAACTCGATTCTGCAAAGGCGAGCCTCGCGGATCTGTCGAACAACTACAAAAGTCTAAATGGCTCCGAAAAAAAAAATGACGTCCGTGAGCTTCTGAACTTCTAATTTTCCGCGCATTTTGAACTTAACGGAGACTAGTATGAACAAGTGAGAAGAGGGCCAATGGGAGTAGAACTTCCGGATTCGTCGTGGAGGTTGCATTGCAAATGCTGGGCCAGGTCGCGCTTCACAGCGTGAATGCAAACTATGGATCTCCTGCGTGGAGGACACTATCGGCGCTGGCAAGGAGGGCAAACTGTGATGAACGAGCTAGTTATTAAATGGTTTTTGAAGAACGAAAGTGTGGAATGTTGAAACTGGATAACTTGTGTGCGCGGATGTCACTGCGCTATCGAGTGAAGCACTCCTTCCTTCTATTTCCAAACAGTCGCCTTGTTTATATTGACTCGTTTTCTCGCTTTCATTATTGGACTGCTTGGTTACCCCGTGTTTTACCGACGCTTCCTACTTCTTTATTCTCGTCCACCTGCTGTTGAAGTCACATCTAAGGTCCATCCACATTTGAGTTGCTATGTTATCTATAACACCATGGTAAATTTTGTTTTTCAGTTGCATTTTGACGTTGATATCAAACTGGTGGTCGTAAGCACATCGACTGGGTTCTAACTTGCATCCAGATGCATGAGCAGAATCCATACTGGCATTTTGGGCATACTCATCATCAGACAATCGAATGGACAATTAAAATTGCGGTCTACAGGAAAGTGACTCACACGCGCTTGCACTGCGAAGCAACTACCCTGGTTACTTCAATCGAAGCCGTATCCGAGCGGCATTCCAGGGCATCTAAATACGCTACAAAATCAATCAGGCCGGAGTAAAGGAAGGAAATATTGGAAACACAGTCTTCTGGAGAAACGCCTATCCCCTGAATTTTGATCTGGATATCTCTGAAATTGGACTCAATGAGATTAACTCAACAACGCAATGAAAACATGCAAAAATTACGCTCCCGTGTACCAACAACATTTGCGGAGTGACTGCAGTGGTGCTGGGACAATACATTAGAACGGTAGCCCAAAAGTCTACGAAAACAATTCGGAATTTTTTCAAAACAAAAGGAGAATTGGAAGTCACACCTACGCCCAATCGCCAGTTTGTATTTTGCTACCAAACGGTACAGAATCAACTACATTCAAAAAGGTGAAAAATTCGGACGCTATATGAGGACTTTCTTACTGATCCTTTCGAGAAAACGAGCAACAGCCACCTATGTCAGTCAGGATCTCTTCGGAAATGTTCTCGATCGGAAGCTTCCGCAAGAAGCATCTCTCGATGAGGAAGTACTGTTTGAGTAAAATCGTAAAAGCAGGGGCAGTGTGAATGATGAAGGTACTTCTAAAC
The DNA here is from genome assembly GCA_003604175.2 of Clonorchis sinensis. Classification (NCBI taxonomy): domain Eukaryota; kingdom Metazoa; phylum Platyhelminthes; class Trematoda; order Opisthorchiida; family Opisthorchiidae; genus Clonorchis; species Clonorchis sinensis. Next base: position 7,623,193 of record CM030373.1, read on the forward strand.
AAAACAAGGAAAGGAAAATCTGTTTTGTGCATGTTTGTAAGGAGGAAAGAACTGCACGACTGTATTTGGAGGTCAGTCATCCTGCGGATGATTTTCACTTTCGGACGTTGAAAAATTCGTGGTGCACAAGAAGGGCGGTTTGTAAATACGCAACAAAATGGTGGACAGGGCAGATGGTTTGTGTGCAACTTATCTAGCTGTCTGAGTGAATTACCTGGAGCTAGTGACCAGTAAGTTGGATGGAATAAGCAAGGCGAATATAAAAATGAAAAGCTTTAGTAGTGGTATATTCCCGCTGGTTTTGTACAGCGCAGACACGGCTCGCAGATAGCGGACGTCACATGTCAGTTGATGTGGTCTTCAACTAACTTTATAGGCATGGATCATGTTTGTATAACCGTCCAAAAGTTACCAAGGTGTCTAAGCCTGGGCAATTTTCGGCTTGGGGGTCCGATGAATGAGAAACTTTTGTGTGCGAAAGACTGCCAGGACAGTTCAGGTTCCAAGGAAAATTCAACAAGCAAAAACGGTGGATGGGAGGTTGTGTTGGGCAAAGTTGACCAAAGTTGACAATTTCGGAACTGGAGAAGCCAAACCAACATACAGGCATTGTCCAGTCGGTGAAGGAGGGGCAGGAGCAATCACATTTGGTTGAGATTCAGTCGACTCTGTGCGATACACATGATCCTGAAATGCTTTATTTCCCTAATCCGCGGTTCAACATGCCCTGCATATTTTACAGGACTTTTAGCTGGATTTGGTACTGCTTCTGAGCATTTTTTAAAAGAAATTCCGAATTGTTTCCACAAGCTGTACGAAGTTACCCTCACAGGCATCGGTGTCACTTGTAGCTTAGTATTGTCTTTGCTACTGGATGGAGGTTAAAAAAAATGATTGCACCGGTCTGTTAACAAGGCATCAGATCTCTATGTCGGCGTCCTGGATATTTTCCCAAGGACAGGTTACTGTTCTTACTCCAGTACATGGACATTCAATCAATGCTTTGGTAACACTCTACACTCCACTGGATGAAGCAACAGGATTCAATAATCAGATTACAATTCAATCGTGCAGATGGTAGTTCATCACCCACCTTGAACACAAGTGTTGATCCTGATCCAAGCAACCCCATTCATACTCTGTCACCGTTAAGTATCCAACTTCTCGGACAATTTGATTCTGATTGGTTAAATGGTGGTAACCGTTGTGTCGTTGTTGTACACCCTATAGAACTGCGATGTTGTCATGGTTTTATGTTGCATTGTGACATGACTGGGTTGACAATGGGCCGGAGAAAAGACGTGGTTAGGCCATCTCCGGGTGATTCTTCAGTGCAAGTACATAGATCTGCTGGTAAACGCATTGGGCTTTCGTAGTTTTATCACTTCTTTTGGTTCTATTTTCCGAATCTAGTGATGAGGTATGAACCATGCTGTATTTGACATACAAGGATACACGCAAATAAAGAGGATATTTTTAGCTCACGTTGTAACTATGGTCGTTGGTGGGCGATTCGGTTACAAACGTCTTGTTACCAGTCGAGACGATCTAATCAGTGCTTTGTGAATGGGAGTGTGTTAAGGGTGGGTGAGTGTTGCTCGCAATGATTATGCCACCGCGACTGTTGATGAAATGTTTGCAACCAAATTGCCCAGTTCAGCGAACAACCCAACGACCATGCAGGCAAATACTAAGTTCATCACAGTTTGCTTTACTCAGTAAATACTGCTATATGGTTGTACCACTAGTTATGTAGAAATGGATCTGTGACAAAACTTTTCCAGTCGCAACTCTAATCTTGAATGGTTCCGAGAGATGGCAAACGGTGATTGAGTTATTCTGAAATACCTCGGAATTTTCGGTCAATTGACGATGGTGATTCGTCAGATGAACATAATTCCCGCAGATTTAGTCTGTCTGTGACAAACTCATCAGCCAAATTTTTGTAGTGCTCCTCGTGAAGAAACACCTTCAGGCAATACCGGGAGTCTCCCCGTTAGATGGGCGACTAATAAGAACCCTAATACGGTTTTGTCTGCCGGAATCATGACCAGGGTGTTTTCAACTGTCTTCATGTATGAGCTATGGAATTACTCACATCTCTGGGACTGATTGTATTAGTTCTGTTATACGGTTGCATATCCGCAGCACAAATCAATAAGCCACTGTGAACACGTGTGGTGTTCGCCTGCCCCTGTTAGATTGATCATAGTGGAGGAACAGCTTTGTACCATCTAGCCAAACTCGAAAACTAGTTCCAGAAACAAAATGACTTTGCACTACTGTGTGGCCTTATATTGTCCAAACTTAATTCCCTTTGTATTGTCATGATGACATTTTCTAATAGACGGTCATTGGTGAATACGAGTCAATAACAGTAGAACGTTGAAATGGACTGTCTGTGTGAGCATTAAAATCGATCCCGTGACCACACAGGTTACTTAGTCCTTATCAGGAATGTTAGATTCCTGAAAGTAACCCCAGAACGCCCGGTACCTGGTGAGACCCTAAAACTCCACCAAAATCTCAATAGAAATGCCGGCAAGCATCCAGGCCAGTCAATCATTCAATCAATTCAGCAAAAGCCGATGAGTTTTCAGGCAAGCCACAAAATCACGACCGAATATGATCAGCGTTCAGGCATTTCATAGAAGCACGATCGATGTTGATGTGTGGTCACGCAACGCCTATCAGACAGCCTAGATCAATGTCAAAAAGGGCCCTTTAAATGGCGCGGGGCCGTTGTAACTTTTGTATTCGCACGCATTCGCTTGTTGCAAGTAAGCTGTTGTGTTTCTTGTCGTGAGTCCTTTTTCTGGCACCAGGCACTAAAGCAGAAACAGCAGTCAGATATAACAGTCCCGATAAGTATTTGTCACAGTTCTGAGCTCTCGTGGTCCCACGCAAGTCACAGAATATTGCACAGTTCGAATGTCTATGAGAGTTTGAAAGTAATTTGATAAACAGAATGCAATTTGAGGTTTCGGTAGACAATCAGACCTGGAGATTTCGTCCTGTAAGTAAGGTGAAGGACTGTAGCGTTGTTCCGTCCTCATTGGGAATCATCAACAGTGTGCACCTTACGAAAGAGCCTCGAGCCAGCCACCTCCCAGCTAGTAATCTGAACATTTATCCGTTCCGGAACGAGCGACTGATCAGTAGTGTGGCTAGCTCACACTTAGATAGGGTTCAACGCCACTCATCATTCAATCGTGGGATCGAACATCTGTACAGTGCTAATCGGCTTTTCAGCGTAGATGGGCTTCATGTACAGGATGAAATCTACGAATAACTTCACATTACCAAAAGTGCATTCCCCCTACTCAGCACAGGAATTGTGTGACCTCAGGTGTAGCTGCTGCTGTTTTTTTACCAGTAGGATTATTATCAGTTCTAGAAACACCGATGACTTTTTCCTGATTTTTATTAAATATGAAGCCTTTTCCCCATTTGTTTGTGCAGGACAAAACAAATATGATCACCTTGGAACATTTTACATAAAAATTCAATAATGTTTTTATTGAATTTGTGGGTTGGTACAATTTTCCGGAAAGTGGGTCGGACCTCATCGGGAGGTGGCGACTGGCCATCGGGGCATGTCCAAACACCAACCGACTTTCAAAGAAAACAGTAAGTTGGCCAACAAGTTTGCAACCGAGGTCGAACTTATACATCTTCAGATTAGTGGAACTTAAATTGTAAAAAAAACGAGTAAAACAATATGCAGAGGTACGAAAGTAAGGTATGGTTGTGATGAACGGGTGCATCAAGCTAGAACAAAGCCCGCAGATATGGTTGCTATTGTTTGGATCGCGATCGATGGTAGAACTTTATAACCGAATTCAACCAACTCAGAGAATTCTTCGTTGTCGAGGATGGAAGCAAGATATGAGTGATCGAAAACTTCTTCTCCGAGTAGAACACATTGACGATGGTTGGCAGAACGGGCACCTGAAGAGAAAAACAAATGTGTCAAGCGAAGCTTCAAATTAACATTAGCGACCTAATAGCTTTGGAAGGTTGTGTAGTTTAAAGGTGACTTTTTCTCTCGACCACTTCACATGCATGGTCTTTTCATACGTCATTCATGTGTATCTGCATCATGTAGGCAGTCAGCGGACGTATTATTGAGATGGTGATGAGCGGATTGATATGTTCTAGCGACATTTGTTGAATTCTTATGAGTTTCCACTATCATGAACGAGAGTCTCTCCGAGAGGAGGGCAAACTTCTACTGACTCTCTGGGAGCCCCCCCCCTCATAAAGGGATGGTTTCCCTTTTGAACAGGGAAAACTGAGTAGCACAATAAATCAGGGATTCAGCTGGTATTCTGATGTGCATCCCACTACCCTCTTGTTAATTTGAAAAGTTGCGTACAATCATACTTACTTAACTAGTTCTTATTACTCTGACCATGTGCCGGAGCTTTGGGGGGCGATACACATTTTTCTGCGTGACAAGCTTGGCCACTACGTTTGCATACAAGTTCGTCCACTGAATTGATGAAACATCGACTTAATTACCTTACAGCTACATATGAATGATAGGTGACGGACCAGCAAAATGGGAAGTAAGTACTAATGCACTGATGCAACCTTTCTGGGCTGACAGTCAACTGAACTGCCAGTCGAATGTCTCTATCCACTGGAAAGAAGTACGGTCTGGAGACGAAAATACAATCCCCAAAATGTTTGCTGGTCCTTGCGTAGTGAAAGCAAAGTTTTCGTCCGACATGACGAGTAGGCGGATTAGAGTGTGAGCTCGGGAGTTTTTTGTCAATAAACCCAAGTTATTCTGAATGTATTTACTAACGTATCCGGTAACCCTGATTAAAAATTCTTTTGCGGCCTCCGGTTTTTTAATGAATTACAAGCCCCACTTATGAAACGACAGTTATTCATGTCCGATTTACTTTCGTCTGACCGTAGGTTTCAAGCCATCTTGCATATCACTGTCTGTCGGACCTTCCCTTTTCGTCATCACACTACGGGACATCCTAAAGAGGGTAACTTCCTACAAATTCGTATGCTCTTGTTTGAACTGTTCTCCTTCTGTCCTGAGGCAATTATTTTGGTGACCCCAAACCAAAGGGCGGGAAGCACTGGCCTCGTTTTCATGAAAGCTCATCAGCAGTGCATATCCTTGGTTATGCCAGGGTTTGAACCTCTGACATCCGAGGCGAGCACGTTACCGCTGTTCCACTAGCACACGCTGGACACGCCTGAATTAGGACTTCTGAACAGGTAAACATGTTCACGCTTGAGGGATGTGAGCAATATAAGCAAGCACCCGTGCCTTTGCATGGAAGTGCCCTCGTAAACACCATTGCAAATATGGATTTAAACACACTGGAAACTTGTGAGGAACGCAAAGTTCTTCCCCATTTTCACCATCCCTTCTCATGGGTGACGCCAATTTGGTGATGTTCCCATTTGATGTATGGTCTTCATGATAAACCTACTAATACAGGAAGTTTGGCTATCGTGTCGGTGTGAACGAGGAACTCAACCGAATATGCTACATAATAACTGCCTCATGTTTTACAGATGGCAATGTTTTTTTTTGACGTACTACTAATAAGTCGGGTTGTTCAAGAGTTTCCAGTAGTCTTGTGAGCAGTCTGTCACGTCAAGAGAATCTACTTAGGCTTCAAAAATGTTTGTAATTATCACGTTTGTGCCTAAGTGGGGAATCAATTTGTGCCTGCACCAGGCTTACAGCTATGATCCTGTAGAAAACCATAGGTCTATTGGGTGCCACATCTGCTCTTGTTTATCATGTAGCTTCAATCGTGTTTGCCCGCGGTGGATTATGGGGTGGCTCAAAATGGTTCCCAGGAATTGCAGTTGCTGAAAATTGTTTGTGATTGTTGATGCTCCTGGTGGGACAGAACAAACAGCCTGTGCAAAGTGAACGAATTCAAAGGCAGTTTGCCTAGTGGCTTGCGGGAAGGGAGGCAATGTGAAATACTGGTACATTGACAGCTCATTTGTAGCTACATTCTCGTGCCTGGCCCACAACGGGTCGATCCTAGTGGAAGAAACAAAAATTTGTAGCTACATTCTCGTGCCTGGCCCACTACGGGTCGTTCCTAGTGGAAGAAACGAAACAACTGACCAGGACTGCCAGTGCTGTCTCACCGCCTGAACCCAACCAGGGCCTAACACCACAGGCCTACCAAGTTTGCACTGATTATTTGGTCTTATTTACTTGAAAGCGAGTGATCCACTGCAAGACTGATCGGTGTAGTCTCCTACCCTTAGCTGTAAGAGTGAAGTTTGCGTGTTTTGATTGCGTATACAGATGACTAACCATTTCGGAGATTGAGACTCCAAATTGTGCGCGCCAAACGCTTGATGTTACGCGTACTAAGGCTGTAAACTGATTGAGTCACATTAGATGGACGTGCAGACACCTTTTATCTGGTTTTGAATCATTTTGAGAGTTGTTTTGATACAACTTTCCTTTTTTATCAAGACGCGTCTTCATGGATCGGAGTCAAAAGGTCTGACTTTAATGCTTCAGCCCAAGCCTCCAGTTTCCTGAGAAATCAGCTCCCAAGCCCTTCCATTAGCATCCGTTTTGGGCAATGTGAAACCGACAGCTACAGTTCAGTGGTGCAATCCGTTAGGGCTTTTCTTTCGTCAAACCCACTTAGTCCTATTGCCACAAGTTTCAAGGAACATACTTGTTGCGCCTAATAGTAACTGCGACCCAGTTTTGCCTTAAAGCATATCCGTTCTGCCACGATTTACTCAGGCGGACAAGTGTAATCAAATGGTATAATGAATACTCACGCAATGGCTTAAATTAAAATGACCGGTTGGGAGATGTTTTCCAAAATTTTTCACCAACTGGGATGACCTTTCTAAAAGCCCATCTAGCTGGCAAAGTCACCGACTACCTACGTCCCGACGTGCTGCCTCGGCCGCCGAGGATAAGAGACCTGCTCACACTGCTTTTCAAAACTTCTACGCTAGGACATCGTATGCGGTTGTGAAGGTCCCCAGTTTCGGTGCACATAGAAACGATCTGTTAAGAAACATCTAGAAACCTCACAGATGAGAGATTCAGCTGGGTTCCCGGTGAGTCTCTCGCAAAACCGAATTTGTTTTCAAACGAGTGTATTTCGCTGATCTGTTACGAAGTTTCGACGCCTAGAGATAAACGATCGGCGAGCCAAAAGAACCTTTACCAAAGGAAGTTTTTCAGTACATGTCCGATAGAAATCTACATTACAAAAAGACCTGAATTTCAACATCGCTCGGTGGTCTTGGAAATTAGAGAAGTTAACACGGTGTGTTGAATCAAAAGTGCCCGAACTACAGCTCACACCGGCTAGCGAGGTACGATATAGGACTGTGGAACTTATGAGGAAATTAAGGTCAGCGAGACCTAGTCCCAGAAAGAAGCTTAAGCCAAACCAAGGCAATCCACGTCATCAATGCGGATATATCACGGTCATGCCGAGTCATACAGGGTATGAAGACAAATCAGTCAACAATTTAGCCACAGGACCAAACACGCTTTTTGACAGAAAGGTCACGGAAATCGGACTGCTTGCTTCACAGAGGATTCTTAGCACCAAACCCAAGTCTGCAAAGTCCTCGTAGTTTTGTCCGGTCCCTAAGTCGAATACGCTGGCCAACTTTCACCGATTACCAGAACAACACACAAAGGATCATCCGCTAAGCCGGACTGTGTATTTATCCCAAATTCAGATTACCTATATACCTCTCAGCAACAGTGAAGCCACTTCAACGTGACGCGCTGAATCACACTATTAAGTCCTATGATTTTCAGCAGACAGAAAATCAATAAAATCATGGAGACAATCGGACTTTTGTTAATATCGTTTTTTCCTCTTGAATTCTTGTTCCTAAGTTGAGCAACATAAGGCGTCTTCTAGAGAGGAAAAATACGTCAAGTATCCGTTTTTCCTTCCTTGTACTGTGGATTAGAGAAGGTTTGGAATTATGCTTACATTCCGCCCAGTTTCCATTTAAAGGCCAAAATTATGAGGTTACTAGTGATCCAACCCCGCTGTAACCAGTCTCTTCTTAGCACACGGCAGGTAAAAGTCCGATGCATGTTAATGATGAATTAATTATCATAACGAAATTTGATGTGAATCACTTTCTGTCACCTCAGAACACTCTATTTCGCTTCAGTATAGAGGAAAAGACACCTGGCACAGTGAATATTTTCTTCATTGTAATATCCTCGGAATTACTACCACTTTGAGATAGAGGTTTGCCAGAGGTCAGCCAAATCAAGTAGCAGCCGAGTATGAAGAAGGTTGTAAATCTCACTATGCGATGAAAACCTTCCGTGACCGAGAGCCACACCAAAACGAACACAAAGGAGCAATGGGTATGCAACACGCATGTGGAACACTTCAATCAACCAACGCATAGATAACAGCCAGACCGAGGACCGATCAAAATGAAACAACACACACATGAGACCATCTACGCTCTCAGCTGTGCAGCTTCGATGCCCACACCACACTCCACATGGAGAACCGTACAGCGATAGCCATTTTGAAAGAAGTGTCCGACTAGTCCTGAATACCGTAACAACTACGGTTAATAATACAATGGGAAAATCAATGAACAGTTCAACGTACGAATCACTGAGTATAAGCGAGAGTTTGGGGCAGCTGCGAGAAATTAGGTGGGACTTAATAACTGCACTCCATCCATAGCTGAGAGACATCTGGGCAGTGCTGATAGTGTGCAGCAAATGACTGATCTGAACTCACAGAGATTCTATGCTAAATAAGCGATCATCCAAATGATGCCGTCTGATAACAGGTTTGATGGTGCACAGTTAGATGACATCTAGTCCTGTCTAATTGTATCATACTAGATCAGTTAAACCTTGAGCTCAGAATAGCTCAGCTGTTAAGGCCTGAAACTGTTGAATAACAGGTCCGTGGTTCCAGCCCAACCCCGGCTGTTCAACTACTCATACCTAGGTCGAAAGCTTCCTGGTCAAAAGTCAGGTGTCAGACATGCACACAACATAACATAAACTCAAATGTACACGTAACTTCAGGACGTACATGATGTTCTAAAAAGTCACAGCCCATATGAAGGCGTACTGACCAAAGTTCGCCTCAATGTCAGTTGAATAGTCCTCGATAAAGACCACTCTCGGTGGGTGAAACATCAGACGGCTTTGGCCAAGTATTCAGCAGTTCCCCTCAGGGAAAGCGCTCTAGCTGGTCTAATTTGGGAGGGAGGAGATAGTTTATGGTCGTTCAACTGTAACACCCGTTCGGTGCCTAGCTGTCATGCCATCCGAAGGAAGCACGAGGTCTGGGATAAGTCTAGGTTGCCCAAGCCTAGGCAGGAGAAGTTGAGATGTAGAGGTCGGGCTCGAACCAGGACCTTCCAGTTGGTAAATTAGCGCCCTAAAAACTGAGCCATCTCGCCCCCTTCGGGCGGCAGCCTCCTTATAGGGATTGCCTCTCCCGAACGTGTGAGTAAATAATAATCTAGACACCACAACACAATTAGTAGATTACTTTACTGTTGTGACACTTCGTTAAAAAAACCTTTAGAATAACATGCAACCACTATAGAGGTCCGTTTGGCCATCCACGATTGCCTGCACCATTGTATAAGTTAGAAGTATTTTACAACGCCAAATGGAAATGTTCCAAAGACTCTCGTTTGGTTCAGAAACGTTTCTCGGTTTCATCGTAATTAGTTCCACTTATTCTCACTTACTCGTATTGGAATGAGTCAAGTGCCTACTTAACGCATTGAAGGGGGGAAACTCAAAACACGATTTTTGCATCCCAGTTCTTTATCAGAGAGAAATCGCTCTTCTGGCACACCTAGAATGGTCATCGTCGTTGTGAACCGGGAATCAGCCTATCAAAAGACAATTTTCAAGGCAGAGTTTACAGGGCTGGACCGCAGTGGACCGGGTTGGTCTCTCTTCATCGAAACGGCCGAGTCTGAACTATAGTTATCATCACTTCCATTATTGGCAAAAAATCGGGGGCACTCAAACTCATCTCAACTCATTCAAACTCCTTTTGGAAATAATCCACTTTTACCCGGCCTCAGAAGTTCACATTCTGCCTTCGGTTGAAAGGTGTAGTGGTGCATTTATGGATATCGTTTCAAAAGTTAGTACGAATACACAGTCCGATCTCATATGCATGGCTGTGGCTGAGTGGTGGGCAGTGAACATCTCATTAAGCGTAACTCTTTGTGCTCTTGTGAGAAACTTATACCGGTAACACTCACGGGGAGGGACCTGTTTGGGAAGACATATGGAAACAGGTTTAGCTGATCCAATTTTGTCTGATTGCAGTTCACTTGATTCGTGAGTTCATCGTTCACAACCATGCCGTTATCCTTCCTGGAGGATGTAAGAACTGGAAGTGTCCGAGTTTGAACATAAAATTAACTTTCGCCTAAGAACTATCCAAATTTAATACGTCCAAACGCGAATTCTTAGAATTTCGCGAAAACCTGGAAAGTTCAACAATGTCAACGTTAGTCTAACCTGCCTTCAGTGATACTAAATAATACGATGAAAGTAACCTGCCTTGAACAACCGTTTGATTGTGACCTCCGCTGGATGGCCATAGAAAAATTGCAATAAGCGTTCGGCACTAGCCAATGCATTAGTTTGCTTCGTCGATTCGTTTGGATTTGGGGCAGCGAATTCCGAGAGGTAATGAGTGTTGTTGTTTGATACCATCCAAATTCCACTGGACCCTCCCTTTTTCAATTTACGAGCCGTTGTGGAAGGCCTTGAGCCACCAAAAAGACCGGTCGCAAAGCCACTCAACGACCGGATTTTGCTCCGTTTTCTCGTCTTTCCAGTAGAGGCCTGCGACGACTGTTTCTGTGCAGAAATATAGTCGTCACGAATACGTTGCACACAATCGGAAAGCTCGGCACTATTTTCTGTTAATAGGCTGTAAGATCCATCAGCAACTCCAGAAATATCCAGAGGCCAAAGTTGGAGATTGTGATCGAAAAGTCTTGAGGTGAACCGCCGAGAACACAAAACGTTTGCAACAAAGTGGAAAATCCCCGGGCTGTGACTATCATGAAGATACACTAGAAGCGGAGATGTTTGCTGCAAGTTGAAAAAAAGTTCGGGTCAGTTTTCCGGCAAAAAGACATCGTCCCAATCAATCACAGATGAACCGAATTATTAGATAACAGTGGAAATTGCCGGGTGTAAGAGGCTGAGAAGTGGTGGCGGGTTTGTGTCGCTTGCGACGGACTGGTCATGTATAGCGTCCTCAAAATCGAACTAGGTTGGGTAATGACTGAGAACTTCGAAGCAGAGCAACCGAAAGCAAACCGGCCTTTACAACCCAAGAAATCCCGACTGATTCGTTTTTGGACTTGTATGCTCCACCTAGCATCAGCATTCCCGTGTATAAGTATAAATGTTATATCGGCAAGACTCCACTGTAATCCAAAGAGACGCCTTCCTTACAAATTCCACATATCAAGCATGATCGCTAACAACAGTGGTGTAATGAACTATTTAACTGTCAACTGACACCCATCACTCGCAATACTGCAAATTTCATCGATCTGGCGTTTTGGTGATGACATCCCCATCTCCATTCTCTCTTGAGTATTTAACAGTAACAGGTTGGACCGCTTTTACTCCGCTAGACCCTGGTAACAGCTGACTGACAACAATGACAGTTGGTGGGTTATTATGTGCAAGAGTAGTTCCATCTTCAGGTGGCGTGAGGGAGGGTTCTCGGATTTCCCTAACCTTCGTTTGCTCCGCTTGGTTAACTCTAATTTTGCTATTTTATTCGGAATGCGAATTAGTGTCACTTGTTTCACTGTCAGCTTCGACAGGTTAGGACACCCACGCTTTGTGGACAGCTCCTGTTTATTGTTCGATAAAAGAATGAAACCAGATTGATCGCGGTTTTGCATGTATTTGTCCGCTAAATCTATAGGATCAGTGCGGCAAAGATGCAGACATGCTCGGGTTGTGTGCTCCACCAGCCTTAAAACCTCGACTCAATGGAAGCATTTGGTTTACAGTTTGGATGACGAACAGAAGAGTATTACATCCATGCAGCGATATCTCAAATATCGTACCAACGGAAACATGAGACGGTCTGGTACAACACATTCATTAGAGTGAGAACATCACAAATAAGAAATTAGGCTCGGTTCCAGGTGCGTCTCCTATCAAACCCAAATAGGTATGCTGTTTATGTAGCGCAAGCCCAACAGGTGAATATATATATTACATATAAGTAGTCGAAGTTACCCATTCACTTCCATATCGGTGAATGGATACTTTCGCTGAACAGTTTTTTTCCGCCCTCCTAGGAGGTATACTTTGAGGTATGACACTAACTGACATTAATTCTCCACCTCTCTCAGCCTGAATAAAAAAATAATCGTTCAGCTGTAACACCTTTTCGGTGCCTAGCTGCCATGCCACCCGAAGAAAGCACGAGAGCTGGGATACTGCCAGGTTGCCCAAGCCTAAACAGGGGAAGTCTAGAGGCAGAGGTTGGGTACGAACCACGGACCTTTCGGTCAGTAGATTCGCGCTCTAAGCGCTTGAGCTATCTCGCCCCAGAAAGGCAAAAATATGACGATGTTCGCTTATTCGCAGGTAAGATAGGAACCAAGTTGTACTTGGCCGTGAGTAACGGACCCAATCAAGGGACACATCATTAAATGGAGAACAAAGTCTGTACTAGAAAGGGTATTTGCGAAACATAGCGAATATTCCTGTCTCGGGATAATTTAACGCGGAAAATCACAAAAGGCAATATTTTCTAGACACTTTGGATCTTCCAATTTGTTTGGTTTGTGCTTCTACCAACTGTTGAAGACAGCATGAATTTCCGTTGAAATGAGTAAAATGCCGGACCCCAAGGCATTCACTCAGTCTCATCAAACGGGCAGAATTAATCCGATCAGCACAAGTGTGCGCCCGAAACTTATCTCAGTCGGTTGACGAGCTTGGGTGTTTCGCGAAACCGTCACTGCGATTTCTTGAAAGTCTCATCGTGCCCTGGGTGACAGGCTCTGACACCTTCCAAATCACAGTATGGATGATTGGTTCATTCCTCCAGCGTTTGCTTGTAGACTACTCACCCACAGTCCGAACCATGTCCTGCCGGCCTCGACGTCCGTTCGACCTTTCCAGCTGGGAAGGTGCAGAGGTGTATATCGATCGAACCAGTCCAGAGTGTCTGCATGTCAACGTTGTTTACCATGATATGCCATCTATCATAGTTTGCGAGATCAGGTACGGTGGACGCGCTCATCCGAACTGAATGGGTGTTCAGGTAAGTGAAGCCTACGGCGAGAGATCTGGAAATTTTACAGGCCCTCTGGAAACGGAGCGTTTCACCGATTTTTCCCAGTTGTCTGTGGTAGTCTCTTTTTCCCAGATGCACGCAAATAGACCAGACAAACACTGACTGAGGGTCTCACCTCCCACACTTGAGCAATGAGGATGGGTGATAAAAAGTAAACAGAGCGACCGATGAGGTGACTGTGAAGGATGGCCCTGAAATTCAATTCGGTTTCAAAAGAACGGAACTGTAGAATACCAGGTAATAGCCACCCCATGTTTGATAGGACAGGTTTGATGGTTCGCACTGCGCACTTTCCGCCCGTTCGCAAAATCTGAGGTGTCACCCCAATTTTTCAGTCATCAATCCACACATTCCGTTTCCTTGCAGCTGTGCCCACTTACGCAACGCCTAGGCAGCCATCGATGCTGCTATCTCGCCTCAGACATGCGGACGTTAGACGGACCGGAAACCAATTGTTATGTCGCTCGGGTTCGTCGGTGCGTTCAGGAGTCACCTCATATCAGCTCGTCTTGAGAGTGACACTGACAGACCACCAAATCTGGGCCAAGTGGCGTGCTGACCTTGGGGCAAGTGCGGACAGCCTCAGCGGAACGGAGCCTGCCATCCTAACGATCGATAGCTCCGGTGGGCTGTGCGCACGGTCAATAGGCCACAGGGGACAGCTGTCTGTCTGTGTGTCTCTCTATGGATAACTGTAAGGAAGGAAGCCCTTCCGCAAGTTTGGTGGTAGGATCACGTGGATCTCATCCTGTCAAGGATTCCCTGTGACTGGACGTCCTCGGTGCGCAGCGGCCAGGTTTCTGATCCATAGAGTAATATGGAGCGCACCGCAGCATTGTAAACTCGACCCTTGACGGAGAAGCTGATGTCACGCCTAAGCCGCAGGTGATGCAAGTTCACAAAAGCCGCTCTGGCTTTCCCAATCCGGGTGGAAATGTCATCTAGTGTTATACGATAGAAGGACATCCGTCTGCCCTCAGCAATGCACCATTTACCTTGTTTTCTGTTTTTTTTCTGACGGTAATCCCCGTATTTCCAAACTAACAAAAGCCATTCTTGTTATGTAACTTCCTGTAGGCCTGTTCTATCAGAGCAGGTGTCTGAACTATTTCCAGGATTCGCTACATAGTTTAAAGTTTCATTTTTATTGGAGTGACTCAAGGTTCTTCAGTTTAGCCTTCAAATGTAGTCGTCTACTCACGGTCGGTTTGCTCACTCTTCTGTCATAAGAAGCTAACCAATTGAGAATGACCTCAAGGAATATAGTCGACTTGTATATATTTTACGTTCCAACACATTTTCTAGTTGGAAGCATGATCGTGGTTAGAAGGACAAATTCCATTGAGTTCAGGCTGGAGCAATGAAGGTTACGGTGTCTTACCTTCCTAGTTTATCCGCTTTCACGGGATTTCGGAATTAACCTCATTAGTGAATATGCAAAACTGTGAAAGACAGGATGGGAAGTGCACACTAGTTATCAGGTGAAAGTGCATGTTCATGAAGGAGTTACCGGTAAAACTTACCTGATTCGATAGAATATCGAAACTACGCATTAGTGCGGTCTGAAAGTGTCCTAACAGAAATGGTGGGCTGGAGGGGAATGCTTTGACAAAGTCCCGCCGGAACTCATGGTAGAACTGTGGATCCTCCCTCAAGAGGGAACCATGCAAATCGGATTTTTGTGAATCGGTACTGCTTGCTTTGGAGAATGACCTGGTCGAAACCCGTGGAGATAATCTTCGCTGTCTTTTAATAGGTTTAATTCTGCTTCTACCAGAGGTCTGTGAGTCATGCCCCAATGAAGGCATAAGGTAGTGTGAAGGATGGAGTCGAGCTTCCAGGGACGGTATGGACATCATTTGCGATTCTGCTATCGGGTCCGATACCATGCATAATGTAGTGGTTAACTGTTGCGTAGACAAGGGTTTGTGGAATCCCACTGTGTCCTTGAGATCGAGGAAATCCACAGGAATGCCGATAGAATGTAAATATTTCGCGGTTGTGCATTTCGATAGAATTTGTACAGCCTGTGAAAAGCCTTTGAAAGGAAAAATAGATCCGTAATTAAGTTCTAATGAACAAACCGTGCACAGTTCTCGACAGATGGGTTACAATAAGCAGTTCTCCATATCCGTCATCTGGATAAGATCCCGGGGACTAATTACCATATCGATAAACGGAGACGCATGCTGCCTATTAGTTTTCATGGTAGGTATTACGCACACGTGGATCGGCTGTAATTTGATCAAGTACTGATAGGACATAGCTGACGGTAACCTAGTTAGTAATTAGGCGATCATAACATTCGTAAGCGTACTCCGGTACACTTGTGGCCAGAGCTGAAGCTATTGTTTTGAGAATGTCCGTAATTAAGTTCTAATGAACAAACCGTGCACAGTTCTCGACAGATGGGTTACAATAAGCAGTTCTCCATATCCGTCATCTGGATAAGATCCCGGGGACTAATTACCATATCGATAAACGGAGACGCATGCTGCCTATTAGTTTTCATGGTAGGTATTACGCACACGTGGATCGGCTGTAATTTGATCAAGTACTGATAGGACATAGCTGACGGTAACCTAGTTAGTAATTAGGCGATCATAACATTCGTAAGCGTACTCCGGTACACTTGTGGCCAGAGCTGAAGCTATTGTTTTGAGAATGCATCTAAAGGTTTGTCGTGGTTTGTGCTTCCGCAGTTAGCTTCGAATCTTCTTTTTCTCTTACGAAAAGGACTCAAGCTCTCCAACCCTCTGAAAGAAATGAATGTACACTCTAGCCACACAGATCACCGAGTTATGACCGCTTGCTTTGAGTATTATTTGGAAAGCTGATAAACCTGTCATCTGCTGCTGAACTGTCCACAGTGAAGCTGGAAAGCAAAACAAAACCGACCGAAAATTGTCCCGCACAAGCCACTAAAAGAGGATATATTGCGATTGGTCGATGCAGATTTATTCTTTAGACACTTATGGTTGATGAGAGTCTATGTACCCTGCAATAAAATGTTAGGAAACTGGGCGAAAATGCCCCGGAGGTGATGGGAACACCAAAAGAACTGGGAACTACAACCACACCAGGGAGGAACAAGTTGACAACCGCCACCAGCTGTATTGTGCCGACGTTTGTCCCTATAGATGGATTCAACCCACCTATTTGTTTGCTCAATATCGGGCCACACACTATTGGTCGATTTCTTGACGTCTTCAGTGTTATTCAAAACCGCTTATAAAAGTTCCTGTCAACGTGCTAAGTTCTACCTAGGGGACACAATAATGGAACACCTTAATCTACCAGCAACAGCAGCAGCAATGTCAGTCTGTATCTGAGCACGATACAAACCATTGCTCACACTGAAGTTTTTGCAATGGAACTACCGTACCGTTTAACACGCTAACTTAAGTGGACGACCAGGTAGGAAAAGTCCCATTTACTAGAAAGTCTACAACACCGTTTCGCATCAGCTGTGCCTCAGGGTTTGATCACAAAGACAAGATACTACCCCCAGAGCAGGTGTCACATAACCCCTTCCTTGAGCGAGAGTAAAGCTTTCAGTTGAAGGATAGTTACAATCGAATGATATTTTTATGCTATAAGTGAATGGCGTTTTTTTCAGCGAGTTTAGTACCTTAACGACAATGATCGCAATCTTGATGGGTACGTGTTGTATGCGAAGCTTATGTATACAGTGTGTTCGAACTATTGATCGTATGACTTACTGGTTTGGACACCTTTGAGCTGGTCACGCAGTTCATCCGACCGTTGTTCACCAAAGGAGACAAATAGCGACGATAAGGTCCTCTGGTAAGACGTGTAGAAGTTTTGCGTTAAAATGCCGCGAAAAGACAGTAGTATGTGTAGCCGTATCAGAAATAATGCCAAAAATACGCGCAAAGAAGGAACACTGAAAATAGATAAGCACTGTGGGGTTGTAGGACAATTTAATACTTTGTCTGGCACAAAACCGAATTCACCGTTATCACCATTCTCTTTGGAATGACTAGTCTGAACGAAAAACCCGTGAATAATTTGAAACCCTACACTACAATTTGAAACTTTCGTTGTTTTCTAAGCTTCCACCTCCAATATAACGACAAACATCTTTTGGCTTACTTCTTCCTGCTTAGGTGTTTTCCCCACGCGGTAGATGACTTCTTCAGAAATATTTGGTGAAACATTATATCTAGTACAGTTTGAACGAGTGAGAACTCCCCGATCACTTGACGGTCCACGGGTACTCAGTAAGGATGTGAAAGTGTGCTCCGTCAATTCTCCCGTAATTGCTTTTGTCCGACTAACAGTAAACGAAGCTCCCCCAGGAAGGTGCGAACAAATGTGTGTAGGGATTTGGTTCTGTACGTTCTCGGCTGATGAGGTCGTCGTTCCCGTCAGCCGTTCGCTTCGTTCCGGGCAAAGCGGCACAGTTTTGTTGAGGTAATTTGAGAAATGTGCCAAAGTCACTTGGTTCAGCCATTTTAATGCACTCACACGATTGCTTTTTGGTCCACTCAGATAGCTACAAACCACATCACGTTCTGCTGTTCGTCCGATAGCCACAAGCACGGGATATTGGTTTGGCTGCGAAACAGACACAAAGGATAAGCTACCTTCAAATAAACTATATCCACTGAACAATAAGTCAACAAGTCAGCTAAGAATCTAACAGAGTTTAGCCCGGAGCTCCCAAGGCTAAATTTCAGCCTTGCGAAACCGTTTCTACCAAAGTTTATCCGGAAGCGTCGCATAAACGGTGTGCAAAGCTGAGCCCATAGGTTAATGAGGGAGCGCTTCGCTTAGTAAAATCTACGTTTCTACCGGAGGATATTTTCTTTTTTACTTGGTAGGAGCCCGAGTACAAGGAAGGCCCGTCTGAACAAACATGCCGGTTGGCCCAACAATGCTTACACATTGAATCAGCTGCATTTCGCCTAACACGAGAGATAATCAATAGCTCATTTGTATAGAAGTTAAGTTAACTGCTCAGACTTTTGGCATTGAGTTACGGCTGCTACAGCAAACTCCGATGGCGTACGTCGTATCTAAGTTTTGTCGACCAGGTGAAGGCCACCTCAAATGACGTGCACAATCTGCGGATCATCCATGAAGCGCAGTTTATACCTCGACATTTCCGGCTATATATTCCAATAGACCCTTGTCCGCACACAGCATTTGCATCAAAAAAAGTTGTCTCAACAGGGGCAATGGATTCAATCATTTGTTCAACCACTGGAGTTGTAATTATTTCGTCTACAATCGATTACAGCAGTTGGTCATTCAGGGTGAGTCATTTATTAGTCCTGGGGGTCGTTTTGGAATAAATCAAGTACGGCAGTTGAGAATGACTCACCTCACTCCACTCTTTTAACCACTGCGCCAGTTGTGTGCCAGCAAACGCCGATGCCAAGTGAGCGCGCGCTGTCACCGTAGTGCAGTCCCACGGAACAAGGCCAGCACTACGCTCGAGCAAAAGCGTACGGAATGACTTAGTTCTGTAACTTGTCTCATAAACTTGGTCGGTTTCCTGAGAGTCCGCGCATACGTACTCAAGTTTCCGCTCGGGTCGTGTTGTCACCTCACGTCTGTTTAATTCAGTGCCACTGAGTTCCTCTGCTTCGATTGAAGTCATTCGATGGGGGAAAAGCAAACTGCGAGATGCATTGTTGGTCTGCTTATCCTGGCTTCCACTTGTGAATGATTTATGCCCTACTCGTCCTACTGAGTCATTGAAAGTGCTGTTTTTTCTGCTGCTTCGCCATCTCAACGATTGATCGTTAAACTGACGTTTGAGAGCGGCGACTTGAATTTCGGGAGATGCAGTTGAGCTTCGCGCTGTGCGGGTCAAACTTCTCAGCGGGTACAAAGCATTTCTCCTACCACTCTCGAGATGTTCACTCATTCTGCGTCGACCGAAGCGTCCCCGATACAACTCCGACTGTGGAGAGGGTTTAATTGCAACTACCCTCTGAGCCGCGGTCTGTAGACCATTCGGTTGTGAGAAAGATTCGGATGGTTCAACTTTCGCGCTGGCGAAGGAATACTGCCCAGGGACTATCAACTCCGGGATGATTGGCGTACAATTTCCAGCTTCACAACTTGACGCTTCAGTGTCATCAGTGTTGGAACACAAAACATTTTCTACAAATCTCCTGGTGTGTTTACTTTTTTCATGGTGCAAGTAAAAGAGCATCACGGGCCACTGAAATAGAGAAAACTTGAAAACATTAGCTCTCCGGTAATGAGGAGTCTTCGTTCACTTTATAAAGGATGATCACCGGGTTTGTTTACCAAATCTTTAGATGGATTTACGAAGAAGTGATCAGACGACCGTTCAAGGCGACTGAGATAAGAATCTAGCAGATCAGCAAAATAGACTTATTTGCATACCAATTTGATTTCCAAAGAAGACCCCACTGAATCGCTCGTTTATTACGTTTATTGCGATACTGGCGTATCGTACCAAATGAAACATGAGGCGGCCTGGTGCAGCACATTCAGTTGCTTGAATACATCATAAACGAGAGATTCAGCTGGGTTCCAGGTGAGTCTCTTGTCAAAACAAAATTTGTTTGCAAATGAGTGTATTTCGCTAATTTCGTGCGATTTTGGTTCAAGGAGAACATAAGTTGGATGGAAACTTGGGGACTGAGCCTACCTGATAAGTTCCAATGAGGGTGAAGCTGGTTGTGCGTTTTCGACGTCTTCACCAGCCTTATGAGTAATGTATTAAATCTATTATACCCCTTTTTTGCCAAATTAACAAACGCTGGATTCTTAGGATCCACAAGAGCATACAAGAACAACATTTTGTGTATTCTCAGTTGTCTGGATTGATGCATCATTGGGTATGACTATCGTTTTGTTTTGGGGACAGGATGGTAGAAGTTGTGCTGCTTGACCCGGAAAATCTACTCCATAACATTTCCTGTGGTTTGCACTAATAATGGCGAAAAATGTCAGAAATGTATTTACGCATGGATTTATCAGCTCCAGCCTCCAATGCGTAGCTACCTATCCCACCTCCTCGAATCACCAATGAACTAAACTATGGCAGCTACAATCACTGTACGACAAGTACGCGGTTTTACAGCTGATAATGATGATGATGATGCTGATTTCAGCCAACGCAAATATTTTTTATCAGACTGGTGTATTGTTTGAAGGTGAGTTATCCTGTTCTGCAATAGCAGAAAGATATCATACACTCATGCACTCAGTAATAAAGTTACGCTGAAACCACATTTGTAACCTACCGGTCTTCCAGACGGTCGTTCGCAAAGCTTAGCTGCATCGGAAAGGCTTCCGATGAAGAAGAACGGACACAATGCTACACGTGATTCCTGCGTGTATGTGTTGTCAACCGTAGAGATTTGATCGCCAGGTGCTGGATAAACTTTACTGTTGTCCGCCCGCTCTTTTCCGGCTTCGTTTCTGCACGACGTGACTTGTGTAGTTCCCTGTAAATCTCCGAATGCGGTGCAGTAACGTTCGTAAAAATGAGTGCAGAAGTTCTGAATAATTGTCACCTGATCGGCACTAGTCAGTCGGTTTGCTGGGACGAAAAAAATGGGTGGTTATCACAAGATTCGCATGCAAATGAGAATACTTGTCGGATTTTGTGCAATCTTGGTTAAAGCGGGACATAAGGTAGATAGAATCTCGGGAACTGTGTCTACCTGATGAGCCCCAAGAAGGGCAAAACCGGTCGTGGGCTGTTGAGGAGTTTTCAGCAACCTTGTAAATAGTACGCTTTATCTGTGTGAGTTAGTGCGATATCTCGAATACTGTACCACGTGAAACACGAGGCAACCTGATGCAGCACCTTCAGTCGAAGAACAACACCACTATGATAGATACAGATGGGTTTCGGGTGAGTCTCTCGTGAAAACCACATGGTGTGTAAATGATTCTAAAATTTTGGTTATTCTGCTACCTCATTGTTTCGGTGATGGTGACGTTAAAGAATAGTGGTGGTTATCAGAGATGGAGATGAAAGTACCAATAACAACAATAATAAAAAACAACAGTTCTGAGAAGGATCATGATGATATCGCTGAAGATAATTACATATATAGCTTTCACTCCATGTACACCACCATCCGCTACCATCCGCTAAATGGACCGCTTTTTCAAAATCCCGGAAAACAAGAAGCCTATTATCGAATGCGTTTACCGATTGATCATTCGGGGCCAGGTTACTATCAACTACCGTAAGCTTTATTGGTTCTGTAGTGGTGTGTACCCTTGTATCGCCGTGTCTGAATTTGCCCCCTGGTGCAGTAGACCCTCCTAATGCAGTCGCCGTCAGCACCGTTCGAAACTAATCACTGTCGAGCTGGAAGCACCGTGGCCCTGTCATAATCCAACGTTTTCCCGGAAAAGCTGAGGTATTGTGGTCGAATTTGGTCACAGAGTTTCCGTACGCTGTGAAATTTTGGCCAGTACCCTCATTTGCCTGGGCACCATTTCCTTTAGCAGTTACAGCGGGCGTGGATTTTCCTCTATGATCTCCCTCCGTCACTCAGCTAAGCTATTCTTTCTCCACTGAACATCAGATGTTTAGTGAAAAAGTTACATTAGTTCAACCGTATGTTAAATAGGGGTTGTTAATTCTGGAGCTGCGATTCACACTGCACTTTGTTATGACTGAACCTTCTGGAGGGGATTTATTAGAATTTGGTTAACTGATTTTGGGAATCGCTCGTTCAGCTTCAAGACAGCGTGCATGCCGAGATTCTTGTGATCACAATTTATATAGCCGAATATGTTTTACATAACCTTACCCATGTGTTAAATTTGCTTGAAGGCTAACTACACTATTCCCCTTCATGTGTAAAGTGCACCCTAAGGACCGGTCGAAACCGCGCAGGAGAAAATCCTTTTAAAATGTTTCCTACGTCAAAAATTAACTAGTGTGAAGGAACACGCAGTCGTCTTTTTACTGTGCTGATTGTGTTCAGTATGGAGAGCGAGTGATAGGAGAACAATCAGACGTCTCTGGTATCGAATGCTCCGTGATACCTATATTTAACTCTTGTAGATTAGACAGAACATAGAAGAAACTGAAATTTGCAAATCATTCCGTGTTAATTATCCCCAGAGCACATTCATGCTAAGGGCAAAGTTTGTGGGATGGATCACTCCTCACGCTCTCAGCGGTGTTTTTGTCTTTGTAGATTTTTGCAGTCGGAAATGGTGTTCCAAACAGTGAAGAGATTGAACTGAAAGTTGAACTGATAGGTGTATCTCGTCCTAGAACCAAATGACGTTCATTGAGACAGGGCTTGTCTTTTGCTTCATGCACTGTCAAATTACCATTTTTCAGCAGGTCAACTAACGGCAAAATTGCGTTGACGATCAGATCGTATGCAGCCACGACCCAAGGAAAGTGTATTGTGTGATACAGGCACGCGTACTCTCGACAGTCGAAACAGAGACCCTCGTATACGGAAACTCAAACTGGGAAATCTAAACCTCGGATATCTACCTCTGATTTCAGTTTTGGGTGGCTACGCAGTTCAACCAAGTTGGATGTCAAACTTTTGTTTCCTAATTGGTCAGATGCAAATCAGATGGGCAAGTGTAATCGGTTGGACGTTATCGAGTTGCGTAACATCTTAGAAAGTCAGTGAAACTAAACTTTGAATTGGTCTATCGATGCAAATTTCTGGTGCAAAAGAACGCGCATTCTTTTGGGGGTAAATCGTGGACAGCCTATCGGCAACTAATTCACATTTCCGGATTAAGTTTGTACGATACGCCAGTGCATTGAACGGACAAAAGGTAGCATTGAAATGGCAAACCTGCTGTTCTGTCGAAACAACGCAACTAAAGATAAGCTTAGTAAATACAATTCAACTGTTCAACTCTGTTCAACGCACTACATGCATACTACACTACTACATGATCAGTTTGATTCCAATTTTACAGTAGAAAACGGCTTATCAAGTCACATTCTGATCAAAGGAGCTTCGAAGTTTGATCTAACCAGGAAACCAACACTTCCTAGGGATTGCCTGCAAAACCGAATGCACGTTGACAACTTCTTAACATATCAGCATCGAGGGTCTTGGGCAATCCAATAGTGTGACACACACCAAGAGATCCGTTCCATTAAACGAGGTTGCACGTGGACGTTGTGAGGCACGGTGCTGCAGTGAGCGACTTACTGAATTTTAAGAACTTGACAAATGTAACCGGTGTTTCACTAAGTGATGTGGCAATGTCAGCCGAATACAAACATCAGAGATATGAAGTGAGTCTCTATCATTCTTCACCAGTCTCTGTTGCCAACTTTCGCTGTAATGTCCCCTATAATTTCTCACGGAGCACCTTTGCGTTGTGGGTGTTAGTTGACTAGTTCCCTGATGATCCGTTGATAAGCTCTTATGATAGTGAAATTCGAGTCCAGTGGTTCCTGCCATCGGTGTTGACTTGACGGAAGTCCATGTACACTTAAGATGAAAACCAAATGTCATTTTGTGACTTGTGTTTGACCAAGAGGAGTGTGGCAACAGATTAGCATGCTTGATCACTGTGACTCGAATGAGAACCTCCCGCTGTAATGAATAAATCCAACGAAGAAAAATCAAGCCAGTTGATAACAGCGGAAACCAGGGAACAGAAGGCTAAATCCTTGATCAAACGAAACGGTCCTTCAATCAGTTGAAAAACGCTTGGAACCGATTGAGTAGTCATCGTTTTCGGAATGGTTTGGTAACAATCGGTAGATTTATTGCTGGGCAACGTTTCGCTTTTGACACAAAAGCTTCGTCAGGCCAAGTGACTAGGTTACGAGGTTGGTCGAGATTTAAGGTGGAAGGAGAACCAATCAGCTAAGTCAAGCTACATCTCTGTTGGGTATCGCCCGAGGGGTTTGGTGTGTTGGGGTGGGTGACCAAGTGTTAGGCCGATGGGGAACCTACATGGATTTGGGTCCAGCCTAGGGTCTAGTTCTTCCGGTTCGGTTCACGTGAAGATCCCTCTTGAACTTTGGTCGGGTTGGGATTTCCACCCCCGATTTGCTAATGATTCTACGTGCATTGACACCCGCACACAGTCACGTGTCAACTCCGCTTATCTAAGACCGCTTTCCATATGCTTGCCAGTTCCACACCCTCGATTCTGTTCACGCTGTGATGTTTGCTGATTTCCACCGCCTCGGCTATCAGCCGCGTGTGAACTGGTGTGAATCGCAGTCCCCGTCTTAAAACTTCCACATTATCTAGATTTATTGTATGTCCCGTGTCTAAGGCATGCACCGCCATCGTTGAGTCTTTGGCCAGCATTTGGTATTCTATCGCATTCTTTGGTGGTTTGTTTATTCTCCTTTTAGGCTCACCAATTCTGGTTTGTACCTGGCAGTTTAGTCCTACGTAAACCTTAGTGCAATCGTTGCAGTTAATTTTATACACGCATTCCCTAGTCCTTTCAACGGAGAGGGGATCCTTCAATCGCACCAAGACTGAGCGAAGCGTTCTTCCCTTCTGGAAAGCTACTCGAATGTTGGCTGAGTTCAGCATCCTTCAAATAACCTCCGATGTTCCTGCTTTATATGGAATGACTGCTGTGCCAATCCATTCCTTACTGAGTCTAGATACCGGAGTCAATATCTTTCTTAATTGACGCCTGATCAAACTCACTGGGTATCCCATTTCTTGAAGTCTGTTGGCAACCTCGATTTGAGCTGCCGTTCGGTCGATCTCTTCTGAGCATAGCGCTCTGACTCGGCTAAACATAGATGAGACAATACTAGCGTACGCAGACTTTGGGTGTGCTGATGAGTAGTTTAAAACGGTTCCTGTGTCTGTTGGTTTCTGGTAGATAGTAGTTTTTAATTTTCCACCATTCTTATGTGCGTCCGAGGTGGATTCTATCTCCATGCTAAACTTGATGTATGGATTTAAACTATTGAGATAGTCGTGGAAGCTGTTCACGTCATCTCGTTTGATTACGAAAAACGTGTCGTCAACATAACGCCAGAAAACTTTCGGTGGACAGTGATATCCGGCCAAGGTCAGTTGTTCGAATTCTTCCATATAAATATTAGCTAAAACTGGGGATATTGGAGACCCCATTGCAAGACCTTGTTCTTGTGAGTAAACACTTGTGTCAAAAACAAACTGATCGAGATTCAAACACACTCTTATGCCCTCGACTATTTCATCCACCGAGAGCTGTGTCCATTTCTCAAGTGTCGTGTCTGCCAGTAACAACCTCTTAGTTACTTCCAGAGCACCTGCCCTAGGGATGTTGGTGTACATTGAGGCTACGTCAAAACTCACGAGGACTTCGTCCATCTCCACGGGAAGCCCTGCGACTTTATTGGCAAAGTCGTACGAATTTCTAATGAAGGTGCTTGATTTCCCCGTGAGTGGTTTTAGTATACCAGCTAAGTATCTGGCTCGCTCATGTGGTGGCGAGCCTATACCATCCACTATTGGTCTTATCGGAACATCTGCCTTGTGGATTTTTGGCAGTCCGTAGAGTCGTGTTTGAATCGCACTCTTCAACCTTACTCTTATTCATTATTGAAGTAATGCTGCTATCGGTAATTTGAAAGGGTCCATCGGCGAGGTGTTGCCTAACCTTTTGAAGATAGTCGGTCTTGTTCATTACTACTGTGGCTTTACCTTTATCGACCTTAGTAATGACAATACTATCTACCTGTCTCAGTGTGTTCAACGTTCTCCGCTCTGATGGTGCGATATTCGGAGCTCCCGGCTGTTGGGATTTTAGGACCGTGACCAATTATGCCCGTAGCTTCTCAGCCTCCGCTGAAGGAAGCTTTTGAAACACAGATTCGACACTTGGGATTATTTCCTCCGCTCTTATTACCTTTTTGCTTACGGCGAAGTTTAGTCCCTTTTCTAGCAGACAGCGTCCGTCTTCGCTCAGTGGTCTATCTGACAAGTTAACTACGCTACAGTAATTGGTAGATGGTTTCGTCCCTTCTGTGACCTTTCTAGAGTCCTGAGTCACGGAAAGCAGTTGATCGAACTTACATATATGTCTATCCTTACATTTCCGGCCCTGCGTAAGCTTCACTTCTGTGGACTTGGTGTTGAGCATCTGGAAGTCGGCACGTGAGATTGTTGTCTGAAGATCGTGGCTGAGTCGACTGGCGTGCCGGTGTACATCGTTTTTTTCTTCAAAGTAACTGCACATTCACCCATATCGTTTTCTTATTTCACTAAAGTTTGTGGACGAATAAGTAGTCGAGGGTAGCACGCAACATACTGATTGGTCTTTTGGTAAAAAATGGACTGCATTTCCGTGTAGCCAGTGTTGTATACTTCATGTGTTATCGAGTGTAATTTTTATACTGACAAATGATCCGCTTTTGTAGCCTAAGGGCCAAGTAGCTACACTGTTTTTGACCTTTATACAAACGTTGATTATAAGCAATCGTCATCCTTAGCTCGCCAAAATAGCGAACATGAGGACCAACTTACGCCATGTTTCTGCATTCCGTTTGCACGTTTCTGCTGTTGTTTTTGGGCTGGTAATTTCTCCGTGCTCACTGGTTACACCAGAATTAGGGGTGCAGTTAGACAAAGTTGAACGTCCTCCAGATGATTGAAATAATTTGACATTACAGGAGAACATTGGCCTACGGAATTCCATTGCGAGGATTCCTGTAAACTGATAGCGCGAATCCAGATTACAATGCAGTTTTGAAATGTACCGGTTGATAGTGCTTGTCTCCGATACCACGTTGCTGTCAAAAACCGAGGTTTTGTTATCTGATACCGGG
The DNA here is from genome assembly GCA_003604175.2 of Clonorchis sinensis. Lineage (NCBI taxonomy): Eukaryota > Metazoa > Platyhelminthes > Trematoda > Opisthorchiida > Opisthorchiidae > Clonorchis > Clonorchis sinensis. Next base: position 7,650,301 of record CM030373.1, read on the forward strand.
TCTTCATCACGAGCTTGAGGAGATATGCCACTCGTGGTGTTGCTGTATTCTTTTGGAGATTTTTTGTATTCGGTAGTAATCTGAACGCTACTGCGAGTGCTCTTTGTTTCCATCGTGTTGCTTTCCGAAAATCCTCTACCAGTTCCACATAATTTAGTGCCCAGTTATTGCTAAAACTAAAAGTTAAGCAATTGTCAGCTGATCAATGCATGTTTAGATTTGTCCAGTACTCTCTGTCCTTCCCAGCTGACTATGCCCCCATTTTGAAAGGCATCACGTGATTCCATCCACCTAACCCCGGTGAGCCATTGATAAAAAATCGAACGAGATATAAGAAACCAGAAGACTGATCACACGACTGTTGTTAACATATCCAAGGTCACGTTCCTCTTAGCATCTGAAGACTTTTTCGAACCAGAACAAAAGAGGATACTGCCGATGAAGATTTTGCAGTAGGTGAAAAAATATAAAATCTGATTCAAAAATCTACTTTTGTCTGAAAATGACCGGCCTGGTAACCCAGTGAATCCTATAAATCAGGAACAATGTTCACACCTCACTAAATAAAGAACTGAGTACCTATGCTAAGTTCCCCTGGATGCATAGTGGTCTCACAGGTTGAAACTAGATAGACCATTGTCACATACCTTTCTGGCCTGCTGATGTACATACTTGCTAATGGCCAGTTGTTCAATGATAACTTTGAGAGCTCCTGGAATTCTGGGATTTTTGTCAATAGCACTCTCCTTTTTCCCATGCACTGTGGTTAGTTCGCTCAAAAAGAGGCATAAAATCAATCAATTCCTTAACCCTGACCGGCGGGTCTGTAGAACAAGATAGGTCATGATATTCTGGATGTCTACTTTCATGTAGGATGTCTATTCCCGGACAAGGATCACGTTCTGAGTGCTTCCGTCTTGCATCAAAAACCTATTTGTTCCTGGAGCAAATAATCTCCGAGGAAGGAAATGACATTATTTGTTGAAAGAGTTGGCCCTCAAGTTTGTCTTCAAATCATCATCACCATTATCATCATCATCATCATCATCATCATCATCATCACCAACAACAACAGCTGTAAAAACCGCGTATTTGCTGTACAGTGATTATAGTTTAGTTCGCCACTGATTTGGGGAGTGTATAGATAGCTACGCATCAAAGGCCGTAGCTGACATAAGTGATGCGAGGTTACGTGCTTGCATGCGACGATGAACACCCTAGATGTCCAATTGACCTGAGTGTTTGTAGTATTACCGCTGTTATACTTGCCGATGCCTCACAAATTAGCGGGGACTCGAAGCCTTTTCTTAACCCTAGTTGCAACCAAGTGGGTTGGAATCGAAACAGTGATGAGCTCCATCAGGTGGCAGTTTTAAATCCGAGTGACGAATTAACAGACAGAGAATTAAACGGAAGCGCGGAGGCTACCAGCCACCTAAGCAGACTGAGCATAGCCCCTGAACGGAACGCGTTACCTGAAAACATGCGACCAGCTCAGTCCGTTTACGTGCATAAATCTGACCGATCCTTCAAGAGCCTGGGAGTGAAGTAAGAACATAAAATGTCTTTTTTGTGCGCACTATCTAGGTTGTTGTGGAACTGTCATCAGCCTTTCTTGGTTGCACTGGTGTTCCCCTATAACTACCACCAGTACCAATAAACCAACCAGCTAACCAATCACGAAACGTATCCAACTCGAGTATTTCCCATATGTTCATTGATTAGGCCAATCTTGGCACTATAGAAATGTGAACTGAACGCGAACCGACTATTCTTAGAAACCAAGGTGAAAATTCTGTGACTGCTTTGAAGCATCGGATGCAGACCTGGTCAACCGACAGAGAACGGGGCTTTAAACTGTACGGTGGCCCCTGAACCCTGCCCAATTCTTCATCCCGCTAAGAATTGCCCAACAGCCGTTGACATACTGGGTGTAATCAGATTGCCGTGAATAGTCGGAGCAATATGCACACAGAGATTGTGATGCACTGTCAGTAGCGAAACGATAGATAGTTCTTGGTTTGATTAGACAGTAACAGTCGTTTACCAACAGAGTTCCAGAGAAGACGACTCTACTGGTTGTTGAGTTTTCGTGGTTTTCCGCCTATTTAGAATTCTTTGAAATCTTGTGAATCGTCTGCATAATAGTCATCTTGTCTTGTTGTAAGGTTCGAGCAGTGCAAGGGCCGTTACAGTCTTTATCTGGAACACTGATGTAGCGTCCCCGATCAAGACTTATGAGTGACGCGCGTTCCTAACCATTCCGACACACCAGAACACTTGGCATAATCCGGGTAGCGCAGGACTATTAAGTGGACCTAGTAAAAACAGACGGCAAACCTTGACCTTTCAAACTGATAGGGGAGGCAAGCGATTGTATATCAAATAACAGGAGCAAAGCCCGAACGCATCCAGAGGAATGGTTCGTCGATTAGATAAATTTTGTTAGGGTTAGAGAGAAAGGACTCGAAAAATGGTTGGCAAGCCGTGGACGAAGACAGACAGGGGGGCAGACAAGGATGAGCGCGTGATGAACCAACTTTCTCAATAAGAGAACGTACGAAAGGTGACGGGTGAGCATGATGGTCCTTATTGACAAGTTCATTCAGTGATCACATCCCAAGGAGTTTCGCCAAAGAAAGACAGTTCTTCGGTCACTTTCACAGGTGCTTAGATAATGGATCGTAATCAATTCCAGGCTAATTTTAAAATGTCCTCCACGGGAACCAAATCAATCATTGTGTTCTGCTTTCATTCACTCAAGGGCATCAAACACTAGAGGTTACCTAGAAAATTGTAATGTCTTTTACACTGTTCCACCTTCCTATGTAACGTCAGCACATTGAGATGCTAAGATTCAATGGAGATTGTATTGCCAAACAAAAGTATTTGAGTTTCGGTATGTATGCGACTTCATGGCTGCGTTGTACTCCTGAACACGACAGCATAGGGTCACCTGAAAGAAGTCGAATTTGCGGACTATTTTCCACTTATGGAAATTGGTGTAAGGGTGATACTTTGAATGTTGCTGCCACTCTGCTCGGCAGAACAGAGGTTAGTTGGGTAAAAATGCCCACATGGATACAACCTAGTTTAGGAATAATATAAACGGGAGTTGCAAGCAAATTGTAATTCATTCGAGGGTTAAAGCCAAATTATGTACAAAACGAGTTTTTTTATTGCAACACGTACCATTCTTTGTTCAAATAATGGGAAAAGGTTGACAGGAAAATTGCATACCCTAGATGCTTTTGGTTTATTCCCCGTTCAGCATAACTGCCACAAGTTCGCGACATACACTTATTTGCAAACAAAGTTGGTTTTGCGAGAGACTCATCTGGAACCCAGCTGAATCTCTCGTTTGTGATGTTTCGCATTACGTATATACATGTATCGCGATGTCTCGAATATCGTAGCAACTGGAACATGAGGTGGCCTGGTGCAGCACATTCAGTTGCCTGGAAACATCACAAACGAGAGATTCAGCTTGGTTCCAGGTGGATCTCTCGCAAAACTAAATTTGTTTGAAAATGAGTGCATTTTGCTAATTTTGTGCAATTTGGTTTCAAGTAGAACATAAGGTTGAAGGAAACTCGGGGACTTCCCTACCTGATGAGCCCCAAGAAGGGCGAAACCGGTCGTTGACTGTCGAAGAATTTTCAGCAACTGTACGCATACCACAAGCTCGTTTGGAAACGTCACGACATATGGTGTCTATTAACAACTATTTTACTGTGAGTTTCTAGAGGATCGTATAGATAGGATTTCGGAATTACAGGCAAACACAATCCTTCCATGCGCATCAGACTCTCGTATTGTGTTCATTTTAATGTTGTGGGGTTTTGTAAAGAACGTTTATGGTGTTGAACCTGTGGAAACACTGATGCACCGGACAGTTTCTGTCACCTCATCCTGAAAGATAAGGTTATATTATACTGAGGGACTCTGAAACACTACAAAACTGCTTCATTTCTGTGTGTACATATCAAAACTTCGCAACTGCCGAGGAATACTTGAATCCAAGCTTCTGCACGATAGCTGTATTTTCCACCAGTTCGCTTCCTGATGCTGAGCAACAGCATGGTTGTCTTGCTCCTTGGACGTAGCGCAATTCCTCGCTCAACCGACCAGTTACGAGTGGGAGTCTTACAAAATAAAACCTGAAAATGGGTACGGTGTTTTCATTCCTTTCATTCATTTACACTACGCTGGTGGTGAGGCAATTGTGCTTGGTTTTGTGTCAGCTGTGACTCGGAGGACGGCATAGGATGGTGGAAGCAAAATGTTTTGTGCTCCTACTACTTGGAGGGAAGCAGTAGTACAAAAATCAGAAGCAGTACTAGACTCCATTGCCGACGGAAAATACGTGTTCGATCCGTCCAAAATATATGCTTTCAGGACATATGACCCGCAATACTGTTAACTATTCAGTAGTAGTCGCTCGGTTTTCCCCAAATAAGCCGTAGTTATAACAGAGTAGATGACAACTATTACCGGGTTGGGACATTTCAGCTTGACGACAGTGTTATAATGATATTCGATCTGATCCAGAGGAAGTCAGGCACAAGAGTTCATCCGTCCTTTTTAGGACTCCACATATTGATATGCATTGATCTGTCACATGACCAGAATGAGGGCCACGGGTCTATCGACCACATGCAGAAACCTTATGAATTTGATTTAGAAAACACACTTAAGTTCTACCCTCTACTCACCCACTGACCAGTCATTTGCGGTTGATTTCATTTTTTCGTTCTTTCTGGACCCACCCCGAGGGAACTTTCGCTAGCAATGGAATTGCACCCATTTTTGTTACGAACTTCATGATGGAAGTTTTAAGTTTAAGTTGGAAATCCATAATAATTTGCTCTCTGCATCCTGTAAGGATTGAAACTTTGGTTGCAGGGGTTATTATAAGAAAAGGGGATAAGGGATAAAGAGGCCAAACTAAATAAATTCCCTATTTTCAGGGAATTAGCCAGGTGAAAACCGGTCTGACCGTTCATCCTTTTTCGGTCAGTGTTGGGTGTGGCAGGGTACTGTTAAACCGGAGAGTGAGTTCATGTCATTAATACTCCCTTGTCCAGCTGATTCGAGGCTCCAGATGCAAATGGTGTTGGCCCTGCAGTTGTATATGCCAACCGAGCATTTCACGAATGTTTTCTTCCATTATTAAACGTCTTATTTCCTTTCTGAAGAGAAGCTGACTGAGATATCACCCAACTAATGGTGTCAGCGGTCTGCAACTAGATTTCCAGTCAGAATCGTTTCGTTATCGTTTCCACTGCTGACGGAAAGTTGGCTCACTCAAATTCGCCAAATAATTTGGAGCATAAAATACGAAGTCCACGATATTTGAATTTGATGTTAGCCGTCCTGAATGAAAATTCCTTAAAAACTGCAGGAGCCATTTACTTGAGTCTAGAATTACTAAACCAGTTGCTCAAAGTGAATGGGTGCATTTACACGCATAGAATAAGTTTTAGCAAAAAAAGTTTATTTGATGCTGTGTAAAGAGTGTAGATTTTTCTGTGGAAAGAATGTGCGGTCGCTGGAGCTAGTAAACGGATTAACACGTTTTTTGACAACTGTGAGCATTTGGTGGGACAGACCGAGGTACTCACTAATGATCAACCTGTGGTATCGAACAAGCTGATGGACACCGGTACACAATGTGCAACTGCACCTGTATGGTTTCCGTTGAGCTCTGTGCCCGGCCTGAACCTAAGGGGAAAAGACCGGACAGAATGGATCAGTCCTAAGTCCATCAGCACGTCCAACTGGTGGCCAGTAATTGTCAGTTCGAGTGGGCACAACTGAAAAGGCGAGGCCCACATTGCATGCAAAAGGTCATGTGGTGGCCCTCACCACACACAAGAAACACCATAGGTACACACGTGGCCAGGTGGTTCAAGCCATTGTTCAGTCTTCCCTGTAAAGCAATGCTCAGAAATTCATTTCTAGAATCCATTTAGATTTGGAGTTAGGGGATATCCAGACAGGGTTTTGCTGCATTGGACAAGAACAACCTAGCATGGTGCTCTCTCCGCATAGACTGAAGACTGCATTATCAATAACCGAACCCGGAAAACATCTTGGTGGCTTCTGTCATGACTCAACGTGATTCCGTCCGCATGATGATTATTGCAAGTCACTCCCAGCGACATCACAGACCTAGCGATCTTAAAACTTTGTAAGGTTAGGGATGATCTGGTACGCTTACTTCATCCGTCAACGATTCAGCGATGGATCACTTTGTCCCCTGGTGGCCGATAAATCCGATGCTCCCAGCATAACCACGACGAAAGTCGCTGCAGATACAGACTGTTCTTCAGTAATATCCTGGCGTTGTATCAGATCCAGCACTCCAACATGAAGTTAGCGACCGAATAATTCCATTTTGGATCGTTTCCACTCGTGTCGCTCTGTTTTTTGCTTTCATCTTCCACTACGCGGGATCCAGGCTTGCCGCTTTTAGGCTTTCAACCAAGGTCTCCGGATGTCGAAGGCTTCTGCTGGAACTCCGTTTCTTCACATTCAGATGAACATATGAAGGTTGCCTAGGACTCTTGTGCCGCTTCATTCGGAAAACGAGTTCCAGACTCCGTGGATGGTTTAGTGTGATCATGGTGTCCATTGGATCACAGTGTACTCTTTGAAGGTCCTTCGAATGGAGCACTCACTCAGCCCGATGTACACTAAGTATCCACTCAGGATATTGCGCGTGAAAGCTGCTAAGGGAACGGAAGTTGCGTAGATAAATTGTCAGTGTTCCAACGGCAGTCTGATAAGGCGTACTGATACACGAGATGCGAGTGCATCAGAAACATAGTTGGGAGAGAATAGATGAGAAACGGTGGTAAAATATGCTAAACAATAGTTTCTTTGGTGGAGTATACTACAAATAAGATAACTGAAAACTATCCGACAGTGTATGACCGATTTTTTCCTTTTTGTGTCCTACAAAGTACGCTTGGTTCCGGGTTTCTGTTAAGCTTGTGTTATACTTGAATTCAAATGGGTCCCGCCAGCTTACTGAACTGAAAGCCTGGGGTTCAAACCCAACCTCTGTATCTCGGCTGCCCCTGCCTAGGCTCGGACAACCTGGCAGTAACTCAGATTCCATGGTTCATTCCTTTATGGCTGCTACTCACCAAGAGTGTTACAGATGAACGATATTTTATGATGGCGTAGGCCTGTCTGCCGAAAATTTTTCCTCAACTACATAAAGATTTCCCTGATCTGATTTGACGTTGGAATGCGTCGAACTATTTGCTAGGGAAGGTTACTGAGACCCCTGGAAGCCTATCCTCCAGACAACATGCAGAATAACAGTTTCCAAAAGCCATTATTAGCCCGCGAAAAGTGAAACTTCCCCAGTTTGAATCTTCAGTTTTAGGAAAGATTAGTGGCAATTCACGACAGCGATTGGTATGGTCGGTAAAAGTTTTAATTTCGGTGATAAGATTATGAAGATCAAAGCCTCTAGAGGACAAAGCTTCAGACAGAAACCAATGGGCAGTCAGTCGCTGCCACTTACTGTAGCCATCTTCCCGGAAAATGCTCAGTCGACATCAAGAATATCCCTGATTGCTGGTGCCCATGAAGCACACACAGTAGCAAGGTCTGCGTACAACGACATCCAGCTTCCATTCCATTATCCAATGCTGTAATTTATCTGGTGATCTACTGGTTCTGCGACAACTATAGCTGTTGAGAGTCAAGTTTCTAATTGTCTTCGGTTGTGATGGCACTGGTCTTAGCAGAACATTTTTGACAGCAGCAGTCCGAAAATTTGGAAATATGGCTTTTGCAGGATATCAACAACCCTCTAAGTCAGCACCAACAACATGCGTCCAACAATTGTGTCCAAAACATGGAATAATCTGCCCTCCCCCGTCAAAATATTGGCTTGTTAAACTTTTTAGACACCACACTGTATGATGCGACTCATCAAACCACATCACAATTATCCGGCTGTACTTATAGACTTATGCTGGTAAATACCTAAAGAGAAACACTTTTCTTGAAGGGAGCTACTCATAAGCAAGAGATTCAGCTGGGATTCAGTTGAGCCTCCCCTACAATCATAGTGGTGTACAAATGAATAAAGTTCACCAATTTCGTAAACTTTGGTTTCGAGTAGAACATAAAGTTGACGGAATCTCGGGGGCTGCACCTACCTGATGAGCCCCACGAAGGGCGAAACCGTTTGTGGGCTGTCGAGGAATTTTCAGCAAACAAATGAGTAGTTTTCCTTATGAAAATGTACTACGATAGCTCGAATATCGTACCAACTGAAACAAGAGGCGGCCTTTGTGCAGCACATTCAGTTGAAGAACAGCATAAACGAGAGTTTCACTTGATTCTTCCGTGAAAACCAAGTTGATTTACAAATGAGTGTATTCGTCGAAATCAGTCCAATTTGGGTTCAAATAGAACATAAGGTTGACGGAAGCTCGGGGGCTGCACCTACCTAATGAGCCCCAAGAAAGGTGAAACCGGTCGTGGGCTGTCGAAGAGTTTTCAGCAACCTTATGAGTGGTTTCTCTTATGAAAATATATCGCGATATCGTACCAAATGAAGCATGAGACGGTCTTTGTGCAGCACATTTATTGAGAGAATATTATAAACAAGTGTTTCAGCTGGGAGTAAGTTATGTTTACCAGTATAGCAAACTGACGTGCAAACGGATGTACTTCATTTCCATGCATTATCCAATTACCAACTGAACAACTGTAATAAAAGGAAACGAGCGGGAAACTTGTTCTGAAACTTTTGCGGGCAAAACCAGAGAGAAAGGCAAGAGCCGAAAACTGGTTGAAAGTGTAATAATTTTCTTTCTCAAAAGCTCAAGGGTAGAAGTGTCGTAAGTCTGTGTATGGATTATGTGAGCTTGATTTACGAGTCCTTTTTATTCCTATGCTGTCCAGAACAAGGACGACGCACTCTCCATCAGTGTTACCTCTTTCCGAAACAGGACGGTTGCTTTTCAGGAAACTAATAGCTGACGTTTTTGGAATTCCATTAACTGATCTACTTCTAACTCATTGGTTATTTACTTGGGATTTAGTGTGGGGTTCACTATCTGTTACGTGTGTATTTAGGGTGAAGACTCCGAGATTCTTATTGTTTCATCCTCAAGAACCAGTACAAACTAGCAATAAGATTGCTTTTTGGTACCGGTTTTCCGTCTCTGAAAAACAGTAATGGAAAAGGCGGAGGGTCCAAGGAAGATTAACCACTTTAGAAAGAGAGAGGAACAATGTAGAGAGAACACTGGAAGAACTAAAAGACTAATCAGAATGGGCTGCTGTGATAAGCACTCTACTATTTACCTACGTTACGTGATATTTACCTTAGCGGAGCCTTTGTTCATCCCGATCGATCGCTGCCGAAATGCAACAAAACGTTTGCGATCACGTGGTAGTTAGATAAAATGATTGAGGCGTACAAAGCCAACTGATTCCAGGCTTGGTGGCCGTTCACATTGATAGTATCAATATTTTTGTACTGAGCTTTGAATAAGAACCCGCTGCTCAACTGAAATAATATGCACTGATTGTCTTTCCTGCTTTTTAACACCATAAGTTGGTTCGATGATTGTGCGCTCAATCCAAGTGCCTCAAATGGTAATGTAAAATACACGGAACACTTTTCTCTGTTAAGTGTTGCACTTCCGACATGTCGCTAGTTCACCACTCCACTGTTGTATGGCTGTGCGCGTCATGCTGGTTACTTCCAAAAATGGATCGAATATTGCGACACCATGTAAGTGAAGTGCGTTTGGCTTCACACCACAATGAGCCAAAACTTGATGGATTACGGGAGAAGCCGGCGGCGAATCCTGTTTGCTATTTTACGCGACACGTTTAGGGAAAATTTCGCCTTTTGCAAACAAATTTGGTTTTGCGAGAGACTCACTGGAACCCAGCTGAATCTCTCGGTTGTGATGTTTCCAGGCAACTGAATGTGCTGCGCCAGGCCGCCTCATTCAGTTGCCTGGATACATCACAAACGAGAGATTCGGCTGGGTTCCAGGTGAGTCTCTCGCAAAACCAAATTTGTTTGAAAATGAGTGTATTTCGCTAATTTCGTGCAATTTGGTTTCAAGTAGAACATAAGGCTGACGGAAACTCGGGGACTGCGCCTACCTGATGATCCCCAAGAAGGGCAAAACCGGTCGTGGGCTGTCGAAGAATTTCCCGCAACCTTATGAGTAGTGCATTACGTATATAAAAGTTCACCTTGTTCTGTGCTGTTTGTCCACCAAGAGATAGGTCATTGGTGCAAACTTCCGACATGGACGTCCAAAGTGACGGCAGATTTAAATTGCGTTTTTAAGCGAACGGTAAATTTGCTTCCTCTCATACTTTATCCATATGCTGCGATTCAGTTTTGATACAGTGATCCTAACACCATTTTTTTTATATACATACGTTTAGACTGGGATTTTCCCAAGTCACACGGTGCTTTGTTTGATGCAGGACTACTTTACTATTTTTTATGTCCTCAAAAGCGACAGATTCGTTTGGACATGACTGGCCTGATTATTGTATGTATGATTGAAATATCATCCGCAATAGAGAAAGAAAATATGGGTGATTTCTGCCCGACTCTTCTTCAGCTGAAGATAGTCTTCTTCTGATGTCAAGAAAAATGAAGACCGAGTTTGGTTTCGCTAGTTATCTCCGGTGCATATTCCGGGCTAACGACCTATACAGCTGGACGTAAGGTACCTATGTAACTTGCATATAAAAATGAAACGTGAATTTGAACATATAATTACTTGCAGTTAATGAGGCTGTTTTGGTCAACTTTGGAGGCCTCGCAAAGTCAGGAATTACAGTTACAGTCACTGTTAAATGTCCTTGGTAAAAAAGTGATTCTCTACCAGTAATTTAGCCATTCTCACCCACAAAACAAATTGCGCAGGCCACGAAAAAACGGATGTATTGCCAGGCCAAATGGATAAGCTTCCGAGAAACAATGCATCATTAAATAAAAATTACAAGATATTTGGAAGATGAAAAGCTCACGAGAGATTGCGCTTAAGGTGGTCTGTCAAGAGGCCTACATTTGGTTTCTGAAGGCACTCACAAATACCGGCTTCATCTCAAACTGCAGTGCAAGCAACAGCTCGCTGGGTGGCATAACCAGGACACCAGTAAAGAATACCTGGTAAGAGTAGGATCGCAGTGTAAAGCAGGGTCAAGTTCGTTGTGATTGATGACCGCAAAACGTGTCTTGTTAAACAACATGTGAAACGAGATCCAAGTAAACCTAGTGTAAAGCAGTGGAATACTGTCTATAACCGATTGAAAAAAGGATACAACCCGTTTAGAAGTCATTTACTTTAACAATAATGAAAAGCTGCTCATAAGCGTTTTCCGATTTTTTTCCGGTCGATTCATAGTCTTGTACTGCATTGGTCATTTAAGGAAAATGACAGCTGGATACCCCAGAATATCATCTCATCCATTAAAACAGGCATGGAGGATTAAAGAACTACTGAAATGAATAATACATTGCTTCAATAGTGGTAAGCATTGCAGGTCTCAAAAGATAGGCCGCTTCTGAAGAGCGGTGCAACACACACACAACATAACGTGGTTCTTTCTTCCACCGACTTTTAGATGAAAAATACATTGTTTTGTAGCGCATACTGCATAGCTTCTGACTAAACATGTTTTTATCTACCGACCCTCCGTTCTAAGGTTCTTTTGACTCACACTTTGAACTTTTATCTGTCTGCTGTACATGCCAACTGGTGGACCGTGGATGGCGTTTTACTTGTATGTGCTATTGTCATTTTAACACTAGTGATCATGCTTTGCTCATACGCAGTAGTTTGGTCCCACCAGAAGAACTTGTCCGCTCCGGATTCATTCTGAATTCTTACGCAAGGGAATCTCCGCATGATTGGACATTCTAGAGATTACATCAAAATCGGGCAATCCCCACAGGCCTGTGGACAACAGTAACCCATTCCGGGTGGCTTCTTTGGGACAACGCGTGCGTGTGGATGTGCACACTTTCGGTTTTAGGTTTCTACGCAGGAAGATTCCTTCTTTAGTAACCTAAACGTTAAAGCCACCAAGATGAAAAGAACATAGACTGATTTCGCTTGGTATGGATACTGACTGTGAAGCCCAAGTTTACTTAAGATGAAAACCAAATGTCCTTTTTCTGACTTGTGTTTGACCAAGAAGAGTGTGACAACAGATTAGCATGCTTGACCACTGTGACTCGAATGAAAACCTCCCGCCGTAATGAATAAATCTAACGAAGTACAATCAAGCCAGCTGATAACAACGAAAGCCAGGGAACGGAAAGTTAAACCCCTGATCAAACGAACAGGTCATTCCTTTCAGTTTGCTCAAAATAGCTTGCCTTTTCTAAATCCACCCGTATTTCTCCTTGGTACAGCATGCGGATGTAAGCCAACTGCTGTGAACTGGATTATTGTTGCAAAGTAACAAAGTGAAACCCAAACAACTATTATTATTTTCCTTCAACTATTGTGCAACTATTTCAGGGAGAACTTATTTACCACATTAAACTAGCGAGACCGAATGTAGACTCCTGTCTTTGAAGCGACCGCCTTCTAAAGGTGATTTCTCTTAGGAGACCATTGTAGTCGTTCTCTACCTCCAATCTTCATGTCATCTCAGTTAACGAGTTGGTTCAAAATGGTGAATAAACCGACCCCGCCATTCAGCAACATGGTGAGATTGCGAATCACAGGACAATTATGGGCGCATAATTTGTTAGTCACAGCATGGTGCATCATCTAAAAGCGGGTTTGTGCAGCAAACCCCTTTCCATGTAGGTTGTTTCGTTGCGTCGATGGAACAATGCATTTACGCCTCATTTACAGTGGACCCAACCGTCACGTCATCAAGGCACTAAAACTGGACAGATTTTAACGCTTCCATCGGCCCCTATTCGTCCACCAGTTCTGAAGAAGCAGGCTTACTGTTGGGGAGCGCATCAACCACTGATGGATGGCACATGACTCGAGGGTGAAAGTCTAAACGATGATGGACTCGCTCAGGGCGTTGATGCAGTAATGCAGTAAAGTGCTCGGAACAAATTGTGATAAGGCGTAACACATCACGCACTCAAACACAGTAACAGGGAATGACAGATCATATGACAGCCCGCATTTTGTGTCCACAACATAACATGTCGTTACCCGGTGCAATTGTCTAAGCCATCAATGACTGCATTTACACAATCATCAGACTGTCATCAAAATGATTCTGTTTAGGTGGTTTCATTCGTGGTCCTACTGAGTTAGCATCAATTATTGGATTGCAACGAGGCAGAAAAAAGGCATGGCCTGGCCGCAGCGTAGTAGAACACGTGACCCTCTTTTCTCCAGATTGCTGGTTGCATAAAAGCTTTTCAAAACTTCGTGTGAGGAGGTTAATTGTTGCATAACCTACTCGCTATTGACAAGCGTTGCATTTTCCGGTAACTATTACCTAAATACCACATTTCTGGCATTGATATCGAAAATTCGGACAGTAGTTTGTCTTGAACACATCATATGCTGGCCCAATGTTGGGAGATGTAAGTTCTCTTTCATTAGGTTTTAAACCAAGGTGCGTTTAGTTAGTTAGCGTGTTGAGCATTACAAGAACGCAGCTAGACATTCGCCATTCAGGTAGGCTATCCCTTATGTGTTCCGCATTAGTTGACGAACTGAGCATGGTTCAAGTTTTCCACAAGCTGTCTGATTTCGTGACAAACCAGGTATTTGTCATTTATGTGATCAGCTTACATCATGTTTCGAGCATCAGTGAACGCAGTTGTGAAGCGAATTTTTCGAGCTGAACATTTCCTCATTCGAGAAGCATTTCAACATCAAACGGTTTGACACAAGCGGCGTGACACACTGGTGCTGTCAAGCACGACAAGAATGCCAAGTCTAAATTTTTGCAATTATTGGCGAGTCCGGTTACCAAAGGAATTCTGCTCATAAATTACCGTGGAGGATTAGGCATTTTGAGATCTAATTTCATGGTGCTTTCGCAGGGAGTTTTCTGTACGTGACTTGAAAATATGCGATGGCGGCTGCTCCGGTGCCTGTGAACTATAAAAATCACACAGATAACGCTGTCCAGCTCACATCAAACTTTGTGTACATGCCTAGCCATTCAACAGTTCACGGTATTACTGGCATTCAACACACCTGACGATGTACACCCCTACGCAATACTCTGTCATTGTGCAAGTTGAACATACTACTGATCGGGCAGTCATGACCGAGTAGTAAACCATGAACTATGTTTTCAGGGTTCTTCACCAAGGGGTAGGAGTGAAATTTAGTGTTACCTCGGGTGGGTGGATAGCGGAACCCGAAGACTGAAGAACTTTAACTGCTAGAAAATAGCTGTGGATGCGGTTTTCTTGGTGTTTGAAAAATTCGGAATTTCTGCGTCAACACTTTAATCTTCCTCTCCTACTTCAGTGACCTGATGATGCCAGAGGTGTCGATATGAGTGACCGTTTGAACTGCAAGAATTCCACACAGGCAATATGTTGCTAAATGAAGTTACTATCTGCAACGTCTTATGTGTGTCCCCGATATGCCCACTCCAGGGAGGGGCTACAGATATAGAATAGGGGAAACTCGCAATCGGATGAATTGCTCAGTTATTTCTATTCATAAAAAGCAACTTCTGTTAGTGGGTGCATTCGGTAGTTTAGCATTTGATTAATTCAAAAGGCAAACCACTTTCGTCACACGCTTCTTTCTGACTTGACCGGAAACTACTGGGTGTTGACGGTAAGCTTTTCAGTTGCAAGGCTGGGGGATAATTACTTTCTTGATGTTTACCTTTTGTCGCCGAGAGGCATGGCTGTGACACCGAATGACTGGCTAGAGTCAAACTTCTTTCGTCTTCCCTCTTTCATGTGATTTAGAGTTTGTTTATGGCATTTGGCGGTCGGGATATTTTCTCAAACACCTGTAAGCCAGGTTTTTTCCGACTGTCGTTAGCCGCTCAGAGTTTTTTTATCCAGATAGTCAGTGGAAGCTTGCCCGTGCTCCTTCGCATCCAGCTGTTAGACCAAAGCGTCTTTGAATCCCTCGAGACCCTAAATCTAAGGCCTCCAAGGTTCAAACAAAACAACCCATCCCAGCTGTTTCGCCATCAGCGATTTGCACTGGCTGTAACCCCCCCTGCTACTCACACACCATGTCTTCCAAATGTTACGAAGGCTCGATGCGTCAGTCATTTGTTTTCGTCTTTCGGGGATTAGTCCTAACGGTTGCTTTTATCCAGGTCTATGATGGACATTTTTTGTGCTTTGAGAATTCGTAACACACACAGAGAAAATAACTTCATTTGTTACTGTTTCGGATAGACTTTCGACCAAATCGTTCACAGAAGGAAAGGTATATCTATGACACGAAATCGATTGTGCAATTAAGGCAAGAAAAATCCGAAACTGTCCGCGAAATTCGGTATAAGGATGTAGGATTTAATTTCTTCTGCCATCAGAAGTGGCTGTCGTTGAAAATAAATCGATAGTAGTGAGTTCAACAAAAGCAGCTTTTCTTTCTCATTTCAAAGACCCTGCCTTAATCCGTGTTTTTTCAGCGGTGTAATTTCTTCGCTTAGTACACATAAAGATCAGTAGTTATTCAGGGTATAAAAACAGAAATTCTAGATAAATTTGGTTGTTCACTTTGGGTTGGAGAGGGCCAGACAGTTCGTGACCGGGGTAAAAGGCAATCGTGGAGGGAATATGCAGGGTTCTTTACTTGTAACAGTCAGTAGCTTAGGGGATGGCATCGTTGAAAGGCTCTGAAGAGACGTAGTAGTCGGCGAAACTTTATTCCGACATGAATACTTAACGAGCTTGTCCGAGGTGGTGGGAGGTGGGTTTACAAGTTTGTGGACTTCGATGCATAGACCACTGGTGTGATTTCACATGAATTCGGTTTGTAACTGGGGACCTTAATACAAGTGTTGAATAGATTATTGATCTGCCAAACAGGCAGGTTTATCCTGTACAGCAAGGTGTGGTCTGCGAACAAATTAATCCCAGGGAATATGATTGAGTATGCTATTCTGTGAAGAAGTGACCATTGTTTCCGTCACTTTCGACTATGGGAAGCATCTTCTTAAATTTTCCTAATCCCACAGCTGTCTTCTCAAGCAGTATCCTTCTGAGGCAACAAGGGTGTTTTTCAACGGACGGCAACTTCGATGGTTTCCACTAATAAACGATTCCCCGGAATTTCTGCTTTTTTATCACTCTGAGTTTGGTAAACAAGTTCGTATCTCGGAGCTGCGTCTTCATTATTTTGGACACCATCTCAAACTAACTTTGCTCTCAGACTCTTTTAGATTGAGGAAAAAAGTTTGAATACCTGAATAAAAGCACCCAGATCGGAGCTTGAAATGCAAAAGTTCTAGCTAACAAGTTCGTGGTTTTGTATCCTAATCGGATATAATTGGAGTGAAACCTCGGAATCTCCGGAGGAGATTGGTGGATTCTAATGAAGGCGATATTTTAGTTCCCTGTTTTTGTTTGATGTCGGATAAAAAGCGGATTTGTAACAATGTTTTATCGACCCACAAAAGATTTCATGTCAGCTGATTAGTGCGGGTTCGGCTGTTTCCGTAAGATGTCAGCACTAGTGCGTTGAGTCACTAGAGCTAATCTGGGTTACCAATGAGACAACCCGGGTAGGCTCCATTTATTTTGCAAACGACCGCTGTGCTGAGCACTTCACATTTTGTCTTAAAAATATAATCCTTAAAAACACTTTTTTTGTAAAATGAGTCTGTCTTCAGGCTTGGAAACTAATCATGGCAATCGGTTACTTTTTGATAGTTTCCTAGTTGAGTCTTTTGACCGCATATCGCCTCACGCGTTACATCAGCATACTCACACGAATGAGGGTAGCTCAGTGGCATTTTCCTACATAGTGTGTTTGTTGCTAATTTCCAGTGAAATAATGTACTGTGATAGGTATCAAAACCCTGATAATCTGGGTCCACAGCTTCACGGAATGTGTACCAGAATCTCATCAGAAAAGTCTCCCTATGTTGCCCTCCTCGGCTACTATGTATATATTTGTTGTTGCAACTCCGGTTGGCAGTCAGTGTTTTTTAAATAGAAATTTTTTACTGTTAGTGAAGCCAATCTATGCTGAAAATTCAAGAGGCTCTGGACATCTGTTTCATCCTTGTAGTGCGTATCTCACAAAACTTGCATGGTGCTTCACAGTCGAAACCTGTCGGCATGGATAGCGTGATACCGTTTTACGGATATCGCCCTCCAGTCTGGAATGAATATTTGTTTACAAAAAAGCGAATTATGAAATATCGTCGGATTTGAAAGAAATTTGGCTTCATTATTGGGATTACTCCTAAACTTTGACCGCCATCCAGTAGTAATCGAATCAACAGGGCTGGTATTAACTTAGAGAGATGATTACAAAGCATGAAGTTGGAAATGCCTCGCGATATTTGTAGCTCAGCTGCGTTCATTGGTGGTTGGTCAGGTGACCGTTGATCTATTAGCCGAGCCTGGCAGTTCGCCTGTTAGCTCAAAGGACAGGTCGGTGGCTACCTGATCAACCTTTAAAGCATGAAACGGTTGGCATGTATGATAACCAAGGGAGATTTGTGATAACGTTCTGATCCGGTCTAAACGAATTAAATTAAACCAGGTGCCTTGCTATCACCACATCGTCTGATCAGTCACCTGTAGCAGACTGCCCATCGATGGTGTTCGTGGCACGTTGTGAAGGATCCGGAATAAATTTTACAGAGTCTAGTGTGAAATGAGCCAACAGATGCTTTCGGAACAAGTTTTATCTCCCAGATTGACTACAAGATTGTCAAGACATTGGCTGAAATTCCGCTGAGTTCAAAAATGCTTTCAGTATCTTCAAACGAGACAGCCTTTGAAAGGATTTTAACATGTAAGTAGTAAACGCAATTGGAAAGCGATCAAAATTTTACAAAGGCCCATGCGAAACGAATGGGTTTCCTTGTATGACAGCTCAACGCGAAAGCAAGCTTATTTCCGTCAATCAGTTTACACAAGATGAAGCAAACTTAATCCGGTGGAAGTGGTTACTTACTAGTAACATTGAATAGGCAGCATCGCAAAAAAGACGGTCATGTTTAGGCTTTTAAAGTTTGTACTGTATTTTCGATCCACCTGGATGGAGATCGTATTGTCTAATTGGATAAGTACTATAACAGAGACACACCTACGTATTCAGCGAGCGCATGAACAGGAGTACCAATAACAATGTGTCTGTAAAAAGGGTAGAATAATATTTTGGGGAACTAGATTTCTAAAAACAATTGAGACTGACACCTGTTTTCTTTTAAATTGGGTGGCAATGCCACCAAATTCGCGGCACACTTCAACTCACACACTCAACCTGCACTGTAACGCAATGGACTAGTTACCCAAGTCAGGAAGGCTCTAAGATCCGCGAACCCACAGAACTCTAGTCTTATATATATTATATATATTATATATATTATGGAATTTCCGACAAACTCCTACACTTTCGTTGGATCCGACTAAGTCCTCAGCATATTGTATATGTACATGCGTATATATAATCTTCTCATGATTTCGTCTGTGTACGTGAGTTACCACCTACAAAGTCATTTTCATTTGTGTTGGGCTTTTCAGCCAAATTCCTCAACTTTGAATGACGACAGAAGGTGATGAGCGGCACCAAATTCAACAAGGACCATGCATTGGTGTGATCCAAATGTGATTAGCCCTTCAGAAGCTTCCTTGTCTTGGGACAAGGTTACTCACCAAAAGACCTAATCCCAAGCAGCTGCTGCGCCAGTTCCCACCAAAAAAGCATCGTGAGGCCATCACCCACAAGTTGTTCAACTGAACGGTGCGACAATGTCAGAAGAGCGATGAACCGGGATCACAGGTCGTATCAGAACAACTGTGCTCAGAACCACTAGACTGAAAAAGAAAAGGCAAAAAATTGATTCTGTGGAACTAATCAATTTACATTTTCGTTGAACGACTAGAAAAACATGACGTTTATCAGGATGCTCACGGTAACCTTTAGATTCTTCAGCTAGAGGAGAGCTTTACAATGCGGGTCTGAACCTTTGGACTATTCACGTACTACGTTGGAGGACACAGGCCACTTGGAAGGCTCATTTTACGACATCAGTTAATAGTCAATCTAACACAGTTTCATACTGTCTCATTCAGTTATCTCAAGTACTTTCCAATCTACCTTCGAAAACTAGGCCGCAAAAGACAAGAACTGAAGTGCGAGACAGAAAGGCTGGTGGAAGCAATCAGTTAGTTGCTGAATTTTCCAAGCTGTCTGTACCTATGTTGTGAGAGGATCCTTCTCATTTGAGTTGCAGACTGAAAATTTCCCACAAGATAAGGACAAACTGGCTGGACTTAATGTTTGCCACATTAATCTCACGTGGTCAAACCGGAGGGATTTAGCGTCTTTATGTTTATTGCGCCATCGATTTTCTGGTGAGTATTGTTAGCTAACGGACGGCTGGAAGATAAGACTTCTTCAAAAAATTACTCACCAATAATTGCATTCAGTATGGTCAACAGAGTGATTCAGCAACCAGCGAACCTTCATCGAAATCTGTCAAGTCATATTTTGCATAGCATGCCAAGCTTTCCTGGATGGAAGAGTACCTCATTTTGAACTGAAACTAGAAGTTTATATATACAATGTCCATTCCCCAGCATCCTACTTCATCGAACTGTCAGACTACTAGCGTCTGTAGCCCGCCACCCAATTTTCCCCGTCGTCCAAATTTCATCCCATGACCAAGGATAATTTCAGTTCTCCGGCCCATTCGCTGGTCGCCAGTGTGAAGATCGTGCAAACTTGAAAATCTTTGAGGTAGACCTGACAATCTCGGTAAATAGATGTGCGAAACAATCCACCGTCTTGTATACTTGGAACGGTAACAATTATAGACGTAGGATTCAGCCCATCCACCCCCCCACACACACAAGCTGTCAGATAAGTCACGCATTTTGTCATGCACTCCATGATTTATGGCAGTGTCCAATTTGGTCCAAGAAGTTACTAGTTGTTTGAAGTGTAAATCGGTTCTGTTTATTTCTATCCCCCAAGACTTTCCATCCTAGGGCATTGAATTCCCAGCTGGGCGAGCGGCATTCCCGTACACATAGTCGCTCACCTAGGCATCAGTGTCAATGGAATCCCAAAGTAGACTGGATGGTCTGAAGTGGTAGGCTTGCAAATTCCCTCTACAATTACTCAACTAACGCTGATGATCTATTTTATTTTGGACCAAGAATAGGGCAGTTTCTAGCATTATACATTATACATGTTACTTCGGCCATTCTCAAACTAACAGTGTTAAAACGGTAGTAGTAATTCGTGTCCAGGTGGACAGACCATGCACGCCCCCATAGAACTTTCGGTCGATCAATCAGAAGGGTTCACAAGCTGGCAGGAGATATTATCTGTTTACCTACGTCTGGCTTTGGTGAGACCAGATGAGCAGACGAGCATAAAGCAAACGGAAGGGATGTACAGTCAATGCGGCTGTTATGAGACGCATGTCTGACACAAGTAAGTTTCGAAAGGGGAGGACAGTTACGCTTCTCAATATTTACTCCAAGGATAGCGCGTCTATGGGAATTTTAGAAAACTGTATCAAACCACTGCTATATACTAGAAAATATTCAGCTGGATACTCTAAACTTGGCGCAAAACAGTAGGTGACGGACTGAAGTTTGACCGAAAGAATGCAAGATCACCATGGGCTTGATATTCCGCTGGAACACCGAGAACCATGTCCGCATCTCAGATGATGTACTGCATCAGTTTCTGTTGAATTTTTAGCCTGGCTAAAACAAGCAAATAGATGAAAACCTATCGCGAAAGACGAACAAGTTCACATTGAACTGGAATTCACATAAAATGGACTAATGAATCAAATACTGTCCAAGTCACCCCTGGAAAAGTTTCAGCAAAATAAATGATGTACCTACAACCACCATATCTATAAGTAGGAGACGTAATACACTACTCATTAGGTTTCTGAAAATTCATCGACAGCCCAATGGCCGGTTTCACCCTTCTTGGGGCTCATCCGGTAGGCACAGTCCCCAAGTTTCCGTCAACCTTATGTTCTACTTGAAACCAAGTTGCACGAAGTTAGCGAAATACACTCATTTGCAAACAAATTTGGTTTTGCGAGAGACTCACCTGGAACTCAGCTGAATCTCTCGTTTGTGATGTTTCCAGGCAACTGAATGTGCTGCACCAGGCCGCTTCATGTTCCAGTTGCTACGATATTCGAGATATCGCGATACATGTATATTCGTAATGCACTACTCATAAGGTTGCTGAAAATTCTTCGACAGCTCATGACCGGTTTCGCCCTTCTTGGGGCTCATAAAGAAGGTGCACTCCCGGAGGTTCCGTGAACCTAATGTTCTACTTGAATCCAAACTGCAGGAAATTAGCAAAATACGCTCATTTGCAAGGAAATTTGGTTTTGCGGGAGATTCACCTGGAACTCAGCTGAATCTCTCGTTTATGATACAATCCTACAGTACACACACCACGCATGACGCGGGCAGAACAGAGCTCGAGACTCCCTGAGGAGCAGTAATAAAGCTTGAAGGAAGAAGCCGTGATGGTGGTGCTGCTGCTGGTGATGACAAGGAGGGGGAATGGAGGGACACGTGTTACTTCACGGTTCACAACGTCCCTGTAAACCACATGTACGTGGTGCCTTAGCAGAATTTTGGAATTGTTTGACAACTCCGCACGATACAGGTTGTGCCTTACATGTTTTTTGGTCTCCGAATAACTTGTAATTCTTCCTGAACTCGTAAGGCATGTGTGAGTTATCTTCCTTCTGCTCAGACCGTGTCACATGCGGATAGTGGAGAAAAAAACACCCAGAATGCCTGCTATTTGTTTTTAGAAGAGATTCACACGGAATAGTTCAGAATCAACAGTTTAGAATTTTGTGTGCTTGTGTTTTCCGGTTAAACCCAAGCCTCGAGCTCTAGCTTGATGGTTCTAGTAGGAGGTGTTTTCCTCGGTAAATAATCTGTTAGAAAACTGTACATTTTATTCAAATGAAGTGTGTCCACTGAAAAGTTCAGAAGTTTACCACTGAATTCAGATGGTGCCACACGTCATTGCACCCTGAAAGGAGATTTAGACATGATCAATGTGAGCATCACTGTCATTGACTATATTATGGTACTACAAAAACAACTTAAGGGGGAAAGGCCATTCAGTCCAACCGGCACTTGGGCAGATTCCTGATCAGAGAATTATTTCCCGGCACCGATATGCGACCCACTCACCCTGTTCCTGTTCTACCATTAGCGCGTTAGTTCACTCGGTTCCTTCTCTCCACATGTAAACCAGTGGATCGGAAACCACCGCAGTCGTGCGTACGTCAAACACAGGAGTAGGAAAAAAACGCGTTGACACTTGCTGATTCGCAAAAAAGGATTCCATTTTGTGGACAAACTTTCGCACATGGAAATGCTTGTTCTCGATTGGTAGGTCTTCAAAATGAATGTACGCACAGGTTTCCTTACTATTCAATTCGTATGAAGAACATAAGGATGTTTCACTGGGACAGAGCCGAGAATAGTAATTACTTGTGCGGTACGGTGTAGCATGGTAGAGAAGCAGCATAGGTTTTCTTTGGTCCAATTTGCCATTGAATCGATTCCACTTATCAAAGACCTCAGCCGACTTGTTACCAGAAACTGTTCTTGGGGTTCTTTCTGAAGGGTAACAATTCCATGGGGGAATAATTGGCTCCCTAGTCACTTCCAATCCTAGAGGTGTATATTTGAGAGCTGCACTTGGAAAGTGGCAAGGTAGTTTTGGGACCGTCTTCTTGATGATGTTAACCTATTATTCTTCCCATTTCGTGAACGAGAACGTGGTAAAGTTGGATGCCGGCTGTCACGTTAAGACAAGAAGCTAAGGTACTCTTGCAAAAAATTACAACTTCGAATATCCTTAGTGCTCACAAGATTTTATTTGGTGAGAGTTTGTGGCCGTGATGGCCTCCTTAATGCCAGAGATGAGAGCAGCAATTATTGGGCTACTGCAACGCCCGTCTAGACCCATGGGTCCTTCTCGGACTTGGTAGCAGGCGCCTGCCAGTCGAGATCGAAACAAATGTCAAGTTCAGCGTACTGCTTGTCTCAGCTCCCATCGACCCGAAACAAGCATGTTTTAATCCGATTTGAGATGTCCAGGACCTCCGTGTGATCACGAGCTAGGCACAAGCTCATATTGGTCATATGGCAATATTTGTTCCTGAATACTCCCGTGACAACGACAAAAATTGTTGCTTGTGTTTGTCTCCAAGTTTGTGTTTAAAAAATGTCATTTGACAGAAAGCAGGATGGACAAGTTAATAAAAATACGCTGTGCTTAAGCTTCTGAACAAATGAAGTTCCCATGCTTCCCATTCACCAAAAAAAAAACAACTCTGTCATGCTGCCCATGCAACCTAACGCTTTCCATACTTGGTTAGACAAAGAATTAGTAACGTCAGTGAACGTTTGAATACCGTGAGATTGCAGTTTGTTATGACCGGACCGTCACCGCCAAGCACGTAGGGGTTCAATTTTGCCGCAATAATTTTCTTTGTATTCAGGAGTCAGTTTTTCTTCGTTCAACTGCCTACTATCCGCGAATAGGTGTGTATATATGTAAATTTGAGTCATTGGTGGCGACGAGACATTCATTGTTTATGTAGCCGTTCTGCTCTTTTTCCAACTCTGCTTGTAGCCACACTGGAGGTAAACAGCGCATGTTCGAGCGCAGCACCCAAAAACAGAAACAGCTGCGCAGTTCACCACAGGAGGGGGGGCGTTTTCTGTAACTGTTGACACTGTTTTGTATTGTGAAGACAGGCGGCATCAAGTCAACATGGATTTATTTATGTGAGCCTCCACAACCCGGGGACATCCACAGTCCAGTGGTGACAATAATTCTGAACAACAGGGAACATAATATCTGGGTGGCGATCATTGCAATGAAATATGGTCATGCTTATTCTGCTGTGAACGATGACATTCTGAAAAACCGAACAGAAAATTATGGATATTTTTGCTTGTTTTTTCTTTGGACCCGAAATCGTACGGTCCTTAGCTGATAGCGCTCGGGAAGCTGTAGCTGACTAGAGAAGAGCGCCATGGACTTCAAGTCTGGTGTAAACAGGGTGAAATTAGTCCACAGGATGGATCACACTATGAATAGGCAGCAGTAAGGATAAATAAGTCCTCAGGAGTAACCAATTTTTGGTGTATCCCTTTAAGTTTTGCTGAAAAGCGAATGGAAAGAGATGGTGGTCATTTTGGAATCATGAAACACATCCACAAATATTGTGGAAAGATGGGAAAGAGAGCATAACCTAACTTCACTCGCATAGCAATTTTGAACTCTGGCAATTTACTTTTACAAGTATGTTCTTGAGGCTTCATCATAAAGAAAATAGGTGGTTGGTCGTGTCCTCAGATTAACGATAAATGATCCAGAGCATCTACCTCTTTACTGAGACAATGGCTTTTGTGTAATCCATGAACAAGTGTGACGGTTCGTTCT
This sequence comes from Clonorchis sinensis, assembly GCA_003604175.2. Taxonomy (NCBI): domain Eukaryota; kingdom Metazoa; phylum Platyhelminthes; class Trematoda; order Opisthorchiida; family Opisthorchiidae; genus Clonorchis; species Clonorchis sinensis. The sequence continues at coordinate 7,674,933 of CM030373.1, forward strand.
GTTCTCGGCGCTCTCCCCGTGTCTGACGTAATGCAGGGATAAGGCAGGTCGTGATGCGTCGGAATCTAAGTTCCTAATGAGGAAAATTTTCTTCCAAAATACCAGCGTTCTGCCGGTTGAGCAGAATGAGCTTCAGAATTTTGCCTGCAATGAATCGGAGACTGACTCTTGCGTAGGTGTCCGTTTTCTCTCTACTCCACTTTCCGGTGTGTAGCGGTACGGACGTGACGTTCTTGATTTCTCGAGGAACGTTTCCAACCTTCCAAATTGCGCAAACCAGAATCCGAACTCCGTTTTCCCACACTGACCCATCTTGTCTGAGCATTCCTGCAGGAAACCTGCCTTCTCCGGTAGGCCTTTAGTTCTGCAGTCCAGCCATTGTCCGTAGATTCTGAGTGGTCCTAGCTAACTAATCTTCACGGAGGCATGGTGCACCTGTGAGAGGTAACCGAATCTAACTTGAATGGGTTATTAAGTGATGTCGAACCATACAAATTCCTAGTATTCAATGCCTTTAGGTTGGGTTGTTTGGTCGATCCCGGTGTTCTGAGTAAAAGTCGTTGCAGGTCCGGTGTAAAGTTTAGCTTGAGGAGCTTGACAGCTTTATATATATATATATATATACGTATATATATACATATATATATAAGCAGGTAGTTAGATGGGATTAATTCGTTCCAAATCAGTAAAGGCATAGAGACTTCACCAGTGAATCTTTGGTAAACAGTACTCAGTTGGACCTCAACACAGGGTCACTTCAGTGCTTAAGCCTGAGCCTCTGTTGCAGTGGTTTATGCAAGCTGATACAGTGTCAATCATGGCTTTAGTAGCAATGTGTATACGACTATGAGGACAGTCTTTGAGTCGCCTAGATGCATGAATGCTATGCTTTGTTCTCAATCCAGAGGGAAAATGGCTGGTGGTTTTAAGTTTAAAATCAGATAAAAGACCCTAGCCGCAGGGCCTCTGATTCATAAAAAATCTTTCAGCTGTAGTACCCTTTCGGTGTCTAGCTGCCATGCCACCAGAAGGAAGCACGAGGGCTGGGATACTGCCAGGTTGTCCAAGTCTAGACAGGGGAAGTTGAGAGGCAGAGGTCAGGTTCTAACCACGGATCTTCCGGTCAGTAGATTCGCGCTCTAACCACCGAGCTTCCGATTCATGCAGACAGTTGGAGTGGGATTGTTGGTCATTTTCTATTGTCAATAGCAATAGTTTCCTACAGTCCTGTGGGACTAAACTTGGCCTTGCAGCCGAATAAACCCAACCCTACTACCTTGTTTCTTAATAAGGTCCCTCCGAATTGGTCAAGCGGGGAAGTCCTGACGGAAAACACATAAGAAGTGACCCACTACTTGGTTGAATGCGCAGTTGTGAATACTCAGAAGATACTGTGTGGTCGAATATTGTCAGAATCCTGTAACAAATTTCTGAAAAACTCAGCTTAGATGCCTGACGGTCGGTTACTATTTACTGTGATTCATGGACCAAAAATAAGTCAAAGAGGAAACTTTGTTGGGACTGGACAAATACTCTCATTTACGTACGAGTTTGGTTTTGAAAGGAGAATCTATTGAATCCAGTCGAATCTCACGTTCATGATAGTTTTCTCCACTTGCTGCATAAAGCCGCCTCATGTTTCCTTTAGCATGATATTCTAGATATCGCAATTCATTTTCTAGATGTAGCACAATTCTCATTGGTTTGCTAAACTTCTTCGGAGTTTTTTTCATGACTTTTGCTCAAAGTCTGAGGTAGTCAGGCGGACCTTCATTGTGCCCGTAAGAAACAAAATTTGGCTGATGTTTGACCCCAACTGGATCGTTTCGTCTCTTTAGGTCATCACCACACTCATGGTTGGCTGCTATCCTGATACGAGTTCGCCTGTCAGTTGTAATTGGGCCACCGGACGCCAGCATATATTTGTGATAGCATGAACTATTCGCCCAGAGCCGTTGGTTCTACTGCGTCCGAGACATTACCTGCTGATGACTATCAGCCTAAGCAGAATGGCATTAAAGTTTACACTAGACACAGTAAATAATCCAGTCCTAAATATTGGTCCGTTCATTTATATTTTGTAATAATATAGCACTTTACTTCCATAAAACCATACTGTTTGATGTGTGCTTTTAACCCGCGGCCTCCGTTTCACTTGGTAAACCGGAAATACTGGCCAGTAGTTTCTGTTGCTCATTACCTCAAATCACTCGTAGACACTTGGAAACCGATACAGGTTATAAGCAGTTGTGTACTAAATTTCGGACTTTTTGCAGGCAGACGCGTTCCCAGAAGTTCACCACTGGTCGCCAGTATACAGTTTGTTTGTTTCGACACATCCGGGGATTAGAAATGCGCAGAAATTTCTCGCCAAGATGCATCATCTGGAAACAAATGTTTACATAATATATTATCAAACTTAACACGTTTTATGCTCATCTGTTTGCCATAATTTTGGTCTTCATTGATCTGCTGAGCGTTCTTCAACTACCCATACAGAAATAGTTTGAGATTGCATTTGCCATAGCCTAGCCACCGCAGTTGTTTGTGGCCCGAGAGGTTCCTATTCCCGTTTACTCTGAACTTATTGGAGATCCGGTTAGACCACCGGGTTTGGGCTTCCTCAGGCATTGCAGATGGAAATAATTGAGGTTCCGTGTGTGACCCTGGTTAACAGTCCAAAATTCGCTGCTGTACAATAATGTTGCTAATATGATAACACGATAAAATGAAGATTTTCATGTTCATCGACGGAAAATGATTGCTTCGGACACAGTTGGAATCCTTAGAATGCGAAAATGGCTTCCACAGTTTGCGTCTCCAGCCGCTTGTTGATCGTTTGGCTGGTGGTTGCAATGCTGCCGGGACGACAGAAATCTGGCCACTACGCTATCATATCACCAGTCATCTCTAGTCTCATTAGATCTTGGTACACCTCGGGTCAGTGGAAAGAAATTGTTTTTAACATTTATATTTTAGCCCAACTAGGGGTGTTGCTGACGCCGAACTGTTGTGCTCTTGAGCTCCATTGTATACGCGGTTTTCAAAGGCTCACCACACAGGCATTCAAGTCATGGAGCGGCCAGTTGTTGAGAAAGCTTTTCTGAATCAACTAACTGACCACCCAGACGATAATGAATAGTTACAGCATGTTCTGAAAGTCGAAATGACTGCGCCCACATTGTGGTTAAATGCAACCCAGTTAAAAGTTGGTGACGCAAAGTAGCCCCATACTGTTATTGAAAACTGTTGACGGAGATAGGAAGACTTCAAATTTAGCCTTATTCCTAGGATGAAAAGATCTGAAAAGACCTAGGAAGCCATGCTTTCGAAGTGTATTTTGCTATACTTCACCGGATATCTTTGTGGTCAATGATTAGGGAACATTGTAGCTAGTCACGTTTGTTGCATTCATTACGTATATACTATATGTAGATTATATATATATATATCATCGGAAAAGTCAAACCCGTCACACTCCACCCACCGAAGGATGCTGATGTTTCATCTGGAGCAAGTTTGCTAAACATTTAGGCGTTCAACCAGCCAGGACTTTTTAAAAGTACGAAGGATGTCTAACCTCTCCGTATTTTTACGCCTCTCAAAGACTCCTTTCCTCAGTAAACGCATTACCGTAACATTCCTCTAGCCACGTGGTAGTCAATAAGTTGGAAAATTTTGGAATAATTTCCTTGCTCGCCAATTTCGAGCAATGTTGCAGGCAGTAGGTCTCTTCAATAAGCATTCCGGTCTAGCGTGTGAGAAGTAGCTCTTTCTGATATTTTCAACGCTAGCAAATAATTTGTCTCCTGTTTATCTATCTATCTATCTATCTATCTATTTTTTGCCTACCAGTCAGTCAGTCAGTCAGTCAGTCACTCACTCACTCACTCACTCACTCACTCATTCACTCACTCACTCACTCACTCACTCATTCACTCACTCACTCACTCACTCACTCACTCGCTCACTCACTCACTCACTCACTCGCTCACTCACTCACTCACTCACTCACTCACCCACTCACTCACTCACCCACTCACCCACTCACTCACTCACTCACTCACCCACTCACTCACTCACTCACTCACCCACTCACTCACTCACTCACTCACCCACTCACTCACTCACCCACTCACTCACTCACCCACTCACTCACTCACCCACTCACCCACTCACTCACTCACTCACTCACCCACTCACTCACTCACCCACTCACTCACTCACTCACTCACTCACCCACTCACTCACTCACTCACTCACTCACTCGCTCACTCACTCACTCACTCACTCGCTCACTCACTCACTCACTCACTCACTCGCTCACTCACTCACTCACTCACTCGCTCACTCACTCACTCACTCACTCAATCACTCAATCAATCAATCAATCAATCATCCAGTCCAACAGCCGATCCATCAATCGAACTGTCCAGCTGTCTGTCTATCTGTATGTCTAACTATGCCTGAATATGCAAAAATCTTAATGTGTATTACAATTCTTTGTACCTCAGGACATAAAGATGGTGAAAAAGTGCAATTAGTATGATAAATCATGACCCTCACTCCTTTGGGTTCCATTTTGCGCAGTATCCAAAGGATAATTTCCCCCTATTTTGGGCCATTTCTAGCAAAACGAGGCGCTCTAAGTGAGGCGCGATTGGTTTTCAGTTTATACATGCAATGGCGTTATGTTATTTTCTTGTCTTTCAAAATACGCCCGTCAAGGTGGAAGGTAGGTATCCACTGGAAAACGTGTCCCACCAGTGAAGCCTATTTCCGGAGCCAATTGCGTTTGGGGTTGCTTAACGTTCTAGTTCCAAAAATTTTATCAAAATATGTTTGTCACTCCTTCCATCAAACGTAAACCGTAATGCGGAGGCATCGATGGCAGAATACGACTAAGCTTGTCTTCCTTACGTGGCGGCTACTTTTCGCCAGTTAGGGTGGACTGGAGGGCACCAAAATATCATATTTGTACTTAATGGGTGGAAACACAAAGTGAGATGTCGGTGACAGCGAAACTAAATAGGAAGTACGTTAGATGGCAACCCTGTCTTGCTTGCTGAGTGTGATCTAAACTAGTTTGAAACGTTAGCACCCTAATAATATTGGCCTGTTTCTGAGGCATTTCATTCTTGAGAAAACAGTCCTCAACACGCTCAGTCGGAGGGGCCAAAGTGGTTTTTGAAATCGAAGTGCATAGGAATGATGAAATGGCGTTAGAGAGGGCGCTTATATAACAACTAGCGCCCTATGTAGCCATGTGTTCAACACATCGCGGTCCCCGACGGATTAAGTTTTATCCCACCAATGTCTTGGTTGTTGATCTGTCCGCTGAGTTTGGTAATTAACATGTCAAACAAGGAGACACCATCAGTGAAGGCATCATCCAACTGAACGGCACAAGTTGTTTACGAGAAACGAATGGGTCTTCTTGCTCCTCTGCTTCTCTGCTCCTCTGCATTCTACCGTCCTATCCTTACTATAGTGTGATATAAGTCAAGGTAGGCTAATGTACAGCCCTATTAGTAGATCGTCGATCTTGAGTGACTGCCTGGGTTATCTCGATGGGGATGATTCATCTTACGCGGCGGTAATACCTTCTGAGCTGTTCTCGGGATCGAAAATTACGGTGGGTAACAATCCGTGTCGCAGAGAATTGCCACTCTGACAACGGCATCTGCATGCATTTCTTCTAGGACAACTGACGGATCATAACAAAGACCACTTGCTTATATTTTGGGTTTTTCGGTTGATCGACTATTTCCCAGCGATGCAAGAACTTGTTTTGTTTCATAGGAAACTATGCACCCTGAGGGAGCCTTACTCTGCCTGTTAAGCGCACCGGAGCGTAAACCACAAGTGGATTAGATTGCGCGCTCGCATCGTGGCTACATGAGATTTTTGTGCAGTTGAGCATGCCTCCTTGTTCTGTCAGGCGGACCAGACCATCTCACAATCAATGTGGATTAGTTCGAACAAGCAGCTGTCCGGTCGTGTCGCTCATTTTGTCTGCCCCTCACCACAGACCTATCCATTCAAGCGTGAAACAAATCTGCGCGTTCGCCGGATACCGTTGAAATGAAATAGCGTTCGTGTCAAAAACACCTGTTATTCTGATCGACGCCTGGATAATCACAGGAAACTAAGTTATAGCCAGACCTGTGTAGTAATCAGCACTCAGAGTTCGTAGCGGCTTGTTTCGCCCACATTGTTTCTGTGCACGAGTTTAGCTATATGATGTCTGCCAAGAGTAGTTTTATGCTACGGAAAAATGGCCGTATCAGTGGTTGTGGCTAGAAATTACTGGTCTCGCATAGCACCCAACTAGAACGTAAAATCCGTTGACCATTGTTCCTGTTCCGTAAAGCTATTTCTCAGGAGGTGTTCAAATGGCTCTCACATGCAAAACTAGAGGGGACTAGGTGTTTGGGTAAGGGGGTGACATAAACAAATTTTAGACTGTGCAGCAATGCAGTCCGAGATGTAGCAATGATAGGTTACCACTGTACATTTCACTTTACCACTTTAGATGGATGCCTGTGCCCCAGGAGAATCCATCGAGGAAACCCCTTCTTCGGGAGGGGTGGAACGTCTTCCATTCATTCTCTTCAGTGAGGATACAAACCGTTCGGATAGCCACATTCTGGTTATCTGCATAGCTGAAGTGCCCCTTAGAGGATGGTATCACAAGAGAACTGCCTCGTCAGTCGCCCGGATTCATTAGTTGACCGTTGCTCATATCACAGACATAGTTGATATCATGACCGGTCGCTTTGGTGAACTTTTGAGTAGGCTTGGCCGATAGCATGGTATATGGGTAAACGGGACTAGCTGTTGGAACATTACACAGTTAAAATACCGATGGAAAATAATTTATCGGAAGGATAGGATGAAGAAGGGAAGACAACCAAAAACTTCTCAAGTTTCCACTTTTCCTCATCGTTTTCGCTGCTTGGTAGAGATACGTCTCCACAGTGACATCTTGTGCACAGCGATTTCTACTCAAGTTTAACCAGATAAAAACGACTACTTTCTAACAGTGAAAGATCGGCAGTTGCGTTTCTCCCCCATTCTAGAAGCAGCAATGGGATTAGAAGAATTTGGAAATCAAGCAGCTCATGATTTGGGGGCTCCGGCACTACAGCGCATCATGATGCGTCCCCATACCGCAGGTCAGATGATAGGGTCTTCGGCAGCTGTTGAATCTGTTGTGTCTGTGAGCAGAGGGGTCGTCGTCGTTTGAGAGTATGGTCCCTTAAGGCTCCGTGGTTGTTGTCAGTTGGATTCGATCAGACGGCGCTTTAACTTGTTCCCGTTTTGTGTGAGCCGTCCCAGAATCTAGACCTCAAAATTTATACGAATTGTCCCGTTGAGATAATCACACAGCCACATTGTACCGAGTGCTTAAAAATAGTCGGAGCGGCGTAGGTCACAAATTTCAGATGCGTTTCTCTGCCTGTAACTGACAGGAAATAATCAGCAATTTGGCGAAAAGTCACGTGAAGTAGGGTAGAAAACGCCCGAAGGAAGGTTGTTCCTCGCATTTTAGAGATTATTCTGAATCCTACAGACAAAATGCGTCCGCCTGATTCCCACTTTTTAACCACTTGCTGGCCTGGAGGTGGACAGACAGAAGAGGTGACTCCCCTAAAATACGACACCGGGGGTTCCCTGTATTAGCGGAATATTTCTGCACCCATCAGCATGCACACTTCACCCAAACGATCTCAATAAGTTGACATGAAGTAAACATCATCTATACGGATATATTTTCTTAGTGTAACACACTACTCGCAAGGTTGCTGAAAACTCTTCGGCAGTTTCATTCTTCTTGGGGTTCATAAGGCAGGCACTCCACAATTTTTCACCAACCCAATGTTTCACTTGTACACTAGTGGCGGAGTGCATTATTTCTCAAATTAAGTTCCATCTGGCTCTCTAGTTAAGGATAGTCAGTCCAGTAAAGTTTCCCTTTAAAATCAATTTCTTTTGCATCCAGTTATACCTCGCACACAATTTGGTTGCAAGTTTAACACCAGGTTGACGGAAATTCGGAACCCGTGTCTACGTGATCAATCCCAAGAGGGGCGAAACCGGGCGTTAACTGTCAGAGTTTTCAGCAACAATGCGTAGTGTGGTTTATCCAGGGACTCTACTCTGGCAGCTCGAACATAGTCTAAGATGAAACGTCAGCCGAAGAATATCATAAACGATATATTGAGCTGGGATTCAGTCAGGTTCCCCGTTTAAAACCAAAATATTGTGCAAATGTGTATATTCTGCCAAAACCACCCACTTTACTAACACAACCATTTCTTGTGGGACTTTCATTCGCTCCGCAGCGAAGTGCCGTCCTGTTTCCCATAGTCAAACACAGCGACATTAACCGATAGCAGCGACCAGAATCAACTTCTCTTTAAAATCAGATCGAATTTTCCTTGAAGGATTACGCTCACTTTGCCAACTATGATGCTCCTCGTTCAGCGATACATATTCTCACTGTGACCGCGGCCCTAGAAACGTCGATTTTTGTCAAGCCCAGTAAATCTCAAAAAAGATAAATGGGACCGGAGAGCGCTCCACTGATTTCTCGTCAGACACATTTTGGGTGTATGACTCCGGGATGACAAAAGGCGTCACACACCAGTCTTGATGGTCTGCGTATTCTCCAGTTGATTGCGCCAAGTTGTGCTTAACTTGGCACTGTAGTTAAATATAAGGCCAGCGGAAAGTTCTAAATCCTGCGCATGCGTCAGAAAGCTGGATATCAATTATGTTTTACCCCTCTTTGACTGATCACATTAGTTAAAGTATCATGCTTCACATAAGTTTCTAGCTGTTACACTATACACGCGATAAACTGCGAGTTTAATTCTTGGGACGGTGGAGAAATCAATGAATTTAGTGCTTGCTGGTGGTTGGTCAGATGGCCGTTGATTTCTTCGCCGAGCTTGGCAACTGGCTTGCAAACGTTTCGTCCCCAGTCGAGGAGACATCGTTTGTGCGCAGTTGAGTGAGTGCTTCCTCCATGTCTAGCTGCGTTTATACACGGAGGAGACACCCACTTAACTGCGCACTGACGATGTCTCCTCGACTGGGAACGAAACGTTTGCAAGCCAGTCGCCAAGCTCGGCGAACAGATCAACTGCCATCTGACCAACCACCAGTAAACACACCCGAAGTACTTGGTTATCAACCCCTTATTTGGGTAGCAACAATAACAAACAGGAAAAATGAATAACCCAAAGCTAGTTTGATGTATTCTTCGAGTATGATACATTTCATTTCCGCTTCGTTTGTTCACAAATCATGTCAGACCGATCCGACAGGAGGCCCTGCAAAGGGTAAATCAGTTAGGCTTATAAAACGATCTCTAGGAGATAAAGCCTGGCTGCTGTAAAAATTCTCCCAACAAGAGGCGCTTCCTCGTAAGAGGGCACAATAAAGCGCAGCGAGTTGCATGTTTTATACGCTAGCTATTCGCTTCTCTCCCGCTTCCATTAATGAAAACGTACTGCAAGCTCGTGAACATGCACAATTACTAGCAGCAATTTTCAGCCGGTTTATGACAAAGAACAAGTCTTGTGTTGCCTGGGTAAACTGTCAAAAAAACCATAGATTTATCTAAATAGTTTCCAACAGCAACGAAAACATCGGCGATATATGGAACTCAGTTAAAATGGGCCAACTTTCCAAGTTCATCATTTCTGGTACACCGCGAAATCTGTTCGCCTCCCTCAAGAGAGAAGCTTTTTCACGAACACGCACAGCCAACAAGCGCAGATGAAGTATTTGCTTTGGGGTGAAGCGCGGTATACTAAACAGTTCGAAAGTTTACAGACGTTTGGCTGAATCTTCCTGAGGACTGCATACTCAGCAAGTTGCCAATTGTGAATGGCTATCTATAGCCTGTGTATGGATTTAAACCACGTAGATGGTGTACAATCGAGTTTGGTGTCACTCTATTTTTATGTAATCTGTTGAAAATATGTTGCTGATGTTGCTACGGTGTTCAGAAATCCTTCTAGACAGTCTCCGCTACTGCAGATACGTTGGAAGAAGTGAATATACGAGAGTTAGCTCGGGTACAGGGCTCAGTTGAGTAAGATCCTGACAGACAGTGTCCGTTTTTTTTACAGAACTACCACCAAAGATGCAGGATAGATCTTCTTAGCAATCTGCTCTACTCGAAGCTGCAAACGGTTGCTACTCTAGTAGCCGCAGAATGGCAACATGGGTATAGTTTACGTCCTTAGAATGTTATCGTCTAGGCCGTACGTGGTGATTAATTTCATTCAGGCTGTGGCCAGCAGTACAAAGCTTTCGCATCATGAAAGGAGAATCTATTGGTCCTGCGTGATTCTCTATATCTTGCTCACAACGAAAGATGTCAGAATCATTTTCCTGAGTAGTGTTAAGTCACTGACATCGTGCACTACTGACTTACACATTTCCGTTTCCTTGTCAAACTCAACGACAAGCAGTGAAAAACAGCTTCATGTCGAACGCGTTTCACTTTTATTTTTGCGTCCACCAAGCCACAGGAATTCTCTGACATTGGTCTTCTTTCTGAGAGCGCATGATGGGACACTCCTCTTATATCGTATTTATCGCAAATGGCAAAGCGTTTTCACTGTTCAAATTGATGTAACCGTTGTTTTACAAATTCCGATATATTAAGCAGCTGTCATCATAATGGTTGTTAAACAGCGTTTTGGTTACGAACCGTTTTTGGATATTTCATTGTTTACTTTATGCAGATTAGTACACGAATTTGTGATGTGTACCAGGTATGTGTGTGCCTGTAAAAGTATTCAGGAAGAGGTCTGATCTGAGACAGACAATATGCTATCACCATAGTGTGAGTGCTCATCAATTTAGCCCTAGCTGATACCCTCATACATCTTCAGTTAAGTCCGCGAACGTCATTTAGCCGGAGCCTTGGAAACTCTCAGCTACTCAGCCGTTCAAATGGCGCCAGGCCTAATAGACAAAGCACACAAACACCGTTTAACTAAATACTGAGGCCATAGCAACCATCTCGCCTATGTCATACAAAATTTGTAGTCGTTTCCGGTTCAGAATGAAAGGTCTAAACACCATGCGTGCGGTTGCGATGGCTGATTTACCAGGTGATATTGTGAAACCACGGTCAACTTCACTGGCGCAGGCCAATTGAGCCTCTGATAGATTTGTCATAGGTTTTTCATCGTCAGACTGTGGTGTTAAGATTTGTCCGACTGGTTTACACCAAATACAATCAAGTAACATATTCAACCAGAAAATGCCTGCTTTGTAACACGCGATTCAACATGCTACTGCGGTACGGTGCAGTCGATCTAGTTTATTTTGGCTGTAAGTAGACTGCATAACGTGCAGCATGCAAGAGCTAGACTGGTAGATCGGGAGCCTAATATGAGTCCTTACATGGTGCCTGTCAACGTTCTCATGCACGAAATCGCACAGATCATTTTAGCATAAACCTGAGTGAGGAAATTTACCATGTGCTTCACGTCAAACTATACAAAACTACCAGTTTAGCTAAAGGAGAAAGTGGATAACAGAGTGGATACGAACACTTTCAAAGACATAACGCACTACTCATAGGGTTGCTGAAAACTCTTCGAAAGCCCACGACCGGTTTCGCCCTTTTTGGGGTTCATCAGGTAGACGCCGTCCCCGATTTTTAGTCGATTAATGTTCTACTTCAAACCAATTTACACGAAATTAGCGAAATACACTCATTTGCAAACAAATTTGGCTTTGCGAGAGACTCACCTGGAACCCAGCGGAACTCTAGCTTGTGATGTTTCCAGGCAACTGAATGTGCTGCACCAGGCCGCCTCATGTTCCCGCTGCTACGATATTCGAGATATCGCGATACACGTATATACGTAATGCAGTACTCATAAGGTTGCGGAAAATTCTTCGACAGCCCACGACCGGTTCCGCCTTTTTTTGGATTCATCAGGTAGGCGCAGTCCCCGGGTTTCCGTCACAAACGAGAGATTCAGCTGGGTTCCAGGTGAGTCTCTCGGAAAACCAAATTTGTTTGCAAATGAGTGTATTTCGCCAATTTCGTGCAATTTGGTTTCAAGTAGAACATAATTTTGAAGGAAACTCGGAGACTACTCCAACCTGATGAGCTCCTAAAAGGGCAAAAAAAGGCGGAACCGGTCGTGGGCTGTCGAAGAATTTTCCGCAACCTTATGAGTACTGCATTACGTATATACGTGTATCGCGATATCTCGAATATCGTAGCAACTGGAACATGAGGCGGCCTGATGCAGCACATTCAGTTGCCTGGAAACATCTTTCAAAGAGAATTCTCCATTGCCACCATTGTTCTTCCGTCCTGCTGACACAAAACGACGCCACTGCTAAGCTTCATTGGATTCGATTAAATTTACCCATTATTCTTTACGTGTGTAGTCACCAGATAAGGGGTCACAAAGAGACAATTCTTTTTTCTCATTTTACATTGAATAAATCTGATAAAAAGCGGAGTGAACAGGAAATTGGTGGACATCATTTATTCCGGTTTAAACGTTGAACTTTCTAACTGTAAGAAATAATATGTTCATTTGGAAATGCAACATTTTCTCGGGAACTCTATAGTGAAACCTGCCATCTTCACTGAATTTCTATGACGTTACAGTGTGGATGTCAGAACGCGACTTCAAAAGCTTTCATCCAAATCTGCCGCGTGATTTCAAGCTGGAACTCATGATCTGGAGGCTATTTCCATCATTTTTTGCCCTGTTAGTTTGAAACCCAAGTGTTGCAGTAATAGTCTAGACGAAAATCTAGGCTAGGCTGCTAAACTTGCTAAAAAGTGTTTGTCAAAAGATTCTGAAGTTCAAAGGTCACTGGGAGTGCATTCATGTCACAGTAAGTAAAGGCATAGTATTCTAGAACTAGAAGCCCCTATAATTTTTAGGGCAAAATCTTCATGTTAGGCGGCGAGAACGTGCACATCTGACAACCAGTTAAGCAAAATTATTTTATGGTTCATTACTGGAACAGAGCTGAAACGAAAGTTTCAACAGTGCATATCAAAAGGAGCACAGCCGTTCACAACCGGGGGGACAAGTCCTAGAAAAGACCATTTTTGTGTGTCGCTTCTGGCTGATTTAGTAATCGGACATAACTATTTCCGGATTATATTTGGATCGATGTGTGAGTAAGAACCTGCTGCGTCCGAATCAGGTTTCCAGGTCTCTCCTCAACGTAGCTGAGCTAACCAAACAGAAACTCAAAATGTCAGTAGCTGTTCAGCAGTGTGCATTTCATGTAAGAGTCAAGATTCATTGTCGCGCTTAATCAGAGCCTCCTGTCTATTGGTCAGCGAGGTTTTTTTTATTTCTGACCTGACCTCGTCATTGCCGCATACTCATTCGAATTGGTGCGTGAAATCAACTACTTGTGGCGTAAATGCATACAAGCTGACCTTGGTCAGGAGACAGCAGAAAGATACAAAGGAGCAGCCTACCAATTATACTGGGACCAGATCTATGACTTCGCTGTGTGTAAAATCATGGCGTAGAGAAGAATGTCAGCATGTATGATGGGAACAGAAGGAGCTTTGTCAGGAACTTTCGGTTTCGTACGAAAACGCGGTCGAGTACTGTCGACCCATTCCTGTGATAACGGTAAGTCTGCAAAAGGGTTTTTTATACAGACCTATTAATGTACACGTCCTCAAGGAATAAATCCTACAGTAGAGAGGGCTTTGTCTTAACTGAATATAATATAATGTAATATGAAATGTTTACTAAGTGAATATAGTGTAATATATTCTATCATAAATAACCTATAACCTGTAGAAAATAATATATATGTATATAATATCTACATGATGTAATATAATATACTACGTATAATATACTATACTGCAACAAGTTAAAATATAATATAATAATATAAATATAATATAATATAAGGTACTATAATATAATATAAAGTACTGTGTACTATAATATAATGTAGGGCAATATAGTATACTATAATTTTATATGGGATAAACGGAGGACTGTACTAGTGCAAACAAGCAAACAACATAAAACCCATAAATTTTAAAGTCCTGATTCAGCTGGGGAGGTTCATAGCGAGTTCATAGCAAACATTTAGTAATCACTCTTCATGTCTTATGACATGTAATTTTTAATCTGTCCGTCTGAAGAGAAGATTCCCTCTAATCCATTCAGATGGTACACTGCCAACAGGATAAGTTTATACTGGCAATTCTGCTGTACTGCCAACCATCTAGCCGGACACCGAAGCTATCCCACTTATCGACGCGAATAAAATGGATTCTAACGACTTCACTGGGTTCTCTCCTCTCTCTCTGTCCATGTATTGGCATTTTTATGCCATCTTCTGTGTGCCTATCTATACTTAATGGCAAACGAACAGCCCTGATTCAAAAGCTATATCCAGGATGGGAATCTTTTGTTCTTGCATTTATCCGGCACAATGGAATCGTCGACCTTGCCTAGACAGCTTATTCTACAAAACCGTTCAGTTGTGTCTGCCTATCTTGTGAGATAATCTGGTTTTGAACGAGTCTCTGTGTGCGTGTATCGCTGCTCTTCACCATCATGTTTAGGAAGTTTGCAATGTTGTTTTGGGATAAAATCAAGCTATCCACCTTAATATAACGAGTACAGTTTGCAAGTATTGGCAGAAATGCTGAGCATAATCGTGTCTGGATAAATTCCCGTAGATTTTACGTAGTCTGGGTTACTAAGAGGTAACCTTTATTGATTTAGTGAGTTTAGTTGAATCAGTAAAACAAAGTTACACCGCATACGGCACCGCATGAAGAATATTCATTCGAGGCTTCCGACTTTGCTTGAAAGTTTTATTGCGCCCCTATTTTTGGTTATACTGTGTTCTGGAATGAAAGTAAAAAGAAAAGATGCACTACTTATTGCTCAGTTCGCGTGATTAGTGCGGAGAACTTAACCTGCGTGCAAGATCATTTGAAGCTATTGGGATTCAGTTGGACGTAAGTCGCTGAGTTATGACAACAGCCTTGTGTTTCATGGAATATCTAATCAGAAAAAATCAGGAAGTTCAAGGGTCGTTGAACGTTCCAAGAATGTATCTCGGGGGGGGGGAGGGAACCCATCCCTAACCGAGTTCCTACAAGCATTCACGTTAGTGACAAAGTCCATGACGACATATATCAGGATTTGAGGAGGAGTGGCAGTTAATTATTAGCGCTATTTAGATGAAAAACCACTATTCAGATGCACTCATATTAGAGAAAACCTACCAAACTGTCCTGTCGAATGACCAAGGCGAGTAGGTTATGTAACGTCTGAATAACTATTGAACCAGCTGAGTTCATTGGAACGCACTGTTAGAAAATAAGTGTGCAACTTCCGCCATATTGATGCCATCGTTTTATCTTTTTCACAAAACGACAACAAAAATAACTTGTCTTGCTGTTTGTTTGGTCTAATCCCTAGTTTAATCAACATGCACACTAAGGGCGTTGGGACAACATCAAACAGTCAAGCTACAGGATAACTGTTAAAGATTGCGTGGATAGTACGGGTTAGCTAAAGTGCGAACATGTGTGTGTGTCTGTGTGAATTGCTATTGAAGCCACACCGATTTTCGTAGCTGTCTCAGGATTTTTCACATATGGACCCGGGATGAGATGGCTCCGTGGTTAGAGCGTGAATTTACTGACTGGAAGGTCCGTGGTTCGAACCCGACCCCTGCCTTTTGACTTCCCCTCTCTAGGCTTGGGCAACCTGACAGTGTCCAAGCCCTCGCGCTTCCTTCAGGTGGCATGGCAGCTACGCACCGAAAGCGTGTTTCAGCTGAACGAATATATATATATATATATATATTTACGGACTCTAAAATTTCGCCTCGGATTAGCCGACCACTGACAAGACTGGTGCCACAAGTGGCTTCAGGACACAAAGCAACCAACATGAGCTAGTCTGAGTCAATTCGTTGAAATACACAAGACGAGACTGCAAAACGCCACAACACGTGCAACAGTCTGCGGGGTCAAAATAATGACTGTTTTCTGAAACACTGCATCAATCTAACGCAGTCCATAGCTGTCATGATGTGGGGAGGACAAACGGCAACTGCTCGGAGTTCCTAGTAACCGAATGGAATCAGTTCACTGAGATTGGATTCACTGGTAAGGGTTTAAAAATCCAAATTTGATAACAGGGTCTGTTCGCCTGTCTGCATTTAAACTTAAAAAAACTTGATTTGGCCACACAGAATGAGATGGGAAATTTATCCAGTGGAAGATGACAACTTTTAGTCGATAATTTTGACAACTGAGAAACAGGGTTAATCCATACATCCTAGTTTTGACAAGTTTCAGTTAGCCAAAAATTAATTTCAAGACAAACAAAAGTACAGATTTTTGTATATTTTCCTCTGACGTTTTCATCTTGGAAGTTCATTAACGTCGATACTCTTTACTGTCTTCTAAATCTGAGGGACTTCGCAAAACTCTCCTACTGAACAGAAAAAAACGAATTACTGTTGGTAAGTGACTATTTCTTGTGAAATCTGCAGAAGCTGAGACAGTCTCTAAACATGCAACAGACAACAAGGGTAACCAGACACAAATGGACTGATTGGGCTGATGAATCCAATGTTTTCTTGATTTGTGTCTGCACACCAATGCGCTGGTCCATCTGAGATTACTATGCTCATTGAGTTTTCCTTACTCAAGACCTATGACTGAGTTATACGTTAACACACAGGCTGAATTTCTTTCTCGCCCATGTATCCTGTGTGGACTGCTGGCCCATTGTTAGCATTCCTGTTATATTCGCTGGTTTGTCCGTGAACCAGAGGGATTAAATGCGACTCCAGCTGTTGGGTTGAGGCGAGGCATATTTTACCAATACACTGAAAAATTCCAAGAACAACATTGAAAGAGTGGCACTACGCTGGGAATGCTAAAAGCCAGCATAAATAGTAAACTAATTTCAATTAGGATACTAGCCATGGATAATTGAGGTCCCTGAATAGATGTTCCTCTGCCTGGTTTCGGAGAACCAGCTGTCAATTCGGGTTCAAGTAAAACATAAGGTTGGCGGAACCTCGCAGACTGCTCCTACCTGATGAGCCCCAAGAAGAGCGAAACCGGTCGTGGGCTGTCGAAGAGTTTCCAACACCCTTATGAGTAGTGTATCACGTCTATACCTAGACCTGGGAAATGTACAAGATGTAGGCGGTCTTAGTCAGCCTGTATTCACTTCTTTTCTTACAAACTTTGAGCATCAGAAGAAAATGATATACTAGAGCAATTCAGCTGGGTTTCAGGGGAGTCTCTCGTCAAAATCAAATTGGTATGCAAATGAGTGTACTTTGCCAATTCTTGCAGGTTAGTTCGATCGAGCTGACACGTGGTGGTGCGCGGTCATCGGCGAAGAGGAGTCACCAACAGATCTGAAGTACACAAACCAAGCGAACCTAATTCCACGTCAGCTCCCCTCAATCGAGTTGTCGTAGCACTTAGAAACCCACACAGACCAACAAAATTTATCAGTGACACATCAGCAGTTGAGGTTTCTTGAACCGGAAGGACTCAAAACCGATCGAGATGATTTGAAAGTCCCCCACCCCGTCAACCGTATTATTTAGCCACCCACACTAACTGACGGGACCTATAAATGACATTCAAAATCAACCTGGTTTGCTAATCGGAAGAGACGTTTCTCACTGGCTCTCTGTCTGCCTTGTTAGTGATTCAACCATGTCAGAAAATCGAAAGGAGAGCGGCTAGACAAAAAGCATCAAACCTGCCTACTACTAGTAATCGTAATACATGGCGGTCTGGGGTAAATTCATACAGTCATCTGCGACCAAAGAGTGATGACAGTAAGGTTTCCTCTCTAGGAGACAAGCACGCGTAGATGTATGCAAACAAAGACGTTGCCCTTCACCGGAGAGGGAAGGGTTAGGAAAGACCGACCATGGTTTACACTCCCATCTCTCCCCGGTTGACTGAGACCGCCAGTGAACAGTGCGACTCGGTGGAGATACTTCCAGAATCCAAGACTATGGTGTTGATCGAGGATTACCTGCAGTGCGCAGTGTTATTAAGAGCCGGAAACTTATGGCTTACAGCTCGCATTCTCGTGTTAGACGGGCCGGTAAAGCAGAGTGGGTCGCACTGTCGAACCAGTGGCTCCTGGTACACCACTCAAAAAAGTTCTATACAACTTTTGTCTCGCAGGTGCAACTTTTAAGCCAAATGTTCAGGAACATGGCTCCAGAACAGGGGCTACTTTCTCCTACTCTCATCCGGGTGCGATTTTTGAGTTAATGGCTCGATGACCAAGGCAGACAGCGAGAACGATCCACATCTACACTGTAGGAGCGGCGGATAACCTTTTCGTCAATCAGCTCTGCATACTACCCATTCCAGTAAGATCCTGTCTATTTCTAACGCTAATTCCAACCACCATTGGTAGTTCTGTATTCAGAAAAATCAAAGCTAAAGATGTGCTGCCACCACCAGGAATGCAATCAACGTATAAGCGTGCAAAGCTCATGCTGCTTGTCACACAAATTAACAGACTTTTCTTTCCTACACCATTTTTCCAATAAAACTCGATGGGTCACTGTTTCCAAGGTATTCTTCCAAGATCCTACTGCGTTAGTGCATCTTAGCACGGTCGAATTTGGTTCACCTTTCTCACGGTTACTTTCACAGAGTCTGTTGGTAGGTTCCTTACGTTCTCAGTGGGTACTGCGTTGAATATCCAGATTGGGGAGAATCTAGGTGGTTCGTCTGCTGTAAACAGCCGACTGGGTGCTGTCAGGTTGGCCCTGTCTGTCAGAATCCCCCACAAAAGGCTCAAAACCGAATACCTTCGCATCGTCATTGCGTTCGCCTCGGAAAACTTTAGAAGAGGTTGTTGATTTTACTGCTCGTTTGGGAAGAACTGGTGAGCATGAGACCCCTATCGTTAGATCTACTGCACGCATTTACACAATGACAATGCTAACCGTTTCATATAACTGCGCGCTGATTAATGTCCATTTATTGTCACCCACGCAAAACACTGGATCTTTTTCCACTCGCCATTTACAAAAATCCATTAAAACTGCCCGTCACTGAAACCATGACAGCGAAATGTTGCTCTAAAATCCACTTTGTTTCCCTCCTTCTGCTTTGCTTGACCGACCATTTCAAAGAAAATCTTGACTTGCTTGAGATTCACAGTGTAACGTTCGACATTCCATCATTTTTACAGTGGAAAGCAAACAGTTCCAACCAAACTTTTGGAGAGGAACAAGACTCGACATCCCGATACTCTTCCTCTCTTTGTTTAAGGATGGGATGCAGGGCTCATTCACAGTCTGCTAAGTGGCTCAAAGGTCGCATCCTATGCAGATTCACTGACACTTGTGAGTGATAGTTTCATGAAGCCCATGCAGATGTCCGTTGGGGTAATTATATCGTCGACCTGTTTGCCATGTTCACCGCACACCAACTCCTTGGGGACCGCCACATGTATAGAAGGTCAGCAGTTGTTCTCCTCTCCCATCAAAAAGCAACGCTGCACTCGCTGGGTTGCACTGCGTCCTGACAGCCTCTTGCCCCTAAGTGACGTTCGACCATTATTAGCACATTTCTTCAGTTGTCTTGCTCCACTCCCCATGGACGTGTGAAACCCGACGGTAAGTATTCTTCCTCAACATCTCCTCAAAATGGTTTTTGTCAGGGTTATCCATTGTCACCTTTCCTTTTCAATTTCCCGTTCGAATGTACGCCACGGAAACTCCTGCTTCCCGGGAAATGCTTTAAAATCCAGGAGTGTGCCAACGATATCGCGCTACTTGATACATTTTAGGTCGGAAACTTGAAATCACAATACGCTGTTGCAAGAGCGAGTTAGCACAACTGTGGCCGAATCATGGCGTCAGAATCACGAGTTATGTTGCACAAACCTCATCCGCACCGCTGCTCCACTTCGGATTATGGTGTCGTTGATGAACGGAATTTCGGAATGGCTAAACTCTGTCCCGCTTGCTTTCAGCTTAGGCACTTTTGGGGTCGGTGTATCGTTATCCAGTCGGTCTAAAATGTGGTAGTACGTTCAGCATTGCCTTACGATTGAAAAAATCTAACTGTTATGCTTTGAAGACAGGACGAACGTTCTTGTTTGTAAGTCGGTATTTTTGAAACATTGCACATATGCCATGGGATTCTCAGACTAGAAAAGCCGAATTGCAGCAAATAGGTTGGGTAGAAAATCAGCTACCTGCTCAACTGATGTGCTATCGCACCAACTGCATTAACCCAGGTATATGCTTCGCACGCCAGGTGACCACCCGCTTCACCACGCCTTATTGAATGAGTCGGGTCTCATTTGGAGGCAAAGGCGCAACATGAAAAGCTTACCAGTGGGTCTCCGCTGCACTGGTGCATAGCGTCTGCGTGTATAATGTCTGGTCGTGTGTGCGGAAAGCCAGGCTCGCCCTAAAGAGGAGCTTGAATCTGCTGCGGTCGGGTTGGGAAGAGCTGGTATGACGACAAACACCCGAAAGACGAAAGCAATGGTGATTTTGGGGACAGGAAACATCGGGCGACGGCAGTCTCGTTCAAACCATTTTGCTTCGCTAAGGAACTCATCACTCTTCTGGGTCCGACAGACACCGCGACATACTTGGGCATCCCACTTACTTTCAAGGAAAAAGGAGTCTTCAAACACCGACGGCAGTTGCTCAAACTGCTCGATGAGGTGACGTGTGCCTCATTGAAGCCGCATCAAAGAAAGATCACAAGGAACTACCTGATACCGAGGCTGACATATTCGCTCGTGCTCGGCCAAGTCCACCGAAACACGCTCAAAAGGTTGGACGATTACATCCGGCAATCTATTCGTGGCTAGTTACGTCTGCCGAAGGACACCCCGATGAGCTACATCTACACCGGTAAACAACATGGGGGACTTGGTGTTCCAAGCCTGAGTGTAACCATCCCGATGCAGCAGAGAGCGCGTTTGGAAAAGCCTCTCTCTACCCAGTGCCGAGCACTATGCAATGTGGTCGGTGATTCTGTGTTTGGCAAGATTGTTCGGGATCTCAGCCTTCCTATCCGAGTCCACGGTGCATGCGTAAACACCAAGGAAGAGCTGGTGGCTGCTTGGGGTGATAGTCTACACAACAGCGTTAAAGAGCGCGGTTTACGAGAGTTGGTCGCTTCGCCTCTTTCCAATCGATGGCTTGTGTTTTCAGAACGAGCGTTTCCTCGGATATTTATCCGCGTCATCCAGCTCCGATGCAATCTACTTAGGACGAGAGTTAGAACCGTTCGGCATAGCCATGGTGGCCGGACGATCTTCTGTCATGAAAACTGTGGCCAACCGGAGAGTTTGGTGCATATTTTGGGGTCCTGCTGGATCACGCATGATGCTGGATATGTTTGTCACAATCGGGTTGCAAGGAAACGCGCAAAACGTCTCCGTCGCCTGGGATATGCCATCTTCGAGGAGTTGAGAGCACCTACTTCGACGTCTTTCATCAAGCCTGACCTGGGAGCGCCGAGCAACTGTGATAGACGTTACCACAATCTCGGATGGGCAAGGAGTGACCGTATGTAATGAGAAGAAGCAGAAGTATGGTGCTGACGAACATTCCCTCGCCCTACGTGCAATCGGTTGTAATGTCGACTTTTTGGTCCACCGGACGATGATCATTTCTTATCGAGGGATTTGCTTTCCTCAATCCACCAAGGCTGTTATTGGACTGGAGCTCTCTAAGGTCACAGCCAGTAATTTCTGTTTGCTTGCCATTGTGAGCTCTCTGCGTACTTACGAAACTTTTATGCATGGTACACGGCGTTGAGTGTACATTCTTGTTATTGGATCTCACATCAGACCCAGTATGACGGACACTTTGTGCCTGATATGCGAGTGGTGACTGTGCTAATGCTTACCGCGCCTTGAAGCGCATTCACCATTATTTGTCCTTTCCTCGGTTGTTGGACGTTAAGCGCGTGTTTCCATACCAAACATTCTTGCACACGTCGGGATTCATCTTGTCTAACCGGAACTGTTGGTGGCATGACTTCGAATGAGACACTCCTCTCTTTTTATCTCATATTCTCCCGTAACCCTTTCGCATTCATCGCTTGCATTTACTTTTTAAGTCTGTGACCATGCCCTTCGAAAACAAACGATAGTAGTATAGACGTCAGAGGTCCGCCATAGCGATAATCGAAGTTGTCAATGCTGCTGTTGACGATGATGATGTACGCGCCGGCATGTGGGTGTTGCACTGTTGTATCCAGTCTCCCATTCCGGCAGATTACCTTCTGCTTCGATTTGATCTCTGCATTCAACACCCTCTATCAGCTTACGCTATCGGCAGCCACAAGTTGCGAGGAGCAAAGCACCATGCATGCCTACCATGGTTGTCAGAATGAAGTGGACTAAACCTCCGTACCATCGATATCTTCCAGTATCCGGCCATGGAGTAGGTTAATTATTCTATCTGCATAAGTGATTCACCGAAATGATAGTGAGTCACAATATTATGGTCGGTATTCTCTCTGTCATTTCCACCACACCAGTTTCGCGCAGACGGAGCTTTTAAGAATTAGTGGATAGCATCAAGCTGGGGAAACATTTAAAGGTTTCTATCAGTCTAAGTGAACAAATGAACAGATGCAAAATGACTTTTAATGTTCACTTTTCTACATGTACGTAGGTCAGAAGAAACGCACACTCAATTGAAGTGCACACTCATGCATTTGCCAAGGTAAGGAAGCTAAGGAAGAGAGAATATGGAGGTTTGGATGCCGGGAATTGCTTACCTATCAAACAGTGTGCGCAGATTTTCCGAACAGTTAAGCTATTGGTTACTCAAGGAACCAGGTAGACAAGCCAGAAGAAAACAGTGGAACCCAAACGCAGTCGAACGTTTAGCCAAGCTGAAAATCGACCAGTAAATTAACTGGGAACTACCTAATGAAAGGAAGTATCCACATGACTGATCAGACGCAAGGATACTGGACTACCTCAAGTAGAAGTGTGCAAACAAACCAGCAGTTTCGGATCGTAAGCCAAAACAAATTCAGAAAGAACCAATCAGAGCGAAGTAAGAGAACTACTGAAAAAGGGTAACCAACCAACCAACCAACCAGTAAAAAAGGAATGAGGGCATAACCCATAAGTAAACCAATCACGTCATAGACATGCTAACTTCTAAGTAAACGGTCACATTAAACGTCAGACTGTACTAAAAACCATAAGGTCACAGGCGAGACACACCTAATATTGTACAGGTTTCTGCTCAATTGTTAACCGAAACTTTGCAGCCTCAAGCTCAGCGGACACATCAGCAACTTAATCAACCACCGATAATCATGCTTTTAGATTATCCAGCGGACGGTCTTTGGGTGCATTTTGCTGGAATGTAAGCTTATCTTGTTCGGTCTGAATTTGGACACCAAAAATTCTCCATTCAATGAGGAGTTCGCATTTGGTTGTCTTGCATCTGTCTTTGTCGACCACATAACATCACAGCGCATTCTGAAGTTCCAGATCTCCTCCCGAACAATATTATGATAAAGTCAACAGACGCACTTCTTTGAAAACCGAATGTACTCTCCGGGCGCTTGAGCCGTATATATGCTAGGATATGAATTGCGAACACCAATTGAACTTTTTAAGACACTGTCTGTTCTGGATATACAGCTTCATGCATTACGTTTTTCTTGCTAACTCCTTTGCCGGGGAACCCCTGTCGGCCAGTTACACACCAAGTACTGATAGCGATATACGTTTAGAGTTATCTGACGTTCAGGATGTTCATTTTGGGCACCTTTCTGACAGATATCTAGCTGTCTACAGGAAGTTTATTTTGTTTTTTGTCGACCAAGATAAAGTAAACTTGGTTATCCGATAGATGTTTCATTGTGGTTTGCTCAGTTAGAAGTCATCGGCAATGCGCACCGTAAAAATATCTGCCCTGCGGCTAACGGCTGAATGCTCCAACATTCGATTACGGTGGTTGATCCACCAACCGGATTTCAACCTCCACTGTCCACAAGGTAGACTGTGAAAGGTACACATTCGCTAAGCCTAAGGTTTCTGGTTAAGTATTTATCCTTAACCAGGCAGTGTGACATGACCTGCTCAGCTGCGGAGTGATCTGAGCAATAAGACTCCCCATGAATTACTGGAAGTCCAATGGTAGAATGGTTGGAGGTTTACTGCTTCGAATTCTGCTGGAGATTCGTGAGCTGGGCGCGGCCAAAGGTTCTAAAAAATGAAATAATTGTATGGTCCTTCTGGGCTTTTGAGAACGGATTGCTTGAACCCATACATTAAAACCATGATCCATTATTTTAAATATAGTAGTTTAGATGTTTGTCACCTTTTTGTGAGGCTTGTTTTTACTGGAATTGTTTTATAAAATGAAGCCATAGTTTTTGGTTTGATAAATTTCAGGTACTCCCACTGACCACAATTGGTCGTTAAAGATAGTGTTAGCTTCCGGAAGAACTGTAGCAACATACTCTAAACAAGAGTTACGTTGTTCCAAACATGGAAGACGATGATTGTGTTGCACTGAGGGATTTGAAGTGTGGCTCATCCCAAACGCTGTCCGTCAAGACTGCAGATGGTGAGTGCATCAGCATCTAGTACTGGCCGGGCCGCATTGGATAGGAAGGAGGTTGTATGTGAAGACCAGAATTCTGTACTACCTGTGCGCTGCTTTTGGTTGCTCACAGAAATCGGTTTTGCAGCGCCATCAAACAAAGCCACTGTCGACGGACTTTCTCCCATCACTTTGGAAAATTGACGCAGCTTTGCTAGAGTCGTTTGCGTTAAGAAAAAATCCACGCGAACTCGTGTGGATAAATTTGCGGTTGAAACTTAACGAGAATATCATTTTTTGCATGTCTTCCAGACAAAACCTCATAATTGAGCTTGGGTGATAAATTGTGTTAAAACAGGGAAACAGCTGCTTTAAGTTGTCATTAACGTGCCCCTACTTGCAGAGTCCTTCATAAGCGGACTTCAAGCCCAATGACTCATTAGGTTATTTGAATTGCCTGCCTGATATGTTCCTAAATTCTAAATATAGTATCATTATAGATTGTTTCCAGCAAACAGTTGGGCCACGTTGAGTTACGCCCAAAACCTTAAAAGCCAATTCCAACAAATACAGTAATAGAAATACAATAACAAAATAATAAAACTGCATAAACCTCAAATCGTGGGGTTACGCCGGCTTCTTTACACCGATTTAGGAACTGCTAATTCAAAACGGGATCCAAAAATTCACACTGACTAAGGCAAGGTGGCCACAAGATAGCGAAACCCATGTGTTGATTTAATAGGAGAACCAACTCCAAACGTAACTGGACTATACAACTGCCAATGGAATAAACGTTTTCGTTGAGACCGATTCAATTGGTTGTCCTTCACTTGCCCTTGAGAGGTGAGTTCTAATTTTAGCATCCTTTCTGGCCCTCCTAGAACTCTCCACGTGAGCTTTATAAAGAGCCCGTTTTCGGCTGCACATAACACGCCTGTACGTGTCAGTGTTCAATTAATCAGCTGATTCGCACGTTCATTGGCTTTCTGGTTTGGCTAAGCACATCAAGCTATCAAGCGGCTATCCAGACTCGGGTTCATGGTATTGAGAAGGCATTAGGAAAAAATGTGGTCCACAACATGATTTAGACTAGACGTGCGATGGCAAGGTCAGTGAGCGGATTACGTCCAAATCAGAACAATAAAGGCAGTATAGGCGCAAAACGGAAATAACAGAACGGGGAATCTTGTTGCGCACACTAAGAATAGACGAATTGAATCAACACCGCCCCACAAAGCCAGCATAGCTTTCCTTGATCTACCATTTCAGTCCACTGCATTCAAGAATGAGATCAACGAGAATGGTACAACTGCTCCACAAACGCTTTCCTCAATCCGGAACATGCGCCTAGGATCGGGGAGCAATTAGTTGTGCTCTACTCCTTCCAATGGTTAGATGCAACATATATCACGCCTTACATTACCAGATGCAGTCCCGAATCTAGCCAACACTTCCGTACATGGCCTCCACGATTGGGGCAACCACGACCTCTGCCGATAGAGCTTCTTCTCCCTTGAGGAAAAGAGTTCCGAACACCTTTCCACTTTGATGCCTTTCTCCTAATGTCTGCGACTTGGATTTCCGCCGCTGAATAATCCAAAACATCCAACTCGAAAATCTCGACGGTTTTGCATCCACATTTGTCTTAACCATCGACGCCCAAAACGTGGCTTCGGCTTACAATTGCCTTAGCTCCAACATCGGATATCTCTGTTACGTATATTGGTTACAGCACGTGACCAATCAGGTGACTTGGAGTCAGCACGTCTAATGAGTCTGGATCATCGAAGACAGGTGCAATTGGGCGGTTATTTAAAATACGCTCCACGTCAGTGAGGAAACTAGCCAAAGACTAGTCACCTAATACTTGTCAGCGGGAAGCCGCATTCAGCAGTCGACGAATAAATCGTATCTGATTATCCGCAGTGACTGCTATAAGGTGGATTAAAGTGCCACTCGATCTCTTCGGTAAGCATCTTCTTGTTAACGTGATTGGAATTTGTCGAAGTTCTAGTTCGGCTCCAGAGAACTTACTCCCTTGGTCACTGTACATCTTTCTGGCGGACCACGGCTGTTCAAAAAACGAGAAGGTGCCATAAGAAATGAGTCGATCGATAAAGAATGAGCTACATCAATGTGAAGTGTACGAGTCTCCAAACAGGAGAAGATAGACCCGCATCGCCGTCTAGGATTTCATCCGTCGAGTACAAAAAGGGGACCGAAATAATCCACACCGATGACGGCAGAAGCATAATCACGTTTAGCTTTGCGGATTGGTAAGAATGCCATCAACTGTTCCGCTGGCTTTACCGACTTTGCCTTACATGACAAACACCTACACACAAGCCTTTTAACTGCAGCTACAGCCTTGGCAACCAGAAATTTTTGACGCATAGTAGCTAGAACAACTGAAGTGCCCATATGTCCTTCCGACTCAGGGTCGTGTCTAATCAAGTATTCGTCTTGGGATATCGGCTAGGATGTCGCGGGATTGGGGCAAACCACTCTTTAGCAGCCTCCCTCCGACATGTATCAATCCTTCAAGGAGAACTGAAGAAAGTTCACGTAAAGAGATGATCGACTCCGAATTCTGGGTCTCATCGAGACAAGCCGCAAGCCATGCCGTTGTACGTATTGCAGTATTGAAATTCTGCTGCTCCCAATTCACCAAGCCGTGGACTGCTACGTGTGAGCACAACGTGCGCTTCTTCGTTCGACTTTACGCGAAGGTGCACTTTAAATCGCGAATTCAAGTCCCTCAGGGTGGTTGCGGACTGCATGCATTTGAGTAACCACCTACAAGGGAATTCAAAGTGACTTTCTTTGCTTGGAGATGATGTGTGTACGCGTGTTCGCGCGAGCACTCGATGCTAAAACTACGGACCGACTAGGACCAAATTCTATGCACACCTAATGTGGAATATTATCATGTTTGGAAATGTTTTCAAGGGATTGCGTTTCGTTAACTGGCCAATCCACTAAAATGCTACCCATTATGCATTCGACTCCTCCAGTAATAAAAGTTTTAGACTTGAAAGTATTCAATGTTACTGGCCTTGTCTCGAGACGATGGCCGAGATGGTGACCCATTTGTAAATGTCTAACGCTCGTTGGGCGATCGCCATAATTCACTCTCTTGATTTCGTTGCCGCTTTCTCCGTTTGATGCGTGTGACAGTTGGTCACATGACACTTGCGTGCAACTTGATACCATGGAAGGCACACTGAACGCATTATCATACAAACAAAAAACCTAAACTATTCGCGATTCTGGGGAACAGAAGCAGCCGAACCAGCCTTCAGCGGATCATAAAAGAGAACAGCCGACACAATTCTCACAGGGGCAGAAGCGGCCTAGGGTCCTATCCAGTGGGAGGGACGCGGTTGGTCAAACATCAAGGCCGAGGCAACCGGGGGTAGAGAGAAAAGACGCGTGATAAAGCCATCAGGACATCCGGCGGAACAGGGCACTACGTAGACCAACAGACAGGCAGGTTAAGCAAGCACAAGACAGCGGTGAGTGGACAAGCATGACCAGGTGATAGGTCAGAGGTCATCTGTTAGAAACCTGGACGGTCGTGGGTAAGCAGTTGGGGTCTATTTCGTAAGAAGTGAACTGCACAAAAATCAGAGATTTTATACTGATTGACCGAAATCATTTTTCACTAGCATCCAAGAATGGAAATATTAGGATGATCTATAAGTGGTTGAAAAAGGTATGTAGAATTATTGTTCTCATTCCCTGAGGACTAGTCCTCCTCCCCCTAATTGACTGATGCAGTTGGGGTAGCGCAGAAAACGAGATTCTCTGATTCAGTATTTGTGTTTATCACAAAAACAACTTCAATACTGAAGAAATCGTTACAATCAGAGTTTGTTCATTCAAAATAAAAAGCTACATTTCGAGTTCCACTAGTTCTCGTTTTTCTTCTCTAGCTATTGTTTGGCTTTTGGCCACAAAGAGTGATGCCACCACGGTGTTCTGCAGCGAACGTTTCAGGTTCCGTTTTTTGTATACATTTTTCCACAATGTGAGGAGATACATGTTTACAAAAAGCTCACCCAGCGAGTACAAATAAGCTTACTATGATGTAGCATTTGGCAGAGAGTATGTCACACATTGTGTGATTAGTCACCTGCTGAAAACCTGCTCGCGTATATGAAACACCTCTTATCAGACCTCTGTGGTGAACTCTAACGGGAACTCATTCGCAAGTCTATTAAACTGCTGGCTTGTCCGAGTCTAATTAGCATACTTAGAACGCCATTCGTTTCGAACAAGGTGTGAACATTTTCAAACAGACAAATGGTCTTCACAAAAGCACGAGGTGTTAAATCGCTTCATTTTTTTCACATAAAAATCACAAAATATTTCTCTCTGTCCAAACTCTCGAAATCCATTATTCATAGTGAAATGGCAACATTGAAATCCTGAAAGCATGTCTTTTGGCTAAAGGATATAGTGGCAAAATTTCCTCATAGTTATTTAAAGTAACCATCATAAGCACTAGCGTGAGCCTATGCATTAAGCGTAATGTGATATGTGATATGTAAAAAAACGGTGAAGATCACCTGTTAGCTCTCCCCGTTAGCTCTGAATTATCATGCATCGTAGAGGTTTCAATCCGATTTTGGGGTGCTGGTTGTCAAACTGTCAGTGGGAGCTCGTGTTGGATACAGTTTGAAGCAAAAACAACCTTAACGCAGCTAGCACACATGGCGATCTTCTACCCCTATCTACTATTACTTTTCAGAGTCCAAAGATGTTTAGTGTATCTTGAAAGAAAAACGGGCTTTGTTGCTGCGATTACTTCTGGCTACTTTGCGGATGCACCTACTAACACTGGTCATTGATTAGTTCTACAAATTCTTAATGAGTTCCTTAACATGGTTGCCATGGTAAAATTAGGACGTCTTCGCAACCCCGAAAATCGGCCTGATTGTGGTATTCAAAATGGCCAGAAAATGGAACTGTTTAGGAGCAAAGCCAGTTGACCAATTCCCAGGTGATCTATGTAGAATTGTTTGAACACCTAATTACGTTATTTCTAAGGACCCACCATATGTTTATTGTTCCAGATCGATAGCGCAATGCTTGGAAATGTTGCAGAATTGTCCTATATAGAGGTTCGATTTGTGTTTTGATAAGCGTGTTATACAATATTCCAGTTGGCGATGATGACTAATTAGGAAGTGTAGAGTTGAAGCTGAAAAAAATCGCCTTTCAGTACTGGACGGATCTAGAACTTGATTTAGATGGAGGCGATTACAGCGTCAACAGAACGCGTTGAGGTGAACGTGATCAGGCGGGACTAGATTTCGGGTTTTCTAACTGGTGGGGCGCCATGTGTCAAGCGCCATCTTTGTGGTGAGTTTGCCATGTGGTAAGGATATTTCCCCTGGAATCACAACTCTTTGTTGATGGAATTAAGCGACTACAGGACCTAGGTAATTTGAGGAACGTTTTCTAGGTGAAAATGACTGTGATTAGCATTTTCGACACTACTGATTTCCTCATTTGAGGACGATTCCTTTCACTTTAGACATTTTTCAAATGAGGGAAACAACCACAATTTCAGTATAGCTGAATCAAACACATGTTAGCAAGAGGCCAACAGAAAAGCCAGATATCGACTGACTCCTTTCGTTCCAAGAGCATACTAGTAAGCAGGAATCCGGTCCCGTTTGGAACCTTTAAACTTACGGATTTCACTGAGTTTCCATTCCTATTCTTCTTTAGCTACATTGTATATTTTGAGCGGCACTGGCGTTACTGATGGAGCTGTCGTCACCTGTTGCCTGCTGCTACCGAATCTCGTAGTGTTACTGGTGTTCTTTACATGCCATTATACTTCGTTGATAAGATTTCTATGACATGCCAGTTGAGATTTCTTGCTTTGTCAGTCCTATGTTTCATGACACTTTTATATCACTTCGTTTTTAATGCTCTTAGAAATTAACATAAAACATCATCGGAAGTTTAGTTAAATGCGGAAACCTCACCTAACCGTCCCAATGGACATAACTTTTACATGTCTCCGGTGACGCAAAATAGCCGTGTGGCGATTTCCTCACTCAGTCCCTTCACTATTGACCAAAGAAGTACGCTTGGTTCTGACCAAGGTCGTTTTATCGAGGATATTTTGTTATATGCAAGTTTGCTTTCTTTCCTTTAGGAATGAAACTGGTGAACTTAGTGAAACAAGTAAGAACTTGTGAGTTGTTCAGTGATTTGCTCAAATTTATCCTGCATCATCCCTCTATTCCGAGTTGACTAGTTCCAGCAAGATTTAGCTGAAGAGAATAGTGAACAAACCACAATCATGGTTCAAAAGAACTAAGTATATATATCCCTCGAAAGAATACCTCGTGAGTAAAAAAGACCTTGGTTAAGGACTTGGACTTCTCCTATGAGGAATCGCTTCTTGAAATTAACTTCCTCATAGACACTTTATACTTCCAGAAACGGTTGATTTACACTCAGCCCAATAAGGAAACTCAAAATCATAGACGTAGGTTGTTGAACATTCTTCGACATCCCACGACACGTTTCGCCGGCCTCATCAGGTAGTTGTAGTTCCCGAGTTTTCGTCAACCTTATGTTCTACTTGAACCCGAATTGCCCGAAATTAGCGAACTACACTAATTTGTAAACCAATTTGGTTTTGCGGGATACTCCCCATGAACGCAGCTGGAAACATTATAAACGAGAGATTCAGCTGGGTTCCAGGTGAGTACCCCGCAAAACCAAATTGGTTTGCAAATGAGTATATTTCAGTAATAACTTTCACTTTGAATGGTTTGCCAAGTTAGAGGTGAAACCGCAGCCGTCAACGCTATCGCTTTACCCTGACCGCCTTTTCTAGACATCAAATCATTTGACCGGAACACAATTTCAGTAGGTTTGCATGCTAGGATTTTGCACAAATTAACTACAACTACGAAAGACGCCCAAGCTAACAGTAAAGCGATGACGAGCAATATTCTCAGGTTAACGGTTGTTGCAGTTGTTCTGTTACAGTGGAACAGATATTTCAGATTCTACTAGGTCTTACGCGAACATATCTTCCGAATTAATCGATTACCTCTTGAGAAAATACGTTGAAAAAACCCTCAGACTACCAGCCAACCAGATATGTCTGTCTAGTACGATTATGTATATTCCATTTGGCCAGTAGCCTTAGCAGGAAAAACGCCAATGCGGAAGCTACAAGTTTGACAACGATTTTGATAGCGATGCACGGCCTAAATAAGAGCCAGCGACAAGGGACGATAATAAACCAGTGGGAAAGAAAAAACAATTCTAGAGTGTGATTCGGTTGTGGTTTGCCCGGTTCTACGCTTACGGGCATATATATTGTATTTCTCGAAATCAGTCCAATTTGGGTTCAAGTAGAACATAAGGTTGACGGAAACTCGCGGACTGCGCCTACCTGATGAACCCCAAGAAGGTCGTGGGCTGTCGAAGAATTTTCAGCAACCTTATGAGTAGTGCATTACGTATATAATGGATTACCCCTTGAGAAAACACTTTGAAGAAACCCTCAGACTACCAGCCAACCAGATGTGTCTGTCTAGTACAATTGTATGCTCGGGTCACTCAAATGTTGTCTTTAATTGTAATATTTAATGGAACTTAGATGTCGTTTTGTTAGGGAGGAGAAGCTATCTGTCTTCCATCCCGCCCTAGCAGTTAAGTGCGCTATCCTGTGGTAACATCCTCTAATCACCTTGTCGTCTTTGTTAGGGTTCTCGTTCCCATACACTGTGCACGCCTTCCTTATGCAATATGCCTTCTAGCGAACCTTTCATATTTTATACTACCGTTTAGTAATCTTGACGGGTCCGTAATTCGGATGTCCGCCTTTTCCTTTCTGAAAACCGGCTGGAAACGCCCTAAATGATGGATTAAACATCTTTGCATTCACATTTATCTTCACAGAAAGAATAAAGAAACAAATTACGGACTACGCAGCTTAGTATATTAGTAACACACGCACAAATTACAGAACATCAACTTCGGTAGATTAATTGCTGGATAAAATAGCTCATAAATTCTCTGTGAAACTTCCATATCCAGACGCTAGATTGTGGTTCTGTCGAAACTGTTTTCCCGACGAAACCTTTTATTTCATTTTCACCGACCATACAGTTGCCCACTTACTGTGCCAAAAAGGTAAATCTCAATGGTTTTCCTCTGGGCAAAGGGTGACGCGGAATAGGGAAGGTAAAAGTCGACGGCGGAAGGTGCGCTCTAGCAGGTGAATAAGTGTTCATCCAGTGGCGTTTTTCCGGCGCCGGCGTATCATCACACTTTATCTCCGTGCCCTTTCGTTTTGTGCGCATACCATAAGCAGATGTCTTCCAGTATCCACCTGACAACTATAGTCGTGGAGCTTGTACCTGTCATGTGTGACCTTCACACGCCATCTAAATCGGTGTGTGGCTGCCTGACGTGTTTGCCAGCTGCGCACCTGAGAATAAGGAAGAGGGAGGAAAACGCCAAATTATTGAACTGACGAAATGATGTGCTCGTACGAAGTTTCACTAGACGGTTGGTTCCTGTCACTGAGTTGTCGGAACAGTCGTCAGGCTGAATATGTTTTATTGGATTCCCCCAAAAAACAGCTAGGCGTCGGCTGTCACATCTTTGGACCACGTGCCATAATGGACGTCCAAAGCAAAACAACAATCCCAGAATTTCTCTCTGAATCACTCCGACGGGAATCACCCCAAGACCGTTCTCAGTTTTTCAAGACAAAGAAATTTAAAACAATCGTGTGGTTACATTAGTTGGCTTCAGTATCTTTTTAGCCACTGTGCTCAAGGCCTGTCAGAGTTTTTCTAAGGAAACGGTGAGCGATTCACTCAAGAATTTGGTTTTCATTTGGAGTTCCGAAATATCTCTGAGATTATGATGCCCTTGGACATTTCATGTCATTTGTGTTCGTTGTCTGCCGCGTATTACAATAATGGCCAAGGCGTCTGAATAATCATTTTGATCAAATGGACAATGTAACACAGTTCTGACCCAGTCAACTATTGGCACGAGTCCTGTCTCACCGATAAAAGCTGTTTGTTTACCCGTCGTCATTTTTTCTACCTGCGTCCATTCGAGTTTAAAACTAGTTTGATAACAGCCCGGACTGAGTAAATGATGCAAAGACAAGTTGTCGCAAACTACTAAACAACATTTTCCCCACGCAGATGCTGTTACTTAGCATAAAATCCACGACATTGCGTTCGTACACAGTGACAATAGAAAAGCATGGAAAATAGATAACATTTGGAGTTGTGAATAAGGTTCATTTAGGTAAAGATATGCTTCTTCACGTTTGAACGTACGCTTCATGGTATGACGGACTAAGTTGAAACCTAAAGCCGTTGTAGCTAGTTCCGTCGATACGGTTGAGCAAGTCATTTGCATAGGTTCTGGTGGTCAGGCCGGGGACTAACTAGTATTCAAGGCCAAAATGGCCTTTGTCAGTCTGCATGTTCATGACTTCGAAGGGATATTCCCATGTTCACAAAAGACAGAAGTGACGCAAGGCGTCCCTTGATACTGTATAGTTATAAATCCTGCTTACGGCGGGTAGATAATAAAACCTCCAAGTGTTAGGCCAGTGACCACTAGGGAGCATAATCTGTGTCTGGTAAGAACACAGGATCAGAAGTTTCACCGAATGCCGAATGTTTTTCGGATAAAATAACTCACGAAAATCAGGAAACTCAACAGATTTCGCCGTCACATGCTCGAAATGAGAGAACATTCGTCCGTCAGTCAGCTTTAGCTTCTACGTGTACACCAATTGGTACACAACTAGCGACTCCTACTCACCTGCGAATGGTCAGTTTTCGAGGCTGGTGTAGTCCCAAGACTTTTTCAACCTTATCTCGTGATTTAACACTGGGTTGTGTAATTTGATGTTAACTCCACGGGAACGTAAGGTAACCTAGTGTATACAGATCCGAAGAACTTCAACATATTTGCAGTGCTCCTTCTTCGCCTTCTAAAAGGTGACCGAAATGGACGGTAGATGGTAGAATGTAGATTAAAGATGACCTCCCTCTGTTTGGTTTTTAGTTGATATTTGGATAGTTACCCTGTAGAATGGGTAATACATTTTAAAAGTTTGCATATAGGAAGAAGTGACAGAATAGTTTAGTACTACTGAATATTTAAGGTAAAACCTGTTCCCGCATCATCACTAACGTGTATGGATCACGCTGGGCTAGCGGAATAAAATGGAATGAAAACGAAGGCAGCGGTGTGTGGGAAAAACTTGTCCCACGGGTTCAAGAATCAGGGCCTGAAACTTGAAAGCCTAAGCTCGTGTCCTCAGTCTGAAACGCAGCTGCAACTCTTTTGCATCTGAGTATGACAAGCAGCAATTCAAGGGCTAGATCTGATGTTGACAGCTGAAAATACTGTCAGCGACAGATGTTCCGTCCATAAACATCCACTTTTCGAATCCTACCGACGTTTTCTTACCTGACCATTAGTGTTCATCCGAAAACGTTTACCCAAGCTTACTATCATCATCCATTATAAAAGCAAGGGATGTGAATGACTTTTTAATAAAGGCAAAATCCAGGGTTTATCAGACATCGTGCTGTCCAAAAATACGCGACTTTTTGCGTGTCGGGCTTTCAAAGTGGTTGCCTAAAGCGTGTAAACACAAAGTTTTAACCAGGCTTTTTGCAAGTCAATTTATCTGGGATATGTGCCGCCTTCTTATCTAACTTTGGACCAGCGACAAAGGCGCTGTGTAAATACGTGTGAGTACCTGCTCTGATGTAGGCTGAGCTACCACGTGCGCACGTATCAGATACCCGGCTAGATTTGAGCACAGTTTGGCGCATCAAGGCGACGGAAAACATCCAGCAAACGGTATTTTAGCTACAGAGTTCAAAGTGAGTCCACCATACAGAGCGTCGGCGACTAATAATTGCAGGGTTGATTGATTGAGTCTTCTGGTCAGCAAGGGAGTTGTAGCTGATGGAACTGAGCTAGTTTTGTTGGAATTCTCGTTTCATGCAACGTCTGATTTGTCTGAGACACAGATGGCGGTAAGCAGGTGTGCACTGCGTAAATCATATTACTCCCCTGAACAAATATCACATTTGCTGGCAAAATGATAAAACAATACTCAAGGTGAAACTGTCAGTACAATGCAGTGGGGTATTATGAACAGCTATGACTCATCTTTTGAGTTTTTGCTGATGCTTCGACGACAGAAACGTGACCATTGTCTATTTCATGGCATCGCCTCTGGGGCTAACAATGCTTAACCCACCGGAACACCCACACCCACAGAAAACGCAACGGCAAATGAGTCACTTGTTTCTCATAGTTTCTCTTCAGAGTACCCCTATCGTTCAGTGGATTACAGCTGAGAAATAGCCGTTAGTTACGCAAATAATACGTGACACTTGGGATAAGTTAGAGCAACGCAAATAAAAACGGAAGTGATCCATCCTCATGAGACACCTGCTTTGTTGACCAGAACGTAGGATTCAAAAATAATGCCAACCCTGGTGTGTTATGTCCAAGGCAACTCTGTTTGTGGAGTAACATTAGCTTTAAAAACAAGCGTTGTTTTAGACGGGTTTTCAGTGATTTAATACTTGCATCGAAATACCTTAGGAATCTAGAGACCAGAAGATGTTTGGATATCTGGTTCAAACCTTGTCCTTTTCTCACGGAGAACTTGCCAATTGAGCAGTGCACAGCTCACAACTGGTAAGTATAAGACAGAAGTGATGGTTCCTGTAACTCAGTTCACTAGGCAGGACTTAACACATGGACGTACCAGGATTCTATCACCTGACTTGCCTTTTCAAAGTTCATCCTCTGTACCTTCAGTTCAGTACAAACACAGTCAAAAACGTGTTGAACCCAAAGCTCGCACTTAGGCTGATGTGCTCCGTGGACATGAAATAGTCTGACGACCGGTTTTATTGGGGTTAGTAGTGGGAAATTCGAACCTGCGCACTAGAGAATTGTTCTGCATTCACTGGATCAGCTCCTTCCAGTTCAAAACGAATTACTTCTCCAGGAGCAAACACTCCCACGGTACAATTTTTTTCTACCAAGTTTCCCTGAAGACGTCAGTGGATATATCAACAACCTTTTTCGAACAATTGCCAGTAATCTTTCTGAATAAATCTACTTACTTATCATGGTTCACATCCAAATCAAACTGATGAAATGCTTCAGCTAACAGTATACCATCATTGGCTTACAGGAGCTCATATCTCACTCTCCTACTGTTGCTCCACTGCATCATCATCATCATCATCATCATCATCATCATCATCATCATCATCACCATTCTAATTCCCCTTCCTCTGGAGTTTCCTGGGGAACGGAACACCGAAAAGTAATCACGGGGGCTAATTTTAACTGAGTGTCAAATATATAGCACTTTTTGGAAAGATTTTGCATGTGTATTGGGTATGAAAATGAGTAGACTTAGACCGGCTTGTTTACAGCCTCACCAGGAGTCGTCACTTTTTTCAGTCCTTCTCTCAACAATCTTCGATTGTTTACCTTGAGGACAGTGTGGAGATGACAAAGATAACTTCACTGTTCTGTGAATCTTTTGATGTCGGCTTGTGATCTCTACTGTCAGTGGCACCTCCACACATTCACCGTCATCCGGTTCGCCATGACACAAAAATTATCACTGTCCAAATCAAGACGTTTGGTTTCATTCAAGTGAGCATCCGGTTTGGATTTGCGGAAATGCTAGTGTGACCCTAAGCAATTGCAAACCCCACGCCTGTATATGTGGGACGACGGCTGGTTGTCCATTCGGCCAATACAAAAAACATCAAAGAGGACCAGCCGTCAGCAACTGACGTAAAAATCACTTGGGTATCACGGAGTAGCCAAGTTGCTCACAAATTCACGTCAAATTCTGGTGCGAAACAGCAACCACTCTAAGCTAAATGGGTTGAAGTGGTGCAACTTCAACCAATCGCATGCTGATTGCAGCTTTCCTTATCAAATGGATGGATAATCTATGTTGCGTCCTTTCATAAATCAGCTTTTGCATCTGCCATTCAAATGAGTGTAATGTCAAAAGTACAGTTATATCGTCCCGGTTGTTGCTGGTGGTGTTGAGTACGGCATGCGACTGTCATATCCTTCATGGATTGCAGCATAAGGACCACCTGTCGGAGGCAGTCGCATCAAGTGGCAAGACTGCCATGTGTTCAACTTCAACCATCCTGCAAAATACACTCATTTGTTTTTTAAGGGAGAGTTATTTAGATTCCAACAGAGTTCCGCATTTGTAGCACCTCGTGTTTCAGTTGGTAAGATATTCGAGACATCGCAGTATATTTTCTCGAATGAAACTAGTCACAAGGTTGCTGAAAATTCTCCGACAGCCTACGATCGGTTTCTCTCTACTTGCTGCTCGTCAAGTAGGTGCGGTCCTCGAGTTTCTGTCAACCTTACTTTCTACTTAGACTCAGATGTTACGAAGTTCGTGAAGTGCACAAAAATTTGGTTTTGACCTGATGAGCTGCAAGAAGGTTGAAACCGGCCATGGGCTGTCAAAGCGTTTTCGGAATATTATCAGTGGTCTCCCTCAAGAATAACGACCATCCTTTGATTCCAAACGTGTCATGATATTGATGGTGGGTTTCTTAGTGTCCAGCAGTTCCTCGACTAGCTAATGGAGAACGCATAAACCATTTAGGCCGCGAATGTAACAGATAATGCCTCGTGTCAACTGAACACGTGTAGCCAGAAGCTAGCTGTTATACTTAACGACTGCTACTCAGAATCCCAGATGATTGGTTATCATTCTTTGGTTACGAAGCCAATGGCTTCAAAATACTGTCTCCAAGCGGATTCTGGGCAATGGTAACGATGAATTCACACGTAAATAGGATTTTAGAGAGCCCAAAAAGCTTACAATCCTCCGAATTCACGAAATTATTTTACGTTTTGTTCATTTGGACAGCTTATGACGACAAAGTTTTTGCTTTATTGAAAGAATTATGTGTGCGAAATTAGTCCTTGCAGACTACCAGCCTTCCAGGTATAACAAACTGCGGTCGTGGATAACGTCATAAAGCACCGTATAATCTTATGCAGATGTTCGTCTCTGTTGAACTCATCCGAACCAAGTGACCAGACCTGGTACCTTCTTAGGACAGTTTCATCGTAAGAGATAAATGCGAACGAGATTAACATCTTACACTTAGCATTTATTTTACCACGGGTTTACTCTTCTTCGATTTTGTCCGGCTCGAGTTGCACTAACGGGGTCATGCGTCTCTTTCTATGGATCACAAGAGACTGCACTTCAGTATTCCAGTGAAAATAAAATACACCGACATTAATTTCCTTCCTATTAGCCACATGATGGAAGAGGAGCAACTAGAGCAAGGGCCATCTCCATTTTATTTACAGTGGCATAATTTCTCGCGCACGAGTTTGCCTTTTCATTTCTTTAAAGGTAAAAAATATCGTTCAGCTCTAACGCCCTTTCGGTGCCTAGCTGCCACACCACCAGAAGGAAGTGCAAGGTCTGGGATACTGTCGGGGTGTCCGGACCTAGACAAGAGAAGTCGAGATGCAGAGGTCGGGTTCGAACCACGGACCTTCCAGTCAGTCAATTCGTGCCCTAACCCATGAGCCATCTCGCTTCAACAGTATACATTAATCTTTAATATTTTGTTGCACGATTATAGGAACTCCAACTGTGTCTGATTATATCTACTCATCGGGAAGAATTATACCTCAGCCAAAATCGCTACGGCCACCCTTCAGGGGATACCCACATTCAAGGAGAACACCGTATTGCTCAAAGCCAACAGTGGCTCCCAAATAATGAGGGAAATACTGGCGTTTTATGAACTTTTCATGCTCTAGCCATCTCTTCTCCCTACTTTAAAGATGTCTGACCACTGTATGTTCGTTAACTCCATACCAAGCTCAAAATCCGGAATGAGAGCTGTTTTTTAGAATGCTACACCTCACCTCGAGTTTTTTATTGTTTGATGCATTCCCGGACGAATACTATTTTACCCTAACGGCAGACAAGAATGGTAGTACTTCAGATGAACTCTAGTGAAGCATACACGGTTTACTGCAAGCACCTAACTTTTGCGCTCTACCTCTATGCTAACTGTCTCCACGTCTATCTTTGGCCATTGCATGCATGTTTGACCTCTAAAGTTTACCCAGGGTTCAATAATCTTTTTAACAGACGGACAAAATACAGAGATTACCATATTCTATTAGGCGTGAGCTAGACTTTGAAAAATACCCCCTCTTTCCTGTTGAACCAGTTACAAGAAGAAAGTCGGTCATTTTATTTGGTTTGTTTGCCAAGGAAATTGATAAATTCCGGTAACTATTCTGGCCTAATTGCAATAGCTGCAGAGCTTACTGTTCCTCTCTTGCGTTACAACTGTCAATTGGTAGTGCTTTTGCTAAAATTCAAGGTATCTTGCCTTATTTGTCCGAATCTAGCTGTATGATTGCTTTTTTTCAACTCCAAACTACTCTTTCCGCCACTATTCACTCAATGTGACGACGAAGTAACTCACCTTATTTGGCTTCTCATGAACGAGCCCGTTCCAAGTTGATGCTCATATGTCCTGCCATTTTTCATAAAATATCTCCAGAAAAGATCTAGGACGAGTCGGGAAAAGACCTAAACTGCCTGAGTAGGCATCTAATGGTGATCAAGTGGTAGGTTTAGGTAACTCAAGAGCTGTTTGATCCCTGACACGAGACTGAAAGCACTGCACCTTACGAATATAGCGGAACAGTATTTCGACTTCGAAGGATACACTTCCAGATTCTTCTCATTTCATCCCAAGACTTTCAGTGGAAAGAGTTTTGGTAAATGCTAGAAAGTCTTGAAATAGGAAAGATACAGAACAGGTCCCATCAGGGACTCATTCTTCATCCGCCCTCTGGCAAGCTCAAAACGTCACTGCATCCTCCACTGTCCTTCATACTGTAAATAATGAAAATTAGAACGTAGGGTAGGAAAGCAAAATGCAAAAGCGAAGCAAAATGCACATCAGAGCCCAAACTCCCGGTGCTACCTTCTTCAGGCTGTCCCGCCAGTCCTCCCTGTTGGATATTCATATGTCGCAAAGGTCCGCGTTGGGACTTACGGTAACAATCAAAAGGGTTGCTGAAAATTCTTCGACAGCCCATGACCGGTTTCGCCCTTCTTGAGGCTCATCAGGTAGGCGTATCCCCGAGTTTCCGTCAACCTTATGTTCTACTTGAAACCAATTTGCACGAAATTAGCGAACTACACTCATTTGCAAACAAATTTAGTTTTGTGCGAGACTCAGCTGGATTCCACAGGAATCTCTAGCTTCTGATGTTTCCAGGCAACTGAATGTGCTGCATCAGGCCGCCTCATGTTTCAGTTGCTACGATATTCGATATATCGCGATACATGTATATACGTAATGCACTACTCATAAGGTATCGCATTTCGCGCAGAGTATGGTGTAGCCGATGAATGTGAGTCCGTTGGATGGACCAAAGTACGAACCACAGAGAGTGAATAGTTGCACTAGCTATTCATGTGAACAGTTGACCTAGATAATCTCCCGTTTTGTATTGAGTCGGACTGAACTGAACACTTTGGGTAGCAGTGTGGACGGTGATTTACCTAGCATTTAAATTACATGACTGAATTCCACGGCGTTTTCTCGTCAGGATTATACCCGGTACATTGCTTTACTAAAGAATACAAATACTCCTTACATTCGCGAAATTCACCCCATTTTGTTTTACTTTTCTCGTATTAGAACGGGGGCTGGCTTTAGAATATGTAGTGTAGAACTTTCCTGAAACTGATTTTCACTTATTTTGTACACATATATAGTCCGACCGACCGATAGTATTTGACTTGGCGACCATTTTGTGGGTGTTTAATTCATTAGGCAAGAGTTTTTAAACTCTGCGTGTATTTTCATCATTCCAGTGCGCGGGTGGGGGTGGGGGGGTGCTTATTTGACCGTGTCTTCGTGTTGGCTACGAAAAAGAGCATCACTGAGAAACACGCAACAAGTGTTTTATGATGCCCATTGAATGGGAAACAGACGATTTGTGTTTCATATCTGGGACGCGTCTTCATCTGCTGTCCCCATATCTGGACTTGTTTTAGCAGACGCCCTTCCCAGTGCGCAAGCACACAAGAGGGTGTTTATCATTCTTTTGTTCTACAGCTTCATTGTTTGAAGTTAATAGCTGCAGTTAGACGAAAAAGCTTCCTAGGTAAAAACCTCCTTAATTTATGAAATTGCCTGCTTTCAATTACTGAATTGCTTCAACGACAGACTTTACTCCACTGAACTAAGGTTTTTTTAGAGGAATCCACTCCATGGCCAAAACTCTCCTCATACAGCAAAATCTCAAGAAAATTCTTCATTTGTAAGCCAAACACTGAAAATATAAATACAGCGAAATAAGTTCGATGGTCTAAATCGTATATTTCAATTCCGAATTACTCGGATTATCTTCATTGCATGTGAATCACCGGCCTCGACAACTGCTAGTTTCTGACGTCCGTTGAACCTTCGAAAATTGCTGAATGCTTTTAGAGTTCACCTCCACCTTTGCAAGTTTGTTCAACTTGAATGTGGACATACGACGGAAGGAAGGCTAGTTAAGCTAAACGAATGATTGGATGCATGCCGCACAACAAAATCTCTACATCGACTTAACATTGCTATGTTTGCTCGGTTTTTCAACCTAAACGCGATGACTAGTCCCCATGAAAATGGCTTTGTCTATTCATAAAGGTAGCAAATAGGTGGACAATAAAAATTTAAAACTAAACCCACTAAATTCGACAGCGCTTGTCCGTTTGGCTTGTGGTGTTGACCGACACACCGCGCAAAGTAAACACCGATTAAATTAACATCCTTGTTTGCATTGATAAAGGCGACTTCGTGGAATCACGTCAATAGTCCAACTAAGGTTTGGGTAATTGGTAGCCTTTGTGATTGACCAGATGTTAGTTGAATGAATCGGCTAGAGAAGAAACAGGCATAAGACCCAGCATGGTTGCGTGATTTTTTAAAAATGAAATAAAAATCGTTCAGCTGTAATACTCTTTTGGTGCCCAACTGCCATGCCACCCAAAGGAAGCATGAAGGCTGGGATACTTCCAGGTTTCCCAGACAGGGGAAGCCGAGAGACAGAGGTCGGGCTCGGACCACGGACCTTCCGGTCAGTAGATTCCATCTGAGCCATCTCGCCCTGGCCTTCATCAGTGAGTAGCTCAGCGATACCAACCAGTGTCCCACTAATAATGAAGCCCATTAGCGTGTCGCATGCAGGTCTTTGAACCACGCAACAATACCTCCAACAGTTTAACTGTTTGCTCCCTCTGGGCACGATTACAGTGCGTGAAGTTAGATGCGGCATTATTTCTTTGGGGGAAGTGCGCTGATACAGGAATACCGAAGCAGAGGAGGATATCCCTGTCCAGGAGTGAACATTAAGCAAGAGAGAAGGCTCAGTCGCAAATCTGCTACTTCACTTCTTCAGTGGTGACCGGTGTGACTGTGCATACTACTGATGAGGCATGCGAGTAGCACGTGATTTTCTCGTAACCCCACCTCGCGTCTAATGGAAGGTGGGGTTTATTACGGAACCTGTGGAACCACTTTGCAGAGCTCATTTACAATTGCGCGACAGTCAATGAATATCCACGAAAGTGCAAGAAGACACGTGAGGGTGTTCGGTTTTTAAAAATAAGTTGCATATGAGATGTTTACATTCCTGTCCAACAGTTTGTAACTGTCTATTTGGTGTTTGCCAATAAACGAATTCGCGGCGAAAGGCTTTCCTCCTTACACCGGTAAATTCTTGTCTTGATAAATTCTTGTCTTTTGTCAAGACTGACCTCAANGGTAGGGCTTAAATACACCACAGCAAGTACACTTTTTTCAGTCTTATTAATAGAAGTGATAATTAGAGGGTGTACGCTAATTCCTCTCCCGCCACAAACTGGAGATGATTCCATCCAGTCCGTTTCGTTCTGGCTGTAGTGACAGACAGCAAATTCCATTCACAGCTGAGCTTCTGCGATGATAACTTCTTGTCTTTTGTCAAGACTGACCTCAAAATCCGGTGAAAGTATACTAGATTTGTTTTTCTTACTATCTCTTCCAACTGCAGCTATTTTTTTATTTCATAACGGCCTTTGTTGACCCAGACGTGCTGCGTTAACATAGTAGTCGACGCTGAGCACCAGCTAGTTGGGACCGGATATAGAATTGGACAGCGATTTTGGTGCGCACGGTTATGACATTTACTATTCTGTGTTTAACTTAAAACAAGCAATGTAACTAGAACAGCAGCAAACCAGTCGAAGAGGTCTCGCAAAATTTATCCCGCTACCAAATACGAATTAAGCAGATACTAGTTGTGAATCTGAAGAAAACAATTAACGGAAATAGCACTAAGTGACTGGACAGGAACTACTATAGGATTGTTGAACTCACCAATACCATTGATTCTCACGAGTAACCTCCGTTTTCCAGGCCAGAGCAGGAAATCAGACTATTAAAATGTGGTTGAAAATTTAATGAACAACCCAATAATCAATACTGCATGCTAGCAACGAGAAAAATAATCAGTATGCCAAAAGTGGTCGTACAGTTTGCTGTCAATTCCAACAGTGACACCAAATCACTTAGCTTCCGTATTTGTCACAATGTTCTGTCCAATTCTGGTTTGTTACTTGATTCGTCTGTCGTTCTTCCCACTTTACGGGTGACTGTGAAAGTGCTTAGCAGTCCAGCGTTGTAGGGGAAGTAAAATAAACCACTAAAACTACAGAAGGGTCCCTATGTTAAATTTTGAATACCATCCGTCCCTGTGGCTACAAGGGATTTCTACGATAAGTGTCCGGAAAGTTGCAAAGGTATCTGAGGGATAACCAGCTGAAGTGTTGAGCATAGTGCATCTGAGTACAGTGGATCACCAACATTCCTGAAGAATTTCTGATTGAATTCTGTCTGCCTAGATCATTGCCGGCTGACTCGCAGACAATGTGAGGTTAAAAAGAACAGTTGTCT
Organism: Clonorchis sinensis; assembly: GCA_003604175.2. Lineage (NCBI taxonomy): Eukaryota > Metazoa > Platyhelminthes > Trematoda > Opisthorchiida > Opisthorchiidae > Clonorchis > Clonorchis sinensis. The sequence goes on from CM030373.1 coordinate 7,719,638, forward strand.
TCGCGGTTTCGCTGGATGCATGTTGTATGTTGTGAGTGTCAAGTTGTGCACACCCAAATAAAATCGGTTGGAATTCACACCTTCACGCGAATCATTGAGACGAAGAGGTGCATGTTAGTGCCGACTTCAGAGCTGCCCGGGTCCCGTTAATAGCAACGCACACTTTGCATGAGCTTTCCATATCACAGGCGTGCATGCATAAATTAACCCTCTTTCTCTCTCTCACCTCATCTCCGTTGTCGCTGCGAGCACATTTGTGGCTTGGTTTGTAGCTAGGCATGTCAGCATAAAAGCACGCTAATAAGGTGGGACGTTAAGCACGTACATAAGCAAATAAATCTGAATGAGTAGTTTGCACGAAGCGAAAAGGTCGTCTGTAGCGCGTCTGATGGCGACAGGTCATGCGAATATACAAAGATAGCCAAACTGTTTGTCGTCCAGGCAACGCAGCATGGGCATCAGATGGGTCATTTCAGTTTAGGACAGTGTTACTTTGATACGTCATTTATCAGGTCTCAGTTTGTTTGGCAGATGGACAACTCTGTCGACAGCTGAAGGAATGAGCCAGACATGAGTCCTCTGGGATTACAGGGGATCCACTGAGACTACATCCAGATACTTCAGCAACACGGGATTGCGCTGATTACAGTAAGAAAATGACATACGACTGGTGTACGGGCACAAAGGATCAGCTTTCTTAGCGAAATACACTCATTTGTATACCAATTTGGTTTTGAGGGGAGACTCATCTGAAACCCACCTGAGTCACTCACTTACGATGTTTTTAAGTGGTTTGAGTTCAAGGTTGACGGAAACTCGGAGACCGCGCCAACATGATGAGCCCCAAGAAGGGCGAAACCGGTCTTGGCTACGGAAGAGTTTTCAGCAACCTTATGAGTAGTGCATTACGCCGAACAACTTTCTTCTTTTGATGATCTGCTGTCTCTCCAGAGCAACAAAGTGGACGAGGTGGTGTTTGGACATTTCGATGGCCTGGATTCAAATCTTTTACTTCCTCAAACTGACTGCCTTTGTCCTATCTGATAAACTGTGCATACCTTGGAAGTAAAGATCTACAGACAACATTTTAAATTATATTGAGATTGATCTTCTGGGGATTAAGGAAGCCTCCACTATCATTTCTGTTGTGCAATCTCTCTAGTTAGTTACTTTGAAATCAGTTGCTCCGGGTTCCAGTCTGTCCAGATCATACTGTCGGATATTCCATAAGCTTGACAACAACGTTGTGATAAGATGTTTTTGGAGATGGTATGTCAAAACGTAACCTACTTTTTAGGTTGTCCTGATTTTTAGGATGGTTTGAACATTTAGAAACATTTACTACTGAATTCCTGACATCCGGTTTGTACACCTTTTGCGGGTAAACCAGAGCACTTTTGACGGTCGATGGAAAGGATTCGTGTCATACGAGTATATCCGTAATCCTCCATCTCAGGTAGGTTAGATCAGAGTCAAAGTCCATATTTCATTATTCGTTCTTGGTCATGGACGCGTCAGTAACCTAATTTGCAATTCATATATTTTATAGGCTGCTGAAGGTGACTTCCTGACAAAATCAACCTGTTCGGGGTGACCGACGCTCTACATGTTGGCTGAACTAACGGTTACGCTTTTTGGATAAACTGTTGGATGAAACACATCAAAATGATTAATCGCGAAACACATAGGTAGTCCAGTTAATCACGATAGGCTTAGTTACTCCAGACTAACTAACGACTAACCGAGACCCGACTGCTAATTGCTTTGACTACTGTCGCGCGAGAGAGCGGGGAACGGATTGAACAAATCTAGGAATGACAGCTGTTAGGCTGTCATCCTGTCATCCACATAGCAATTCGCTGCCGTCGAACTTCAAACAATACAGTTGACAGATCTAGGAATTTGCTGTCCCTTGGCCTATGTCAAATGCTCGCTGAATGTCACTCGTTCCTTAACCTCTGGCACGTGATGCCATTGTTTAGTGTCAAATGCTCCCTCAATGTCACTAGTATTTTAACCTCTGGCACGTGATGCCATTGTTTAACACGTGTGTTCCTGTGCTGTCTGCTGTCTTCGTAAGCACACGGACTGCTGCGTGCGTTGATGTGAGAGGGAAATGGCGTGTAGTCCCACAGATTCACATGTCTACCTTTAATAAACAACAAGGACGGTATGCAGTCTCTATGAAAAACTACTAGAGTAAAGCTTAACATTCGGATACACTTTCGGCTTTAGCGGAATCCAAGTTTTTTTTTATCTGAGACCGTTTTCTGAACCATTAGTGCTAATCACCCAAAGGTATTGAGACACATGTTTGATATTTATGCCTTTTCTATGAGCAGTAAGCAAGCCTACATTTGTGTTGACAAGATAGGGCCGTTTGCGGCCATACGGCGTCTTAGTAAAACGTTTCTCTTTCTTTTATATAAATGGATAAAAGAGAGTTAAAGAAGGTCTTTCCTATGAGAAGGCATGCGCAGTTTCATCCCATCGGGCTTAAAACACACAACTGTCAAACTGTCATTCACGTGGACTGCCAGATTTACTCGACGTTAGTGACGAACGTATATACTGTTGATGTGTCATTGTTTTCCACTGGTGTTTTCTCATGGCTTGTGTTTCAGTAACAAGATATTAGCTATCACAACCAACATAGGGTACATAATCGGCCGGCTGTTCCACATTCTAATAAATTGTTTCCAAACTCCGGAATAGGTCTGTTTACCTGTAGGTGGCTGCGGGAATTTTAGAATTCACGTTCACCTCAATCTCATTTGAACAGTCCTCATCTTGTCCCGGCGCAATTATCCTGGGGAGCCCACACTAAAGAAGGGAAGGACTGGACTCGAGTTTTGCTCTTATAGAGTCCATCAGCAGTGCATATCCTTGAACACGTCGGAATGCGAGCTCCGGAAGACTAACATACGAGACTGGTGTGTTACTTCGACCCATAGAGCACACTCCGGACGCCTTTGAACAGGCGAATTTTTTCAAGCTTGAGCATCACTATTATTTCACTGGTTAACCCAACACCTCGAATCCCCGACTACTGGAAAATAGTCCAGCAGGTTTCAAGCGGTGGCCACGTGACTGGAAGCTCCTTACAGGCGGATCACTCATTCGACACAACCGGAACACTTGCTGGTGTCGTCTTCGAGGCGCCGGGAAAAGCGATCAGCTCTCTTAAGAAGGAATACACTCATTTGCAAATAAATTTGGTTTTGTGAGAGACTCAACTGGAGCCCAGCTGAATCTCCCGTTTGTGGTGTTTTCAGGCAACTGAATGTGCTGCACAAGGCCGCCTCATGTTCCAGTTGCCTATCAACCTGCGTATCCACTAAAATGGCTTCACAAATGCCAAAGTCAGCAATGCGTTCAAATTTATTCATACGGGACGCGTGAAGTTCATATCCAAGGCTGTCAGGTGACAACGGAATAAGGAGGCCAGCTTACAAAGAAACCACGAGATAGCCGACTCAAAAATGCGAGCCAAAATATGGGGTTTAGTCCGAAACCTTGACTGGAAGTTAGATATCTTATGTTTTGGTGATGATCAGATTCGCGTAGGTGCAAATAAGTCGTTTTCTGCACGCAAATTCAACCCCTCATGTGCTGGTGACGGTCGGCAGATTTAGAAACCACCTCGCTGACCTCAGAGGGAATCAGCTGTGAAGTTATGGGCTAGCTGTCTAGCAGTTTTTCGCTCATGGAAAGAAGCAGGCATTCCAAGAGCTAACAAAAATATGGGTCTTCATCAGCAGACAAATGGGCCGGGGAGGATTAGCATTTCATCGGAATATTGGTGTCTCAGATGCGTTTTATGTTCGTCGATCGCGTGGCTGTCTATCAATTTGATGAGCAGGTTAGTTGACTGACATCTTGCGCAGGTTTGTCGGCAGCCGAAATTCTGACTATCGAAGGACCAAGGTTGTTGACAGTGTATCGGAATATGAGTAGCTCGGTTACATTTGTTGGCTGGTGATCATGGGCACTCATGGTTGAATACTAATTAAGTGGACGGATGGCTACTACTGACAAATGATTTTAGTTTATCCAAGTACATTCCGGCGTAGTATTCTTCAATCTTCGGTACGTGTCGTTCACCACATATACGAACACCTTTAGAGAATGATTCACACAGGCTTCATTAAGTGGTATTTTGCAAACAGATTCTGCAAGGAAATTTCCTCCAATGTCACCACCAACTTATATCCTACTGTCTTCATTCATCGTGAGGCCTCATCCATTCACAGGCAGTCTGTTGCAAACTATTGGTGAGATTCACGTCATGACATTATGGAGGACACTTCCTTGACATAAGGATGTTGGATAATTTCCGTAACAACTGATGGCTATTGTGCAACACATCGATTTGAAGAATACAATAAGTAAAAGATTCAGCTAACTCTCTCGATAACACCAAAGAAGGCTGCAAATTAATATAATTAACCAAGAAGGACGAAACTGAACGAAACGAGTAAGCCTTTCACACACTATGATTTCAACAAACTGTAGTAGTTCGTCCCTGTTAGGGAGCCATGCGTAAGAACCAAGTGGGCCCATGGGAATTGACTACCTTGGTTGCTCTCCTTTAGTAGTTCATAGCTCTGTCTTCTCGTTCGGATGACTCTTTTTTTCTTGCCAGTGAACTCCGCCTCATTTTGTGTCATATTTATTATTGAGCAGTACCTCTGTAATTTGCAGACACCTGTCGCTATAAATTTTCGGGTAGAGAACAAATGTTCCATTGAAAAAAATTAAATTATGGCACAAAAACCATATCCAACCAGGCTGGAGAGGCGGTGGCCAAGGTTACAGCAACTGCGAATAGACTTGCTCACAATGTTGTGTCGGCTGGCTAGGCAACCTTATCAGCGCAAACTGATCGCACAGAAATTCGCTTGCAACAAAGGGTCAACTGCTGCTGTCTAAAAACTTTTCTGTGTGCATCAGTAGCTTCGTCTGACCAAATTCAAGTTTCTGTGCACTGCCGCTGCAAATCCACTTGTTTTAGGTCTCTGTTTACCATATTTTGATCGGTGCGTCTCTTGCTGGATTCAACCGTTCGCATTGTACAAGCGTAAGTGATGTATGCAAATAACCATAGTTACTGAAGTCTTGTAGGGTGTTCACTGAGTTGCATCCACTCCAACTGCCCGAAAATAAACTTGGATGCGTTCAATCGCTTAGCGATGTGCAGTCATTTCGGTTCTTCTTCATCCTACTTGGCGGACCACAACTCAAAGTGGAACTATCGACCATCCCGCTGTCCAGGCGCAATTTCCGTATATTCTATGCTTGTATGTTTTGCGCTGAACCAAAGAAAGAACTGAAAGCAAGATTACAGCGTAACCATATTTCAGATTATCATGAGAACATGTTAAACAGTATCGAGCTTAAGTGAGACACTTCAAACTGAGTGCAGGTCCACTAGTCTACGTGAACAGGGATGAGACATTTCAGCTCGCATATCAGTCACTGTCAACACTTGGGCCTATGTGGATCGTAATCTTTACGTAGCATTCATTTATCCTGTTTCTTATGTTCAGTCTATTGATATTTCCAGGTAACTCCTACAGATGCAAAACCGTGGAAACAACGGACCTGACAGTCACATAGCCGGCATGAAGATGATGGATGCACCTGAGCTAGCTAAGTAACTAAGACTGGCCTTGGCGGAGGAAGCCACAGCAATGACTGTCCACATTGCTACGCTGTAAAATGCTATCAGTCTGAGATCACTGGGCACCTATAAATGGAGGGGCATCGTGAAGTGGGCCGATGCTCTTAAACCAATGCTTTGGTGGTCAAGCGCCAAATTGAAAGAAGGGGAAAAATTCGGGACAAGAAGACCGGTAAACCAGATGTCATACAAGCATTTCAAGTGGGCAGCGTGCTTGCGACGAGGTTAAATGAGGTCACCATCTGCTTCCGATTAATGCGATTGGATCAGTTGCCAGTGTAAATGATCCTAATGGTGTTCTACAGCTGTGTGGTTAGTTATAAAGAGGTAGTATTAATCCCGTCCAATCTGGCTCCCCTGGGTTCATCATCATTGCGGTTGCTACGCCGAATGTGGCAGCTTGTCACAAAGTCCTTCCACATGTCAGTGCACCGTTTACAGTTCTTACTGAATACACAAGTACCTATACGGTATTTTATATACGAAGCTCCAGGCCTTCCTTACCACTAATATGTTATGAGCATACGACGTATCTGATCAGAATGTGTTGGTCAGTCTCCCAACGAATGAATAACAAAGCATTCGTAACGATCTTCCGAAGGTCTCCTTTTCTTTAACAAACGAATCCACGTAAGCAACAGTGACGATGGGAAGCATGACAACCCTTACCGTGGAACTGGTGTATTCTGATAACAGGAGAAGGCCACAGGCAATAACTTAGCTTCTATCACCGGAATTCGTTTGGACACACTCAAGATCTGTGACCCATAGATTCAGAGTAGTCGGCGAAATTGCACGCAGACGACAATTTTCATGATAATGCTATGCCGACGACAACTTCAATCGCTGATCTGATTTACCATCCGCACCTACGATGGCAGAAAAACCTGTCACATTTGACAATCCTCACCTGCTCAAAATTCCCTAAAAAAACAAAGAAATAGAATTAGCACAAGTCCCATTCGCTCGACTGCCGCTGCAGTTGCGAATATCACTGAACCAGCGCGGTTGGAATCAATGAGCATGCTGTCCGTGAGATCTATTAGAAGAACTGGCTATACCCACAGAAGCCGTGCTCATAATGTTCGATGGTAATCTACTAGGAAACCACTCACTTTACAGACACTTTTTCGTCTATATTCTGTGTCCCATGTAAAATAGCCACAGGTGATGTGCTCTCTATCTTCACCAATAAAATTCCCTGAAATCTAAGAATCAAGCTGCAACTACGGCACTTTCTCATCTATTATGCTACCAGTGATCACGTTAGATAATATCGCGCTTCACACACATTTCTGTAATACTGCTCACGGGAATCGAACCTTTACCACATCTCGAGTGACAACCTTTGTTAACGCTCAGAAGAAACAAAAAAGAATACTTGTCTTGGGGATTTGAAGTGATACGAGACCCATCAGTATTCAAAAAATTGTATATTGGACACCGACAGTCAAATAGAGAGACTGAATAAAATAAATGAACCCACCATATAACTGGAATTTATACCATGCACACCACGGTTTGGCCATACAACGGAACTGAAAGGATTGTACATGCAAGCCATTCTGTCTCCCATGCGGTTCACTAAAGTTCACGCTTGTCTTCAACTGTCAGTCTACAACGAAACTGCAGGGAAGTGTCCGTTATGAAGAGGTTTTCTTTTCTTCCCTAGCGATGAGGATAAGACAAATATACTGGTGATGACAAAACACAAGATTAATGAATATGGCTGATCTTGATGTTGACCGATTAACCAGAGAGACAAACCTGCGAGAATTAAGCTGCTTTTCGCGTTGTATCGACCATTGTTTACCTTGGGACAAGTTTTGAACCAATTCACGCTCTCAAGCGTCACACGTTAGTAGTTTTTCTTGATATGAAAACCACTTTTGACAAATCCACGCTCTCAAGCGTCACACGTTAGTCGTTTTTCTTGATATGAAAACCACTTTTGACCCTAACGACCGTTCGAAACTTTAGCGGTATTTGGCGGTCAGAATTATCCCTTCTAAGTTTATAGCTCTTATGAGGGCAATGTATGTGATATCGGGTGAGCCCTTTCAGGTATACAGCAAGCTGTCGCCTTAATTCACCAAATCAAGACGCGGCAAGACGGCAAGTGGGGTTTGCCTTCCAATTCAACTTTGTTATTGATTTCCTGCCTGAAAATTCCCTGCCCTCCCCTGAATTTTCCGGGGCCGAAATGTTCCATGGGCGTTTGCTGGCGGGCACTGAGTATTCGGACGATATTGCTCCCTTTGCTTAGATCCTTCAAAGATTCAAGCAATCTTAAATAATCTAGATGACTGTGTTGCACGGTATGGCACGTGCTTAACACTTGCAAAATGTGAACTGCCGTCACAAGATTGGCTGGGATGAAACCAAAAACTAATGTTCGCAGACCAGCTTATCGACGTCGTAGATCAATTTATTTACCTGGTCAGTTGCGTACATTCCGATGGACTAGCTGGGACGAGATTACTTTTCGAATCGGGAAGGCCAAGGAAGCTGTAGCCAAACCCCGACACCTGTTTTGCTCATGTAATGATTTTGTCAGTCAAGGTCAGAGTATGCACTGCGTCAATGCGATTCGTAGTGCTTTGTGAATAAGAAACGTGGTCACTACGTGCAGGGGGTGTACAAAAGCTGTCAATATTTGGCCATCGTTGTCTTCTTAGCATTGATCAGGTCTGGTGAGAACATCGGACTAGCAATGCTGAGGTACGTCAGGCAGTTTAAGGAAGAAAGAACTCTTCCATGACAGAAGGATTGCAACATGTGGGTTGCGCTGTTGAGGACACGTGCTCCACATGCCAGGGGACCCTCTGCCTGGCAGGGATACTTCTACTCAACCCAGTGCTGTGTGGGAGCGACCGAGAGCTGTAACAGACAAACTGATTAACTGAATGAGCGACGCAAGATGTCCCAAAAAGTTTCATGTTTACAGCAAATTCACATGGAAACAGTACTGTACATCAGCCCCTTTTCAGGTGACGCGTACTGTGTTTCTCGTCAGTTTGAGTTTTCTGTCCTTCGAGAGTTGCAACAATGGATGTGTCCTTTAAAGCCATTATTCATGGGATTCAGTTGGTGAAACGCTAAGTTCACTAATATCTTTAGGGTTTGGGGAAACACAACGGGTATGAACTGATGTTAACTCATCCAAAACCACAGTTACTCTGCATCCACGTGTCAAATCATCTCGATCACCTGTCCAATGGAAGTTGTAAACTGTTTCGTGTGAGGCCAAAGTGTTTGTGCATTGGTTTGCGAAAGTACATTTAAAATGTTTGTGCACCCAGATGGATAAAATTCACCAATCCGTTATTCAGTCACGTAGATTCCGGCCCCATCCATAGACAGTTCAAAGTTAGTATTCGTGATCCTCAAGTAAACATGGATTCTGATGTCCGGTAGTGCGGGATTGACCAAGATGAAGCGTTCATTTCGACTGGCATTGAATTTCCGTCCCACAACATCATTCTGTCCTAGCACTGATACAGGGTAGGTTTAATTTGTAATCATGCCGTTGGTCTTCATGGTTACCATAGTTTTCCCGTTTTCAGATGAAGGAATTAGAATCAGACGGTGGGGCACACAGAAGTTGGCCATTACAATCATACACGGCAAATAAGATAAAGTACAAAGGTTCAGAACCCAATTAGTTCATCAAATCATCACATTTGGGGTCTCCAGTCAGATTTTACTAAACTAAGATGTTATATACGCCTTAGGGCTTTCAATACCTTTGGGTATAACACATATGTTTGAAGGCTATCTAGAGACGAAAGAATGCCGGCTAAGCGAGACGGGCCTGAGTAGTTGAGCAACACTTTGTTAGTTCATCAAATCATCACATTTGGAGTCTCCAGTCAGATTTTACTAAACCAAGATATTATGTACGCCTTAAGGCTTTCAATACGTTTGAATATAACACATATGTTTGAAGGCTACCTAGAGACGAAAGAAAGCCGGATAAGCTAGACGGGCCTGAGTAGTTGAGCAACACTTTCCATCATGACTAAGAGGTAATACTTCATATCCCTAGATGTTGTTATAGGTATACGAAAGAGGGAAAGCTTGCCAAGGTCTGTCTGGTGTTTTGCATGCCACATGCTTGACAAGACAGCGCCACATCCAAGCGCTTTTCCCAGCCTATCTGATTTCGCAGGAACTCAATGTTCTGATGGAAGATTCGTGGTGAAATCTATGGTACGGATACCTTGTGCTTGAATACTGTAACTGTCTGAATCCATTGTCCGAGATATGCGACTTATATTTACAGTCCGTGATGTATTCATTCGAATAACTTTGAAAATAGCTTCGGTGGATCCAGTCGCACGTAGTCTTGACTAAATATTCATACCGGTGCACTTAGGATGATGGTGGTTTATTTCCTTGGGCATAACGATAACTGCTTAACAACGGTGAGCACTGAACTGAGAGTAAATATGATACGAACGGTGAAAAAGCCAACAAACCTTAACGAAATTTGCCCTGGTTTGTATCCTGATCTGAAAAGCAGGTTGTCGGATTGCACAGAAAGAATAACACCACAATAGGATTGTCCCTGCACCTCTGAACTGAATTCGAGTTCTGTTTTGTCTGTTTCGCTGCAACGCTGAAAAACAACCATACATCGCAACATTTTGGTCTCCGTGTTCTAGCTCTTCATGAAAAAGCCATTAAGGAGAAAGACTAACAAACTACGAAGGGCGGCTGGTTACATTTCACAAGATCATCGCTGTCCCGATAGACCATAGTCTATGCTGAATTGGGTAACCACTGAACATTGACTGTATGAAATCTGAAGTGCACTCTCTTCCGTTTTATTTGGGACGCATATGAGAAATTCAATATACTCACAAATCATTTAAAGATTACATTAAATTTTTGGTTCTAATGCGGTCTCCGCGAAATGAGGCTACCAGTGAGAGTACATGACGATCGATGTTAGTATGGTATACACTTCCACATGCTCACCTGCCATCACGGCAACAAAGAAGACATTGTAACTTCCACTCAGGTAGACTCGGGTTATGACAGGCTTGCATCCGACAAGGTAAAATTTGTAATCTCCCAAAACTTTGGGTTCCAAGTTAATCAGAAAAAATGTGGTCCGCAGAACTATTTTCTCTTAGGTGGTTAGGCCGTTGCTGATAATTCAATTTATCAAATCCGTCACGAGTAGACTGGGCCTTACTGTCATTTGATGGTGTGTGCACCTCTGCAGCAAATCGAGCTATATTGGGGGGTGTTTGTGGGACACTCATTCTCTCATTCTAGGTTTAACCAACACAGTTTCCCAGCCCTGCAGGTTAGGGGTTGGAGTATGTGTGGCGACCTGTTCTATAAAGATGGGTAATGCAACTGTATTCCCTGCCAATCACCGCTGCCTCGCGGTCAGGTTTTTGATCTAATTGAGAACCCTGATCGTATTCCGGTCTAGTTGTGAGCTTCCTGACTGTATCCTGTCCCATGTAAAACCATGAAGTGTACAGCATCAAAGCATCAGTGTTTAACACTGATTTTGTGCTTTCGATGCTGATTATGAGGATAATTCAAATTCGGCTGGCTAAGTTCCGGCCCCATTATATCCACTGGAGGATTTCCGAAAGAGCATTTAATCATTGGATATTAGTGAGCTTAGACACGAAGCAACATACACTCTTAGTGTATACTGCGAGTAGTAGAGCAAAGTGAAACACTGCACACCATTCATGTCATTATCCAGTCAATCACTCAGTGATGATTGTAATTACTTAATGGATAGTTTCCAACCGGAAGGTGTTGTAGTGGAGCAAACACGTGATATGACAACAAATCATGCTAAGAGTACTTTTGTTTCACACTGTACTGTACAGAAGCTGATCGTTTGTGTTTGAGGTGGTCACCCCTGTTCTGATTTACACGTTCCTGACTGACTGCGATGCTGTTCAGTTGTCGAGAACGTTGAAGTCAAGAAATTACGGGAAGCTAGGGCGCGCGCGTTCGCCTCAACTTCGCTTGAACAATTACGCTCCTATTCTTGCGTGATCGATCGGGTTGATGCATCAAACCGTGAACAATTAGTGTCATGTCCTGGTCTTCTGAGCTTAGCAGTAATGGGCAGCGATAGAACAGCAATGTGCCCTACATTATTCTTGCGCGCTGTTGATGTTCCTGAATAAACAGACTTGAACAAGCGAACTATTGCGATTTCACAGCGGTCTTAGCGACATATGGCTAAAGTTTGATCCGAACTTGTTCATCCTCCTGCGATCCACTGCAAGTCTTCCGGAGAATTCGCACCAAAGAAGTGACACAGTGGGTTCGAGTTTCGCGCTTATTACAGCTCAGTGCACATCCTTGGATGTGCTGAAGTTTGAGCTCCGGACCTCTGATAGTCAATGCGCAAGCCAGGTGCACCTGAGTTATCAATTCTGGACAGGTAAAGGTGTTCACGCTTGAGGGATAGGATTGGTTCGCGCGAGGCCTCGAACAACGACGAAGTAATTAGTCTGATTGCGTCACTCGCCTGTCAGAACTTGCCAGTTAGGTAGCGCCACGGGCATTTGGAACTGCAGGTCGTTCTTCGATCAGTTGTAGGTGGTTGCCTCATGAATTCACTTACGTGATCAACCAAACAGCATGGAGCACACAAGCACTAATACATTCACCGCTGAAAACCGGTTATAGGTGAGACTGGTGGGAGCTGGTCACCTGCTGGTTATAAGCCTGTGAATTACAGGCCATAAGGTGACATTTCACATCCCGGTCAGGCCGTAAAAATTCTTTCCTGAGGATGTCTATTTAGAGTGCAACTCGGGCCTAGTAGTTTCCTCTGAGGTGTGAACCGAATAAAATAGCCACGAAGTTTTTCAAACACCAGTGATGAGCATTTGGAAGCTTCGAAGCATGCGACCAGTCGGAATTATATGGACCGTTTAGAATATGGCGCAGGGATATCGATCGGCATGAGAAAGCCAGCCATGGAAATGTTGCATACAAACTAATAGTTGTTTGAGTAATAAAAAAGTTCACCTCTTTTTAAAAGGATACACCGAAAAGGATCACCAAAAACCGACAAAATGGCAGTCCCATTCTGTTCAGATGAGGTTGCACAATAGACACTACTGTGACACTGTGGTACGTATATATATATATATATATATATATTCGAATATTTACTACAAGACTGGTGTACCCAACAGTCACCAAGCCAGTCACAGGACTCTAAACGAAAAAACAATGCTTACCACTTTCCTACGCCACTGTTTTGATTGCTCGCTGACTCCATGCATTTAGGCTGAACGTGTCACGCATATAGGTGCACAGCAACGTACACGCGCACATGCACGCTGAGGCTGCATGGCCAGGCCTGACAGGCCTTAGCGTTTTAACCCACTTTTCCGTTGATTCGCAATTCGACCTGCGCTCGTGTCACGCAGCGAAACAGACGCGACAGTCAAATCGGTCCTGCTTTCCCTAAATGTCATCGGTTGACTTTAGGCAGTGGCTGAAAATCAGTCAGCTGCAATCACAACTCATAACCATCATCTAGACATAACACAGACTGTCAGTCCTGAGTACCTCTGGTGATAAGGGTAATATTTCTACCTATGTAACAAGCTTTAGGCATTGCTTTTTGGAGCTGTGGCGATTAGGCACACGGACAGCCGAATTTTTCCAAGGTCCATTGCTTTTGGTGGTTAGCCCGCTAACCAGTGTCCAGGGCCTGATGCTGCTGTTTCCATGCCTTCATATTCGACTGCATTGCATTACCAAAAGCTTCCACTTTTTGAAATGCGATTAGCGCCATTCACAAAACGTGTATTTTTGGGTGTGTCCTTCATAGTATAGCAACGTACACAATTAATGGTTCATTGGGAGTTTCCTTCGTCTTCAGGATATCTTTTTCCACATAAATATTTATGCAACCAGTCTGTTGGGAATCCCAAGCACATGCTGTAAATTCCACTCCACGCTCTTCCCACCCAGAGTCTGAGCAGCAAATGAAGCGACTGTAAGGCGATCAGTAACACTAGTCTACTCTTTATTTACACAGTTCACAGTTTTGCCCTCCATTTTTAGCTAGTACCGTGTGATTACGATACACGAGGCCCTTGTGTACCTCGAATAGCATATTCAAACCAACTAAGGCGGCGTGAAAAGTATGCGTCTGAAGCATTTGGACCTGTATACGAAAGCACAGTAGTATAATTCCAGGTAGGAGCAGGTACGGATGCCATAGCAAAAGTGGGATGAGGACAAATTCAGTTGGACACGACTTGAAACATCGAGGAGGGTGAGAAAAACATATCTGTAAATGTACGTCTTTGATTCTTTTGCAGATTTGGATGATACTGCTTTCAGATCACCGGCGGCGAGGAAAGGATGTCGTGGTGAAGGTAGATAAATCTTACTAGTCCAAGAGTCGATTGACCTCAAATCGGCTTCAACTAAAAAAATGGATACCCAAATAATAAATGATGACAAATTTTTTGCTGCTTGACTGTATGACGCCAGGACTATCAGTATACAAAAACTTGTTTCCATCGGAAGCGTCTTTAAGTAATTGTATCAAATTTATCTTCAAAGTTTTGACACCATCGCCACACATTGAATAACAAAATTTTCAGTCGAAGCTAGTTTCAAAGCGCCACCATGTTGCGCGTTCATAGCAGTTTATAGGAAGTGTTACGGCGTTCGTGAAGATATTTCATGAGGGAATGCCTGGACTCGTGGCCGTGTTATTGGACGCCTGCTATGGACGTGTTATGGACTAGGCTTGTCAGTCATCTTCAGCCCTACCTGGAAGTTAAAAGGCCAATCCAAACACAGGGTATTTCAGCATTGGTAGATACATGGATACATGGATACATGCCAAACCGCACACAATGAAGAACCAACGATCGAAACGGAAACTGATGTTCAGGAATGACCAACCCGGATCAGAACACATGTGCAGAGGCATGAGATTAACCCCCTGGTCACGATCAAAGACGACGTGCTGTTCACTTCAGCATAAAGCAGTGAATCAAATTATTATTGATCTGTTCATATTCACACTACCCTCGTTTGAACGGTTGTCTTCCTGTACTGGCGTAATTATTCTGGTGAGTCCACACCACAGGGAAGCACTGGATCCCAATTTTGCTCTTGTTAGAGCTCATCAGCAGTGCATATCCAATGACCGTGCCGGGATCTGAACTCCGGACATCTGACATGTGAGGCGAGGGTGTTACCACTACTCCACCAACGCACATTGGATGCATCTGAATTTTCACGTCTGAACAAGTGGACGTCTTCACGCTTGAGCGATGTGGTTGGTGTGCGCGACGACCCCGTAACTGTCCTGGTTGTAAATATCGATTGACCTGCAAGTCAGGACTTCCCAGTCAGGTAGCGTCACAGACGCTTGAAACCCGCTGGGCAGCTTATTGATTTGCATCAGTTCCCCAGCTTCTACCGGCTAATCCTGTCTCGAGATGATGAGCTTGCGCGTGTATGAGTGTTTTTATCGTGATTATAATCCGTTCAAATTTAGATACGCTATATTGGTCAACAGGATTGGTTTGGTTTCAGTTGGTTCGCTCTGTCCAACGCATGAATAAACCGCCTGTGAATAAGACTCTAGTCCGTTTACTCTCCTTGTTCTCACTCACCAGGTTCTTCCGATGGTACGGAGGGAACTTTACGGTCGAGATCCTCGGGCTATGTGCGATTGGGTGAAGGTTCGGTGGAAAGTGGTGGCCACGGAAACAGCTCCACAGATGCGCCAAGTAAGTATACCTCATTTATTGTCTACCCTTCTAGTGTGCCATCTTGCTGTGTTTCAACTACATTAATCTTACCACGGGAATACAGAAATAAGCAGCTCAGATGGAAGGATAATGGTGAATGGAGATTCCATCTGAGAAGTCCTCATTCGAGGAGCGAGTCCGCACGTGACCACGAGATGTGGATTCCTTAATTGAAGAATGAGGGGGCGCCATGTCCTATCCGTGTTTCAATTCACCACACTATTGATTGGCAGCTCAAAACATAACGGTTAAATGTTCAAACCGTTAGCTGGGAGATCACAGGTTGGAAACCCGGTGTGTTTCATGAAGTACACATTGCTGATGATTTCCAATAAGGATGAAACAACTATACAGTGCTCCTCTGCTTTTTGAGATAGATTGAGTGTGCACTCACTGGACGAAATCTTTGTCCAGTGTGAGGAAACCGCTTGTGCACCATGGATTTATTAACATGATGATCAGACAACCATAGGTCTATCGCACCTTCTCACGCTAAACTCTGTCCCCCCTTTCGTACAGTACCGATTCACGCTTTTATTGAGCCGTTCCCTGAGCAACACTCAAGTGAGGTGGCGTCTAGTTCAAGTGTGGAGAAGGATTCACATAAAGGCTATCCCCTTGTGAGCAGTCTTCCTACAACCACACCCACCAGCTATCAGCTGGCCATCTCAGATAGCATTGCTAAGCCCACCTTCGTCGGCATTCGCCCTACTGCAGCAGAATTGCCCGCTTGTTGGCGCCGGTTACTCAACTACGTCGACCTGTATACCACTGTCCCGAAAACAAAAACTGTTATGCGTAAGGTAAGTTACTGCCTTTTTGGAGACTTTCGGATGTTATTTTAGCTTTTGATGTCACAACGGGTGGCAGCACATTGTATGACAACAGAAAATGCAGTTCGATTCCTTGTATTCTAGCCTCCGTCCACAATGCCAACGATCACTGAGGATGACTCCGACGTTCGGTGGTTACCAGCCGGTCGATCCAGAGCCGCCTTTGAAGGAAAGAATCAGTTTGCAGCGTTGGACAATGTTTCTTGAATTCAGTTCAGTTTTCTGGGTTGTTGACTAGCGCCAGTTCCTTTGGTTCGACAACTATCAGGATTGCTGGTTGTTTAAACTTGACTTGTGCAAAAACGAAGTGATTGTCGGATGTAACTTCAGCATATATCAGTCAGCTGGGCAAAATTCGGTGCTTTTCTAATTCGGGTGTAGGTGGGAGGTGATGTTAGTAGACCATTTGAGTCCATTTCGGTGATATGCCCAAGGATGAACACATGATGCGCTTAACTCTGTTGCTTAAATCCAAGCGGGATGAATAGCTGAACGAGGGAAAACAGTGTGAATCGACGTTACCGTTAGGAAAGCTGACTGGACGGAGCCTATCTGATGTTTTCTTTTTCATTTATGCCCTTATCATGTTAGAACAGTGCTTTTTAATATCACTGCACTATTAACCCATTTCAGTTGAGTATTCACTGACAGTTCTTTCTTTGACGTTGTCTGGTTCAAACTATTCGATTCAGTTCGAATGCTTTTTGTATGTTTCCTATAAAAACGTGAAAATTTACAGGATGGAAGCTTTGAAGAATAGCGACATCATTAGGGCCTAGAATCTTATTGTAGCGACTAAGTAACTTTTTGCGAGATACTTAGGAAGTGCTAAAAATAAACTTCCATGTCCAACGGTTGATGATATAAGCGCTATTTATATGTATGCCCCCAAAGAAGCATTTGCTTTATTGGATTCAATCTGTATTGATCAACAGTTATGGTTAGAACTCATCATGCATTAGGACTTCTCAGGGCAGCACACATTTTAGGCAACGGAGCTGGAGAAAAGCGCGTTGATTTAGCAGATAAGCGAGCGTTGCGTTTTGTTACGTTGTATTTCAAAGCTTGATAAGTAATTGCTTTTGGTTCTGATCAAAGTTTAGCTAATGAAAAAAATACATAGTAATTAACTTTAGGGCAGGAGCTGCCGGCTATACTACCGGTTCACCAAGGTTTGATTAAATGCGTCCACCGAGAATATGTAAGAATATTGATTACCTAGTTTCTATTTATAAACAAAGTGAGATTTTTCATTGTGTGCCTTTGAAAGTTGCCCAAAACATTAAGGTATCAACGGAAAACGCGTTTGGTGGTTCACTTCATTCGTACGCTCACAGAAGAAGCAACATCGCCAAGGTGACAACATGTCCGAAAAGTTGGATGATTTGTATAGAGACTACCGACTAACTTTCATTTTCGACCTAAACACCACCCACTCTAGCGAAATACATTCATCTGCAAACAAATTTGGTTTTGTGAGAGACTCAACTGGAACCCAGCTGAATCTGTCGTTTGTGATGTTTCCAGACAACTGAATGTGCTGCACTAGGCCGCCTCATGTTTCAGTTGCTACGATATTCGATATATTGCGATACATTTATATACGTAGTGCACTACTCATAGGGTTGCTCAAGAAGCAACTGCTGTAAACTTCAGCCCTAAGTTTGAAACATCCAAGCTTCATTCCATACGTCTCTGGGCCAGGCAAATATTCAACGGCCAAATCGTTCGAGCAGTTTTCGGCAAACTTATTTGTAGTGCATTACGCATATACATGTATCGCGATATCTCGAATATCGTAGCAACTGGAACATGAGACGGCCTGGTGCGGCACATTCAGTTGCCTGGAAACATCACAAACGAGAGATTCAGCTGGGTTCCAGGTGAGTCTCTCGCAAAACCAAATTTGTTTGCAGATGAGTGCATTTCGCTAATTTCGTGCAATTGGGTTTCAAGTAGAGCCTAAGGTTGACGGAAACTCGGGGACTGCGCCTACCTGATGAGCCCCAAGAAGGGCGAAACAGGTCGTGGGCTGTCGATGAATTTTCTACCTCCCATTCTACCTGGGATTCGGAAGCGGGCAAAGCATACATTAATGACACTTAGCTTCACGTTGCTGGTCAACTCAAACTAATCACACCACAAGAACTGCAATAACATAAATCTAACCTCATTGAAAACGGGTTCAGAAGCATGCCTGAGCAAAATGCATCTGTCTGAAGTGAGAACCTGTCTTTCCTGTGGCTCTGTGAAAAGGTCACCACCATGGAGCCTGTCGTTCATCAAAAGCCTTATTCATTTCGTTTGAAAATTTAAAAGAAAACTGAGGGGTTCAAGAAGGAATGAGGTTATGTAACTCGACTTTTGCTCAGATAAACGGGGATGGACTTTAAAACAAGGCTGATGCGGTTGCACCGCCATACATTTTCGATCTGGCCGAATTTCCTGCTCGTGGATGCCGAGGGTAAAACATCCAAGGTAAAACGACAAATGAGACGAGTTCAACTTGTGCTGCGTTTTGTTCTGTTGGTGTTGGAGAGGGTAGTAGAAAGTCACAATGCGCTCCTAGTCATTCATCATGTTTTACGTTGATTCACCTAAGGCGGCCCCATCGAGGGAGTGCAAATCTTGTATAATTTTAACAGTTTTCTCATGTTGATCTGTAAAAGGTCACCTGATAGGTGATATTGTTGTGCGTGTGTATCAGGGTCGACTTTCTGTTTTTTTCTGCTCGCTTTTAGACGTGTAGTAATCATTCGCCGTTCCACTTGCTTCAAACTCGGCCGTTGCTGTCACTGATGGATGTGATCTTGTTAACATTAAGAGGTTAATTTTTAGGCCGATCTCTTTAAAGCTATTATGCCCACAAAGCTGACTGATTTACTAGGAGATCCGGTTGCCACCCAAACTTGTTCTTCCAGGCAATCATGGTTATGCGTCACGCGGACCACACATGGACACGAATCGGATGATGTATGCGACCAAAATATGACTGAAGCCAAGCTTGGGGGCATGATTCCGAAAATAGATGGATAGCTCTGGTTGGGTAACCGGTTCGATCCATCTTACCCACCAAAAGTGCGCTGAGTGAGCGTAGACTTGGTGACGGAATTTAAATGGATGAGAGCGAAAGCACAAACACTGGCCCATATTTGCACACATGTCTGTCCCGCGTAAAGTTGCAGTTCTTTTGCGCATGTTAATAAAGCAAAGGGAATTCGTTTGCTTCAGACAAAGAGCCAATAAACCATGCCCAATGCAAACGTCACCGTCTGTAAAATGGTAGGTGGGCTACCTAAATCATGTGTTGATAACGGACACTATCCACTTAACTGGAAATCCAGCATAATTGATATATCATGGTAAGCAGAAAGGTTGGATTGTTCGGAACAAGTGTGTGCAGCAACAACACTGAAAATTATGCTCACAAGCTATCAAATGAACAGGCATGAAAATGCTCCGAAATCGATCAGGTCAACTTCTTGGCGCCTGTACATGAGCAATGTTTCCTCTGCCTTTTATGCTTTAGCTGTTCTGGCAACAGTGCTCGGATGAGGGTTAATGGCTTTGTCTACAATTGTCAGTAAGTTCAGGAACGGAAGACCAAGCGACGTCAAAATTCGACATAAATCGGCAGACTGATTTACAGTCTGTCCTTAAATCACCGGGATTTCGCCTACTTCCTAGTCTCGAAACAACTGTATTTTATGAGCTTCAATACCCTTCTCATCTTCTTGCCCAGCCACATAATCGATGGATGAGTAAATTACAGGGGCCACAGGTGAAACTCACCAAGGAAGGAACCAAATTAACCATCCTCAAGTATGAGCTCATACCGCTGAAGAAATCTTCAAGAATGCTCTGAGATCACACTGAAGATCAGCTTTTATGACATATGAACATGTGAAGTGGGTTGAAGAAAATACGTGAGGTTTGCCGTTCTCAGTTGAAGAAGGAATTCTCCACATACTTACCTATGAAACTGAATAGCCCCCGTTTGTCTACTCTGTATTCATTACCAGTTAGACAGCAGACAAGAACACCGTACCTATGTTGGGCTACCCTGACAAGTTCTTCACACACTAGCTTTCGGCTGATTGTCAACCCTTTTATAGAAATCAACACCACATATTCCGGTCTCATTTTGCGGTATGGAGAACATCCACATAGTGTTGAGTAGGATTCGACAAGATCTTGTTGGAACTTTCAACAAGCACCGTCCACATGTAGAGTGGTATACAATCAGGAGAAGAAGCTGTCGATATTCCTCTCAATAGCGGTTGCTTCGACGAACAACCGAGCTTCTGAGGTTGTACGTGAGATTCATCAGTAATTATGACTTGCTGTAAAGTGCACACTTCCAATATCAGCTAGTAATGTAACTTTGTCCCTAGTGTGGATTTCATCAAAATTCGCATCGTACAAAATGAGTCTTCTTGATCCATTTGTTGGAACGGCTAGAATGCAGCTGTATATCTTCCGATTGTACCCAACCTGGAAAGATTTCTCGACTGTTCAGAAGAGGCTCAACTTTGATAGGGTTATTACCAAGGGCTTGTTTGGACACAAACAATATTATTTTCAGGGGTGTAAGAAATATCAGTCCGGGTACGTGTGAAACATATGAAGTGGTGTACAGGAAAAGGTGGGTCAAACAATTATCAACTGTGTTCTGCCCAGCTCGAGGAAGGCACTGGATGATTCATCAGCAGACAGTTCGACGCAGCTGAATAATTGATGAGAACGGATATAGAACTTGGTTGAAACGTGACGATTTTCTAATCCCTCCCGTCTTAACAAAAGTAAATCCAGATTTCATGAAGCTTAAATTTTCCGGTACCACCCAAATGGCCCATGCGAGCTGCGAACTAGACCACCCACTATGTATTCACTCTTAATAACGGTATCTTGTTGCACGCTAATGCACTTGGGTTAGTTCGCTTTGAGCAACGTCCACTCAACGAGAACTCAGCTAGTTCGCTGTTGGTCTGTATGTCCATCATAAGAGCTTACAAGACCATAACCCGAAAGGAGCATTTCTCACTCCAGGTACATTGAAACAGTCATAAATGTCGAAAATATACTTTGGGTGGAAGAACGAGTTATTTTGAAGATTTTTTTTTAGTTCGGTATGCAAAGTCAGGCGGGATGGACGATCGGCAGACGGACATTAACTTGAAATATCTTTAAGTGATATCAGTATATGCTGCTCACCCCAAATTACTCCTACATATTTTACAATTTTCCTTTTACGGCCGGTGTCTGAGAATGCGTAACTCATTTCCAGACAGCTGTCTGGCTGTTTCCAGTTGACTGTTTTACTCCTAGTTACTTAACAGATGTTTCAAGACTGTCCTTTCATTACGAAAATTTTACCGTTTTCTCTACCTCCCCCCTAACACAACTAACTTTTCATTCGAGTCTCTGTTCCTGTGTTGAAAGATGCAGCCCGGAAAATTTCATGACTCCGAGGTGGACAAATCATACTCGTCGTAAGAAATAGATATAGTTGTCTTTGCAGTAGGAAAATTTGCTCTCCATCCGTGATTCTAACGTTCCAGAGCCCATACCAAGTGGAGATATGGTGATGGTGGAAATTGATAAATTTTCTAGAAAAAAAAACAAACCTCAAACACATTAGGTGGTATGCTGATTCCTGTGCTGTTCCTGTTGTAACGAGGTTAACTACCAGGTCAGCTGTCCAGCAGGCAAAAGACAAGTTAGTTTAAATGCCCGCTCACCTAGCAGTCAATATTGATTCGTCGGTTGTGTACCATTTCCACTCGTTGTGTCCTGTCTTCTGACTATGTATCTTGTTTGTCTCCGGGATTGGTGCTCAGTGGAACATAGGATTTTGTAAGAGCAGTCGCTCGACTACTCTGGAGGTTTCACATCCGCGGAACTGCATTACGAGACCGTCACAAGGCACTTGGAGGGCATAAATCCCAGCCATGGTTTTGTTCGACTTTGCTTTTTGTGTGTGAATGCCTTCATTCATGTTGCTTCTTTCCAGATGGGCCCATTTGTTTGTATCCTCTTTGGCCATGGCTGATGCCTGTATCCGTACCACACCGGGACCATTACATTGTGTCATGGCTTTACTGTAAAACTCAACCCCCATGATGCATTAATCCGACAGTTTAGTTGAATTACTAGCCAGTCCACCATGATGGCGTATTACCTACAACTGTACCAGCGCTGTCAGGAACAACCTTTTTTTAATTTACCGATAATTTTCCTCCCCTTTACCATATTTCTTTCTAAGCAAATGGACAAAATATTACAGTATTCCACCAAATTCACAGCCAAATACTTGTTTTTGGCGCTGTCTCGACTAGATTTTACTTGTGCAAAGTAGCAAGCGGAAATGAACAAAAGTCTACAACATGCGGAAAGTCCACAGACAGATTGATTATTAAAAATTACAACGTTCATATGTTTAAGCATTTGTCTGTTTCCAGGAAATAGGTATTTGCTCACACACACGACTGGTCTAAGTGGTGTTTAAACACATTCCAACGTCTTCAAGGTGGACTAAGCGGAAAGGATCACCTCTGAATGGTTTATCTGTTTCAGAATATTAAGACAAGTCTTGTCTCAGAACCACGCACGCTTACGTAGACAGTCACCTTTCAAGAGCTCCTACCGAGTGCAATTCTTTCAAAGATGTTAGAAGAAATTTATAATCATCTAAACCTAACTGGAGAATACCTTATTAGCAGAAGTTTCAGTGTTTCAGATTCTTCATTCATCTAAACCTAACTGGAGAATACTTTATTAGCAGAAGTTTCAGTGTTTCAGATTTGGTGCGGCACCCCTCAATCGATGGCAGAAAAGTGGTTTCGGGACGTTTCGGTCAAGATAACTCGACACAGATGGTCACTATAAACAGAGTAATTGAGGCCGTGGCAGGAACATAACCTTGTTTTAACTTCTTGTAGTTTTCATTCAAGGCAAGGAGCATTCAGCCGGATATGAGAGGCGTCGATGAGGTCAAAAAGTTTGCCCAGGCCTCAAAGCATGCTTAGGATGAGTTGAGCACATGTTGGAGGTACACAAACAGTTACGGGTTTGGCTGGTCCCATTCACACTGTGCATCAAAGACAGAGTTGAACGCAACCTATCCACTTCGGAATCCGCAATGTCTTTCACGAACGATTTATTCCTTGGTAGAAGAGGGGCAACCATGTGTGCGATATGAGCCAAAGTATCTCTGATTGTGTATGGACGATCGATATGGCACTAGCTGTCTGGCAACTTTCTTACTCTTAGTTTGAATGAGTTTTCGTTGTATCGTTGAAACTTTGTGGAACATCTTTAATCTCCCAGGTGGCACACAGCAGGCGGGGAAGACCCTTTTGCTCCCCCAGGATGAAAGCAGTGATGTTGTATCCCTTCCAAGAAGGAGAGGTTGAAATGGGTCAGCCCTGAAACCGCGCACGCATGTGACCACCGGCAAATTATCCGATACAGCGGAAGAATAAATAAACATTGTCATAAGTCCGATGAGGCTCCAAACGTATCTGATGTGCTAGGTGGCATCTATGTATTACTTTCTGCGTTCTGGATATGTGTGGCACTTTTCAGCCAAGCAGACGATAAAGTCTAGTCAGCGGCTCTGGACAGAGCCCCCAAAACGCCACACTGCCAGCTGCCTTGCGGGTTAGTCTTTTGTGTAAGAGGCTGAACAAAACCCTCTCTCTTCCCTCTTTCAAAGCTCGAGGTGGGGTATCTTAACTAAATCTCATTCACCGGGTCTGGGTAACTACCCGCACACTTCTTCGTTCCTCCTCAATCATCCACCACTCTGAGAGCAAACGTCACTGGAACCTTCGGTCGTCAGTCAACAGACCACCGTACTACCTTCTTCATCTCGCTGTTCATTAACAATAACAATAATATTAACAATAGCACTTTGCTAATTCTACTGGATCCTTTCCACTTACGTGCTTTCACCGTCAGTACTGTATAGCAACTTGACAAACAGGTAATTCTTCTTAGATCTTGTACACTCTTTAAGTTGACCTATCTCAGAAACATGTATAAAAGACTCAAGCGTGGTCATCCATGTTAAGGCGACCAAGACGAACTCGACCCTTTCACATTTTACCCTCTGTGTTTCTGGTAATTCAAAAGCCTACACCTTAGTTGTCCGTCGGAAGAAGGCGCCAGGATTGGATGGCTTGTATTCAGCCCTCTTCGCAGAAGGCGGATAATCTCTGGTTACCTACCTGGAAAAGCGTGCTGGTACTACAGAGGAGCCTCCATAATGAAGCGCATATAAATTCATCCTAGCCTTAAGAAAGCGGTTCTCAATAAAGCGCGAAACGGACAGTAATATTAACCTAGTAGCTGTGGCATCGAGGGTATTCCCTGGTCCCATCGTTCAAAGGTTGACTGACCACAAAGATAGGCAGATCCGTGGAAGTAAAACTGACTTCCCTCCTGCAACTGAATGCATCGAGCACATGGGTACTCTGCACCAAATTCCTGAACACTGACACTACTTTCAGAAACCAGTAATGGTGATCTTTAATGACTTGAAATATGCATTTGATTGTTGGTCGTGGGGCACTGCAATTACGGACCAAAAATTTTGACCCTTCATAAAACCTTGCACGGTGATATCGTGGACTTCCCAAGCTCTACGGCAAGCTCTCGCCTGAGTTCACTACTTCCAGTCGTGTTAGGCAAAGCTGTCCTCTCCCAGCTCTCCCGTTCAATTCGTCATCGAAATGAACACGAAAGACTCACTCAGAATCTGATGCCTGTGGGGCTAAAATATTTCCAGGGCGTTGGCCCACAGTTATCGAGTACACAGACGGTATACCTCTTCTTGGATATGACGCTATTGTAAGGTGACCGATAGTAAATAACCTAAATAATTCTGCCTGGCTGTTTGCCGTACGCTTCACACATGTAAAGTGTAGAGTGGTGCCGCAAGATTGAGTGGAATAAAACCCCCGAGCGGGTGAGCCGATTAAGGCTGTAGACCAATTTGCTAGCTGTATCGGTCCAGTTGGACCAGTCACACTGGGAAGGTCTGAGCAGCTGTCGTCAGCCTGCACTCCCTGTAGCGCAGGTGTGACCTCAGCCTACCTATCAAGGGTAGAGTTTACAGTGCTGCGGTCCAATCCACCAGAATTCTCCTCCTTCCTCTCCTTCTAACAACGATAATAATAAAAGTACAGATTAAAGATAACCACCATAGACAGCAACATCATTGTGGGCATTGACACTTCACTGTCGTACACTCACGAAGTTTGTTTAATCACACTTAAATCATCGACAGAGTCTAAGGGAGAGAAAAGGGTGGGTGATGGAGAGATCTGTTGCTGGCCTATTGCAAGCATTCTGAGGTGCCTACACTTCTAAGTACTCATTCGGGCGATCTGGGATGAAGTTGACAACACGAACTCCACTGACGACGACAGCGTCTCCTGCAGTGTCTCCAAACAAGTGCAGAGGAGTCACGGACATCCACTCCTGGAAGGCTAGTCGCACCAGTAACAACTAAACTCTTCGTAATCTGTTTAACATAATTCTGCCAAGTGACACTTTGTTCACTTCACGGTTAGCATCATTCTGACGAAGGCAAAGAGAGCGACACTCGTCTCGGTAGGCAATGTTTCTGAATGCACAGCACATGAAGATGCCACCTCAACTGTTTGTGCTAAATGATCCGCACCATATTGTTTTATGGGCAAGAAACCTCACTTCCGCGCTCTAAAGGGGTCAAAAAACTTCACTTTTTGACCGTTGGTGTCTTCGGAGTGTTACCAGAGTTTAGTGATAGCAATGGATCATTAGGACTGAGGTACGTGGAACGGTCTTCAGTTTTCGGTCACAATACATTAGGTGATCAAACTTCACAGGTTGCGCTAGTTTGTGCAGGTGCTCCGTACGCCGTTTGACTGAATTCCTCGGAGCTCCCTTTTTACACAGCCATGCTGAGGGTGGAAATGTGCCAAGCAGTGGCTTGGCAGCGATGTATGGAAACCCTTGCCAGTAATCTACTCTTCTCTGGTTATTGTCCTCCCCACGGATGAAGACCAGAGACAGGGCACATCAGTGATTACAGGCCGGGAGATATGGCCCAGTCGCGCGCTCACCGGTGCGCCTATATCCAAGCCGTTGGCTATAATTCATAGCTTCTCCGTATCGTTCTATTAAAACTCCTTTGTCACTCCTAAACTCACGCGTCGAGAATATCAGTTGCTGTGTCCAATAAGTTACTATCCAGGCCTATCTTCCTACATCGTTGACGAAACGAAAACTTGGCAGCTATAATTACAATACAACATGTACTATGTTTACAGCTGCAGTTAATGATGACGGTGACGGACAGACTGGCTCTGGTTATATCTTTGGCTTGATACGATATCGGACTCGCAGTAACAGACCACGTTACTCAAAGAATAAAGGAGGAATGGAAGTGCATGAACTCGAGTGTGATGACCACTTATGTTGAGCCACCGAGGGCTAGGTTTACCACATTTATCAGCGTCAAAGACTAAGCGGTTTGACACTCAGATGAGGGAGAGGAACAATGCTACACTCAGCTGTCGGTCCTAAACAGGCCTTCATCTTCGAACGCGTCATTTGCGCTGCGCGATTTCAATGTTTGGGTTTGCAGATACTGAGAAACCTGGAACAGGGTACTTGGTCTATTTGGAATCGAATCGAAGAGCAACAACGACAGAAGACTACTGACCAGGTGCGAGAAAATCTGTACCCTCAAAATGAAACATGTGGTTCAGTATTGGGTAGACATCGTTTGCCACGTGATTTCATCCAAGAAGTCCGTAAGGACATGTAGTTGAATATAGCGCCGGACGGAAAAGAGATCTGAATAACGCAAGGACCACAAAAGTGATGCACAGAGCGGAATGTAATGCGGATCACGTGGTGGTACATCATTGTGCACTGAAGGAAGAGCTTTTTCAAGTTGGATGTAAAAAAAACTAGAGAACCAGGGAACTACATCGATGTTCTGCCAATCTCTAACGCAAAAGCTACTGGGTGAAAGATCTCAGGCGCACCCCAATGGCAGATTTGTCAGGAAACAAACACATTCAAGCAGTCACTATGGGTACCAGCAGTCTAAACTAAGAACTGAGATGAGATCGTTTCAATGAAAATGACTCACTGATATCCACATAATTCGAGAAGAGAATATGGCACGGGATTCAACAAACGGAGTGCCTAAAAAGCAACTTGCAAGCGACAGAACCAAGCACCTGTGGAAACACCTGCGGAAAACAAATAATGAGTGATGGAGGCAGTGAAGCGAAAAGATCCTATAGCATGCTGAGAGCCGTTGTCAAAAAGAATTCCTTGCTGGACTGAAAGAAATCCATGGGCATAAACTCCAGTACCTTTGGTTGATAGAAGACAAACAAACCGGTGAAAAACCTAACGGGCCCAACGAAATTCTGACGGTTTTTTAAAGTACTTTCCGACACCAATTAACACGAATTGAAGCTAGATAGCCCGCCTACCACAACATACAATGAAGAACTAGTTGGCTAACTTACCTCAAACCGCAGGGCTACCGACGGCCATAAACAAGCGGGAGAAGAGGGCTTGACGATAAGCTGGCTAACTTACCTCAAACCGCAGGGCTGCCGACGGCCATAGACAAGCGGGAGAAGAGTGCTTGACAATAAGATGTTCGAGTTGGAAGGGCTGACACCAAGAGACGAATTGTAATTACCACACATAATTTGGAGGAATGAACGCCTTTTGCAAAATTCTGTGAACGCAGAAACAAATCCCCCGCATAAAAGGAAAGGATGACTTCGGAGGACGGATGAGGCCAGTAGCAGATAAGGTTATGAATTGAATCCTACTCAACTTATCAGTCGCTGACATATTGGCGAAAGAATCTCCTGAAGAGCAGTGTTGAGTTAGAAGAGCCAGGGACACGTTTGACAGAGTTTTTTCCGTGAGATGAATCCCAGAGAAATGACGTGAGTGGGATGAATTGCTCCAAGAAATATCTGTAGACTTTATAAAGGCCTCAGTCAACATAGATAAACTGTAAGTGATCGTACGCTGTCCTCATCACTGTACTGCAACGCGATCTGGAGGCCATATAGACGATGGTCCCAGTTCATGACCTATTTCATTATTTCCCCAGACTCTTTCGGATCAAATGAAAACCCCGGACCCTGGACGTCGAAGTTTTCTGAAGAGTAAACAATCCGAGACCAGCTGAGCTGACAAGGCCACGTGTGACAAGCAACCAAAACTTACATGCCAAGGCACCTTGTGTGTAGTCAGCTGAAGAATGGAGTTTGAAATCGGGAGTTGACTTGGGAATCCCGCAACTGGGACAATCTTCAGTTAGCTTCGGAAACATACCCTCCATTTTATCTCCAGAGAGGAACGGGCGCCCGAAAGAACTGTCTGATAAACAGCTATTCAAGCAGAAATATGAAGCTCTAAGGCGCGACGCACCTCAATGTTTCAAAACAAGATAGTAATACGGAGGGGTCTCACTCTCTTCAGTATAGCCTTCACAATGTGGACCTGCCCACAATGTGGACGCACTCGTCGTAGTAGGATAGGCTTTTTGAGTTGGCAGCATACTCATCAGTTCACTTGAAAAGCGTAACCACCCGGAGCCCAGGTCTGTTTGTTTCACCCTATAAAGCGAGATTTTTACACTGAGGATGATGTCATCAACCGTATGGATAATCGACTACTGTCGGTTTATCCATTATCAACTTGAGTGTGCTAATGGCCGTTTCTTGGTAGCACGTTTATGGTGCTCTGCTGGGTGCAGAGGGCGGTATAGCGTTGAAACTTATAAGAATTAACGGTTAATTCCGATTTCTTGATGATAAACAAGTCACTGATGTCGTTACCTAGTGTTTTGTCATGTTCGAGCCGGTTCTGGCTTGCAACAGGTCTCGCAACAGTTCCTCAGGAAAACTGAAAAAAGGGAAGTCTGGAACTACTATCAGCGAATCTAGAGTATGCTGAAGCATCCAGAATTAAAAAATATGCAGGCATTTTTGCTCCTGGTGTGTTTTGGAAAGTCAAGTTGACATTTGTGAAAGCTCAGACAATGTGAATGAAATGTGGATCTGAGTAGAGTATTTCGCAAAAACTGTAGCAGCAAATTAGGCCAGATTCATTTCTGTTGGTGGACAGCGTTCTATTTTTGGTTGCATTTCTCCCATTTGAGAAGGATTTTGGTCATTTCAGCTCAAATAGAAACCGGCAGTTGTAGATGGTTCCGAGGTTTTCAGGATTTGCAATATTAGGCAAACATGCTTCTCTCGATTAAAGATACTCGGAATTCGCATTACTCTTGTGTAGGCCTACACATGGCCGCCCCCCATGAACCACGAATCACCGTTACATTACCGCGCAATGATACTTCCACCTACAGAATTTAAACGGAAGCTAGAGTTTGTAATTCCGCACTTCTTAGATATCCTTTCTAGAAAAGAGTTGACAAATTCCCTTGATTTCAAAACGTGCACAGCAAGCAATTGCCGAACTGGACGAAAAACTTACAGATTAGTTTGAGGGGGAATTTTAGACATGAAGCTTGGAAGAACATCTGCGAAAACTTACAGATTAGTTTGAGGGGGGATTTTAGACATGAAGCTTGGAAGAACATCTAGTCTGCTTGAAATTGGATCCGGTATGTGATAAACGAACTTCAAAGTTTACAGTGAGCTTCTGATAAGACAAACAGCTATCTTCGGGGCAGTGAAATGCCAAACCAATGAGGAGTATCGAGAAACCAACTAGTCGTCGGAGTAAATTGCAAAAGCTGCAGAGATGCGTCTCTTGTAGGTGCTTCAGAGTTAACGCCAATGGAATAGAAGGAATGTGATACTTTGACACCCAAAACTGATTTTTGGTTTGTGGCCACATTCCATCTCTGGACGTAGATTTTAGTCTAAAGGCTGATCTATTTGTAACGATGTTGGTACTTATCACCACAGTCTTTAGCAACAGCAGCAGCAGCATATAACTCATCGTTGTGATCATTGTTGTCACTCGTTCCGTTGCCATAGCAGCGGTAGCTATCGTCAGAAACGAAACTGCAACTTTAGAAGGGAACGCTGCTACACCGCACCGTTCAGCTGATCGTGCAAAATAACTACCAACCTTGGCGAACATCTCCACGACGAACATTCATTTGTTGAAACTACCTATTGCAAGTCATGTAGAGAGAGAAGTAATGTGGGAAGAAGCTGAAGAGACCACTCACCGAGACTTATTCCTAACCATTCTATTTGAAGGGGCGAGATGGCTCAGTGGTTAGAGCGCGAAGTTACTGACCGGAAGGTCCGTCGTTCGAATCCGACCTCTGCCTCTCTCTGGGCTTGGGCAACCAAGCACTGTCCCAGCCCTCATGCCTCCTTCTGGTGGCATGGCAACTAGGCACCAAAAGGGTGCTACAGCTGAACGATTAGTTATTTATTACTCTATTTGAAGCAAGCAGAGAAAGAAAAACGTTACATAAGCCGATAGCCAGAAGGCTGATTGGATTTGTTGACTATCCTGCTGTACCAAACTTCGAGATGAACGCAGGAGTTTTGCAGAACATATCTGCTCCTGAGCAAATCGGCTAACTTTTCTCGATGATATGTATGATTTTCATCTTGTCGCTATCAAAAGTTAATAAGGTAAACGGTTGGCCTGGTTGACTTCCTCAAGTGAGCAATCCGGTTTGCCTTCCCACTTGTTTTAGTTACCCACTATCTTCTCCGTTTGTTATCAGGGCTATTACCTCCCATGAATGTGATTCACAGCTGTTTAGCATAAACGTACACAGGAGCGGTCGTTAGTTTACCAGTTACGAAGGATCTAGCTCAAAATAAAAGCTGCAACTCACTTCAAACGCCTTGGCAATCGTAAGTAAAATACTTGAGCGGTAAAGTTTCGCTAGGTTAGGGGAATATCACCGGGAGCAGAATAGACAGAAACACAAAGGACTACAGGCGGAAAGACGATGAGAAACTACAGAATCAATGCTTTGATGACAATTACGGTGTGTCCAAAACACAATGAAATAAAATTCACTGGCACAAAATGATAACAGCTTCAAAGAATTCAGAGATCATAAAGTATAAAATGAATACATGTCACAAATCCGTTAGAGGACCTGGGGCAAAAGCTGAGAACTTTTATAAAGGGTTAGCAGTCCTACACGACCATATGTTGTTTGAAAATCTCCAAGTATGGCACCTGGAGGGCCAAACTATCGCCTCGCAAAGCCCATGTACTCCGTCATAAATGCTCTGCTGGATGACTTTAAGAAACCACTTTACTGGGATGACTACCCGGCTCGGACTATATAATTCACATGCTAATGGAGCGAGAACTTTTCGAGTGCCTTGTTCGTCCAAGCATGTGTCAAATGGTGTTGACCCAGAGGCTTACAGTCCAGGACTTGACATTTGAACATAAAGCCCCTAAAAATCAACTCATTCGCTTTGGTAACCTCCATCTACCCAGCAGAGTACCCCGGGACGAGACAAACAAATGGTTAGTGACCCTGAGAGATATGTCTGTCACCTAGTTCATCACAGCTGCTGCCTTTAGCACTTATCTGTCTCACTCCCAGCCAAATTGGGTAAACGGGATAACTTAGTGTCGGTGAACTGGCTGGGCCATGGCCCTCAACGAGTCGCTGTCATTCCCTTATTCGCTTTATCCTCCATAAACTTCATTGGAGAAAGTGCAGCCACTGTGATTCGGTTAACTGGTTGTAGCTGGATAACAAACTGGCTGACTGATTGACTTTAGTGTGTCCATGAACAAGCCGTAATCTAACAGAGAAAACAGAGTGTGGATACAATCTGGTCTGATAGATGCGTTCACTTGTCTGTCACATTAAAATGGTGGGCAGAAAGTGCATTTCTCACTAGCCGAGACAAGAGAATTAGAGGAAGTCAAGCAAAAGTGTGTAGAAATATCCACTCCCTGGAAACAGTAGTGGTCGAAATCAGTAGTAGCACAGCATCAGTGTTTAGCAAAATTTACTTGGAAGGTTTATGGTAAAGGAGGGAATGAAGTTGTCTGCACCTCCAGGCATTCATTCAGAAACTTCGGATAGGAACTGACAAAACGAAAGCCATTGAAATCGAGTAACATCCCTAGCTTGCAGCTTGTATAACCATGCACGGATGATGATCCCATCGTGGTGGGTGACTTTTGCCGACAGTGCGTAGACTTTTCGTACTGGCCTTTACGTCCCTTTAAGAGATCAAATGACAACCACCTCTCTGTTTGGGCCAGTCTGAGTTGTGGGCCGGGAAACACTACTCATTTTGGAAAGCGATGACTCGGCATGAGCAGCACGTGTCCAAACCACCACGACTTATGCTGCTGGACATGCTTTTCGATTGAAATCCTCATTGCACATCCAAACACTCATTTTCTGATAAACTTGCTTCGGATTCGCCGGCACAAGTTTGCCATTCACGGCGACGAAATTTTCAAAGTAGCGAATCTGGAGTGTATAATGTCCAACGCTATGAATTCGGAGGCATCCTGGAAATCTGAGTGTATCCTTGTTCTTTTATACCAACCCAGCTACAAATGAACACCATGTACATTCTGTCCAGTCACCTTTGTAATCACAGGGGGATTTATTCCTCTATTTTACTATCTGGCTGTCTAGACAGGCCGGTGACACCAAGATACAGAAATCGCTTGAATCACGGCGTTTCCATGACGAGTTTTAGGAGAGCACAAAGGGATATGCTCGGTGTTTTTTACTGCATACGTTTCGATGTGTACTAAACAAGAGTGTTAGATAGACTTATTGAAATAGGTTTTTACTTTTAGGATGTTGGAACCGAGTCAGCCAGCAGGGACATGCCAACGATAAAACATATTCCTGTTTAAACAGTTCTGGTCTTCATTTTTGATGCGGCTGTACACATTCTGATACGTGGCTGTCTGGTTTGCACCATTCTCAGTTTAATGTAGGTGATGGACTGTGTATGAAGGCTCTATGATTGGAAGGGGCTCCAATTACCCACTTCGAATTTGTTTCGTGATTCTGCCCAAGTAGTTGGCCAATCCACTTGAATACAAGACAATAAACAAGATCAGAATTGGCGCGCCAAATCAGCATTAGTTTAACTGCAATCGCCGGGTCTTGGTTAACCACCAAAAATACTGGTATCCATTAGAGCAGACAGTTCAAAAGTCCACTGAATTGAAGGAATGGATCTGATAAGCCAGTTAGAAAAACAGTGGTGTATTCTGAGAAAGTGATGAAAGTCCGAATGTGTTTGGCTTCTTTTGTTCACACCAGCTGATGAGCGAAATTCTTGTTACAGGGTACCTATTGAAGCCACATTAAGGGGCGAATTTTAAGGTACAAAAAATTGCTCCGATTTTTGGTCACACACAAATACTGATTGTGGAAGTGTCTAATCAATGTACTCCGATATTTTATTTAACAACAAAACCAGTACCTGTTCATCGGAAGCAACTGTTCTAATGCAATAATTCTCAGGCGAACAGTAAGCATCATTTGAAAACTCGATTTTTTCTCGACGATACTGTGCTAGACTCGTCGCCGTGAATCCGTATCTTACCCTTAGACGTAACGCAGTACCCATTAGATTGTTGAAAACTCTTCGACAATCCACGACCGGTTCCGTCCTTCTTGGGGTTCATCATGTACGCGCATTCCTTGAGTTTCTGTAAGCGTTGTTTTACATGAAACCAGTTTGGATACAATTCACTAAGTACTCTCATTCGCACACGAAACTGGTTATGGGAGGAGACCAGAACAAATTCAGTTGAACATCTCCCTTACGTTAAGTTCTCCCTCGTTCTTTCCGACATATCGCATGTGGGCTATCGAAGTGTCTTCAGCAACCTAGTGAGTGTTATGTCACGTCCAGACAGTGTACTGCGATATCTTGTATGTCGTATCAAACGAAATTTGACGAGGTCTGATGCAGCACATCCAGCTGAAGAAAACCATTAAAAACGGGAGGTTTATCTGGATTCATCTAAGTCTCCTGTCAAAACCAAATTCACGTACAAACGTGAGTATTCGTTGAACGTCGCAACCTATTCATATTAGCAAAACCATGCGACGTCGGCATTATTGCGGAAATTGTAATCGATTATTTACTAACTGGATCACTTTTCGAATCATAGCCACGTGATCTGCACGCAGTACTCTGGGGCAGATACGCAACTGAATAATGGACGGGATTCCCTAAATAAGTACGACCAAATGCCAAAAGAAATGATGGGAAAGGGACTTCAGGCAGCAAACTTTCAATTGTTAAACCCAGAACAGTTACATAGAAGTACGATCCTCAAAAGTAAAAACACTACCATCATATCAGACTCATGCACGACTGACCACACCAGTAACGTCATCGAAACAGACATTTCTGATAAGTTTACCAGAAAACCACCAACTGCCTTTGTTCACTCTGACGACTGGAGTCTTTATTTGAGGGTATGCTGTCAGCTTCGCCAAATCCGCAGTAATTATGGGTGCACAGAGTTGGAAGCTCAAAAACTCATTCATACTGGTCGAAGACGCAGTCAGGCCTGCATACTTCGATTAATTTTTGCTTTCAATCACCTGTATTCGGAGTATAGCCGAATAGTTTTCACACTGAACAGCCTACAAAATCAAGACCATTGCTTAATCAACACAGCCTTATCCAGAAGCTACTCGGGACTTTCAACTAGTCAAACTGTCCAGGATTCAACCAATCATGGCGACACGAATGTTTGCAAAAGCAATCCTGTTTTTAAGGGACAAGACAGTGGACTTCAAGACATCTTGGAGGAAGGAAGAGAATTTTATCCTGAACAACATCAGGAACAATGTTCAGGTACTGTGATACCGGTAACCCACTCACTGACTGCGATAAATACCACCTCGACGTCACTACCTACCAACTACTCCCTCATGTCACATACTGCGCAAGAAGTTACAGAAATCCCAATGCAGTCTACACAAACCGGCTTCAGTGAAACGTCAACACCAGCCTGTTTTCAGTGGTGTCGAAAACATTCTGGAAAACGCCGTCCCTTGATGAGCAGAAACCGCTCATACGAAGCGCTAAAAGTTTCCAGAGCTATCGAAACTTCAAAGAATTTTTCAAACAAACACAGATTCTCAGATATGGATTCATATGACTACTTTGATCAAATTAAACGCAGCCCGACCAACAAGAGCCTCGCCATCTTCCAAGTCGCTAGTCACCAGTGGCGTATTGAGCATCGCACACAATTGTCCTCCAAGAGTACTGCCTCACAAACTCAGCACGTTGCGAATAAACGAATGGAATTTATTCGGTTGCCTATAGCACTTGAACTAATTCTTCCTCGCATGCAAAAGCAGATAGAAACTGTCATGATTAGTTGCCAGCATGTCTATGATCCACTCGAAGTGGCTTCCGAACTCAGACAAATGAACTACGATACAGAAGCTTGCATAGCTTACTTTCAAAAAACCCGTCCTCTGCGTGACATCATACACGAATTTCTGTCAGACAAAGATCCTTTTGATAGAAAGGCCCAGCACATTCGTTCATCAAGACAGCCCCGAATCGAACAGAATATTCCAAACAGTTTACTGACCTTCCTGCTCGAAATTCAGTCTTGCGTGGTGGATTTAAAACAGGCCAAACAAGACGCAGCACATAAGCTTTGTCGTCTGCGGGCGTTTGTGAACGATACGACTGCTTCTGTGGAGCGAGCGTTGAGGGAAAAACTTGAGAACTATTTATTCGATGCCCCGAAGTATGACAAAATAATTCCTTTACGAAACGGCGATCTAGCGCTCTCTGAACTGAGCAAGCTTGTTCAAGAAAACCAGTCACTAAAACAGACCCTTCAAATGGAAGAAGATCGACGAAAAAATATGTTTAATATGATGCAAGAATATTTTGGTAATGTTCGGGTTTATTGTCGATGTAGGGGCATTCCAAAGACGAAATCCTGCTTAGAAGTCCATTCACTGGATACGGTTGTTCTAATGCCCGGTTCGGATGCAGCTGCAGAACAGTATAAATTTGATAGAGTCTTTGACATTAACACCAGCCAAACAGAGGTTTACAAAGAACTCTCTCCCTTTGTTTCTTCGTTTCTTGATGGCTATAATGTATGCTTTCTAACATACGGAAGTGAAGCCAGTGGAAAGACTTACACGCTTCTTGGGGGACCGGATGATAAACCCAGTACGGAAGGAATCGCTCAGCGTGCTTTGCGAACTGTGTTGTCGGAAAAGACAGCAAGGAGGAGTGAATGGGAATACCAGCTACTCGTATCTGTGGTAGAAGTTTACAACGATACTCTGACGGACATTTTGACGAACGAAAATGGAATTCATCTACATATTGAGTCGGGTCCAGACCATATGATGGACGACATACACCGTCAGCAAATTGAGAAGGATTCCGACATAGATGACCTACTAGCTTTATGCCGAACACGGAGAAGAGTAGGTCGTACAGCCCTAAATCTATGCTCCTCTCGTTCGCATCTGATCATATTTGCCCAGCTTAATGCTCGAAGCCGTATTCATGATACCAGTCTATCTAGTATCTTGGCCCTGTGTGATTTGGCTGGCTTTGAGGATGTCATCAAGGCAGACACACTTGGTGACCCGATCTTGGCGAAAGAAGCAGGCTATATTAACCGATCGCTGACAGCACTCAACCGTGTCTTCATGTCACTGCGTTCTCAAGATCCTACGACTGTGTCTTACCGAGACTCTAAACTGACCTACCTGCTGAAGCCGTTTTTTAGCTCCTCCGGTAAATGCATCCTCATTGTCACCGTACGTACAGACCGAGTTAACTTAGCTTCGACCCAGAGTACTCTGCGCTTCGGACGGGAATCAAGAGGAGTCAGTTTAGGAAGGGCACGTCGACAATTGAATTTGGATAGAATTATGAATGAGCTACGAAGTACATGAACCGGAAGTCACCTCTTCAGTTTCCTTCGACAGGTTGACTGTCGA
Source organism: Clonorchis sinensis (assembly GCA_003604175.2). Classification (NCBI taxonomy): domain Eukaryota; kingdom Metazoa; phylum Platyhelminthes; class Trematoda; order Opisthorchiida; family Opisthorchiidae; genus Clonorchis; species Clonorchis sinensis. The sequence continues at coordinate 7,756,925 of CM030373.1, forward strand.
CGCATCAGATGGCGAGTTAGCGAAACCACTGAAGATTGCCATGGGTACTTCGTGTAAATAATCCATTCCAGCCATCTCAACTGCATTTACAGTGATGGGAGAAGGATAGACTGGAACTATTTGGTGCTTAAGATTTTGCCACAAAAATAAAAAACATACACCACTCGTTCCAGAAAATGCCTATGCGACTATCCGGAAATTCATCGTTAGTTTTACAAAAGCGCTCGGTTCAATCTCTCATAGGCCGCCATGGTAAGATCAGGCACAAAGGTTGGAGACGGCGAATTTTCCAGGTTAAAAGTTTAAACTGCTTAAAAAATCTGTTGTCTGTCCCTGGTTGTGAACAATCTTCACAGTGTAGGATGAAACCTTGAACTGAAGAGTTTGACTTTAGCAGTAACAGAGCTTGAGTTGCACCGATTATACTGACATGCGGCCTTTCGGGCGGATGAATTCAACTCAGATAAATTTAGATAAACTCGCATACTTTGTTTGTTTGTTTGTTTAAATAAGTTTAAGGCCAGGCTCATTTATTATGCTTTCAGAGGAAGCATGTTGGGCAACATTAGTCGCAAAACTATTCAGTATTTCACTCTTAAACTTCGCACAAGTGGATGGTCGACAGACACCTTATTATACGGTGAATTTCTGCTAGAGACGAATAAGTCGGTATAAGAATATCACGGATCGCTGTTGTCCATGAAGCGGGACCAGTAACAAGGTTCGATCACAGCGTCATCGATTTCTCTTCTATTACTCGACTTTCTACACGGCACGCATCGACGATTGCAAACAACAGACGAACTGTCCTGTATTTCCCATCTTTAGCCTCCGTATATAATTCCGACCTAGTTAGGCACACACACCGGAGCCATGTTGTTTTGTTATTGGCCGATTTATCTGTGATCACGTGACCACCCAACAGAGCAGATCTGCTAGAAACTGGTCCCAGCTGATTGTGAAAATCTTGTCCGTCTATTCTGTCTACGGTCATTGAAGGAACGGGTCAATGGTAGCCGGTTTTAAAAGTATGGGCTGTGTTTCCTATCACAAGCACTGATTAGAAGTATGAACCACGCAAATGCAATCTAAACTTTATGCCACAGTGAAGACCTAATTTACGGTGGAAAATGACAAGCAGTGAATTTGTCAGGGATGTAGAATAACACCTTCAAACGAACATCGAAAGCACGAGTTCTATACCTTCTCCTTAGACTTCATTACCGAAGCAGCAGTAGGTTACCTGAGGGCTTGCTTGTAAAACAACTACCCAGATGCTAGGATATCTACTGATAGAGGCTTGATTGGTGAAGTCTTGTCATTCGCTTACAAAAGTATGTGATCAGAGGATGCTAGAGTTTTGGATATAGTGCAGGACACAAAATGCGTATAAAAGCCGCTGTTTAAAATCCTTCATAGAGCATAGCTGGTAACTTAGTGTCCAGACTACCCGATAAGTTTTGCTATTGAAAGGAATTGCATTCGGAAGATACCGACATAATAGATAATTTCCAACAACATTTGTCACACCGCTGTGACTTGCTGGAAGTTCCTAGACCTTTGGCTGTACACTGTGCTGTCAGTCCTATCAACTTCAGGCCAGATTTAACACCAGTCTGTGAGTTACGGAGGAACTGACAAACTTTGAATGACTGTCTTCTATAGGCCACAGTGACGAACATTTACGACTGTGAAAATTTGCGTATTTCCAACAAATAATTTCATCAGGTCCTCCGTCTTATCGGTAAACGTACTTTTGTTCCAGCTAAAAGAATTCACTGAAAATGAAACAAGAGTTGAGTGCTCACCACTATGTCCTAAGGTAACCAGGAAAAACACGTCTCGGTATTAGAAAATGGCCCAGTTAAGCCTGAAGTAGATTCGTCATTTTTGCTGGAAAATGAAATATCCTTGGGTAGAAGCAGCCAAATTTACTCATGCAAAAATAGTGACACAAATCTGTGTAAAATTAATCGGGATACAAAATATGGAACGTCAGGTTTTTTAGAAGCTTATGAAGCACCAATCTAGCTCATAATATCCACATGTAGCCAGTTGAATTTTTTTAGTGCGCAATCTCCGAATTTGTGAGCAACCATATAAAAGTGCAACGCTGAACTTCCTCTGCCCACGGGAGAACACATACGGACACTTAGACAAGCCTGAACAGATAGGCGATACACTGAGTTGACTCATAAAAACTAACATGGTGAAAAACAGAAGATTAAAATATCAGTGATTCTGATAGTCCTCACCGTTACAATCGTCGGCAACGTTGCCCAACTGACAGCTTGCCTCAAACCTCATTGGAATTAGGTGGGGGTAGGTGCTGATTCACATCAGTACTAAAGATGATTTTTGACTAATCACACAAATCACACACAAATCACAGCGTGAAATTTCTGTTTCACTTTCAGTATGTTTGGAAAGAAACTGGACATTACCGCGGTGTGCCGGTTTGTGCACTTCTTTAGCCCACTGTGCTGTACTGTGGAGTGTACGGGTGACATTCACAGCGCCTCTAATATCCGGTTAGTCAGTGGGTGGTTCTTACTACCAGAGTCTCCTAATCCTACAGGTAAGAAGTTAGAGCATTTGTGGTGACTTGGCCCTCAAATGTGTAGGGCCTCACGCCACATACCGCTGCCTTGCAGTTAAGCTTTCGAGCCAAAGTTTTTGGCTGAGGACCACAATCGTCCCCACCTCTAGGTCTGAGAGCCCTGGCAGTATCCCAAATCAAGGACATTCCACATTTAAAAAAACCTATGCTACATCAGCTGTTGTGTGGGCCATTTTATTTGTTGCACGTAGCAGGACAGGCAATCAAAAACGGGCTAATGCTGAGCCCTCCTCCTTATTTTCACGTGTTCATTCTTCACCCGGTTATTCTGCCTCTAAAAGCATCTTTCCAGACCCAAGCTGAGGGACCAGCAGACCCGTTCGCTGCCCATCGCCGTGAGCTGAAAAATCCCTGCGGCGTAAACAACTCGAAATCATCCTTCAGTTTACCCACCAGCCTTCAGCGTTCGCACGCTGAAACAAGCCGGACAACAGACTGTCCCTGAATGCACGCTGTACTTAACTTTTATTAATGTCTACGCTATCACTACACCGAGGATTCAAGACCCAAGTACGGTTGCTGAACTGGCCTCCCCATCGGTTTCAACTAGCTTCTGGTTGCGCACCTCTGGTGATTCAGGGGCGCTGCAGCTGGATCTACTACAGCTACCGCTGTTTCAAGGCTCCGAGCCGAAGAGCCTGTGCTTAAATGGTTTTTCTTTGGTAGTCACCTCTGCGCCGTTCATTTGGCAACGTCTGTGAGTGTCCTATAAGTATGCCGATAACTGCTACCCTTTCATCGTACCTGCCTACGTCCCAACAGATTTCAGCTCTGATACTCTCAAAGACAGTTTTCACGTCACTTTGAGCGTCTTGTCACGGCGGACTAAGAGATAAGATATTGTTGTGGTTATTGGAGGTATGAATGCACAAGTGGGTAGAATTAACGTTGTTAAGACTAATTTGGGTGAGTCGTCTTTGACTAGAATCCAGACACACGGACACTACTGAAAGCCTGCTGCCGTTATTTGCTGACCACAGACTGTTTCCGTTCAAGAACACTTTCGGGGCAACCGAAGCCCCTGGACACAAGGCGCTTCTGGCATGCGAGCCAATATCCACCGCAGATAGATTACATAGCTATAGGTGACGTGGGCCAATTACTGACTGTCGTTCTCTCTGTAACATTTATGTGAATTCTGATCACGGGCTCGTTCGCTGTTGCTTTTCTTTGCGCCTTTCAGGAGCGGCAGGACCCACACACTTCGCCTAGCTTTTTGGGAGTTCTCGAACACTAATATGCAAGGAATGTAGCAAACTTGCTTGCTGAAATAACTTTCGGACAACCCGCCTTCTGATTTTGCCTCCAACTGAAAAGTGCTGCACATAACCACGCAAGATTATCGCCGCTCTGACTGTGCGAAGGTACAACCCGCTAATTCTGAGCACTGGATCTCCACCAACACCCTAAGATTGTTCGAGACTCGGAAATTTATTCCTTCTGGTTGTGAGAAAAGCTCCACAGTACAGCTTGACTAATTTTCAGAATTGAGATAGAAAAAGACCATTCACCAAAATTACGGGACTTGGTGCTTCCAGAAAGCTGAGGTAGGTGCAAAAACTATTTTAGCTGATACACATAACTGATTAGAGAAGCCTCTGATGAGAATTAGAAGAACGCCCAAAACATTGCGTTTAACACCAATAGCAAATTAACTGGGAGCTTCAGTCATTCAAACGGATTATCAACCCCAAGCAGATCCCCAAAAGGTGAACTGGGAACTCCCGACAGCTTCGGGAATACATGAACACCTTTTCTCCCTCAAACGCTACCGAGCTTCTGTTCCCGTCAAACTCTCAGGCTCTCTGTCCATGGAGGAAGGTGAAATACTTCGTCGGTGTATGGCCGATTTATTTGCCCCTATCTGTGTGGGACAGTCCAAGTCAAATGGAATGTGGCGGTGGTAGTGCCTATTTTGAAAAGCGAGTGCGGCAGTCGCAGAGGAATTGGCTTGACCCCCTGTTGTAGCTGGCCTTTTCTCGTTACTTCTTTTTCTTTGTCACAAAAGGACGCCTGGAGACGAGCTTCGACCAGGAACCGGTTGTGTGTATCACATCTTCACACTCTGTCAAGCGTCCGAGTAACGGCATGTGCATAGGGTCCTGTAAACTTGGTGTCTGATGATTCCAAGGATGTGTGCGATTCTGTGTTCGAAGCGAGATTTTTTGCGACACATTTGTTCCTACATTTCTGTTCTGTTGTTCATGCCAGTGATGATGATGTATTCATGTCATTTAAGAGATATGAGTACGGACTGTCGTTCACTACTGCCTTCTCCCATGAATCAAGATTTACTAAGGGATGACAATTGCCAAATGCTCATGACCTATTCAAATTTAAACTCTCATTTCGGTAGACGAATTCACAAGCTTTTCAGTAAAAGTTTTCCGAGGGTCATCATCATCACCGTCATCATCGACAGCATGACATCAGTGTTCAACACCGATGCTTCGTTGCCGTACAACCATGATTTGTTTGAATGCCTTATTCTGAAAAAAAGAATAAAGGTGGACGGGAAGGGGACTTAGTGCTGCCTTACTACAATCATTCCGAGGTGCCTACACCTCCAAACACTCATTCAGGCAATCTAGATAGAAACTGACGACAAGATCGCCACTGACATCGGTTGGCAGTCATATTTTGCAGCGTCTCCAACCAGGCGCAGTGGGGATTACGCAGTCCCCATCCTGGAAGGCGAGTAGCACTGACAGCACCCAAACGTTTCGTGATTTCTTCCATACCCTTTTGCCAGGTCAAGGGTTGACCACCTTTCTGTTTCTGCCACTCCGAATTGGGCACGGAAAACAGCACTCTCTTCGGCAAACAATGGCCCCAGGGAAGAGAGGGGCTGCTTAAAAACATTTGTGTTATTACTACGGAACATGTGAAATGGGGGAGGTATTTTTGCTCAACTAGATATAAATTAGTACATCCACCGAACAGTCAACAGGCCTAAAGTGACACCCTTCTGCACAACAATAGTTAAATTGGAATTATTTTCGTGTTCGGAAGTGTTCACCCCCTCGGATCACAAAAGAAAGGATAAGGGTATGCGATACGATGTTTTGTGGAAGTTGGGTAGATCCCCCCAATCGAACGATCCACCCTACCATCTTGTGTTCTGTATCCATAGAGTTCCTGCCTCCCTCACAAACTTGACGCACCGCATCTGTAGGGAATGACCTATTATAACTGTTCTCCAACTGGGAAATGTTTTAACTTTGACTATACTTGTCATGCTGAAGCATCTTTGGGTCTTGCTGTCCTCATCGCTATGTGCTGCTCCCCTGCTAGAACTGCACTTAGATTTCTAGTTGTGCTTACGCTATATACATCCTAAGGCATTCACCAAGATTTTCCACTTCCTCAGTACCATTTTCCTTTTTTTGCCGTCCTTCATCAGTAATGCCTTCTTTTTGTCTCATGTTAGTTATTCTTCTACCAAAGTGATACACACTTGAGCCTTTCTGTCTCCTTTGCATTGACACTTCTTCTGGAATGGTTGTTTTAGTTTGCTTTGATTCCGTTTGTACTGGGGATGATCGGGATGTATGGTACTTCCTAATCGATTATGGTTATCCATGTACTATCCGTCAGAAAAAAACCTTGACGATACGAAAACTCCTAATCAAAATAGAATGTGTTTCGTAAGATGAATAACACAGGCTTGTTCCTGTTTGTTGAGTCAGGGGAACTCGGTTTGTGTGCCTTACATAAGCCTTACAAAGAGCTTTTAGGTATACTATAGAATAAAGAGCTTCGTCTAGCATGCACTAACACGGCAGACCTTGAATTGAGATATTTCAGTGACTCCTAATTGGAGTTCAAAAAAGACTTGAAAGCTTTTGGCTTCAGCAGCGGCTCTTCTGTGGAACAGAACTGTAAAATACGTGATCGTGAGGCCCTCATGTCCAAGTTAAAGAAATTATCCAATTAGTTTGTTTGCTTATGATGGTTATTGTTGGGCCAAGAAAATGATAAGGCCTTCAACTGTCTTTTTGATGATACAGGAAGAGACCAGGCATCCAAATAGCATTATTTTTCACTGTTTCCCATACTATTTGATTTGGCGCCACCCGATATATCACTGTGAACGAGTCCGCCCGATTGACCTGGTGATTGGCAGCGATTAGGAGAACACCGACAGCATTGGTCAAGTTCCTGGCTAGTCCGGTACTCAAACAGCTTGAATTGTGCCTACAAATCCTCTCAGATGGGCGCCGAGTCGCACAGCCCACATAGTTTACTGAACACCTATGTGTTTTAGTTTGGAAACCTCGTGGTTGTCTTCAGCCCAGAGGATTAGCAACCTTAAGAACCGCCCACATGAGTTCCTTCATGACCCACAAGATCAAGACATTCGCCGAAAGTGTATTTCAACAAAAAGGAAACACTGGTGGCAGTTAACTATTGGATATGAGGTGAGTTTTCTCACCGTGTTCCTTCTTGCGCTCCAGACTAGTGCGCGATGTAATTATGATCCTTTCCGACAAATGTTATTATGAACTTCGCTAAACTTTTGGTAATTCCAGGTTGTTTTCTGGCCAAAAAGAATCCGTCGAGATACCATTGCTTGTAGCGTCAAAAAGTTTAACTCGAATGTCTATAGGTGACTCAGAATCAACGCCAATGGGCGTGTATAGTCCTATGCCTTCTCCTGAGGAGAAAATCACCTGGTTGGCCAAACAGAAGCCCTTCCTAATGGGGATACCACATGCCTTGGTAATGCGGAATGTTCAAATACAGCTAAACGACAACTATTGTGTGTTTTACCGACACAAAGCGAGGAAATACCCAAGAGGAAAATTTCAAGAGTTCATATGAAGCGAGAGGCGAGTAACTGGTAAAAGCGGCTAGTAAGCGGATTTGAAAGGTCATAATATGGATTTATATTTGGCTTGAAGACGCCTCACAGGCGCTGATTTTAAATAAAAGGATGTGTTTGGCCAATCGGAACTTACCTATTTGACATACAAAATTAATCGAATTCAAGCGGTTACTTATTTATGCATTGTATTGCAAAATGAGCAAGATTCCAGTTCTAAAAAACACCAGGGTTAGTGCGCGAATGAACTAGGCATTTTGCGCTCATGAGATATCCAATGGCGCCACAGCCACATTGGGATCGAGTAAACGGAGAAGTAAAACGCCTAGCCTTAATTCATGCATATGTCAGCTTTGTTTGCTATGACAACACATTTCGGTTTACATTCATTCATTCAGATAAATTATTTATCAGTAAAAACTTGGCATCCGACGTCCAAAAGATGGATTAATTCAACAATATTACTTCAATTTCCGGACAGCTTCTCCGTAGGGAACGTTACGTCGGATCCGTGTAACATCTGTGCCCTGGGTTACGCATTTCAGTATGCATGTGGATGTTGTCTTATTCGAAGACAGTTGTTTTGTTGTCTCCACACCGCCCCCCCCTGCCCAGCCCAGCAGGTTGAATTTTGGCGCAGGTGTGCTTGTTGGGATTGACAACTGGGATGACTAGGTGATGGGTAAACATGTGTTGAGTAAGTTCGAGGAATGTTAATTGCATTGAGACCTCTCCTCTGTTTCGTTCCAAAACGTCGGTTTAGAGCAGCTTCCAGGACAGGTTACACCAGACGAACATGAAATAAAGGACTGTCAGCGTTCCTACCTGTTATAATGCAATATCAACGTACACATAAGTACACACAAACACACAAAGGTGGAACGGAACCAATGACGCTTCGCTTACCTAGTGTGTGATTTACCGAATACACTGCTGATTACCCCGCTCGTCGTGTTCACAGTCCGTTTACGTTCAAACAAGCAGTGCCGTGTCTCACATTCACCTAGGAGTTTTCCTTGCGCAGGCCTTTCTGAGATTCAGAATAGATCAAGTTGGTAAAGATTCATTTGGGATGCTAATAATTGTCACTCGACCTGATGCCTACAAACCCAAAGAGGTTTATTCAAATCCTTCCTGTATGAAACTGAATGAATTCATTCCACCTTCGAAGTTGCCGGAGCGTTCTAATTGACGTCTCTTCTACAACCGGGACGGAAGTGTCGGCCACGAAACCACGTACAACCGGCTGCTTCTGGAAACCAGTGATTAAAATCTCTATGCACAGAATGAATAGGGCCACCATAGTGACGCGGGAATCTGAATAACAAACCCGGATTATACGGCACGGCCTTTGGCGCAAAAGCCACTGTGTAACTGAGCTAATCAGTTCCTGTGGTGCTGCACTTGCCTTGCACTACTTGCGTGTGGAACAGAACTAGTCTGGTACGAAATTTTCAAGGATATATCAGCTTCTCACTTCGTGGGTAGATTGGGAATATTAGTTTATACGTGGTGACAATATCAACCCAGGCCATGTGAAAACATGACCACTTGTATATTTGGGGGGAGAGAGAGAGAGCAAGAAATCCAAGGTGAACTGAACCACAGGTGTGAGGAATGGATAACGATCAGCAGTTATCTTGGCAACTTAATTTACTCACTTGTACACGACAACTGTCAGGGTTTCAGTGAAGGATGAATGGATTCCATGGTAGTTTACCTGCATTTTGGTTGATTCATATTTCAGTGAGCACCTGCATGAATTCTGATTAAAACTTTGGTTAGTGAATACTTCAAGACCCACATAATTTGACAATAGCTACCAGGAAATCTCAAGACCACTTTTGGACGTTTATGCCTCAGGTGTACAGCACAATTGGTTGCGCTTGGCTGATTTTAATGAGAGGAGATAATCATGAAATATCCCCCCGTAAGATTTTCTTACTTTCTGATAAAAAGCAAGGCACTTTCCTTCTAACACCACTATTTTTAAGGGGAGGACAACTTGCCAGCCCTAGTAAGTTAAGCTCATCCGTCTGTTCTGTCAGTGTTGAACGCCGCCTTTCACTGATTTCGTCTGTAGTACTGCGTGTCTGTTGACCAATTTATACGCTGGTTATCCCCGTTACTTCTCCTTTTCGCCGAGATGTACTTAAAGCACCTCGTTTTCGTTACCGCTTCGTACGGTAGAGATTACCATATTTGAAGAATTTGAGGTCACTGGTGATTATCCTTAAAAGACTTCGAAGTCGAAGTCTGTGTATTGCCCATCAAGCAGGGGGGCATGTAGCAAAACCGAAAACAAAATGGTCTCCGGTGTTACTCGCACAAACTGTATTGACCTTGTGATCTACCCATTTTTTTCTGGCTAACAAAGACTTGTCGAAAAATTCTTGTACTGATTTGCCCATTCGTTCATGGATATCCCGGAGGTTTCACGAATTAGCTTTGGAGAGGCCTCCTAATGCATGCAGACAGCCGTCCTTTCCACAGACCCCAAGTAGAAAATAGTACATTGTCCGTAACTTCGGTGGGTTTCATCTAAGGGAGGAGTTTTGATAAAGTTTCTACAGGAAATCCGGATACAGTGAAAAAGACAAACGCCGTGTGTAGCAACCGGCCTGGACTCCTATTTTTGAGGCAGATTTTGTAGCAGCTCGGCAACTGGAGCAAATTTTGATAATTGGGCTTTTGTAACCCGACGTCTGTATTTGGAATTGTTTGTCACTGGTTTCCAAGCTGAAAGACTGTAGTTATTTCCCTTCTGAGTGCACCCTCCTCAACCAAATCAAGCGGATCGTGTGCACTAAAGTTGAACATTGGTATTCGAGTGGTGGCCAAGAGTTAGATCGTTTGGGACAGATCTTTATCCGTTTTTCACGTCTCATGCACCTGACGAACTCGAGTGTTTTTTGTAATCGCAATGAATCAGTGAGGCGAAAGCTATCGAGTGACTTTCGACCGGTTCCAGTGCTCAAGTGGTTGTCTGCGCCCAGCAACGAAAAAACACCGATGGAAGATGGCTTATACCCCTCAGATTCAGCTGGAATCCTCAGATTACATAACAGTCGTAGAAACCAGAAAAATTTCGGTACTATCTTCCACACAATTTTAACACGATGTACATCGTCTGCAAAGTTCTACCAAGGAAACTTCACGCGCTTCTGAGTGTCGAAACCACGTCAGTAGGAGTTTACTCCAGAGTTCAACCTGATAACATAAACACGGGTTTTAAAGAAGCCTTAGTATGTCGCACGTATATCACCATATATATATATATATATATGTATATATATATACATTCTGGGCAGCAGTAAGAAAAGCTTGCATTAGTTTCATGTGTGGTGATAAGCCAAGCACTGCAAGTGATATTTTGGAATATCTCATTCGGTTCTTAGCTTATGCGATCCACTAACGTCCTGTCGACATGAATTTACTGTAATCTAAAATCCACTCTTGGTCGTAGAGTACCCACTCGCAGCTTGTCTTCTACGAAGCTGTCTCAGTGCCGCTATGCTAGAATCGGACAAACGTTCCATGGACAACTGATTGTGTAAGGAATTTCTACCAGTACATGTCCACTTCTGCGAGCTAATATGTTAGTTAAGCTTCACGTTTTCAACCAGGAAACCCGAAAGAACTTACGATCCAACTTCGTACAAGCAGTTCTGTTTGCCTTAGCACAGTGAAATGAAAACGTCCAGATGTCTGCAAAGGAAATCCGGTCTCACACAGTCAGTCAGGTAATGTCCATCTAAAGGCCCGAGAATGAACTCAATAAACGTGAACGAGAACATAAAGTTGACGGAAATCTTACTAATGAGCCCGAAGAAGGCCGAAACCGGTCGTAGGCTGTCGAAGAATTTTCAGCAACCTTACGAGTAGTGTATTACCTCTATACCTGATGGACGATTAGTTTCCGGCTGGACAAATATACATTGAACAAGAACACAATAAACTACTCAGTGTGGATATAAAATGATCATCCAAGTCTCGTAGGAGGTGACTTGCAATGCGTGCACCGTATGCATAAACCAATTTCAACCAAATAATTTAGGCAGTACCAACCGGCTGCCCACGGAAGTGAAGTCCTTCTCAGTGCATGCTGGAAAGGACAAACCATATGAGAATACCTTCCAGTAGGTGACAGTACAGTACAAGAAACGCATTAGTTTTATTTTCTGAAGGTGACTGTGAGAACCGTGTAAGTTTTATCCAACTCTTCTGCATTTGAAAGTTACCCAAACTGTCTTAGTGAAATTATTCGTGTTATTCCACATCAAACGAATGAAGCTTTGGACTCGAGTCCCGTTCTCATTCGCGTTTCCAACCACTGTAGAAGTTTGGATTCAAGTCGTCGGACAGGTACACCAAGTTCAGGTGGTCAACACTGTCACACTGTCCGTGCAAGGATGATATTCTAAGAAACATGCTTTCTCTCTTCGTGCAAACCATCAAGCCTTACATATGTTTCCTCTGCCTATCTTTCAACGCATAACTTGACATATTTTGTAGAGATAACTTTCGGCAAACATATTAAATATGGAAATCCTGCTAAGGCATTAGGAACAAGCATGACACGAGCGTTTCTTCGTTTAACCGGAAGTAAAACGTTCCACTTTGACACCGTTCCTGGCTCTCTGTAGCTGTTGACCGACTTCTAGCATCAAGGTCGCTTGTAGCTTCCTTGTCGAAAGCAAAAATCTAAGCTACTGTGTGTAATGCGTAAAACGTGCAGTCAAACATTTGTTCTGAAATTGGATTAAAGTAACTTGTTCTTTGGAAAATAGGTTGGTCTGAACTTCGGGTACGGAGTTTTTAAGTCGAGTGAACTACAAAAAAGACGAACAGATTGCTTGAGCACTGTCGTCTTCCACTTCTAAGTAGTACAAAAAATTAGATACAGTGTTTGATTTGGAGAGGTTAAACGATGGACAGAGGCGTATTTTGCTGCCATTGTCTGATCCTAACAATCTGGCAAGACCGAAACGATGCACACAAAAAACCCGATGGAGAAGGGTAGATCGCGTTCATATCAATATCGCAGGGCTAATTCTTGGGATTCCCGTCTGTCCGAAGAATTTGCATCATCCTTTTATGAAAATCAACTATTCCACTCAAGTTTCCGGTTATATAGGACCGCTGTAGAGCACGCGATAACGAGCAGTCTCGAGAAAACTCCACCAGTGCGACCAAGGTTGTAGAAAGTGTGACAACTAACAGTCATCTTAATATACTAGAAAGTTCTATTTCAGTTTTTGTGTGTATTTTCATCTTACGAGGGGAACGCAGCCATTTTTCAGATACTTTTTGACGCCAGGCACTCGCTGCATGACGTTCGCAAGATGAATTTGATGGTGCAGAGCGCGAGTGTTATGGGCGAAGTAGAAGTGCCTGTTTTGTGGTGCACTCCAAGGATGCCCTCTGTGAACACCGATAACATGTTACAGTGGAACAGACTCATTTGAAAACAAATTTGGTTTTGCGAGAGACTCACCTAGAACCCAGCTGAATCTCTCGTTTGTGATGTTCCCAGCTTGACGGAAACTCGAGGACTGCGCCTAACTGATGAACCCCAAGAAGGGCGAAACCGGTCGTGGGTTGTCGAAGAATTTTCAGCAACCTTATGAGTAGTGCATTACGAAGGTTACAGTGGAATTCCTAATAGACAGACCCAATGGATGAAGGATATTTTAGTTTCTTCCTGTGAACTGTCTATTTCAATCAGGGTAGTTTGCCGTAAAACGTGACTGATGAAAAACTGTAAGTATTCCGTCTGAGTTAACTCTAACGAGAAATTCTTCTCCAGACGATGACTGTGTACAGTTCTGTAGGAGCTGGAAACATGTGCTGGTCACAAGTGCTCACACAGACAGCTGCAGATGAAAATACTACCCTACGAATCAGTCTGCAGAATAAACGCTAGACTACAGAACCCCTTATTACTTGTTTGACGAAAGTGGAGACTACATTTGGAAAACCGAAAAGCGAATTGTCTGACCATTTTCCGTGTGAAACTCCAAGCTTAGAAGGAAAAAACATGGGTAAATAATGCAAAAGAAAGTTAGACTGTTACAAATAACACTATGTCATTTGGTACCATTATTTAGACATCAGTATAGCTCTCCAACTCAGTGCTAATGCAGGGCTCATTCCCGAACGTTACAATCACCATATAATTATGCACGCAAAATGTCAACGCTAAGTTTGCTTGTCGAGGCCAAAGACAAGTCGATGACAGCACATTGGCCACCGTACTGTCCATAACGCCGGCTGACTCATTCTTTCAAAAGGTATGTTGATCATATTCATCATGTGTTAGACTTTTCGTAGTCAAGTAGTCTTAACTTTGTTGTCGAAGCGACTATCAGTCCTTTACCTTTCTGTGTGAACTTTTGTGCGAAGACACAAATGATATACTTGAAATAAATTGTTTTTCCCAAGGAATGCTACACCTGATGTGCAACTTCCTTTCGGCCCTCAAACCAGAATAGAAATAAAGCCCCCCGGATGAAGCCCCTTTTATCAGAGGCTAACGCGTGAGTAACCCAGAAGAGATTAAAGGGGGACCATACTTTTAGAAAACTTTAAATAAAATCGCCGAACTGACTGTTGGGCAGTGAGTTACAACTGACACAGTGATCAAGACGATCAGCCAACAGGTGGGTCGAATTTTAAGTCTGTGAAACAGTCATGGAATCTGTCCCAACCAGCAGAATGAGTCGGTATTGGAAGTCCGTGAAAATTTATTGGCTATCCCTAAGGTTGACCAAGCCATATTAGGATGAGTGGGAGTGGGAAAGTTTAATACCAATTTCGTCGGTTTTGCAATCTTGTTCTTCAAGTTCAGGGCATCCAGGTGGGTGCTTATTTTAGTTAAAAATCACTTGTTCACTTTGTTCACTTGGCACAATGTGGGATCTGAACCTGTTTGTTGGTTTCAGGTCTCTTATATGGGATCAAATTAACTATATGTTACAACTGGATACCAGAGGAAATCTGCTGACTTCCAACTGCATTCATCCACGAAATTTCTAGGGCTGACCTATTTTTGTTACTAAATCAACGTCTTACTCACGAAGATAATACAGACTACCCGCCATTATAACTGAGGTGGTGGTGGGGAGCAGGATTGTACCATGAATTTTCTGGTGAGTACTGGTATCGCTATAGCAAACCATCTGTAGGTAATCTCGCCACCCTTGTCGTTCATCCGTTGCAATCGGTCTCATAAATACTCAACCAAGTGTTTAAAGCGGTTGTATTTAGTGGCACTGTTTACCAGTTGGCCGAATGCAACTGAATGCAGCTAACATCCCGTGACCCACGTACGGTTCTGACAACGTGCCTTGTTGGTTCAAACAAATGTTATTAGAAATGTTTTTAGTTTGTGATGCTACATTCGTAAACCTTCAGTCCAAAGGTCTGACAGCATAATGGTAGCGAGTTCATTGTTGTCGCATTAAACCTTTGCGCTATCGAGTGCTCGTATGTGGCGCCTCATAGGTTTCGCAAACAAAGTGCTAATCAATATCTATTGGATGAGATGTTGGTTCTAACGACTAGCATGCAGTAAATCGGCACTCACCGTGGGACTTTGCTCTCTCCTGATAATAACAAAAATGAGGACGGCCTGCGCATTTTTGCTCCCGATTTGATCGTTTTTCGGTAAACGATGTGAAAGTGGTTCCAGTTTAGCTAACTGTGTAAGATTGACGAAAATAAATTTCTCACTTAAAGTTATAGAACCACGAATAAAGTTAAGGTAATCATATGGTATATCCATATGTCCCTCATTGACGTGATTCAGACAGTCAGCATCAGTCGCCCGTAAGATTTTCATTTAGACAGGAACGTGTCTATGTGCTGGCAGCGAAGCAGGCATAAAGCACATAATCTGCTTGGTTTCATGAATCAAACCTGACATCTGTTGGTTACAAATAAACAAGGCTGCAGTTTAATCTGTTGGTGCACTGTATAATAATGGTACTACAGCGTAATATACATAATTATATAATTATGTGTAATATTATAATAAAATGCAATATATACGTAACAAAAATATATAATAAACACAATAATTATTAGGTATTTAATAATTAATAATAAATAATTGATTCATAAATAATAATTATTAATCAATAGTTAATTAATTAATAATAATTACTAATAAGAAGTCTGGTAACAAGTCTAATATAATTGAGTCTATGCTTGTGTAGCAACCTATAATAGAAGTGCAACGTACACTTTGGAGAACTGCTGAAGAAACAATGATTCCAAACAGCCTAACAGCATGTGGGATGTTCGGATTTTGCTGTCCCACATATTCTAAAACAATACCGAATCCTTCCACCCCCCGAGGCAGCATACGATGATACTGCTGCGGCATTTGCATACTTCAGGTTTACTTAGCACATCTGCGGCTTGATTTTGAATGTGGCAATGTACAACTGCTCGTCTGTTACCCTAAATGCGGCCATATCAGAGCTGTTCCTGGTTATAGACACAGTTTTGTCTCATATATACGTTTAGTAGGTTGCAACCGTTATTAGGCTTCCTTTGATCGGAGTTTGATCAGAGTGTACAGTTTTCTATAGAGGGAGCTCAGGTAGCGTAGATGATCGTTGGCTTGTTCGCTGAGCTGGGCAGTTTGATTGCAAACGCTTCACCACCAATCGAGGTGACATCATCAGTGCGTTATTGGGGAGCGTAGTGGTGCGTAGCGATGATTTGGTGGTCGTGCCAGTGTACAGCACTAGTGTACAGTTTAGTAAATGCGTGTTCAGTTGAAAAATTAAAATGTTGTCATCCACGTTAAATGAATTACTGGGTTCGTAATGTATTTATATGGATTCCCATGCCTCACCACTCAATCGTTGCCAGTAGCACTGTATCTGGGTCATCTTGTAGTAAAGCTGTTACTCAATAGTTGTCAGGCTTCTGGAAATTTCTTACATTCAAACTAAAACCGTTGCAAGTATTTCACCAAAATTATCTCAGGAGTGCAAAAAACCTACCGAACCGATTGTTGGTCTGTTCAGTGCACTGATAATGTCACCTCGATTGGTGATGAAACGTTTGCAATCCAACTGCCAAGCTCGGCGAACAGACCAACAATTAATCAGCGCACCTGAGCTACCTATATTCCACAACATCACCTACCGAACTAACCAGTTTACAGATTGACCACCTCGAGAAGTTATCAGGTATCTTCAGCAGAGGGTGCTTTACGCGATCAATCTAATGATGTGCAGCAGTAGGTTTTCCACTTGCGGACAGTGACAACCCAGACAGAATGGTTGCATCAGAATGGGCGTTTTTTATGTCATACTGTTAAACCTCAGTAATTTCTAAGAAATAAATTTGACGAACCATATGTTTTTTACAATGGGATTGATATACTAGGCAAACGCAATGCATTACTAAATTTGGCAATCATAGCTGGATTCTGAATCTTTCTATAACTGATTGGATACGTGTGTAGATCATAATGAACCGTTAAACTGGCCTCGCGTTAGTTCTGCTGACAACCCGAAATTTCAACATCTTGGATGTTACTTCCCTCGTTAGGGAAATTGTTGGTTGCAGTTCAAACGATCCAAAGTACCATTCCTGGGACAGAAAAGTTCGTACGATTAGAAGAATACTACTTTATTTCTTAGTTCCATAGAAGGTGAACTGTTAGAAACGTCTGTACCCAATTTTCACGTTCCCTACGTGGTACGGGGAGCCCAAATTGGCTTTGATAAGGAACATCAAAACTAGCTCATCTGAGCGGGCTCAAATTTATTCAGCAGCATATGATGCGTACAAGTTTACATCGAAATTAATTTTTTCAACTCCGGACACAAGCCTCTAAATGCAGTAACCCTCTATATCTTCAACGGTAGTGGTGCTTCTAAGTCTACTGATGCAAGTTACCTCCGAGTTTATTTGCTGCTACAACATCGGAAAAAACTGAAAAAACTTAGCTCTTTTCATATCAGATATTTTGTTATCATGGTGGATGGCAAAAATTAGAAGCATAGTGTTAAGAGGAGAAGTCAAACAATCTTCCACCGGACATGCTAGTCGGCCCATCAGACACTTTGCTTCTTCCTGCAGATTAGGTTCGCACCACACACAACTCTGTATCAAGATTCTAAAGGCCAAAAGTTTGGTAAGCTAGATCACGTGCAAACCGTAAGAATGCCTGTCGATTCAAGAATGTTGATCATGTTGCAACGATTGGCATAGAACCACCCACTGGGACCATTGTTCGCTCACCACGGTGGCTAGTTCGGGCACCTAAGGAAGTTCCACTCTTTTCGCAATGGATCGAAATATCGATAGATCAGGTGTATTTACTAGGTTTTGTTCAGGTGTCTGTTGCTCCGATCTTTCGGTGGATTTTTAGTCATCTGACCGTGTCGCTGCTTTTAAAGAACGTACTAAGAGTGTCAAATCTTTGACTTCAGAATAATCTTTGTGGAAGTCCATGCCAAACGCTTACCTATCGGAAACCTCTTTCCACTTGAGAACTTACAAGTTCTTGGTCAGTGTGACGTCCTCATTTCTGGTGGTGAACGCGAGCCGGCGGCCAGTTTCTTGATGTCACTGAGAGTGATCCTTCTTTACTTGGACCAATTCTACGAGGGCTTCATTGTTCCCGCTTTCCGCCACTGATCTATGGGCTAAATCGGTGGCCGTATTCCAAACTATAGTAAAGCCAAGCCTAGATGAAGATTTTGCATGCTAGAGGTAACTGAAGAATCCATTTTTCTGAACTGTGCACTTTCTTGAACCTCTAGCTAAAGCGCTGCTCAAATGGCACTATTCACCATGGTCAAGCCTACATTTTCTAAGAGCCGAGAAAATGTAAAAGATTCGCCTTTGCAGTGCTTCTCACGGTACAAAGGGTGAAAGTCATGCGGAACCATCCAGCTGAATTGAAACTTCGATACATGACATTCAGATTCCATAAATGTGGCTTATTATTGAGACAGTGACCTAATGCCGTCAATCATCACTACTCTTGTGTATAGTGACCAGCGCATTGTGCGCAAAGTGTACCTGGATGTACCTAATGTTTCACATGTCCTATTGTTTGACAGCACAAGAGTGTTCGGGCCAAATTTTGTCATCGCTTCTCAATCCAGTAGAGTTTCCGGTCCTCAATCAAACAGGTAGATGCATAGTTAGAAGAACCAAGCTGTTGCAAACGAAACTTCGAATTGTTCAGAAAAACCTCAAGGTTAATTCAGTGTGTGGCAAATTCAGTTCTTCTTAATAATCGAACACGAGCACTCCTAATTTGTGTGCTCTTATTGTAGAAATGCTGTACTCAGCTCACACAATTCAACACTACGTCTGTTATTCCTCTCCGAATTTAGAGTTCTAGTTCAATGCTAGTTGTTTGTTCGTATAGGTCATACTGAGCACCCCATAAACACAAAATGGTGCATGCAGTATTTACAGGTTGAGCCAATACATAGGTGACCTACACAAATAAGACTGGTGTTGCTGTGCACAAAACTATCAATTGATTTATCTTGAGGTTTACTAGTTAGTTACTTGTTGCACTTTTCTTCAGTCTACTGTTTTGATCTTCCTAGCCGCCTTGGAGTGTGTATCTCTGGTCGATACCGTACTATTTCTCATGTAAAACATGCATCTGAACTGGTTCCGGTTCCTTAGATCAGTCGAGGGACTTCTGTTTCAAAGATCCCTTGGTAGTTAGTCTCTGGGGAGGACTACGTAAAAGCGGGTGATTTTATCTATCTATCTATCTATCTATCTATCTATCTATCTATCTATCTATCTATCTATCTATCTATCTATCTATCTATCTATCTATCTATCTATCTATCTATCTATCTATCTATCTATCTATCTATCTATCTATCTATCTATCTATCTATCTATCTATCTATCTATCTAGATGCCGTTGGATAACTGAAGATCTTAGGCTGATTTTTTGGGAAGCATTTGCGCTTCTGTCAATACGAACTCATGGAACACACAAGACAGCCAGACCACAACGCGAAAGGCACATTGGGTGAGGAAATCCGTGCTTACAAGTCCATTCTGGCTGTGTTTGGACCCTCGGTATATTAAAGCATGAGTTTGTACAAGCTCCTCCCCCGGGGTTTCTCACGCCTTATGGGCTGAACTCGTGAGGCGACCAAAGGGGAGAAATGAGTCAAATACCGAAAACTTTATCTTACCGTTCGTGAAAACAAAGGAGTCACGTTTTGTCGGAGCTGACGCACAAACCTTCCATTTCGGTGAGAACCGACACGAGTGGTCGTTGGTCACTACCATTGCTTCCCATAATGGTGTGGACATCATACATCATTCTAGCCCCTACTGCGATATTGCCCGTTTGCGCATAGTGTTGAGCCTCATAGGATTGCTCGGTTGAGCAATGAACAACATTTGTGAAGCCTGATCAGATGGGAGCACCTGAAGTCGGACAAAGCTACGCGCGCGTTTCTCCAATAACCAATCCCAGCTTGTCAAATGCTACTGCTAAAATTTGATGCGAACTCTTTATGAAAGTTGCCCATTGATTTTGTTAGTACCCTTACCCGTTAAATAGGTGAAAAGAATCTATGCCTGGTGGTTTGTGAAACTCAGCAATCGGAAGATTTGCATGATGTCAGACGGCTAGCAAAAAACTCCCAGTTCTTCATAACTACGACAACTACAAACCAGTAACAACTTAACTAAACTGATGAGGAAGATCAGTGGACACAAGTTGGACTGATAGCATTACCCGCGACCGGCTACTCAAAACCATGAGCTGCCATATCTTTAGGACTGAACTACTGTCATTCCTGTCAAGCAAAGTTCAGTCATTTGAAAGGAATTTTTGCTAAGGTTTTACAAAAGGCTTTTGTTTGTCCTCTATGCATTGACCTGCTTGGTGAGGAAAAAACATCCATAATTTAAGGAATCGGAAATAACCTACTTGTTTCGAGGTACTTTGGGACGAACCGAATCGGAATTGCTCACAACACTCTAATCAACTGAGCAAAGTGAGTATTAACTTTTCCAAAGATCAATAGCTCTTTCCGGACCGACTTTAACCAGGTTTGAGAACAACATCTGGGAATGCGAAAGTATTTTGAAAGAACGAAGTGTCCTTTGATTTCCTGGCGATTTAAAGTATCGTGGGCGGAATTTACACTACTAATGTCATGACTATTTTTACTCACGATAGCCCATTGTTTAGCCGAGCCACAATCCTTTGAAGAATTCTGTAGTCACGCATGTTAAAAAGACAGTCGCTTACTCCCTAGAACGAGCACTTTGTTGGATGACGCATGTTTGAATTGTCTTCCCATTCACATTAATTCCAGATGGATGTTTCTCTCAG
Organism: Clonorchis sinensis; assembly: GCA_003604175.2. Lineage (NCBI taxonomy): Eukaryota > Metazoa > Platyhelminthes > Trematoda > Opisthorchiida > Opisthorchiidae > Clonorchis > Clonorchis sinensis. Next base: position 7,777,730 of record CM030373.1, read on the forward strand.
CTTGTACGTGTCGTGTTCCATAATTGGATAGCCGTTTATCTTTCAGCGCATGACACGCAGATGTGTAAGATAGTCCTTACTTTCATCCCGTACACCTTCAGTTCACCCCTTGCTCTAAGCACACAAACAACGGTAGGACAACAAATGTTTTTTAGCTAATGGTTTCGGGAACCAACAGGTGTCATATTCATGTGAATCACGTCACTTTCCATATCCACATGAAGTGTTAGTCCGTGACTTACACACGTGCTTATTAGAAATTTCAGCGAATGTGTTCGGCGCGTTTGAAAAAAAAACATCACGCTCTTCTTTTCGACTAGGTTTGTCGATTGGTGGGCAGCTCAGTTGAAGCAGAAATTCTCAGGTTGTTTTGCATGTTCACAGCTTGATGAGGAAAAGTTTGAAAGATTGATGTTTGTAGACATGAATGTGCTCCACTAGAATTGATGCAAGTGAAACCAGTGGTTTCCAAAAGGCTTGGATGTACATTAGAAGCATATGGATTTCCGACCACAGCAAACAGGATACCAGTTACAGTCACCTGATCAGCAAAGTACATGCGGCCTTTCATTTAGACGCTTCGGGCTCCATCCTGTCGTGAGCGTGTTGTGACTGGCTGCTGATTTGTGAAGACGTAACGGACAACTTTTTCGTCTGAAGCATGCCAACTGGATACTCTCAGTGAGTACAAACAAAAAGCTTCATCCTCATTTAAGAGGTGTAGAATAGAGGCAGACCATAGCTGATGCGCAGGAAAACCTTCACAAGGCAAATATTGACCAGTAAGACGTAAGACACATGGTTGCAAACAGAGAGGAGGCCAAAAATAGTGAAATGAACTACCAGATACCGAGATGAGTTATTTATGTAAAGATAGGGTTCTATTATCAACGAAAAAATGGCGTGAGAAATCGTGTGTAAATTTTAGTGCGTGTGACCAAGTACCTTTATCAGAATGTGGGTCACCGGGCGATTCGGGTGTATCTGATGTGGGATGGAATTATTAACCCGGCCACCTCAGCGCATGGACCGTGAAACCTTTCATCAGCTACTGACGATTTCTAATTAATCCATGTTGTTTATTACCATATCAAAATGCTTAATGTGCAAAAGAACACGAAGACTGCTCCACTATATAGCTTCGTTGAAATACAACCGTCTGTAGAGTACGCACATTTAGAGATGCTTTTCTGAAGAGACTATGTAATTTACTATTAATAATACAGCCTCACTGCTTTCTGGTTGGGATCCAGAGCAGAGTGGTCAGCTTGGGCGTTGAATGATTAAACGTACGGGTACTACTCAGACATGTGGTATAAAACGTAGCACTTGATCGGCAAATTTTCATTCTAGAGCACAAAAAATTAGGCACCGAAAGATAGGGAAAGCAATGTTAAAACCAAACCATTTTGGAGTCGTCCGTGTATGACGATGTACCTTCAGTGATGATCAACCCATGATTCAGTGCTTACTTTCTGTACTTCCGATCAAACTCCCTCATCAGTCCGGTAGTGGTTGACTGTATTGGGACGAAAACCGATAAAAAAACATTATCGGCTTGACGAGCTTGCAAACCTGCTGCCGTCCTTCACCCATATTACCGGAAGCAAGTAGGGATGCGTCGGACTTTTAGTTTGAAGGGGGCCAAGTTCTAATGGTGCAGTAGAATGGCATCTCTCTCAAATGATCTCTTTGGCTCCATTTTACACCTCGGTTTACCATGTGCAACTAGAGCCCTTGTACTGAGGCATCGAAAACAACTGGCTTTCGTGGTCCTTGTATTAGTCCACTAGCTCAAGCCGTCCTCGTAAATTCTTCATGTTGAACCGTATCGCGACCTATTCATTGCAGTTTACTCTAATTTTGCAACCACTACTGATACACCACTCATTCAACCGGCAAAACATTCTTGGCTAGTGTATTCAGTCGTATTTTTTCAATTATCCTTTTTTAGCAATTATTTCGCTTGGATCTGCTTCATCTGATGCAGTTGCTCTAAAAATACCCACAACTGAAGTGATAAGCTGTCGTCAGTTTTCCTTACCACGTCAATTGTGGTCAGCTGAACAATCTACGAGCAAAGTCTGTACTTTGGTAGCCATTTCTGGACTGTCTGTTCCGCATTTCTTTTGATACAAGTTGAGTCAGGTGTACGTTAATCAACTGGGAAGGTGTCAGCTGTACCTCAGCTCAGCAGACCACCGAGAGCGACGAGTAGTAGTCCCGCTCCCCGTCCAATTTTTTCTAACTCCTGACTACTTAAGGTTCTGTTTCAATGTCAGCAAACAATGGGACAATTACACGACTGTTTCACAAGGCTTTTTATCCGTTTAATATGGGATATCCCCAAGTTTAGAGTCTAAAATATTGCTCTCCAAAGAGGGCCGATAGGAAAACGTCAGTGCTGATGTTTTCATCACTGCCTTGGGCATCATCAGTCAGTTGGTATGACAATATAAACTGTCGTTTGCAGACAACCCAACAATAATCTGTTACTGCATTTTGATGCGAGGTTTCATAGAAACGTTGATTGCTTTGGACCCGTGGATCATAATGCTTGAGTGTGCGTAAACGAGCTATCATTGCCTAAGCTCATTTATTGCTTATGGCCTTATGGTGCCATCAAAGTATACCCGTTTAGCAGTAAGCTTTTTAGTGTATGCAGTCACAGTTCTCTTCGCTAATTTTAGCCTCTTGAGCGCACTTGCCAGCCAAGCTTGTCTTGTTATTATAGAACTCCGTAAAGCATTCGTGATTTCATGGAGTTCGGAAAGTGATCCAAGTTGTGGTGCACCCACAGAAATTTAAGGTTAAGAACAACAGCAAGGAAAGATTGGTATACAAGTGATCCTGTCGAAAAAGTATACGTAAAAATTTTTACTGACTTTTCTTCATCGGATTCAGCCCCGGCGGGTGCAGCCTTCCCGCAATCGAGACCCGAACGTTTTCTGCGTCATCGTCTGCCTGACCTTTATTAACCGATATCTATCCACGAAGCCCAAACATCGTTTCTTCTATACCACTGTGCGAAACGCATACCTGGCATATCCTTGGCGTGGGATGGAATACCAAATCACTTCTGAACGACAGCGCTTTCGAGTACGTTTCAGATGAGTGGTTCATCTTGAAGGATAGCAACATACGATAGCACATGCTGTTATCAGCATTGTTTTGTTGTGTCTTACTCGGATTTCCTGTTCGAGAAAACCAGGGTAAATAAGGGAGATATTGTGTTACGCACAGAAAGCATTGAGATAAGATGTTTGCGAAACGTTGGCTGCAAGAATCAGGCCCCCGAAATGCCCTCATTGCAGTATAATGTCTGCTGAATCTAGGTTCTGCGTAGAGTTTCTGGCCTGTGGAGTCCTTGAGGACCTGCCGCAAGGTGAGGGTTACATTTGTGTTTGCAAATCTTAGGTTCTGACACATTCTCTGTGTACCGGCAGATCGGTCTACTCGTTAACGAATGCCCATATTGAGTTTAGTAATATGCTTTTGAACATTTGAATATTTTGGATAGAAATTGTGATTGGTCAACCTGTCGTACACAGGAGCACGCTTCCGCGTATACGGATCTATTACCATTCACACCAGTTTTTATCGAATCAACATTTGATACTGCCGAAACGTGCTTTTGTTCACTTAGCTGGCCTGCTTCACTTCTCTGCTAAATAAATGCCAAATGAACTCTACTTGGTGTGACAGCAAATTGACCACAACAGCGTTATGCTTCCTTTTCAATTATGCGTAAACTTAACCGAGAGCCAACTTATATCCATTGCAAGAGAAGGCTAAATGTAAGCTTTGGTGACAGAGATGCGATAAATCCAGCTTGTTGTGGGCAACCACACCGTTCAGGTTGTTTTGCCCGGATTTTGTAATGGTGACCTATGCTTTTTTGGAAACAAGCCCTGATTCACGCATACTATGCATCTCGACCTTGTAGCATCACTGACAGGGAAATATTTTGAAATCGCATTAAGTGCCAGAGTCATCTCTCGCTCAAGTTTGTCATTTTCGCGGCACTCTTTCGTCGGAGGAAAGTAGGTCTGGTCACCAAACATTATCTGTGCTGATTAGCGCACGCTCTGACTATCGTCCACGCATGAGTTTACGAAACATCCCAGTGGCTTGCGCTCGGGAGTGAGTCACATCTCCAGACGTTTACCAACAAATGTCACCCAGCGATGTTTGATTTGTTTGGTGCGTTTCCACTCCAGCGATATTTATTCCACACAGTTACGATTGATTTCCAACTGTGATTTGCTAAACTTGATGGACCGATCAACACGGCTGCATGCTCGACAAAAACCCAACCCAGCATCCGTTCATTGTGTCTGAAAAATAGATCTGTCTCAAAATCCGCTACGCGTGATAAGTTGACGAGTTTTGGTATATGTTCGTATCAATAATCACGTGACAGTTGATTCAGACCAAGTGATCAGCAGATTTTTTCGAATAATGCGTTACCGAAGTTGAGCGCATTGTTACTGAATTTGTAAAAGCTCTATGGTGGAAAGGCGAAGCAATGGGAAATCACGCAAATTCCGGGTTACTTATCTCTTTGACGTTGATTATATATTTAGCGGTAGGAATTAAACATCCACTGTCCACATCTGGCTGCGTACGGAAAACGATCTTTCAGAAAACATTATTGCAAAGCATTATTAATTATAGGATGGTATTCCCATATTTTTCGGGTTGTACAAGGTAATCAGTTGTTCTCGGCCTTGTCCTTAAACTTTCCTGACTGGCCGAAATAACTCCTTTCTTGCGTCAAACAATCGTCAGGCAATTTCGTTGGGCTGATTCCATCAAGACTTAACTTTCTGACCCAGGAAATGGTGGCTGTTGCCAAAATTATGTGATGTACGGAGGCTACAGCCTGCGTCTGATGTTCCTTTTTGAGTGTATGGACATCACTTGCCGGGTCTTGTAAACGTGCACTTACTCGGAGAACGCGCATGACCCAATTGTGTATTTTGACTAGGTAACGCATTAACCCAAATGTTTGTAATATATAGGTTCTCTGAAGATCTTAATCGTTAGACCATGGCAAACAGGCTGACAGTTTTTTCTAGTCCAGGTGAAAATCAGGTGCCCGCATTTGGTAAACTTCTGAATTATTGATTTTTATCGCGCACCAACTTATGTTCTTTGATGGGCTAAGGTTGGAATCAATATAATTCGCAGCAGTTGACTGACAAAATGTTTACCCGCATTTATACCAACAGATGGTTGCGGTGATCGCTCATCGAGTTTCCGGTGTCTCATGTGCTATGAGCTGAAATGCTATACTTTAATAGAGTAGTTACTATCAGATACTCAAATTTCTATCAAAGCAAAACACCTGATAATTATATCACTGCACAAAAACTGTTTTACGTACCATTTCTCTCTTACTTCTCAAGTGTGATTTCCCAAAATCAGCCTATCCAGAGCAGAAGTCTCAGACTGAGCAGACGTTACAATGATTCTTTTGAGGAGGAGAGCCCGATTCCAATCATCCAGTCATCCCTTCCATGTGGGTGAGAAAATATAACGTCCCACAGTTCACAAGCACATTTTGACCAAATTTAACATGTAGACATCAGTATTTCCACCTTCCCTGACTCGCTGAGTAGTTTAATGAATGTACTCGACAGGAGGAAACGGCGAATTCCGCACCTAACCTAGCTAGCAAAATGCAATAGTGAGTTAGTCTCAACAGATTTGTTAACCTGCTGCTCGTCGCTTTGTTAGTACCCTTTGGAGTCAATAAATTCGGCGTAGTTCATGGAGGCAGCAAGTTAGTGAACAACGAACTGGGGACTATTGGCTTGATCGATGGAACAGCAGCTACTAAAGTCTTGTTTACGTCTTGTTGTAGAACCATTGACTCTTAAGGTTACACTCATTTACTTTCGTAATGTACTACTCACGGGTGCACCACATCGTACCTCGTACCATTCATATTCAATTTCGTTATCCATTTGCTGCTATAATCTTCATCCGCAGTGAACACCCTGGGGGTGGGAACGCCCAGAGGTGGTCTCTCAGAGATATCGTTCTTAGATCGGACCCTTCAGAAATGCAATAATTTGAAAATGACCTGAGTAATTCTGTTTCATGTCTCACGCTGCCATTCGCACCCGTGAGGAATGGTGCCACTGCAAGTTCAAACCCGAACCGTATGTTTGCGGATGACCGATCGATATCGAGGACAAATTCATCCACCGCGAAAGCCACATACGTCTTTGTGGCGACGAAATCACTACCTGAAACTAACAGAGCGGTGGTTTTCAACCCCCCCCCTTTGAGCAATGTGAGTTTGCGAGAGACTCAACTGAATCATTGGTTTCTGCTTAGGAATATGACTGTGTGATTAGCTGGATGGTATGTTAAAGTGAACATTCACAAACACTACTGCTCTGAAGGCCTCTACATGAACTATTTTGACCACTTTTTCAAAACATGGGCTGAAGGGATGGCCGCTTTTCGTTCATAGTAGATTTAGATATTTCACCAATTACGCCCCATCTTAACCATACTCTCAGTGTTGATGATGATTTGTTGGCGTACTGACAAACGGGCCAGGACATGTTCTTGGTTGACGCCATGTTGATACAGAGCCTTGAGTGCCATTCATGTGTGAGTGGCTAGCCCGAATACACTATCAGGATGGTCGCCCAACAGTCGCGTCGTGTATGTGAGCAGTGCATTCCCCTATGGATGGTATAATTTAAATGGTCCGTTCGCATGTCCAGGACAGTGAGCGATATAGAATGGTCAGTAAAAATTGACCCTGGGTGAGGTCAGGGCAAGCTAGTATATGAGCGTAGGGGGGAACCATGCGGATTTGGACATGCACGCGTACAAAACCACAGGTCTATTGACTATTTCATATCCAGAGAATATCGTTGTACGGTGCCGCTATGTTCCAGAGCCTCACGGTAACTGCCATCTGACGCTGATCCGCCAGGGCAAGGCGTACGCAGCATCAACCACCCATCTACGATCTTGGTGACTTTTGCAAGGGGTGAGAGAGCATGGTGATAAGTTTGCTCCAGCAGGCATTAGGGCATCCTGAGGGACGCCAACTCGAACCTTGGAGACAAACGTGAATGCCGAAGTGGAACCAGCTACCAAAAGGAAGTTAGTTAGTGAGTCCCTGGCAGTGGTTCATAACCCTTCTCGCTATCCATCCACTGACATGATGCCAAAAAATCTCCCTTCTCTGGTAGAAGTTTGCTGCTGCTTCTTGTCCACAATGGCGACAAGAAATATATCTAACTTAATAACCAATAGGAAAACCAGGAAATTTTCCATATTTTCGTATCTTTCGACATAGAAAAGTTGTTGTTGTACACACATGTGCGCTTAACTGTTCTTCATAGAATAAAATGATAAAAGTTCATTGTTTCAGAACAGAAGAAAATTGAATCATCAACAAAACAAACTTGTTTAGTTACCGGAGGCACAGAACATGCTCAAGGGTTTCAAAAACTCAAAATAGAATATGGTTGCTACTTTTTAGCCAAATTCAATGTATGTTATTTGCTTTTAAGTCTTCCCAGTATTTTGACGAATAATTTAGGCCTTAACATGAGACCCAACTGAATCCCAAATGATTCTCTCGTTTATGGTACTCTTCAGCGAAATTTGCGGTAGATGAGTGTGAAAATGAGAATATTTAGCGAACCGTCTTCAATCTGGGTGCAGTTAGAACAGAAGGTTAACCGAACTTTGGAGACCGCCCACCTGGTGAGCCTCAAGAAAGACAAAACCGGTAATGGGGACCTTGTGATTGCAAAATATACCGTCTGGCTGACGGCTGATCAAGCCCCACTCCTTGTTTGATTAGTATCAAACTTTCGATAGATGTCCGAGCTTTCAACTCACTAGATGCAACAGGATTCGGTTATATAAGAAAGCCTTGAACAGCTCCTATACATGACACTACCGTCGTTAATCTGCACATCTAGATACCTTATTCTCGACAAATTGATTTAATTGAATCTGAATACGATACAAAATCCGTCCCAACAATAGTAGTCGGTTTGCAGCTTATCACATCTACTAAGCGGCTTCAAATTCCACCCATTTCCTTAAACTCTCTGAAAAACAGACTCCTGATGCAGCCCGTCTCTTTAGTATTACCACGCACTACCAGGATTCAGAAGGGTCACGTGGAATCGAAAGCTGCGGGAAATCTGCAAGGACCGGACGTATGAAGTGGCTTGTTGTTCCTCTTTCGATGTCACCATTTGCTTTTTACTATTCGCGATTGATTTTGGTCATCGGCGGCCACTTCTACCATCTCAGCTACCAACGCCTGTCTTGCTTGATACCAGTGGCACATTACTTCACCAAGTTCCCCCAGCATGAACTGTTTCAAGGTGACGTTGTTTCACTTAGTAATCTTGATGATCCGATACAATGCTCAGATAAATCCCCCTTGGAAATGAACGGTATTCACCGGGAAAACTCCGATCGTGCATAGGAATCGCAGAGGTGATGCGTACTGCGGTATTGGATCTAGAATGCCTGCATTAGTTCATTTAACTTTTCTGTAGCTCTCTGTTCTCCATCGGCTGAGACAATATTGAGGTCTACACTTTGGATTTACATTAGATTTCTTATAAAATTACATCAGAAATTCCTACCCAACTGGAATCATGTATCCGAGAAGGTGAAATAGACTCTGCCAATTACCAGATTCCGGGAGTTTGAACTTTAACCCTTCAGAGCATTGAATAAAACCCGAAGACGATCCGAATCATCCGAAATAAAACGATGCATTTTGTAAATGCAGTCCGGAGTGTTGAGGAAAACCGTTAGCATAACTTTCGAAAACACAGAACTTCTCCTATTAAAATCCAGGATTTCGGTTCTGTGTAAGTAAATATCATGAAAATACTATTTTCAAGCTCGACTATTTCGGATTAATATTTTTTATCATATTCTTTGGCAGAAAATGTCGCGCAATGGATAATTCAGGTCCGAGTTCGATCTAACGTTATTTACGCTGTTACTGAAAACTCTTCAGCAACTTCATCCCGGTTTTACTATTGTTGAGGATCACATAGTGGTTTAGCCCCGATTTCCCGTGGTTCAGATTTTTTACTTGAACATTCAAGTACGCGATATCGGGACTACACATTAAGTCGCAAGCTGAGGTAGCGTTTTCAACGAAGATTTCACCATGTAAGTGAAACCAGTCTATGCTGTTTTCAGCATAGACACGACTGTTTCGAACCTCGCAAAAAACCCCTGAGAGTTTCTAACTAGCGGCCTCTCGGCAAGTAGATGAACATCATATTGGACAGTAGCGACTGCTCAGTGGTGTGATTAACTCGCCACTCATCCATCGTTCTCAGAATCTACATCATATAGCCACTCAAGAAGCCAGTCACCGAGGGACCATATGACGGGAATTCCGTGCTAGACGGATGAGTGGCACCACATTCGATCTAAATGGAGCTAATCACGCTGCTGATCAGCTATTCGGGCCAAGAAAGTTAACTGTTTAACCACTCACCTAGAGGCTGCTGGTTCGAGACTCTGGAATTTTTTGAGATGCATACTGCAAATAACTTTCCAATAAGGAGGAAACAGCTGTACCTATTTTCTTGCCTTTTCAATACACGTTTGATTCACTCACAGGAAGGGAATATCCATCGAAAATTCGAAAAACATCCCCGCTTTACCAGTAAGGAATGAGACCCATTTATAACATTCTTTTTGATGACGTAAGCTGGTGTGTGGATGCTTTTGTGTAAAATTTGGTGTTCAAATAGAACATGCTTGATAGAAACTCGAGAGCAAAACTCACTTGAAGAGTTCCAAGAAGAGTGAAAAAGATCCGTGGTTGTCGGAGATTTTAAACTAACAATATTGATGGTGTTACATCAGGGAACCGACCCACTCTTAAGGTCTTTCAAATTTACCAAGACGAGAATCCTGAAATCGTTTGAATGGCCAAACGAAAACCTAATCAAGACGACAAGTCAGGCTGTGGAATATTCGATGGTTGCCAGGGACTGCCTGTTATGATCTTCTCAGACTCGATGGCTACCAGGGACTGCCTGTTATGATCTTCTCAGAAATGGAGCAGCTCCGCATTAGCACCTGAGCCAGTCCAAGTTTAGGGAAGTATCTTTCTTCAAAGATTACAGCCTTCACAAAGTAATCCATTCATCAAGTGCAGCATGGCTTCCTTTGCGGATGAAAGACTTTTGTTGTGTTCTACTGACGTGCATTTCCGGCCCAAGGACATTTCGAATAACTTTCACTACGGATAGTCGCTTTTTAATGCTCTTCAGTCAGACGCACTTGAAGTGCAAAAATTAGCTAGAAACTAGTACATTGTCATACCCTACCTTCATTCATCTGCTGATGATGTGTCAACACATACCCGATCTGTTGAATGCTAACAGGCCTCGGGCATCTCAGATAACTGGTTTGGACTTCCTTTGTCATAAGCCGTGCACAAGTGACAGTGCATTCAGACCATACGAGGGCATTTGTGGCAGTTGATCTCACTTGTCTATCATTGGTGACCAGGTGCGTCACGAAGGCAGGTCAGCAAACTACCACATAGTTGGATCGACACAGCTGTCTCTGCAGTTTTTTTTTAGAAGAACAAGACGGACAGGATTGAAAAGGACGCAAGCAAATCGAACCCCTTGGTTTTACAACTTTTGTAACCCGTCCCACAAGTTCCACGTTGGACTTAAAACTTAAGAGTAATTGCGGCTTTGCGCAACGCATGAATCAAATGACCGACTGGGATGAACTTAAGTTGTATGCTCAAAATCAGCTCTAGTTCAAAGTCACGGGAACCTGCTTCCCCAAATTCAGGTTCTTAGTTCCTTCGTGCGATGGAAATTGATAATTCTTCTGATTCCATCACTCTCAGTCACTGTATATATATATATATATATATATATATATATGGATAGCTGAGGTTGATTCTAACGCCTCATCGATCTGGTGTACAGGCCTTGAATCCTTGTTTGCTAGCGTTTGGGACTTTTCCGGACTCAGAGAGTCTTAAAACACATGCTATACCGCAGTTGTTACCAAATCTTGAAAAATCTTGCACTGAATGCAAGCATCAGCTAACCAGTTACGTTCAACCATGAATTTATTCGTTATTGACAACCAGACATCCCACAAACATTGGTCGCATGCTTTTTCACATAACCGTAATTGTAACTGTTGAATTTATTGCTTAGTTTTATCATCTGCTCACGGTGTTCCTAACAGCAGATGACGCTACCAGACAAACCATTCTCGATGACTTGGTTTAGCTGAATTCATGTCCTAACCCGAAGTTATTTTATTTATAGAACACGATTCGGTCGCCAGTCTATAGAATTCAGTCATCCTAGGAAGTAGGGTTTTCAGCCTATACAGAGAAAGAAGCATTAGTTTACATGTGTGCGATCCTTCTCCGGAGGGTTCCAAAATAAGAAAAGTTTTTCTCCCCACCGCTTAAGTTGCTTTATTTAATCAATATAATCTATTTAAATATCTAATCAAGTTGCTGCGTTTAATCTGTTTCTTTGGTTCTTTAGGACAGCCAGTTTGTTAAACTTCTCTGCGCTGGTGGATTACAAGCTATGTGCTCACCACGGACAACAAGCTGAATACATCAGTTCCCTCCGAGTGTAGTCCCGCTATGTTGCCGTTGATCGTGAGCGCTGAACACCTCAAAGATGGAACTGTAGTTCTTCCCTGTACTTTTAGTCCAGCTGAGTCTACTTCCACACGGAATGAGCCAGCATCCGTCGAACACTGTTAAGGGCATTTTCGCCAATTAGCTGCGCGTGTAGAAGTTCAGGGTTCTAGTACCACCTTGAAACTGGCCCATTTTCATCCTAACGATTCACAAATTAGTGTCTTTGTTTGGAACGAGTCCTTAGTTTGTGTCCATACATAAAAATATTGCAAGCGTACAAAACTCGCTCATGTGTCCGGATATTCTCCATAAAATGGACAAAAGAGACTTTTAAAGTGAGTCTCACAAAGCGTCCTGTCTCTCCCAGCTACTATGTCTGGCGATTTGTTATCAACATTATATTGACTGTCCAGAGTAAATCGGACTACGAGGACTCATCTAGCCGAATAGTTTTCTCATATCCAATTCTGGACGTGCGTTATCACAAATTGGATCGCGCTTTCGCTTTCTGGTACAAAATTTGATTACACGGAAATTTAGGTCTCCCTGGTAAGAGGAAGGTAGAGAAAATTTCCCGCCTACGGATTGATGCGTGGAAAAGCGTATATTTTGTCCTAGATGAATCTAAGTCCTCCCATGTTAACACTTGCGTATTTGGGCATGTTGTTGTTTTTGTTGTTCATTTCTAGCAGCACAGGCGCAAGGAATTTTGAAAAGAAACGGTTTCTCGCCGAGTGGATTATAGGATTAGACAGGGTTTTGAAAGGATTTCCTCGGTGGTGTCCTAGCTGAAGCAGTGACTCCGAAAGTTTCAAATGCATTTTGATGAGGTAAAAAAACAAATATACCAGCAAACTTAGATTCCTAGTCAGGAAATTCAAAGCGCTATTTTTGAATCAGAGTGTTTGCTTGACCACTGGGTGCTTATGCCGTTATTTTGTTGATAAAATGAACTTCAGTCAAAGCACCGTTTTAGTAGAATAACCATACAGATTATGCCTATGTTTTCATCGTCGTTGTTTTGTTTGAAAATATCTTTGGGTAGGCTCAACAGAAGTTTGCATCTTTTGACTCGGAGCAGCCACGTCTGGAAGTAAGCTAAAATTTTCATTGTTATAGTTTACCACCTGAAATTCACTCATCGGATTACCAGATATTGATTCAAGTTTTGAAGCATACAAAGGCCATGTGTTTTCTGTTCACTATAACCATCCTCTTCAGTAACTACATCGGCCTCTTTTAGTGAAAGCCTGATTTGCAATATTGATATCTTTGCGGCGGCACATCAATGGAATCGGAATAATGGAAATAAAGTCTAATCATGACAACTAACACACTGTCATACATAGGTGTTCATCACATTGTTTCGAGTACCCTCATGCAATATGCCTGTCATCTGCTGGTAGCTGTAATATATGAAAGTTTGCAGTGTAACGAAAGGCATGCCTGTTCACTGTGTATCTTTTTTGCGGCCTAGTCCCCCTTTTCAATAAGGTCGACTGAGAATGCGTATATTAGAAGAACTTTCTACCCGAATTATGCTACCGTTTGTACTTCACAAATGATGCACCTTTAAGATTAAACTGACCCCCTATTAGTTTTTCTGACGACAGACAAACTCAGATATTTTCTGCTCGATACACTCAGTCCAACTTCAACTAGGTGAGGTGTTAATATGGCACTGAACCCACTTTGACTGTTCGAAAGCTCAGAAGCGCCAATCTGGTGCAATCTGTCACACGCAGTCTATCTTCGGAATTCACTTTCGGTCACCCAGATTTTCTTTTGAATGCCCCATTTGTAGTTCATCACATAGCCAGCGAATCTAGTAGATGGGTTCCTCACCTGACCAAGTTTCCCGGCAAATTGGAAAGACTTCTGAGGAAATGCATACACTTTGAATAACGATGCGAATGTATGCAGGTAATCCGAAATGCCAATTTAAAGAAAACCGCTGTCAGCCAATCAGATGTGCTATCACCCAACAAATGTTACTACAAAACAAAGCGGAATATTTTCTTTGAAACCTATATGATTTAGTGTGAAAGAAAAGGTCCTAAATAAAAGCTGCCCACTTTAAAGTCTTAGAGTATGGGAGGAAGGTCAAATAAGTTATCTTGACGAAGTGTTATGTTCCGGGCACGTGACGTAGCCGGATGATGTACTGTATAATAATATATGGCGGAGCAACAACAGCAAAATTGGTGTCATATTCACAACGGAGGAAACATCATATTTCGGTGATCTAGGTGTTTGTCCCGGTGTTGAAACCTTACACCAGGAACATGTCAGTCCATAGGGAACACCCGTATCCTGCTTCTCCTCATCGCGGAAGACCACGATCTCACATATATGGACCTAGAGGTCTGTCTTCCGGTTTATATCACACTATTGTGGATTCAGCCAGTTTTGGCAGGACGGAACTCTGTTCGTGAAAAGAGCAGCCTACTTTCAGTTTTCGCGAGAATTCTTTGCCTCACGGACTACTTTACTTTGAATCTACCTGCTATTCAGTCGGGCGCAAACAATAGCAGCTTCGATTTTCCGCTTAAACGCCGGACTCCCTTAAATATATCCTCTTTTCCAAGGAAAGTGATGCGAATTTAAAGTACAGCAGTTCTTGATGCACCCACTTTCCGGACTTCCTCGAACTCAACATTTTGTCAGGTGTTCGAGTCTGGACCGAAAAATGTCAAGCCGAACGAAGCCTGTCCTATGCCACTCGTTAACTGTGGGTCCATTGCCGTCAGCTAACTCGGCATTAGTCCTCGAATTTTGTGTAGTTTAATATCACAACAACTACACTGACCACACAACTATATGCCAACGTTTCTAACCAGAGGTTACTAACTTCAATAGGAATGTTGAACATGGGGCCAGGTTTCTATGGAGTGAGCAGTCAGTGAACCTACCTTTAAGATCGGGAGCTAGAGAGAGGCTGAGCTATTCCCATGTGGTGTGAGCACAATGGCACTTCATTGGGCAACTTGTACTGCTACTTTCAGTAAAGCGCTAAGCAGAATTTCAGAATTCGATGGATTGAACAGTCAGTGATCCGACCTTTAGGATCCTGAGCTAGAAAGAGGCCGAGCTATTCACATGTGGTGTGGGCACAATGGTACTTCATCGGCTTACTTGTACAGCTACTTTCAGTAAAGCGCTAAGCAGAATTTTATGCTCCTCAGCACCACATCCATTTTAACTGAACCATGATGCAATGAAAAACTCTAATGGCGATCAAAGGTAGACACTTGATCTTTCAGTGTTATTGGTCAAAATCTTACTCTCATTGGCAAAACGCCGGTATCTCCAGGAATGGCTGCAGATTGTTCGTACAAGGATTATGCCAACAGAATATATTTGAATGACATAAAAAGATGTTACTTCAAGGATGTCATATACTGAAGTCATTTTCCTTGGGGTACCAAAAAATCAACCCTTCAGACTTCAATAAAATGTTCCCAGACGTAGCTCACTTTCATTGAGTAATTTGGTGGTATGCTTTTGTCTGCACAGTGGAGGTACGCTGGAGGATGACACAACATGATTTTATCCTCCAGGTATTCAGGATTAAGGGGTCCAAAACTGAAGACTTAATTCCTGTTAGGCTGCGTCACTAGGCATAGAGTGTGTCAAAACAACAGATGGTCGTATTTGTCAGGTTCCAAGTTCTACGTTTGCAGTTCGTAGTAACCCATGTGTTTCTGTTGAGTTGCGGTCAGTTTATAAATCACTATATGTCCGAAGTATCACCGCTTGGGATCCGGAGACTCCACACTATGTATATTTAAGGAAATACGACATTAGGACAGGTGTGAAACTGTAACACAGAGAATACGCTACGTCCAACAAGAAAAAAACAAGGCTGAAGCACCGTGGATATGCCTCCGCTACGAAAACCAAATAAGCAGTGTCCATGTGGGCCTGTCGCCGATGTTGTCAACAAGCAATCCCGGTGACCATATGATCCAGGCAGGATCGTGCGCAATAGGTTGACGTGTATTCAACTGTGACCAAAGATAGACAAATAATGGCGGATTGGTGCTTGATAATGTATATTAGCATGTTTCGCCGGAACAGTATACTAGACGGGGTACTGGACACGGTCAATTTGTTTTCTCACCTATCAGCTTAACAGATGAAGGTTGGAGATTCAGTAAGTCAGCAACACCACTGGACAGCCTGTGATGTAACCTTTGGTAATTATATGAAAGCGACCGACATGCCAGCTCCATAGGAATCCGTCAGTCATACTTCGGAGGGCTACCTTTCAAGGGTAGTCCCGAAAATTAGCAACATCGATGGATCAACATGAAAACTTAACTCGTTTCTTAAGATCCAGAAAATAGTTCAATCGTTATGAACGTGAAAATGACTCGATTGAATCATCATGGGAGAGCCGGTTGAGACGTCATTATGAGCGGCCGTGATGGCTTTGATACTGTCTACTTCGTTCAGAAACTGCATAAGTAACTTTAAATTGATTTAAATCGATTAATCGATGTAGCACTTATATTGTGTCACTCAACGTTGGAGAAGTTATACCGATTCTTTCAACTTGTCGATCCACAAACAATTTTCCGAGTTTCTTCGAAAATGAGAATTTTGAAAGACAAAGCTGTAACCCTCATGAGCATTACTCGAAGGAATGAACAGCTCTTACTGCGTGATGAAGACAGAGAACTGAAGCGTGTTTGGTAATGTATGAACTTTTACACAGTAGCCGGGTGCGAAAGTTCTGAGAGGGTTTTTAATAACATATTGGCTCTGGTTATCCGACCGTCATCCTACGATTTGCTCTCATTATTGGCATGACGCAAAATGTCATCAGTTTATCATGGGATTCGCTTTGGATCACTCGACATTTTTGCAATAGTGGTGGTTAATTTTGCCGAAAATAGAAATAAATTCGGGGCAGTTTCTGTCTGAATTTGTGTTTGCCAGTGGTATTTTGCGCAGGCAAATATGTAGACAAGCACAAAAAGTACAGCTAGTTGGTTACTCCCAATGTTAACAACTCCTGAATTACATGTTCTTTACCCTAAACCCTGTCATTTTTTTCTACTTTCATTGGGTCTGGTGCACACCGAAAGTGGTCTAATGGAACACGGTAAGCTTCAAAATGCTTGCGGTGTGGTCAAGTCACTCTTTCCTCGATTATTGCGAGTATAGATTTGAGAAAACTGAAACGAGAAACCAATGTCTGCTGCGCCAGCCTGGGCGAGTATTGCGTCGGCATGATTGGCTCATGCACAGGCCACAATCCTATTGGCCCGCCAGTTTGAGCCAATCACGGCGGCGGGAATCAAGACGAGCACAATTTGCGATTTGAATCACGGGACGACAAGCCCACCTAGCACATGTGGAGCAGACTCGATGTGATCCGTCGACAAACATTCCGAACACTTTTTCACTGTTTGGATTAGCTTCTCAACCACTGGATAACTCTATCTCACATGCTGGATATGTAAATTTTCAAAAATCCAAGATTTACTACCCAAATGTTGACCGTGTACAGTTCACGATCCAAGTGTCCAATAAACAGCTTGCCGTACATTGCGCTACAAATTGTGATACACATTACTTCCTCAGCAGGTTAGTTGTTTTAATATTTTATGCATTGTAAGCCTTCCAACTGTATTGGAAGAAAAGGATACTTATGCGATCAAAAACCTCTATCAGACAGTTACGACGCTTTAAACATGGTGCCCCTCATCCTCCGACAGTAGCTGGTTTTCCTATTCCTGTCGACTTTAGCCGCCTATTTCGTGGTTTTCGTAAGAGCAAGAGTCTAATTCCGTTGTCTTCGAGAGGCCATTTCATTCTCCAAACAATGCGACTCATGATACATATTAAAACTGATAGTCAGGTACGCCTGTTGACGTGTTGGACGAAATCTCTTGCATTCAGTGACTCTCCTGGTCAAAAAATGTTGGAAAGTTGGAAATGAAGATAAACCACAAAACCTCCTTGCACTCCCGTTTTAATCGAGATTTAGTCATGCCTTGTGATTTCGTAGACCTTGGTTTTTGTTCTGATCACTGTAAGACCTTCCGCTTTGTGGATGCAATACTTGAGGATATATTGGTGTTTTTTGTATAAGCTTTTAGATGGGAAAATCGTGTGTGTGTGTGCATGCGTCTGGATTGGAATATGGTCTTTTTTGCCTTCGAGTTTGTGTAGAATAGGATTCATGCAGCCGTAAGAATACGTAGGACAATATGCGAAATTATAGTTTTAAGTAACGCTGAACGCTAAATTAAATAAAACCAGCAAAATGAAATTGCGGAGTCGATATTTGAAATGACTGAGCTTACTTCACTGGAGAACACGGTAACATGCGAACTTGCCTGCATGAAAGCCACCTGCTTTATCACAAAGCGAATAACGCCTCAGGAAAAAGGGAAGAAATCTTCCACTGCTGAGGAATATTTAAAGTCAGCTTTTGTCCATTATCTCTTCAATTCAAAGTTGGAGACTTTCAGAAAATTGATGAAAAGTGGCATAAAAGTCGACGGGAGTCGATTCAACCTGTAGGGCACCGACAGTTTCAATTGCAATGTCTTCATTCGTAGCCACCAAACTCAAATAAAAAAGAAACAATGTCTGAAAACTACTGAATTGGCTAACTGCAACACAGTGATACATGATTTCATGGTTTAAATTCTGTTCCTGGAATGATAAGACCATTCTACGGAACCGTTTGTTATCCATTGTATAGCCCACTGTAGTTTGTCCACCAAACAGTTTTGCACGGAATTTAATGGTGATGCAAAACTTCGTGAGTCTGGCTCCGTTGTGCTGTAAGACCACCCAGCATTGATGTCAGATCAACGCTCCTCGGGTTGAAAATCAGATGAAGTCAGCAGTGAACGTAAATGGATATTCAATGATGCATGGTATGGTGGAAGATGACATTTGCCACGTGAAAAAAGACACTTTTCACAGTAGAAGCTAGCTGGGAGATGGCGGCAGTGGCGCTTTTTTATTTCAAGCTATTTCCAATTGGTAGCCAAAGGGACAGCTGACGATGTTCTAGAATGCGGTCGGTGGAGTTGAGTGTAGCATTCTCAGAACAATAGAATACCTACGTACCAATCAAAGGTGATCGTTGTCTTCAATCGTCATTGTCCGGGACGATCAAATTAAGCCTTTGAAAGATTCCAGTTCTTCAAACGGGACTGGTTAGTTGGGGATTCTCCCAACCAGATGGTGACTGGTCTGCGAGAGTTGGTAAAGTCTAGCGTTTTCTGTCACTTTCTAGTGGACAGTCCCATTAAAGAGCACTCTGGGGATTGTCGACGCCGACCTTACGAAGCATCTGCTGAAGTGCCGACGACGGAAAATTACACAGTGTGTTGGCGACGGCCTCACTGAGGCTGCTGCGGAAATACATGCAGCATTTAGCAGCGGAAAATATGCAATAAATATAAAAAACTAAACCATCTCGTTTGGGACTAAGATGATTGTCTAGGGATAGGAAGTATGTTACAAATTGAATTCGGTGTGGGGGCTAACATAACCTCAAAAGGCTTTGTTGGCAATATACGTGTCTGTAATTGTGGAACAGAACAACAACTACGTGGAGGAGCGGAATATATCTAGTTCTGATGAATCCGCTTGATGGCGGGAGTGACATGTAAGACTCTTTCGCGATCGAGATGGGTTCGGTACAATAATCCAGGAGCTGATTTTCATTACCGCTAATCGCATGAATTTCGTTCATTTTGTTGACTTACTCATCCGTTCTTACTAATACGTGTTGTTCTTTTTGTCCGGATTAGGGATGTTTTCCGAGTGAATTTAATTTGTTCGTGGTGCATACTGTTGTATCTGTTGCGTTGCCTCTAAGATGAGTTCCAGTAGCATTAGGCGATATGTTGACAACTGAGTTAGACCGCCTGACTGACTTGCTTGTTACTGCGAGAGTATTTGGGCCTACAAAATAGGACAGTAAAACATTGGTAACTTTTCAAAAATCAGAAGCAATGTGCTAGAACATTTATCTTAAAGCTGGATTACTAGGGTGGATAATTATCCGGTGGAACTCAGCGAGCCAGGGTCTTTACCAAGGTCGATTTGTCTAAGGCATTTTGGCAGCTTAAGTTGAGCGCGCTACCCAGTGACGTTTGGCACACCGTTTGGTCGATTTCTTCGGCTTCATTTACCATTTAGTCTCAAGTTTTCCAAAGCGCGTTTCTCAGACTTTCGACGAAATCTGAGGAACAGCATGCCTAGCCGGAGGTCCGTGGTTCGAACCCCACCTCTGTCTCTCGACTTCCCCTGTCTAGGCTTGGGCAACCTGGCAGTATCTCAGCCGTCGTGCTTCCCTCGGGCGGCATAGCAGCTAGGCACCGGCAGGGTGTTACAGCTGAACGATGCCTAGCCGATAGTATTTTCACGTAAGGCCACATATATGAACAGAATAGACATTGCATTAAACAGGGTATACAGCTCACATGTTAAAGTGCTAAACCTTAATATGCCTCAGTCCCGTTTCATGGACACATTTTAGAGGGAGATCCGGAAAGCTTGTGAGACCGTTAAGAAAAAAGCGCCTATACCACCAATAGTAACTCACTAACTTGTGCTATGTGATAGCAGCCATTCAAACCTTGGTACAATACTTATGCAACAATGACATCCACTGTATTATAGGAGACGACACACGTAGGACATAACTATGCTCAAAGAGAAAAGCAAATACCGGCCTTTGTCTTCGCGCTTGAACGGTGCATCGCGTAAAATTTCCGTAGAAGAGCCGTTGTGCTGACCAGTCACAAACCGCTGGTGGCTGCAATGAAGAAACTACTAAATGACTCCCCGGAATGCTTGCAGAGAATGCTGACACGTTATTCACAGCACATGTACCCAGGATACTGAAGACTCAGGTCAAGAGTTCAAGATCTTCACGACCAACTGTAGCTCTGTGTCTGAACCCGAGCTGACTAAAATTCGAGAGGCAACCGGCTGAGGTGCCCTCGGCTAGCCCACTAAAAAAAAAATAGAATTGCCATACTGCTTATGGCAGATTGCTTGATAATTCTGAAACAGTTGAGAAAGGGAATATAGACCGTATATAACACAATTCGCGATCAATAGTAGCACTATATAGGAGAAGAGCCACTCTATTGGCCATGAATGAGAGGCAGCATGTAGTTTACGGAGGCTGAATGATCGAAAACAGACCAAATGACCAACGCTTTTGTCAGAATTCCCAACTCGTCCCAGGTTGCCATAGATTTACTTTCCTACAATCAGAAACAATATCTGATGATAGTTGACTACTTCAGTGATTACTTCGAGCTCGAGCAGCTCTCAACCGTCAGCTCGGTTGAGAGCATAATCACTCTCTTGTCAGCGAGACACGGAGTACCCAGATTGGTGTTCTCGAGCAACAGTCCGCAATTTCACAGTGAAGAATTCCAGCACTCTAGTCAGAAATGGGGACTCGAGCATAGTATCAGCAGTTACATGGAAATCTCAAAACGTTCTAGAGTTGACTTCTATCTGGTGTTATTGGAGCAACATAATATACCGACTGCATTGATCGGGTGAAGTTCCGCGAGAAGTATATTCTACCTAAGGCAACGAATACTTTGTTGCCGAACAGTGAAATCACCAGGCACCTAATTAAAATAAAATCGATGATGGTAACACCCACCGGTTATCTGAACTGCTGGAAGTGGATAAGGTCTTGTTGCAGTGTGTCCCCGAACAACCCAAACTGTTAACGAGAGGGGAGTCAATGAGCAGGCAGGACTACCCCTCATATGACTTGAACTTATGCGGTACAACCAAACGCAGGAATGGGATTCAGCTCAGAACTATCCCGTACTAAATACAGCGTACACGATGGTGGGAGGGGGTTATTAGGTCACATAAAGTTTAAGATCGATGCTCTACTTGCTGGCAACACTGCTGGTCAATAGTGATACAGATTTGAGAAACTGTCCTGCGGCCAGTCTGGTAAGGTGAAATCGGGTTTACGTTATCCGATTATCAACGCTTTGTTTCGTCAGTACTACAAATAAAGGTCGACTGACCCCAAGTGCTGCCGAGTCGAACAGATAATTGACGGATCGAACGCAACGTAACGTCCAGTGGTGCATGCCAAGAATGGCGAATGATGACGTTTGTAATGCGAGAAAAAACCCATGCTTATGCATTAATGAACTGAGGTTTCTCTGCAGTGTGGAGAGTTTTTTCTGATCGATTTCCAGAAACACAATAAGGTGGAGGCAGCACTCGCTGCGACCATCGTAATTTAAGTGGAGTTTACTAGAAAGTGGAACATGTAACGCGTTTTGTCGTGAAAAGAAAACGTTATGCTAACTCTTATGTTAACTTCGAATCCAGAACACAAACGTCCCCTTCACTCGAGTCCTAAATCTTGTTTCACTTGAGAACCCATCTGTAGGATACACAACAAGTCAAACTGGGTTTTTCAACGTTTTTGGTTTCGGTTTCGCTGAAAACCACAATTGACATAAAAAAAATGACCTTGAAAAACGTAACTCCACTGGAAATATTGCATCCCGTCGCCAATTTTTGGCCTTTTTCTTTCCCACTTAAGTTCTCGTGAACTTTCCACTTAATGTATTGCCAACTGGAAAATTAATGTTTAAATCTCCGGAGGTGAAGAAAGGTGGACGTAAGATTGTCTTTCTAGGGATGTAATTTCATTTTGCTGAATACTTAAAGGGCGAAGACACTTGCTTCCACGGCATAGTTATAACTCTGTCTATCAGCTCACTCCGTAACGAGCACATTTGACCATCTACTGGACTGGCGGAATGACCAGCCTGCTCGAAATGACCTGGAATTGTATTCGTTTAAAACTGGCTTCGATGTTTACTTATCTCATTGTTCATGTCTGTGAGCGCCATGTAACAAAGGACAGGTTAACATTGGCTGATGCGCACCATCGAAAATTCAACCGGACAATGCACACAATTTGTGGTTGATTTCATTAAATGCACATTCTTTAAACGTACTCTGAAGAACGTTTTGGCGACTTTTGCAAAGAATGACGACAGTGTGTCGAGTTGGTGTGATTGTTTGTCAGGGGTTACGCCCAACCGTCGTCAATTCCTGGAGATTCGGCACCAAAAAATGTGTTATGCTTCTCCTTCAAGATGAAGCCGAAGTACTCGTAGTGTGCTCTAGTTGACTGGATAGGAGACCTTGCAAACTATGTGTTAGCCCCCTATACACCCCATTCGAAAGTGTTGGAACAAACAGGCATTTCATTGATGAAGTAGTTGCTGTTTTGGTTTGATCGATGGGAAAAATTTGCTCTTATGTGCTATAACAGGACTGTGACACTGGGGCGGTCTGATCGTAGCAGTTTTCTTCATGCGTTCGCGTACAACCGCTCATTGTCCTCACCACATTATGAGTGATGTGAGAAATGATTGCTTGGAACTTGCTATCCTCCTCTGTTGTAATCTCTGCAATAGATAAAATTTTAAAACATAACATATGCCTGCTTTTGTACTGCCTTGCCAATAGATGAAAACTTCACCCCTTGGAAAATCTTCCGTTTTGCACAAAACTTTCACACTGTTAATATCAAGCGCTGTAAAATGGATCGGTCATTCGTTCCACTCCTTTGTCCGCGAAAAACTCTCCGAAACCAGCAAGACTTCATCCATTTGTAGCCTATTCATCAGCCCACCGGGGACTTCGAATGCCCAATCCGATGATCTGACTGTTTGTTAAGCTTACCCGTTTGTTTACGTCTCTCATACAATAGAAGGTTGTTTTGTCTGTTTCGATGACCGTATCGGCAACTCACATGACATGGGATGACAGAAAGGTCGCTCGCAATCTGCGGGTCGTTTAGCGAGATGACAGACTGTTGGCTACCGGCTTTGCTCGCTGTTGTCGACCGATACAATCATACGATGAAAACCGGTCGGTGAACTAACATGGGGTCTAAAAGTTTGCTGACAACCTGTCCTGCTTAGTCACGCCTACTTCGACGTCATTGTTAGACTATTCATACAAAGCGAGGTAGTCATAGATGTGAGTATGTATCTGAATTGAATACACAGGTTTAGAGGCAGTCCTACTGGAATGCGATTGCCAGTAAACAATACTGTTCAACATTGTCTACCGTTGAACACAAGGAGCTATGTAAAAAAAAACGTTCAGCTGTAACACCCTTTCGGTGCCTAACTGCCATGCCACACGAAGGAAGCACGAGGGCTGGGATACTGCCAGGTTGCCCAAGCCTAGACAGGGGAAGTCGAGAGGCAGAGGTGGGGTTCGAACCACGGACCTTCCGGTCAGTAAATTCGCGCTCTAACCACTTGAGCCAGCTGGCCCCCAAGGAGCTATGTGGATCCCAGTCGCTTCGATTGGGCAGGTTGAATATAATTTTGTAATGCACAGCAGTCGTAACGCAAAATGACCGGCGACTCATAAAAATTGAAACAATTAGTCTTTCTTAGCATTGAAATAGATTTCCTGAAGCTCCAGTAATGACTCCAGTAATTAAATTTGCTACACAATAAAAAATAACCTTGACCAAAAGCTCTTTGTGGAACTGATGACAAGCAACACCGACCCACATACGGTATCACACGTTCCTCAGAGTTGACTGAGATAAACTTTATTTCGGGGTTTATTTAATTGCAGATTAAATAAATATGGAAGTGATAAACACAAACCAGATATTCTTGAGAAGAGCTAGTTAAGATAGTTAGTAAGATGGGATTTAGTTTCCTTGACGGATGGCGGCAACTCGATAACTGTGACTGGATGAGCGTAGACAGAGACCACATGCGGGATGGCAGACGAGACAAGATCTGATGAAAATCTTACGCGATAGTTGCAACAAATTGAAGAGAAATGCCACGACCTGATGGTGATAATATATATTTTCTGGTTTTCAGTCGATGAATGCCTACCGAGAATTAGAACAATTTTTTGGCGGAGTAGTATCAGGGAGGGAAAGGAGAAATGCGGTTTCTTAGCCTTCACGGTACAACAGTTCACTAGAGTTGGGAGAAATAGCACGTTGGTTAGTAGAATTATTTGGCCTGTGATAAGTCATCTACGCCAAACCTTTCTGATATTGTCGTTTGGAGAATATATTGGATTTTCGGAAAATGGTAAATTAAAGGTATTGAATACACTCATTTTCACCCAAGAAGGGCGAAACCGGTCGTGGGCTGTTGAATTTTCAGCAACCTTATGAGTAGTGCATTACGAATGTAAAGGTACTGAGCTTAATCAAATAGCTCGAATCAGAAGTGGGATGACAGAGGGATGTGCAGACATGAATGATGTTGGAAGCTTTGCACTTCGGACAACTCGCAGCCGCAGAGAGTGGCAAAATCTGCCTTCTGAGAAGTCAAATGTTGTTCGCCGTCGTCGCACTCGAAACGAAACGGAGTGTCTGGAGGTATAAGACGAACAATAGCCTAGAGTATCGTCGCCCGCAGTGGCAACAATAGAAGAGGAAACGGATGATTATAATTCATTCACCTAAAGCAGAAAAGTCAGGGAAGGGCGCAGATCCTTGAGCGACCGCAGTGCTGAGATTTAGGTCGTATTCCGGCAGATTATGTGGAACATGTTTTGAAAATATGGTGATCACATAATGGAAATCGGTCCCAACAGTTGATGAGGCCTGAATAGGAAACGATTCAGGAACAATTAGGGGCATGTGACATGGGCCAGTTGGGGCCAAGAAGCTGCTGTGTTGATGAATGAGGAAAACGAATAACCTGGCATATGCCAAAGAACACCTCACAGCGAGCACAGACCTGTCGTGATTCATAATGAGGTTTTAAACGTTTGTTTAAAAAATCAGCTGAACACCACAGAGGCTGTAAGTGTTAACCATCAGCTTGGACTTTTATGTACCTATATCTTTACTCTATAGGTTAGCTATCTTAAGTAACTTCCTGAAACAGGCATTCACATAAATTTCATCCTCTCAACTGTACCGGTTTCTATGCATGTTGCGTGATAACAGCCAGTCGCATCAGCTTCTTCTCGCCCCCACAATGGTACCTGATTGTTAAGATTTTGGTCTAAAGACTCCAAAATTCTCAGCAGTATTTGACTGTTTGGAACAATCGCGTGGGATGATAATTAGGTGTAAACTTACGCTGATGTGTTACCTGGACAATAGATGGGAACTATATGTTGTCTGGTTCGTCAAGTTCCATAAGACCTGCTGGCTGCAACAGGTAGGCACAACTATCAAAAGAGGCTTCCAACCTACCTTCGCACAGGCACGGCATCGGCTCGACTTGTATGAACTTCTCGACGCATTTTATTGTGATGGCGGATCGATATAAACGATATTTCGAAATTTTCCTCCTCCGACATACAGGTACTCAAAGGGTCAGCCACGAAAATGCCGCCGTCACTAAACTCCATCCAAGCACTTCCAAAGAACTACTCATCACAAGGACTTGCATCCTCTGAAAGCATTGAAATACATGGAGTTTGTACCCTATCTAATGCTAATGTACTTAGATATCTTAGGCCATTCTTTATACGTGTGAACTCATGTGGTGTAAGTCGTGATGCATATTCGTACACCTTTAGAACTGTTTTACGCATCGCAAACCGTCACTCTTTCGCATTTCGACAATTCGTTGTAGCATGTGTATAACGAAAACTATATACTGTAACGTAAGGGTACTGTCATTCTTTAGGTCCAATGGCTACACAAACTCTATAGCTCACACGTTTGTATGCGCAGTAGCAGTGCACATCCGTGTGCAACCCAAATCTCCGAACATTTTCCCGTTCGTTAATTCCATTTGCAGTGCCCTAAGGCTAGGCATGAAACATTCGAATTTAGCTGGCTAATGTCATCACGGCTTGTGTCTGATTGTCGCAAACCGTCTATCGATGTGGGCGTGGTCAGGTGGGTCTTGCCACCTGCTGAGAAATCGCGCCGCAGGTTGTGACTACTGCTGGTAAGACCAACGTCAGTGTTTGCGTGCTTCTCCAGCACCACATGGTCCCTCGGTCATTATCGGCACAACGTTTCGGGGGTGAGGGCTGCGGAAACAGCTATTATAAGGTGCGAACGTGACTAGTAATATTTCGATCAAATTTCTAACTTCGGTCGATTGACCAACCTTGGTGGGCGGTATTACATAAAAGATTCGCCTGAGTCTCACATTAACGATTGGGACGAGATGGTCCAAGTGGTTAGAGCTCGAATTTGCTGACTGGAAGGTCCGTGCTTCGAAGTGGACATCTGCCTCTCGACTTCCCCTGTCTAGGCTTCGGTAACCTGGTAGTATCCCAGTCCTCGTGCAATCTTCGAATGGCATGGCAATTAAGCACCAAAAGGGTTCTACAGCTGAACAAACGACACTAACGGTATTTCATTTTGAAAATGAACGTTTTGACTCACGGTTTCCCAATTTCTTTTTCAAGTACGAAAGAACGTTGGTTGAAATTCGAGGACTTTGACTATGTGGTGAACCTAGAACCCCATCACCACCATAACAAGTACCTCGAACTAAGTGTGTGTAGGGCCTTTCATAAACAAAGCATTTAGTAATGCCAGTAGTAGTCTTTTCCCAAAGGAGTGAATTCTGAATGGCTTAGTGGTTAGAGCGCAAATTTACTGACCGGAAGGTCCGTGCTTCGAACCCGACCTCTGCCTCTCGATTTCCTCTGTCTAGGCTTGGGCAGCCTAGCAGTATTCCAGCCCTCGTGCTTCCATCGGGTGGCATGGCAGTCGGGTACCGAAAGGATGCTATAGCTGAACAACTTTTTTATTTTTCAGTCCGGTGTTAGCGTACGATTTGGAAGAAAGAAACTACGTGATGGACATCGGCGAACACCGATATGGACTACTGGATTTCAGACAGTGAATTAGGAAAGCTGAACATGGCTGCAAGCTCGACTAGTTGGAGCGTGTATGCTAAGTGATTTTCGAAGGAGTAGCTCGGCTATCAGTCTTCAGCGGTATGGTTTGTACAAGGGCTGCTTCAGAGTTCTGTTGTACCGATGATATATAAGATGCTCTTTCCCAACTATATAGTTTATTTTACTGGTAAGAAGGCAAAGAGATGAAATCCTGCCACTCGTATGCCTTTATGTAAGTGTAAATTACTGAGGACAGAACCATCTGTGCGTGAGAGTGAGTGGGCTTGCAGTGGCGAACAAATGATGTGGATTTACAAATTTCGTATGGCGAAAAAATTATCTGCCATGGAGTCCTAAATTATACCTGAAATTTTCCAAAAGGCGAACACGGCAGCAGTGGATAGAGACAGGTGTAAGAGTGGAGAGAAGCCTGCTATGCGTTTCGGAGTACAAGTTCTGAACGAGCGGATGGGGTGAAAGATTCGGACCAGGAATATTCGGTGTATCAGGGGAGGGAAACTGAAGAATGTTCTTGGTGGAAAAGACTGACAAGTTAAGCCGACCAAGGCCTGGTGGGTAAATTCGTGTGAATGCTGTGAGGGACATCATTTATCTGTCGGCAAAAGCTGGTCGGCTTTCAATGCAGCTGCGGTTGGATATCTCCTTGTCAGTCACATTTGGAAGGGATGGTGAGTGAATCGAAATTGCGAAGGACAACTTTCCCAAGATCTCTGGCAGATTTGATTCCTACTGGGTGTATTAGATAGTCTGTTTAAGAAAAAGAGGGATAAACTGCGTTGTGCCATTCTTATGGACATTCGTAATATCGTAGGCGAAGGTCTAGCCATCAACTCAACTACAAACTACTCAAGCTTAAAAGGTGAAATGCTAAAGCACGGCATCATAGCAGGTTACAAATAGGAGTGCTCGGAAAACGAGTGAAATCAAACAGTGGTAGAAAGAACCAAGTGAAGCTGTGGAGGCGAAAAGTAAAACATCAGACAGTTAGTTCTCAACACCCAAATGCTCCCCCAGAGAAAGGGGTAGACAAAGAATACCATTTATTTACGATAAAGAGTTATTAGTTTCGAAAAAAACCGCCTAAATCTGCTGGGTCAGCAGTATCTGGCGAGCATGCTGTTAAACATCAACTGGTTTAGATGGGGTGACCGAAAGTGAGGGATAGGTGTAGTTACACACCATAACACTGAACAGAAACCAAAGTGCCTAGTGAGGGGGGGGGAATAGTTACCGGAAATGCGATAATCGGTCTAGGTACGTTGAGAGGGGATAAGCAGTGAGCAGAAATTAGTGGTCATAATACGAATGTTCCAAATCCATCCTGTGAATGCGCTACAAGGGCGGCGAATGCGCTGGATGGGTGCAGCGCACTTTTAGAAGTCAGAGAGAGAGAGAGTCAGCAATCCAGCCTTAGACCATAAGGTGGTAAACAATGTAAGGCTCTCATGTGCTGTGGAGTTAATTGTCTGGTAGACAGTGTCAGTTATTTACCACTGTTGGTTTGGCGGTCTAATGAATGGGCGAAACTGACTGTGAGCTCCCGCCGGGGTTCATGAATATGCAAGGAAGCACCTTCTAGGGCACAAAACGGCTGCTTGATCAAGTAGGATTTCTGTTCCTTTGGTCTTCTAATCTGAACCGTGCCCGACCTCGTCCACACTCGTCTACGTATGGTTTTAGCAGCTTTTCTAAATATGTTCACTTCAGACTGAAGTCAACTAAACTCTCGTGAAAAAGCTGGCGCCCCAGCTAATTTTTCTACCAAATCAAGTATGAGTAATCCAAGTCAGTATACAGTGATTGGGGCGAGATGGTTCAAGTGGTTAGAGCGCGAATCTACTGACCAGAAGGTCCGTGGTTCGAACCCGACCTCTGCCTCTCGACTTCCCCTGTCTAGGCTTGGGCAACCTGGCAGTATCTCAGCCCTCGTGCAACCTTCGGGTGGCATGGCAGTTAGGCACACCGAAAAAGTGCTACAGCTGAACGATTGGACTGCAGGCTGCATCTTGTTTACAAGGTTTACAAGCCCGAGTCTTGAAATGACTGCTGCTGTTTGTCTGAATCAAAGTGTATCCAAAGGCCATGAAGGCGCACTATTTTTTCTCTAATTTTACTATATAAAACAGGCGCAAATCATAACCCAGTGTTTTGGCCGATAATGTTGGGTAGTTGAACACTTTCAATTATCCGATTGCCGCATATTTGTGGGGAACAATTTTGTTCAGGTGGCGAGAATTCGGTTCTCAGATGACAAGTACATTACGAAGCTTTCAACCGTTCTTATTCCAGTGTTTGAAAAGAAAAATGCTATGAAATTTAATTCCATCTCAAAAGTCAGAGAATGTCTTACTGCGCGAGCCACCTTTCACTTCATTTAGTGGAATGCACATGTGATCTAGACAGGCATCCTACGCAGCATATTACTACTTTAGATGTTTTCGCCTATACATTACAGGTGTCTTGCGACGCCGCCTATGATACATTTGAACGTGTCCATTCAAGCAACACAGTAGTCGCACTCCGAAGGTGACGAATGTAAATCCTCCGCCGATTACCACAGTACTTACTTGCCTGTTCGATACGGCGAAACACGTGTGAATTTGCTGACCAACACACACACACGCACTGTTGATTTGGTTATCCTCCATTTTTCGCCAAGCCAGGAGTCATTTAACACGCTTGTGCTTCAAGAGGGTGAATGTGTCACACAGCTCTGGGGTCGGTTTAGACGTGAGTCTCTGCACTCAGTTGAGGAGTCAACGCATCCGTTGTACAACACAAACTATTTAGCTCTCTTCCAGTAGTTAACTCTAACCGAAAACTCCAAAACTGAGATGCCTCGTCTTCGATCCCAGTCAAACTAATGTCGCTGCAAAAGTTTGATGTCATGAGCAATTAGTGTGGAACATTCTTCCATGTTACTGAATTGTTTTTAACTGCACTGGACAAAGATTTTCAGGAAATTACGCTCAGCATACTGACACAACCTCATTTGTCGAAACATGCAAGGTTTGCATATGGTGTGGTGCTCTAAATGAAGCAACGCACGATTGCCGGATGTTTATCGATTAACGAATAGTTGACCCGATGACGGGTTTCTTCATCATCGGTCCACACACGGCAATCGGCAGTCCGATGTTGATTAGATCAGAGGCACTTTGATCTACGTTGATTTGTAACCATGAGTTGGTTTATCACCTCGTTCTGAAAAAAAAACGAGTGTCAACAGTTCCTTTGTGCAATGTCAGACATAATATCCAAGCCCACACTTATCACTAAGCAACGTTACACATCACTGTTAATGGATTCGTATCTTTTGCTATACTTCTCGAGTATTTCTGAAATGTGATGTTGTTTACCATTAGGGCTGAACTCGGTCAAACGGAAAACGGTAACAATGCCTGTTTGGTTCGGAGCACTGACTGATAGTTTATCGTTACTGTTTGGCTGCAAACAATCAGAAGATTGACAGATTCACAACGAAGCATTATAGATGAATGAAAAAATTCCCACGTGGGCACTCAAAAGACACGCACATTCTCTGCCTTTCAATCATGTCTATCCAAAATAATTAACCATGATTTCTCCCGAGCCCTAGAGAGTGGTTGATTTTTCGTCTCTCAGTAACATTAATGTAGGCGATCACGGTTGGATGACTATGACTCAATCACGAGGATAATTTTTTTTAAGATATTATTTTTGTCTACCCCCTGCGACCGTATCCTTCCGCACAACGTTGCTTGCTGTGGGTCCGTCATTTATTAGTGGCTAGTATGCATGGCGGCGCAAAAGACCAACTTTGAGATAAAAGAAACGCAGGAAGTTGCAGATGAATTAGAATTTCTTCGTAAAAGATTGGCGTACTTTCCTTCGTTCCTTTCCGTGACATCAATAAACTTACTCTGATGGTTTGATTTATGGTTGAGTGGATTGTAAGTCTTTTTTGGATATTGACTGATGGCAGGAGAAATAGGAGATATCGGGTCTACCACAATCAAGTTTGCGGACGAGTATGGTTGACCTGAACTATTCTATACGACAGGTCATCTAGGTGAGATGCAAGCGTGTAGTTAATACATGAGTGTATACTAACGGACGCAAGCTGTTGGTCTTCCGATGTAAGTTAGGCAGCTCGGTCTATCCGGTATACATACACTATAGGGATGAATAGAAAAGCAGTTAGGAGCAACGAGAGTGATGATCTTAGGACCGTGTTCAGGCGAGAACGCTACTCGGTTCAGGCTGCGTTGAAATACGTCACTTGACTAAAAAACCACGTACCTTAAATGAATGGGTTGCAAAGGCAACGATCGTCAAACGATATCGAAACTGAAGGACCAATGACTTATGCGTCCAAGGATGTAGGTGAATATTAAGAAGGCTCATTGCCGAAGGTGAACTTTTTTCCCGTTTGATTTCATAGCTTTCATGCGATCCAAACTGAGATTACATGGCTCTTCGGGTCGTCCTGAACCCAACTCTGTTGGTATTGGAAGACCGTTTATTGATCGTAAGCCTTCATGATGCCCCCATAGTGACTTCTATACAGCGGGTGATCAATCATTTCCTTTCGATGACTGCTAAACAAACGAGGCTTTCTCCAGGTTATATTTTTATCATTCTTATTAGTTTATTAACAAAAGACCCCAACAGTCGGTAGTTTTTTACCTTTACAGCAGACATTTTCCACTTTCTTTGTAAATGGACAGTAGCTGCTCTAACAATCGGTCGTTTTTTACCTTTACAGCAGATATTCCACTTTCTTTGTAAATGGACAGTAGCTTATAGTGAATCAGCAATGTGAATTAAAATTTTCATCGCTAACTCATATTATCCGGCTTTCGCGTATCGGTATCGCACAAGAGAATAAGTCTTACTGAACAGAAGCCTAAGAACAGGTCACCTGGGAACTCTCAGGCGAAAAATTCAGTGAATAAAGCTGCTGCCAAATAAAATCTCCCCGCGAATTTCAAGCAAGAATGCCTGCCTATTCAGGAAAAAGAGACAACTTCAGTAGTTTCGGTGTGAAGCTGTTCTTCAAAACCATGTTGGCAGCCCGGTTCTTCCTCATTACTGGAAGATGTTGACATAGATGTGTCGCTGATAACATCTTTTGACTTGGCGGATATCCTCACTAATCTCTTGACTTAAGCGTGGAAACTTCTTTAAGGAATTAGGAATCTGTCATTTCCTAGCGGTCGATCGATTTGTCTGTTTCTATCGCTTTCGTGGTTGGGGACAGATTACCGAATAAATAATGGGAACATATTTAATAATTGAACCAAGAGTTTCTTTGAGAGAGTCCGCAACAGTAACAGCAAGATGGAAGTTGTCTGAGAAGGATCAAAGCCAGGTGGCCCAGTACACATGCTTCAAATTGCTCATCAGTTCATTTTGGACTCATTATTTTTGGTGGAGTTCCCCAAATAGCTGCCGTTCGGTCCGCTTTTTACAGCATCCACTCGCGAGTCAACAGACTCCCCTCGCTGTCGGATACACGTATAGCTTAATTGTCACGACTTTATAACACCCACTTTTAAGTTCCACATCCTAGCAGACTTTCAGAATGTGTTCACTCTTTTCGTTCTACCCGAATACAGTCTGATCTGCGCTGGCAATAAAATCGATCGGCAACTCGCACATTCAATATGTAACCTCCGGATGATTAAAAGGTGTCGTCCAGGCCGCTTCACGTTGTTATCCTCTGCTTCCCACTGTAAACTCACATAACAACAAGGAGTGCATCTCACAGCAGTTTCCACTGCCACCCATTCCTACAAAGGTTATCAAATTAGATGGGTAACGCATCCTGCTCAGCGCCAGAATGTTCGCGTCTGCCTGTACAAGACAGTCTGCTGGTTCATTAAGCTGAGTACTCTTTTCACAAACAAGCAACATCAGTGAATTTTCATCCATACCATGGCGAGCTCTCCAAAAGCTTCCCTACAAAAAGTGGTGTCAGACAAGGATGTCCACTCTCTCCATTTTTGTTCAATTTCGTTATTGATGAAATAATGAGGCGAACGCTGGAAGGTCTTCAAAACCCCGGTGTTCAAATCGTTGCTGGTGAGAGCCTTGTCGATCTGGAGTACGCAGATGACATCGCCCTCATCTTTGAAGACGAAAGTGAAGCACAAGCCCTGTTGAACAGACTGACCACCATCATACCATCTTTTGGCATGCGCCTTGCACCTTCAAAGTGCAAAGTCATGCTTCAGAACGTGCAGTCTCCGGACATATCCCTTAAAATTCAAGGAGAATCACTGGAGATTGTGGAAAACTTTACATACCTCGGTAGTTGTATTAGCTCTGACGGAAGTGTGTCTGATGAAGTCAGTGCAAGAATCTCAAAGGCTCGAATCACGTTTGCTAATTTGCGTCACTTGTGGCGTCAAAAAGGCATCTCACTAGATCTTAAGGGTCGTGTGTACCAGGCTACAGTAAGGGCTGTATTGTTGTATGGGTGCGAGACATGGCCTTTACGGACAGATGATGTGAGGCGTCTCCAGGTTTTCGACCACCGATGCCTCAGAAGCGTGGCTGGTTTTGGATGGCGTCAGCGTGTTAGTCACGAGGTGATTAGAAAACGGGTATTTGGTTGTGCTGCAGGTACATCAATTGGGGAAATCATCCAGCACCACCGACTAAGATGGCTCGGTCATGTACTACGCATGCCGAAACACCGTCTACCGTGGCGAGTGTTGTTCTCTGTGCCTCCTTCAGACTGGCGCAAACCGCGAGGTGGACAGCGCATGACTTGGCAGAAAGGCGTGAAAGAGATCACGAAGAGTTTGGGTGTTGTTGGTGCTGTACGCCTTCCAGGATGGGGTCCCCGTGACCCCGCCTGTGCTTGGCTGGAGACGTTGCAAGAAATGGCGGCTAATCGATGTCAGTGGCGTTCATGCTGTCAGTTTCTTTCCAGATTGTCTGATTGAGCGGTTGGAGGTGAAGGCACCTCAGAATGCTTGACATAGGCCAGCACTAGGTCCCCTCCCTCATCCACTCTTTTTCTCTTCTTTTCACTCTAGGGCTTTTAATATATAATTATATATATATATGCATATGAAATTAGACAAGCTTTATGGTTGTACGGCAGTGAAGCATCAGTGTCAACACTGATGTTGCTGTCTTTGATGATGATGATGATGATGATGATGATGATGATGATGAACAATCTTACATTGATTGGTTCTGACTAAAAGTTCATAGGGAGACTGAGACGTTTTTGAGGCTTGGTGTGTATAAACTGCCCTACTGTATTGAATTTTCAGACGGCAGATCTAACCTTATGTTGCAAACTTTGACCAGTTAGTAATTGTCCTGATGCACTAACTCCCACCCTCCGTTGGATTGTCTAGTTTATGTGCCCTTCATAAAAGGACTAGCCATGTAGGCTTTCTGGTACACCCTTTGTCTGTGCTCTCACCGATGAGACTTGAATGTTGTTAGCCTAGTTAGAATCACAATGGGATAGCTGTTTACAAAAGGAATTCCAGGTCGGTCGCCCCCTGTGTGTTGTCGCTGTGGGTTGGAGAGTGAGTCTCGCCAACTCGCAGCGTACATCTAATTTACCCTGTTTCCATAGCCAACCACAACATTTTTAGAAGATGATGATGCAATACATATCCCATATATATATATATGTATGTATATGCTTTAAGTATAAGATTTGTACAAGCTACCGTTCCTAACCTGTACTCTAAGGCATCTGATTACAACTTGCTGGTCAATGGTTGTTGTGTGTAGATGAACAAGAAACACTAAGAAGCATGTGCGTGGCAAGCCACCTGAAATCGTTCAGCTGTAGCACCCTTTCGGTGCCTAGCTGCCATGCCACCCGAAGGAAGCACGAGGGCTGGGATACTGCCAGGTTTCCCAAGCCTAGACAGGGGAAGTCGAGAGGCAGAGGCAGGGTTCGAAGCACGGACCTTCCGGTCAGTAAATTCGCGCTCTAACCGCTGAGCTATCTCGCCCCTTCAAATAGAATGGTTGGGAATAAGTTGGGAATAAGCCACCTGAGTTTTGAGGATAGCCATGAAGTTGAACGCCAGGCAGGCTATAACATCAAATGACTGG
Organism: Clonorchis sinensis; assembly: GCA_003604175.2. Lineage (NCBI taxonomy): Eukaryota > Metazoa > Platyhelminthes > Trematoda > Opisthorchiida > Opisthorchiidae > Clonorchis > Clonorchis sinensis. The sequence continues at coordinate 7,813,347 of CM030373.1, forward strand.
AAATTCCTGAAGTGCACAAGCCTTTTTCAAGTTTGCGTACAAGTGATAATTGATTTCTCAGTCGCTCTGTTTACTCAAAGCTGTATCATCCGTATAACCCGTTTATTCTGTTTCCGCCTTTCCGTCATTTTAACCAGTGAGGGCTTGTAGAAGTCTACTGAGTACTATTTTGTGACAGGCGGTCATATCGGTCTTGCTAGTTCCATCAAGGAGCTGTCCGTTTTAATCTTCTCGAAACCAGAATACTATGTAGGGAAAAAAGTTTCACGAGATAAATTCGGCAAGGATGTGTTTTGTTCAACTGTGCTTTGAAGTAGCCTGCCTTTGGTAACAAGGGTTCCTCTTATCGGCTGTTCGTTCTCATCATCATCATCTTCATCATCATCGACAGCATGCCACCAGGGTTCAAAACTGATACTTCGCTTTTCTATCCAGCCAGCTATAATAACAGGAACAAAAAGTCCTTCAACGAGTCCAACTAACGGAGAAAGTCACATTTTAGATACTACCTACCTATATTATCCGGGTGCTCACCGGTGACGGTGTTTTCTTGCACATTACCTAAGCCAGAGTTGGTAAATCAAAATGGCCGTAAATTTTGCAAGCACGTAAGGTGAAACAAAGCAAGGTTTCCTAACTGGTGTTTGGACAGCGAGAGATCTACCAGGTTTCACTAGGCTTGGTCAAATTATTCGCCTCGAGACAGTTTTCAAACTATCACAAGCTATAATTGTCTGAATTTCCACTCCAGATCTTTTTGTAGGATTGTTCCATAGGAGTTACATTCAGCATCTCGCTAGATAAAGCCAATTGTGTTCTACCATTGTGTACAGTGGTTTTGTCTCAGACCGTCAGAAAAACACCCATCAGGCTGAAAAATGCTACCGTAGGAATTGATGATGCTCCGGGTACTCTGTTTGTATCTCCTTACCGTTTCGCTCTTCCGCTTCGCTTAATGTACAAACTACAGTTACATCCGTCAGAGGCATAATTACCAGAGGAACTGTTAGAACGAGCGAAGGTGAATAATCGCCACTTCACCAGTGGCATACATTAGCTGTGCTGATGATGGATCATCTCTTTGCCTCTTTCCCATCGCTAGCTTCACGCTCATCCTCTTCCACCCCCGTGTCGCTTCATTAGTATGCAACGATCGATGAAATTCGTTCGCAGCGGGACTAATCACATAAGAGCCGGTGATTCGTTCTTCTAAATTTGTGAATACGACATCATATGATCGCTGTTCACCGCAGTGAGAGGGTCCGGTAAGAATCGTGCTAGAAGGATTGGAGTTTTCAACGCCCTGGTTGGAATATTTCTAATCAAAGAACTCTCGGTGCGTATCAGTTCATTTATTAGTCCGACTGTGTTTCGAGCATTTTGTGTAGCTCGTTAGAACGGATAAATTCGGAAACGTGACTACGGATTTGTGTAACGCTCGAAATCGATAACCGTTTGGGGACGTTTATCTAACCTTGTTTGTCTCACGACAAACGCTGTAGGGAAAATCGTAGAAACCCTGTACACTTCCCAGTAACCTTAGATGTTATTTCAAGTAGCTGTAGCACCCTTTCGGTGCCTAACTGACATGCCACACGAAGGAAGCACGCGGGCCAGGATACTGCCAGGTTGCCCAAGCCTAGACAGGGGAAGTTGAGAGCCAGTGGTCGGGTTCGAAGCACGGACCTTCCGGTCAGTAAATTCGCGCTCTAACCACAGAGTCATCTCATTTCAAGTAGCAGCTCGGTGTAATTTCGGTGATCATTTCGTATTCTGTTTGTTGAAAAATGGCTGCTTTTTTCAACTGTTGCATTCGGTATCCAATGTGCATTGGTGTGAACTTACTTGGGGACATCTCTGCAATTGCGGTCTTTTGCGAATCAGTTTGAACTGAAAACCTCGTAGACAGCACACTTCGAAATGTCATCATAATAAACTCAACTTCATACTAGCTCGAAGATCCATGTATAAGCAGACAGATGTCGTCAAGATCCGTTTAAAGGTTGTTTAATAGAGCAACAAAGGGTTGTGCTAGGTTGTACTTTAAACAGCGGAAATGGAAAACGATTATTAGTAAAGAATTTAGAGAACAACAACTTCACGCAATTTATATATAGTGAAACTATTAACGGCATTTGTTGCAGAACTGACGCTCAGTTAGACGTTTTTCTCCCCAAGGTTTATTAGATGGTTTTTTAAAAACCATCTGGACAGTAGTGCCAACACTGAGAGGAAAGAGACCCCAGTCAGTTGAAAATCTGATCCAGCATCTCGTTCTTTCTTACACAGGCTACATGCGTTATTCATTTTTGATTAGGTTTGTCAGGACTGGTTGATATTGCTACAGTTCGCTTGCTCCATTCCTGTGTTGCACACAGCCCCAACTTACCAAAATACTTTTCAGTATACAATGTGACATACGCTTACCGGCCCGTAGAAGAATGTGGCTTTTCAAAAGAGGTTCTTCTGAGTAGATCGCCCTTGGTTATGACGTTAGTGATGGTTTTGTTTTGAGCGGGTAGATGTGTGCTTTCGGTGTTATGTAGGTTCTGGATTTTCCGAACCTAGGGACGCCTAAACTTGACTGTGTCTAGTCGTTACCTGACATGCTAGTCTGAATAGTCGGCTATTTGTTTTGGTTAGGTGGCGTGCCACAGTAACCTTGTTAAAAGTTTGTGCGCAAAACGGCGAGCAAAACTGATTAGTGCATGGGTCTGAGTTGCTTGCCGTATCTAGAACGAGACAAAGTTGACAGTCTTAGTGTCAGTGTGTCGCCATATCACGGAAGATTGTTCACACAGCGCCAAATGTGCGTGATCAAGCTGTCCTAGAGTGAGCGCTATATTTTTGTTGTTGATAGTATCCAGCTGGCAGACAAAAACAGGGCAGACTAATGACTGATCCGATGGGAGAGGACTCACCAGTGAGCGGTTCTCAGGACCAACAGATCGTCGTCTCTATCGTGCGTGACTACGGGGTTAGGAGTTTCGTTCTATGGATCGAAATGCAGGTCCATGATTTGTGCGGACTGACGGTAAACGGGGGTAAATCCCTTCATAAGTTTGCTTGTCATTCAGATATGTTCAGTGATGAACCGTCCACTCAGATGCGAAACCGGAACCTTGCAACTTGTCCATGAATATTTTTAAAGTTTGCGAAATCTACACGCCTGATAGATAGATGGTCTTGGGATGAGCAATCACTGTCAATCGCTGGTCTGACAAACTTACTGTGTAAATGAAATTGCAATCGTTTTAGGGGAATTCGCTGGTCACGTGACGAATGTCACTTTAGCGTGAGAATGAAACATCGATCCCACATTATTCACTGTCCAATTTTGAAATTCAGTGGTTAAATCCTGTTAAATTTCATGTAACTTACATCTCACTCTCCCTTTTATGGTATACCGAGATGCGCCGAATCGAAGGAGCTTAGTTGGATCTCCCCTCAGAATATCAACGATCGAGGAAGCAGCGGGTTGGTTTTTAGGTATATATATATGTATATATGTATATATATATGTATATAATCTCTAATGCCACAGAAATACATTAGTTTGAATGGTAGCTTGAACGGCACAATAATATACTGCTAGACTGAGTGTAAAAGCCTTGACCAGTCGTGCACAATCGCCGCGATAGGTAGAGAATCAAATTTATAGTGAAATTCGTATTTACGTTCACGCATCTTAGTATGCATCATTTTTCGAACAAAAACGGGTTCGGCGAGACTGATTATCATTTCACGGCTCTGCACCCTTCTTCAATGTTTGATTGACGGGAAGCCAGACAACAGAAGAGCAGCTGAAAAGTCGCATACTTGCGCACGCTTTTCCCTCTGTGAAAATTCGACAGTATTTTTCCTATTTGCATTTTTCTGTGTAATCCACATCTTGCGCGAGATTTTCCACGGCAGAGAAGACATGGGTCTCGAATTAGTATTGTGCCAGAATGCAAGACTACTGACAGAAATGCTTGCACGAAACCAATATTTTGGTACACTGACAGGACATTGTCTACTAACCTCAGAAAATGAACTCCCCTCCTCCCGCCTGATAACAGACAAGCAATTCTTTGTTCATTTTTTAATCGGACAACCTGGTGACGCGAAATTCTCATCCAAATTTCCAATCCGTGCTCGAGGCCTTGAAAAGTTGCTTGAATCTAGCAGGTCCAGGCATTAAAAAACTATAAACAGTCCAGAATTTATACCAACCTTATGTGTTTATTAATGTCAGTGTCAACCCATTAATAATCTAATGTCTAGAAACCATTCTCCCGAGGCACACTTTTACCGATGGCATGCCTTTACGTTTGTACATCCAAAGTTTATTAGTGGAAATCGGTTTAAAACGTTGCCTACAATGTTATGAACATGCTGTTTCGATAAAATTTCTCAGTCCAGCGGAGAAACCATGAAGTAGATTAGCCAGTTTTGCACTCTAGATGCTGTGAGTACATTCTTAATCGTGGATTCCGGCAAACTCAACAATGATCTATTGAGATTTAGAGGAAAGATAGTCTTTGGTCTATCTTACGGGTTTTGGCCGCTTAGGAAACTAGAATCAATCAGCTACATTTAGTTATCTTGAACAACATCTTCACAACATCATAGATGTCAAACGACCAACGGTCAATGCGGTCCGATTCATCCATACTACTCTGTAGAAGCATGCTGGATAGGTTATGCTCTTTATTGTACCAAACTCTGTCACTAAGATCTACTCACACCTTAGCTTTTGGCACCTCCCCAGTGACAGTATGCACACGCTTTGGCCGTAAATTATGACCTGCAAACGCAAGGCCAAAAATGCGGTGAGTATTGAGTGAACAGGTAGCAAGTAGTGCCTGTAAAATGCAGACGAAGGGCGGACAGACTGGCACAACCGACTGAAAGTCTAAACTAATCATAACGCTGCCAGAGGAATTTCTTCGGGTCTCACATTTTAGTTTTGCAAATGTGTAACTTGGAAGTGTTTAGCGGTAGTGATCGCACACTTCGGAAGGCGGTACAACTCTCTCTGAAACCCAAAGTGTGCTTTCCACGGCCACATGTGGTAAATAGAACTGGCTTACTTATGCAAAAATAGACTCACCGATTACTTTTTGCATATACTGAGAGAGAATGAGTGACGAGAGAAGTTTGGATGATATATCTAGACGGTCTGAGGCTGGTCTACTGCACGGACAGTTGAATACCACCGAGACCTTTGGTATAGGACATCGCTAAGGAAGATGAGGGTCTCCATCAGGAAAAAGTGTTGACCAGACGTATTCTGTCGCCCAGAATTGGCCGTCTGGACGAGTGTAGCTAAGTTGTACGCTTGACTGACTGGACGAGAGTTGCTTAAATGGAGAATCCCAACGTGGATTGTCGGAAAGGGTCCTTAAACCTGGGAGATATATTTGAACCCAGTAATCGAGTAGTCGTTGAATATTTCAGGATAGCCACTCCTCTGTGGAGTATTTGTTTCCACTTAATTTCAGCTAGGAGGACCAGAGCAGACTGATGACATGCGGTATATTAAACAGGGAGATCTGCTAGGAACTGCATACTGTGAACTAATGTAATTCAGCCCAAAATGTAACTTAAGAAGAGTTTGAAGAGCATGTGGGAGTACAAACTTTGAACAGTTTGGACGAAGTTAGGTTCGGTAACCCACAAGTTATGATTTTTCGATATGATGCTCAGTTATTGATCGCCTTCCAGGTTTGATACGTTGACCCTAAGGCGACATCATCCGTACACTTTGGAAACATAGGGATATTCACAGTTGTCACGGTTGAAGGGAAGTCCAATAACCCTTGAAATTTATCAATGAATGCAAACGCCTCAGTGTGCTATAATATAGACATATGGCTAGAAGGCAGGTGAAGCATATTGGTGTCTTACCACCCAAGCACAGATAGCCAGTTTGGCGTTTCGACTGAAAGACTTCTCCAGTAAAGGTGGAATTTCGAAAAGCGAACAAATTGGCGGCGTTGTTCATTATAAGAGGGTTATTTCAATTGGATTGTAATTGAATTTTCATATTCAGCTACACGGCTCTATTAAGGTGACTTTTCAGGGATTATTCTGTTAGCGACATGCATAAGGCAGAACCCAATGTGTTTTCCTGCATGTTTCGATCAAACATATGAGCACAGTGCTTGCTCCGTGGGGGGGGTACGGAATCGGTGTAGTCCAATGAGATCGATTAAATATTGCTGCATCATCTCCACTTTTCCTGATTTGATCAAATATTTATGATTTTTTTCTAACTAGTGGTAATCCATCACCGGTTAGCCAGATGTTGGTTCACGCACACGCTGTTGTTCAATTAAGTCTCCTTCACACATGGATTTCCGGAGCAAGAATTTCATCCATTAGGTTGGAAATAGGCTCACTGCCATGGAGCTACTCTGTTGTAAACTAGGATCTACTCTCGCCATTGGACCTTATCAAATGTTCAACCCAGACGGCAGTGTGTTTACTCACCAAAACTCCAAACGTGGGATATTAATGGCCGGGTGGTAAACAAAACACTCAAAGTACTACGATTGACAGTCTGGTTGGTAGGAGTCCAACATGCCACCTACAAAAACGCGGTTGCCACACGTTTTTATTCCTGATTTTGGTTGGCCGTCTTCGACGGTGCAATAAAATACTCATTAATTCACGTCTGACGGGTCCGTTTAAAGGTCATTAAACGCACGTTTTCGCGGTTACTGTGGAAAGCAGACCAGACTGCGTGGTTCATCCTCGAAATTATTCTAACTCCCAGGGTTTGGTGAAAGCTAAACCATCATGGCATTATATTGGACCAACTACTGCATGTGTTCGGAAAAACGCGGACTTAGTTGATGAATCCGCACTTCACTTCTTGACAGATTTTTCTGTTTAAACGCATATTCACATAGAACAATTATTGACTGTCGGCTGACAGTTAGAATGAAGCCTAGTCTACCCCGGGTATAATCGAAACAATCGATAAAGCTGTCATAGTGGTGAGAAATAGATTTATTTACCTTTTGTAGCTACCGCTACAACCTTACTCATATGTTGGCAGGAACATACCCGTGACTCCGTTACACTTTTGACTCTCCACAAAAAATACGCGTTATAATTCAAGCAGAGAAAAACCCATGCACTACTCATCAGTCGCTTGTTTGATGGTCTCTTCAGTAAACTAATGTGAGAATTAAGATACCGAAATGTCTCAGTACTATTCATAAACCATGGGTAACGCACTGCATTTTTCTCATTTTTTCAAAGGTCGTCAAGTAGGCCCCGTTCCTAATCCCGAACAGCCGTGTTTCCTAGTGAAATTCAAGGCGGAAACATCATAATTATAGTTTGCCTGAGATCCCAGAAAAAGAGGACCGAAATTCTTAGGGGGTAGTATGGTGTACCATATCTTGGTCATGAAAGCACCACATAGGAAGCTTTCAGACCATCGGGTCGGGCACCAGTGGTCACGTGCTAGGTCACGGTACTGAAGCTTCTGGGATAGCAATCGATATTCAAGATGTTCAGTAACGATGCGTCTTCTAGTTAACATCCATTCCCCGTTTTGGACGAATGAAAGCAGAGATATCAAAGATGGTGTGTTGCTGGTGGAAGGTCACAGTACTTCAAGATACCGAAATGTCTCAGTACTATTTATAAACCATGGGTAACGCACTGCATGTTTTTCATTTTTTGAAAGGTCGTCAAGTAGGCCTCGTCCCTAATCCCAAACAGCCGTGTTTCCTAGTGAAATTCAAGGCGGAAACATCATAATTATAGTTTGCCTGAGATCCCAGAAAAAGAGGACCGAAATTCTTAGGGGGTAGTATGGTGTACCATATCTTGGTCATGAAAGCACCACATGGGAAGCTTTCAGGCCATCGGGTCAGGCACCAGTGATCACGTGCTAGGTCACAGTACTGAAGCTTCTGCGATAGCAATCGATATCCAAGATGTTCGGCAACAATGCGTCTTCTAGTTAACATCCACTCCCCGTTTTGAACGAAAGAAAGCAGAGACATCAAAGGTGCTGTGTTGCTGGTGGAAGGTCACAGTATTTCTGTGCGAGAACGTTCAATTTGTGTGTTGCTTTGAAAAACAGAGTAACATATGGGTTACGAAATGCACGTATTTTGGTAAAACCCCTCGGGTTTATCCGTGAGCCTTTCTAATGTTATGTTCAAATGAGTCCGTTTGTGTAGGTGGCATTGCCTGTGTGATCATATGGCGAGAAATACGTCATACAGTAACGCCTGGCTTCTTGCTTTCCTGAGGAGATAGGCCAAGATAGCTCAGTGTTATGAATCTCTGCTTTGTTGCATGTCGTCGGTTGCGTTGAACGGCCTTGCTCTTTTTCACGGGATTCAGAGTATTTCTGCCGAACATGGACCATGCCATACGCCAGTTCCTTGTCCCCTGGATACCGATGGTTGTTCCGTCACTTTATTCACAGAAAGAGGTGTGGAAATCACACCAGTGCGCTTTACTTCTGAGTATTGGTGGCTAATTGGTGTGCGGCAATATCCGCCTCAATGTGTTGTTTTTACATGGAATTGGTGGCGGAACAACCTCCCAAAACATTTAATCGTGTGATATTTTTGTAAACTTCAGTAACAACCAGAAGATTTATCACGGGTCTAACATACCAACTGATTCTAGCGCGAAGGTTACCCACTCATTCTCTTAGACATTGTTTATGATTCATAATTGTCTTCTCTACTTAAGGGATAGCACCGCCATCAGATGATACAAAAGAAATGTGTCAACTACATGGAGATCTGTGGATAGGATTCTCAAGGATCAAAGTAGCCTAGTTCAAAAAAGCGCTAGTAGAATTTATGTTATGTCATCTGATGGTAGATTCCGTAGTAAAAATGTATTTTCGATAATGGTTCTACGTGCTTTTGAAGAGACTTCCCGAGTGCAACTGAGTTATGAGGAAACCTTGGTCCAGGCCTATCTAGCAGCAGGGCAGTTTTACACATACTGGAAAGCTGAAAGTAGGTCATCTAAGTCAGTTCAGCACTACTATCAGGTACGGCTAAGTCACTAACTTACGTTTATTGGAATAAGTGAACAAGTGAATCTGAAAAGCAAGTTTCCTAACAAATGTTTCTCAAGGTTGAGACGTACCAAACTCTTGTCGGTGCAGCCTACGTACCTGCGGTCCACATTTCTCTACAGAAGTCCGTTAGTCGTGGATGAGATATTCATCTAAGTTTCCGGTCAACACCGATGTAATTCTCAAAGTTGGATAATATTTTCTCTAAATCCTTAAACGGATGGCTATGTTGAGGGCGTTGGGAAAACCAACAAGTATTGGAAACTATTTGGGACCGCTAGACTCATACACAGATTCTGTGGTCTCATAGCAACATGAGCCGAACACCCTAAGTCCAGTGAAACAAGTGGCCTTTGTGTAATTATCATTCCTTGGATCTTGGAGACCGAACGAGGCATTCACTTTGCACGGTTCCAGATCACTATCTGATATGGGTAGAGGTTTGAGCAGTAGAAGATACAAAATCATTATCTGGACTTATGGGACAGATGCAAATGAATACAGTCTGAATAAACATAAAAATTTTTGCAGACTTTCGATCAAGTATGTTAGATACAATTTTCACATACTTTGGTTAGGGAAAAGCGGACTACCAGCAACAGAATGAGTGCTGTATTTCAGTGGAATTCGATATGCAAATAGGCGTACGATCGAACTAATATTATTGATTTATTAGAGACATACCATGGAAGACGCGCAGGATGAATAACGCCTATTGTACTCCCAAAATTTTCATTGATGATATAGCCGAATATGCTATAAACTACGAGAGACAAAATCACTGCTGTCACGGGAATCCAACAGTGAAAATGTCGGGGAACTGAAGAGTCAACTCGAAAGCCACTGACGGCAACACATGGAACTACTTGTTAGAAGACAGAACTTTTTGGGTGAACAGTTCTTGGAGGTAGTAATTACATTCTAAACGTTTCAATGTTTATCATCTCGAACATGAGTACTCATGATACACGCCAGCATGTGAACTATTGTGAGTGATTACTTGAGCGTTGCCTGCAAATATATGCCCCCGTAATTTCTCTTCCCAGTCGCTTAATACTGTTATATTGCTCCGGAAAGTCAAATGTACTCTGATCCTGCCAACTCTGGCATCCATTTTGTGACCGATGTTGCTTACCGTACATATGGTAAGTACTCGCCCTAAGATGATGTTTTTCGAGGACTGTGATGGGGCCTGTCGGAACAGAATTGTAGACTGAAAAGTCGTTCCACTAGAGGTCTATTCTAGTGAGAAACAAGCATATCCTTAAGTAAACTCAGACATTTGGGTCGAACTATCTGTTGACTGTTATTGTCAGGTCAGCTATTTCGAGACCATTAGGAAGTTTAGCCTCGATGACTATTCCCGACAGATAGACGAGACTCACCCGAATACATTATCTCCATCCGAAACTAGGGTTGGCGACCGCGACGGTCAAGAACTCAGCACTTCATACGTTGAGAGATGCCGACCGCTACCGGATCTTTTACTCAGTTTGTTAAATAAGGGCGACATTCCTCCTCTTCTTGAATTCGCCAAGAAACACGTTGGAAACACCTAGCCTTCTAGTGAGAGGTCTCAGCGATAGTCACCAGTGAAATTACAACTGAGACCTTATTTATCTGACAATTTTATTGTTCGTAACTGCTCGTACCTTCATGGGTTTGAGGAGTGTCACACCCGATTCTATAGCTTTTAGCTGTCTACACATTTGACTGCATGTGTTAGCAAAGATTTCCCTTTTCAAGATTTAGTTGATGTTCACCGCTCGCGCCTTTTGGTTTACGTTCTGCTTTGGACAACACTGTCAATTTGATAAGTCCCTAGGAGTATTAGGCATTTCACGATCTTGGGTCTCACAGGTCTTTGTGTTGTCCTGTGGAAAATATCTTAAGTAGGATTAAAAATGGGCTGCCGGTCAGTCATCTCCATCTCTTGCTGTTAACTAGTCCTTAAAGAGCCGCCTGAGTTGTAAAAGCGTTTTGTTTGTGTACTGGCCGTAGCAAATGCTATAAGTCGGATTGCAACTTGTATTTGGCCAGAAAATCAATTTAGTGCCGGAACCCCACACAATCCATTTGGTAGTGGGCGAGGTTTTCAGACTCCAGCAATGTCCTGAAGCTCATCGACCCCATAAGGTTTCATCATCATCATCGATAGCATGACATCACACAATCCATTTGGTAGTGGACGAGGTTTTCAGACGCCGGGCAGGTCCTGAAACTTATCGACCCCATAAGGCTTCAGTGAAAACAATCTGAAATAATGAACTTTTGCGGCGTGATGATTAGGCTACACTTGATGGAGGAATGACATAGTCAGAAGTTGTCGGTAGCCTGACTTCCAGGGCTTAGTTGTGTAAGAGATCATTTTTGTTCAGTCTTTTAATGGATCTGCTTTCAGTTTCTATCTATGAAGTGTCATTCGGCCATATCCTCTAGTTTTGTTCATAATCGGCTGCTCTCCATTATGATTTGAGGGATATTTGGTCCAAAAAGCAGAAATTTCACATCCTCGAAACTGTGTATTTTGGTGCCAATATCTGTGCGCGAAGGAATGATATATTAAGGCTCCAGATCGGCGTTTCCCGAATTTCAGTGAGGGCAGCTGTCGACTTTCAGGAGGGTTTGATTTAACGAAGGAGAGGAAACACCGGACCACTTGGCTCGAAGACATTTTTATCCGTATCTTGGGCCATGCCCCAGTGGCATGCTTCTAGGAGGGCGATAGTCATCAAGGCTGTTTTCCCCGATTGATAGAGGGAGTTTTCTACGTGTACAATTTAACCGAAGGGCAAACGTGTTATGTTATAAATAGGCGTTACTTCTAAAAATCCGCGCACGGGTATTATTTTCCGCACATGAGGTGCGTGCACGGCCGGTTGAAAAAATGTTAATTGCATGGCGGGGCTCCGTAAGTTGAATGCCGTGATAATCAGGGATCTCAGCAAATTCTGTGTAGGTAGTTTAAGTTGATTGGATGACATGGCATTGAGGAGATTCAACAAACATTCACTGAGTTAAGAAATGTGTTTGGCTCGACAGTCATTTGGGCAGAGAATTCTAGCGCTACATGGGAATACTGAGTAGTTAACGAGAGGATGCTGCATAAATCCAAAAATGTTCAAGAAATTTCTAGCGTGCTACAGAAATGGTAGCAGAGTTGGAGGTGTACTACCCAAAAACTTGAAACTCTTCAGTGCATCCGTTACACTGCGCAAAGTCGTGACCGCTCTGCCGGGTTCTTACCTCACTAATTCATTTTCTAGATGTTAGTTCCGCTGAGAATAACCAGGATAAGGAAAATCCATATTGAATGTTGCGCTTCCATGCTATTGGTCAGCTAGTTTAGTCCAATTTATGCGGATGGCAACTAATACAATGTCAGTATTCCGAACTGTGTTTACAGTAGTGACCCAAAATTAATACTTTGGCGTTTTATTCGTAATGCACTACTCATAAGGTTGCTGAAAATTCTTCGACAGCCCACAACCGGTTTCGCCCTTCCACTTCGGGCTCATCAGGTAGGCGTAGTCCCCGAGTTTCCGTCAACCTTTTGTTCTACTTGAACCCCAATTGGACTGTTTTTCGAGAAATACACTCATCTGCAAATCAATTTGGTTTTTGCGAGAGACTCACCTGGAACCCAGCTGAATCTCTCGTTTGTGATGATTTCAGGCGTTTTGTTTTCTCCACCTACGTTTTACTCCGACTAGCGTTTAGTTATGTGTGAAAAAATTGACTATACATCCTGGCTACTTTTTTTGAAAGACTCCAGATTGAAAGGTAACTGAGTTATTCATGGAGGAACGATTTAAATTTAATAACACTACTCCTAGCGCATTTTGTTCCCCTTTTCACTTGTTCTTTCCTATTACATGCAACCAGCTGTGTGATCAACTGGCCATCTACTCTTAAATTATGAAATGTGTCACATTTGCCAGACAGTGCAGCTTCGCTCGTGGTCAGCACTACTGAAGGTGAAAGCCATATGGTGGTTGCCCATGCGGTCGAGAAGGCGTCTAGAGTTACACACGAAAACAACGCATGAGGTCCATTGAGGGTGGACGGATATCACAGTTTTACCGGATTGTTTTCTAGCTCCATTTCAATATGAAACAGTCGAAATTTGGCACACACTTACTCTGTCCCAAAGTGCCATTCTGGGTTCGGAAAAAGTGCGAAGTCCTTTCCTAGCTCCTTAACTTTGATCACTGACTTGCATTCGGCGCGCGCAATACACACTGATTCAGACGGCGATAGTCAAAATTGCTCTGTTATTGGGTTGCATGTGCACTAATTGATGAGTCTAACTTTGGACATGAGCAGCGTAATTGTTCCATCGGTAGCCATTACTTGCAAAGGATTATACGTAGTTGCTCAGTTGGTTGTTGATCTGTTTGCCGAGCTTGGCAGTTGACCTGCAAACATTTCCTCATCAGTCGAGGAGACGACATCAGTGCGCGTTTAAGTGTTTGTTCTCTTTCGTTATTAGCGGAACTGATCGAGAATTTCAAGAAACATACCACTCTAGGGCAGAAAATCAAGAAACTCAAATCATGTGCAGCAGTGCAAATTAGAAATGCCTGAGGGGTGTAAGCAACTAGACCAAAAACATTGTGAATGCGGACAGGTCCCTCGGCATGGATTTAGCGGCATGGGGGTTTCAGGCATATATTTTGATGTCCTTATGGAAAGCTTTCTTGTTCAGACATTCCATATAACTAAGTCTGATGTTGGCATGGTTAAACAGCACAAGCGGAGATTCACAGAGCCCACGTGATTTTTGTTCAGGAAACCACTTGTCTGGCAGATAAGCATCGTCTGGTTAATACAGTCGAAATGTGGTGGCTGATCGCAGACATTTTTGGGGCCGAGAAATTAAAAAAATATTCCTTCATGGCAGCAACTTGGTGCATATCGCTGAAATAACCAGTTTATTATTCTTTTCATTTTGTTGCATTTATTCTACCTGGTTCATTTATCACTTGGTATTTGAACCATTCTTCACGGAAACAAAGGTGTAAGCCATTCAGTGCTGTGTGGGTCGCAGTTACGGTACCCGCCTCTAGCCAACACAGGGTATTTTCCGGGTGTACTGAATTACGACTTTTCGAAGAATTTTCCACACTGGTCAGAAACTTCGTTATAAGGCAGTTGATCCATTCCGATGATTCTACCTAACCCTTAGTAATTTTGGATACTCGCGACTCTAGGACAAGAATATCATTAAATCTGCCCGGAAGTACCTCGCCATACCTTTGTCTTTAGTTTGACGAGTGAACACACAGCGCCAGAAATGTATCTTTTAACGGCATAATGCGTCTAAATTAATTCGATTCGCTTGACGCGGCACGCCTTTGTGCCGTTTGATGATCCGTCCTTGGCCACACCTTTTTGTTTGACTTTCATTTTGACGATTTATATCCTTTATTCCGGACATGCGTATCTAATTGTCGATGGCGGCTGGCGTAAGGGCGTGTCATATTTCTACGTTTTTAATGGGCTGTTCATTCCGGTAGTGGTGGTGATCCATTTACGCCTTTCTGCCAATTTTATTTACCTGTGTCCTATTTAACTACATCGGACGTGTACTGGGTATGTCGGCACAGAAAGGTTGATTATCGACGAGTGGAGCGGCAATTTTCTGGTCGTCTGTCGCAATATGTGCACCACTGTTCGTGATTCCGGTTGTTCTTAGCAGTTAGATAGCCATTAACTCCGGCAGAATTGTGTCGGAAGATTCTAATCGGTGACGTAGGGACAGTTACTTGTGTAGTGCCGAGAGAACCAGACAAAAACTGAGATTTCTTGTTTATTACATAGTGGATTACCTGATGTGTAACCTTCGAAAACAGTTCTGAATAACCAATTTTGTTGATTTCGAAGGTCACTGAAAATTTTCTTTCGTGAGGTTGAGTTAGGTGCCTTCTCACTCAGTATTAGCATATTTAGTAAACTTTGTGTAACTTTTGTCTTTAATTTATTACCTGGCAATTGAGAGTAAACTGGTCTGGAAAATTGGCACTAAGATTTGGCCAATTAAAAACAAACGATCGACTTTCTGGTAATCTGGTATTCTTAGTGCATATCACGGTAATACAGTGATCCTTCATTAAGGACAACACTCATGGTAAGGACCAGAATCGTCCGAAAGTATGGGAAATTCCCTTGGATTTGGACGTGATCTTCTGAGTCATCAATAAAGTTCAATACAGCGGTGCTCCAGCTGAAATGGAAGGAAGAGAAACAAATTGCCCGGCCTCTCACACTTGTCGTGTGTGTTGCTTCCAATAAAGACTTTCCGACAACAACGTAGTTTATGAGCCCTGGTTTAGACTTGAGCGAAACGGTTGCTTGAACATCCATTAAAAAAGAGGAATTTTGCTACTCGATAATGGGCAAGGGACTTGTTCCTGCACTCCAGGCACTTTCGTTGAATCTGTGTACTTTAGCGTTTTCGATTTTCCGGTGAATTTCCTCTGATTCGTCGACCTATACTGATTAGGGGTAACTGCCTTTGCTTATGTCCTTGCAAATGTCTTGGTACTATATGGGGTCGCACTTTGTTAAGATCGCCCCACTGCGCTCAAACCGGGGGTACGACATCAACGCATCTCTGTTTATATTAGTCCATGTTGAGATCGGTGAATTTCGGGATCTCCAAAACCAAAGTCGGTCACACTGTGACTCCAGTATTCGATCTCGGCCAGGCGATTGCTACAGCGCGGAAACATCCAACGCAACTTCCATCTATAAAGAAAACGCATAGGATGACGGCATTGAAAACGAGAGACAGGCAACTCTCGACTTAGCTATTATCAGTAAAACACGGGCGGGCATTCTTTCCAAAACCATAGGCATGTGTTTAGACAAGATTAATCATGGACTTCTGACACCATAAAGACCTAAAACCGAAGAGCTATCCGACGCGTATATAGCAGCATGCTTTATCCTCGTGAATCCGAAAAATTCCGAACACATTTTTCATTCTGTTCCACGATAAGTTGGCGATTTATTTCGAGCAAATAAAATAAAGCACATTTATTCGTCTCTGACCCTTTTCGCAGTGCAGCCGTGAAGGGAGACATTGGAGCTATAAGAGACTGTGCGCTTTTGCGCTTCCTAGATAGATGCGCTTCTGAGATAAACGTGATTTTAGCCAGCCCCGAAATGGCGCGCTTCTCGAGGAGTATTGTACACTCACTAAGGAATCCAGCTTTTTCCTTCCAGCACTGGTCCTTTCTGTACTTCGCACACCTGAGACTAGTGATTCCACCAGACCCTGTTCGCCATAACCCTCAAATGCGAAATCATAGTGATTGATGGTTGTTGGCAAAGTTCCGGCCAACGTCAGATCCAAAACCTGTGACTGCAAGCTAGAACAGCGGAGATTTACGGTCTTACAATACTCTAGAGATTTGCCCGTTGATGTTATCCAAATGCCGCGCGCGTGGAACCAAAGTGATAATGTTATTTTACTTGGTGTTCAGAATCATTTGTTTGAGCTGCGTGGTGTACCTCATTCAATTTTGCTTCCCAGCATGGAAAGAATTTGCTACAATGGCAAATGCATCTGTGTGAATTGAGATTGAATTTTGTTTCAACCCTCACATTCTCCGGATCACTTAACCGAATTTTTCTTCCAGGGAATTTGTTTTTTTTCAATCATTCTCAAAAGCTTGAGTTCTAATAAGGAGCCAGATTTCAAGTGGAGCATAAATCTTAGGCAATAATCTTACGGTTGTAGCACCCTTTTGGTGCATGTCTACCATGTCACCCTACATGAAGAACCAAGGCTGAGGTACTGTCAGATTGTTCCAGCTTAGACAAAACTAGTCCGGAGGCCGAGCTTGGAATCGAACTACGTACCTTTTGTTAGGTGAGAACCCGCCTTAGCCGCTGGTTTGTCTCGAGCAAGGCTTTCTTTCCTCATGGTTATATGGCAGTTTTGCACCAAGAGGTATTACTGTCAACGATTGTGAATGATGCTACAGATGTTAGCGGATTGCAGTTCGACACGTGTCTTGATATTGGTGTGAAATTGTCTGCTGTTGGACTTTCTCATCCTTGTGACTGGCAACATAACTGTGAACACATAATGCCTCCTCGCCGCCTAAGTCGGGACTGCGAAATACGTTCAAGATATATGTGGTCAGCGTCATGTCACTTATGGTTTGCTTTTGGGGTCACAGACAATTACCTCGGCGAGTTTTAATTTATCTGACCTCGGATACTTGATAAAGCAGTTGCAAGAGCGCCTTCGAAGTGAATGAAAATAACCTCAGTGTAAGGTACAAGGCTGATCGGAACAAAGCCAGTTCATGAAATGAGAAAAATGCCTTGTTGGGGTCTGTGTTGCACGTAAACAGTCCTTATGATCCTTTCGGAAAAGTTCGTTCGGCAGACCGAGACGACTAACCGTTTTTCGTGCAACGTTGCTGCAGTTGGTATAAACAAAATTTTTTTGGCCTATACGAGTGTAGAGATTCTCCACTGTTCCCGACACTCCAAAGCTGGTTATAAAACTCCTCATACTGAAGATCTGTCAGTTCACTGTTTTTGCGAAGTCGAAAAGCGGTTGTACGCGGGGCGGGGGTGGGGAGTTAAAACGAGGCCATCGAAAAACTGACCAGTGTATTAGATCACAGAGAGCATTTTCAACACATTAAAACGTCCTATTACATTCAAGCAGTTGCCTTTATCCTCTGTTTGTTTGTGAAAACAGATTCAACTTCACGAGAAATACACTCATTTGCATATCAATTTGGTTTCTGCGAGAGACTCACCTGGAACCCAGCTGAATCTCCCGTTTGTGATGAAAACAGTCCAATTTGGGTCCAAGTAGAACATAAGGTTGACGGAAACTCGGGGACTGCGCCTACCTGATGAGCCCCAAGAAGGGCGAAACCGGTCGTGGGCTGTCGAAGAATTTTCAGAAACCTTACGAGTAGTGCATTACGTAGATTCAACTTCACTTTTCGTAGAACCAATCTGTGTGAGAAATCGTTTCTGGGGACCTTATTTTCAATCAACAAGGTAGAAGATGCTATGAAGGTAACGTGACCACAACCAGTTGTAAAGTTGGAATATATGCATGGCTCGGGTGGCCTTGTAGATGAGATAATGGGCCAGCCATTCGACGACCAGGTTTCGAACTCCGTATGAGTGTCTTCAAATTGGCTCTCGGTCCTCACCTTTCAGGATTCCAGTGAAGGTAGATTGTCTACCTCTGTAAACTAATACTGCGTACACAGTTTGCTATATGGGAATCCTATGGGCCACTTACTTACCTACGCCCAGCACATCTGAGCTTGTCTGTTAGTGTTTCCATATTAGGTGACGTTTCGTCTTGCCATCAGCTTACTTTACAATAGGGATGATATCTGCCGAACAGTGGTTTACGTTGTCGCTACATCCAACGGGATTTAGTGATGTAGAGCAAAACAGTCAACCAATCCTCGGATTTTTTTGTGCTACGGAAGCTGCTTGACGTTAACTGTGTATTCGTACGCGATAAAATCACGGACTTGGACAGCAACTGAATTTGAGCGGACTGACTTTTGTGACGTAGTTGGAAGGCACAAACCAAAATGTTCTTGCACAGGTATTGGTTAATGATGTTTTAAACGTAACAAGAAACCTTCGCATAAAGTCTTGCAGGTTTGGCGACAGAAATGTTCACTTCAATCCTCCATGCCAGTCTAAGCCTCATTGTATTGACAGTCGGTTTTTTCTCATACAAAATCAGTCACATTTCAGGTGTAGGTGGTTGGGGGATATTGTAGAATGCACCCTCACATGACTCTCGTTTGAACAATGGTCCTCCCGTCCTGGCGCAATCATTCTGACGAGTCCACACCAAAGGGGTGGAAACACTGGGCCGGAGTCATATTTTACGGGGATCGGAGATTAAATCTACTGAGGAATGAAAGCAGCAGGACGAGGTGATGTGCGTGCGATGCACCTTGTCAGAGTGAATGCTGTCAGGCTTGATAGAAAGGAGACAGAAGTTCGTGTATTGCGGCGCATCACACCATTTCTCAAGATTTCTAGTAGCGAACGAAAGGTTAACAATCATTTGACACTGAGCATCCTCACGATTATTCATTACTCTGTTTATTGTCGATCGATTAAACAAAATTGAGCGCCCCGGATGCAGTAGTGATCAAGAAACGACAAAGTTTACCCAAACGCCATGCACCTCCCTTCTACTCGACAATTCTGATAAATGTTGCGGCTCCAGAAAGTCGCAAAATGGAATCCCCACGAACTTAGGTGACTACGACCACCCCGAACCATCATCTGGCGTTAGACCCTCAAACAGACGGGTATTTCGAAACTGACCGCGGAAAGGTAAACGTTCGACTGGATCCCGAAAAGCTTAGTTTAGCTGGCGCTTTCGTTTTACAGGGAATGAGCGTATTGGCGTAGATGAGCCAGGCATGTGATGGTTTGATTAGGTTTCCGGTCGTTATTTCTGGAATACACATTCTCGTTCCAGCTAGCGAATTCAAAGAATTCAATCCTAACTTAAATAAAATGTTGTTTTTTCTTGTTCATAAACTGTTCATCTGTTGCATCAGCCTTAGTGTATCGTTGGTGCGCGTTCTGCTGTCGCAGTTGTTTATGCCCCATCGATTACGAGTTCTGTTTCCTACACTCCCAGTCTTCGCTTCGTGATTCACTAAGCCAATGTACGTTGTCTAGACTGAGCGATTCCGGTTAGCTCCGATTCGAGTGATTCTTGTGTAGGCTCACTTTTCAGGCAAACAATCGAGATTCAAACCATTATTGGTTGTCATATGAGTGTCTTGTGCATCAGGTATTGTCCATGAAGAAACTCAATCATAGATATCATAATCAGTAGTCCAGCCAGTTGCCAAGTTCATTACACCTTGGGACTAAGAAATCCTTCGTTTAACAAATCGTAGAGTGGTCGCATCCTAGTGCACTGAAAAGATAGTGTTTTGAGGACTAGACATTAGAACTGACGCTTCAACGTACAAAGGGCGCTACTCTCAGGGGTGGACCCCAATCTTTGGAATCGAATCAAATGGCTTGGTCCGAATTCCTCTTGCTATGAGAGACAGATTTTGTTGAACTCTGTTTCAGACAAGTAAATAACTAGCGCAATCGAGAACTGAATCCGGCTTGGCTTGAC
This sequence comes from Clonorchis sinensis, assembly GCA_003604175.2. Lineage (NCBI taxonomy): Eukaryota > Metazoa > Platyhelminthes > Trematoda > Opisthorchiida > Opisthorchiidae > Clonorchis > Clonorchis sinensis. Next base: position 7,833,557 of record CM030373.1, read on the forward strand.
CTGCAAGAAAGTCAAGGGCGACAGAAAAAATTATCAATAGTCTAAATCTAGTACTGTTGCAGACATCATCCTGCCGACTGTTGGTAGTTTAACTTGAATCCCCGAGTACAAACAAGGTGGTTCAGCTCATGACTGTCATTGGTCCGTTTCATTTGCAATTAACACTTCAGTCCTGCCGCTGTTTGGCGTGTTCGTCACCAGAAGGTTACCGACCATCAAGCTTGGAGGATTTCAAGGCACAATCCATGCCCGTATACTGTGAGTTTTCTCATCGCTCTAGCTGAGACAAAAGATACCACGAGATTCCCAAGTGAACTGGGATTTCATGCACTTACGAAATCGTATCAGATAATTCGTTCACGAATGGTGGTTGATTCGACTTTTACTCCCCTGAAAGGACCATTTTTTAAATTATTTCCGGGCATTGTTTTACCACACAGCAGAGCTAATTGTAACATCGGTATATTAAAAATATCTTCCATGAATACATCGACAACTGCTGAAGATCAAACTTTGTCCACTGCAGAGAGTGGAGTCATCCTGGAAAACTAATTCCTCTATAAGTATAATGCTGATATTACTGTTAGCTGACATTGTTTCCTACTGTCTACACAAGTCAAAATTTGCTGGCCGTCGGAAGTTTTTATACGAGACGGATATGAGCTCTGTGAATGAGTGGCGTGGCGTGGCAAATGCAACTGTCAGCTCTTTCCTGTCCGTCGTTTTTGTACTGTCGGTGATAAACTGTCCTGTTTGGAACGCTACAAAGTCAATTACAACAAAATAAATGAATTTTTCTTCAGTGACAAGTGCGCTTCATGATGTCCCCCGAACATTGTCGCCAGCGTTCATTGAATTCTTTGACTTTCTGTGACAATAGTTTGAAAAGTAACTGATCTGCAGGTTACTGAACAGTGTACTCCACGGAAATTGGCTTAACTTACTGAGAACTGCTTTTGTTTGCATTTCAAACTGTCTGCATTTTTGGGTTCCTAAAATAGTCATGGTGACCGGTATGTGCAGTTCTATAATTTCAAGCGGAACATCTACACTTAATCACTCTATAATTGTGAATATTGCAGGTTCCTTCTGAGTAATACGCTCTATCCATGTTTCTAAACAGATGAAACACATGAGCTAAAACGCAAGCTACAATATCTACCGGTCAGTTATATCCGTCTTAGGTCAAGTGCTGTTGTTGAGGTTCAGGATTAAATCTTTTCTACCCCTTTCCTGTTCCATAGAATCCATACATTCCTGCCTGTAGCTGAATGCAGCCTACAAAAGGAAATGTCAGAAATCGCAGTATGAGCTGTGATTTGTCCGCTTATTAGAATCGTAAAAAAATCATTCAGCTGTAGCACCCTTTCGGTGCCTAACTGCCATGCCGCCCGAAGTAAGCACGAGAATCAAGATATGGCCGGGTTGCCCAAGCCTAGACAGGGGAAGTCGAGAGACAGAGGCCGGGTTCGAACCACGGACATTTCGATGAGTAGATTCGCACTCTAACCAACTGACCCATCTCGCTTGCTTATTAGGCCAAATACTCTCTCAAGGAATCAAGCATACGATGTTTAGAGAGGACGCGAATCACGGTTCAGGAAGATACAAAATAAATGGGATACCCTGAGAGTACGTGCTTTAAGATCAGCTTATCTCATCACCCAGTTAGTTAGTCTACTATAGTTCGTGCAACTGGTCCTATATGACATAGCGAGCCCTACCCCTTTATTTTCCTTTACATTTCGGTTGGCAAATCGATTCTCACCCTTTTGGCATTGTAGAATCTGATTAAGAATCAGCCAAGTTGCCGATGACGGAAAATCACAATTGTACAATAATATTAATTGTATGCGATTTCGTGTTTGGAATTCGATCAGTTATTCCGCTGCTCTAGAAACAGACTGATGCTGGATTCCACACTCTTTTTTTGATAGCGATATTTGAAGGAAGCACTCGGGCTGAGGTATTGCCAGATTACCGAAGCCTAGATAGCGGCAGTCGAGACATCCTGGTTGGGTTCGAACCACCGATCTTTCGGCTAGGTGATTTACGCCTCAGTTACTGCGCGATATTGACCTGAATCACGTAGCTTCACGCAGCTCAAACGACTAAGCTGGCGAGAACAGTGAACAATGCAAGCATGCACTAATATCCAGACCCTACTGATTTGTGGAACTGTACATTGCACTTGCACTCAGTGACGCAGCGGATACCAGCGCAATGCGGAGCCGCATTTGAGAGCCCGAAAAACCACTGCAAAATCACTAACCTTTACTCACAGGGGAAAAAGAGATCATTGCTCACCCCGTACAAGTACTCGTAGACTTCTGTGTTTAAATATTCAGATAGAACGCTGCATCAACTTTTCACGGAATGTCACAACTTCATCTTCGCCCAAACACGTCTCGTGGAAAATACTGGAGATCTCAAGATTTAAGCCACATGCTGTTTGACGTCTGTTCCCTTGAACTTGGCCTGCAGAGATTGATATCACAATCTCGGTCAGATGCCTGGGAGCAAATTGTTAACATTTTCAGACAGGAGCTAGACATGTGTATATTAATGACATCCCTGCTGTTTCGCTGGCTTGGGGTCACACTTGTCAGATTCGCAGGTTCCATCTAGTTAACAGGTTATAACTTTAGAGGCGGAGTTCCATGGGCTTAAAAGTGTACGAATTACAGGAATATTTAGTAGTAGAGTGGGGGCGAGATGGCTCGAATTTACTGACCGGAAGGTCCGTGGTTCGAACCCCACCTCTGCCTCTCAACTTCCCCTGTCTAGGCTTGGGCAACCTCTCAGTATCCCAGCCCTTGTACTTCCTTCGGGTCGCATGGCAGCTTGGCACCAAAAGGGCGCTACAGATGAAAGACTTAGTAGTAGAATGTAGGAAAAAACGTGACTCTATGATAGTGCCAATTTCTCATCAGGGCACTAAACAGCATAGTTCTCAGACCACAAAAAATTAGGCGAGTTTTATTTCACGAAACATTCACCTATTATTCTTATTTGTTCTTATTTATTGTGACACTTGGTCGACTCACGGAAATTTTCCACTTCTGATTTCAGTGGCGACCACCTGCAATTCACGACTCCTATCAGATCGCGTCCAGGTTCCAGACACGGCGTTTGAGCATTCAAGCGCTTTCAATCTCCAACACGGTGCTTCAGCAGCAAGGTAACCACTCCGTGTTCTATAGTGGCTTGATTTTATTTTTGTGGACGGCAATAATCCACTTTTAAGCCCACTTCATCGCAGCTTAATCAAAACCACAAAATCACCTCTCCATCAAAAATTTTGGGCCATCAATTTACCAGTTACTTTGAGTTATTGATAAATAAAGTTGGCAGGTCCGTTTGCAGAAAATCGTCAAACCGAGAACAGGAGGCTTTAATTTTCTTTCCAAAAACAAGTTCGTCACTGCCTCTTGTTGTGACAGCATATGTGTGCTTGAATATTCTGATAATTTTGTGGAGAGTTCATCCCGCAAGTGAAGCCAATCCATGCTGAAAAGCCAGCTTTCCCAAATCTCCTCACAACATTCTCATAGTTGTCGTGTTCCTCCCCAAAATATATCCAATCACTTCGTTTTGCTTGCTGGCCTTGAGGCCAATTTCAGTAGCCTGAAGGTCGTACGCATGGTATTACCGGATTCCGGCGAATACTAGCTTGAAAGATCTAATTCTCCGGCGAGCGCCTATGAGAAGCTAAAACTTGTCACTTGCAAACACTGGTTGGTTTGGTTTATTCATGAGGCTTTTCAGGGGACAGCTATTTGACTCGGAACTTTGGTTTTGTGAAGCAGAATTTAGCTTAGGTAGATGAGGATGAGGGAAGCAAAATGCGACGTTAGCGCAGTCACTTCTCGACTCGGCAAACTGCGAATCTTTTTATGACTGTATGTTGAAATAAGCAGTAATCTAGCTACCATGGCGAATTAAAACAAATTTTACCACAATACCAGTTCGACGCAGTTAAGAAGCATTAGCGAAGCCATAGTTAATCCTGCTTCATGCACAAGTGGACGAATATTCTCCAGCTGTGAACACTGAATGTGCCCAATAAGGTAGTTTTCTACCGACTCCTATTGATGCAAAACTAAAAGAACATTCTGTGGGAGCAGTGGACGATAATAGCTTGAAATCCACAACCGACTGGATCCTGATTTCCCACTTTCAAAGCCCCATCGGGGGACATTTCTAGAACTTGATTCCAAGAATTACACGACGCGAACACGACTTGAGCGTTGGCAATTTCAAGAAAATCAGTATAATATGGAACACGGCGCATCCGAGGGAATCTTCATTTTGGGGAATTCTGATGCGTATTCGGCTTGCTGTCAGATTTATGTTAGTGTTGTGGACTAATTACTTGACATTCTGCGTAAGCCTCACGTGATTACCAATGAAAGCGGAATCAATACTGTACAGGTCCTGAATTTTGAGCACCGTGCTACCGATAGTTAAACCAAGGAGGGTTATCTGAAATCCCCACAATGGAACACCGATCCGCTACATCATTTTGGGCAGAAAATCGATATGAGACTCCACAGACTTCCCAGTTTAGTGTCACCATAACCACACGGAATATAAAAATATAAAACACTAGGTCATTGCGACTAATAGGATTTTTCAATGTGCGCACATCTGAGATATGTTTTTAACTAATCATTCGTTCAGAGGGCTGCATGGAAACGTATGAGAATTCTGAACATGCAAATGGAATTACGATTTCACTGAGAGATACTGCAATCTAATCCAAACAATAATATGAACAAATTTCTGAAAAATTGTGCTCCTAGTTTACGTTTGTGTGAAGTTAAACGAAGTACATGGAGGATTCTTCTAAGTAGATGCGGATAGGCAAAGTAAAACACTGTCATCCGCTCGATTATAGCCTAGGACTCTTTGTGATATATTAACACGAATAATCTTTCGGATTGTGCATCGCGCGAGAATCCAAACTAAGCATCCTAATCAGGTAATCGGCGGCTTCTCTGGAACTGATAATTTTTGGATTTACCTGATCCGCTTAGAGAGCGAGATTCAGTCATACCGATAGTTGTCTGGAAGAAAGCTCCATATCTGCATTAGGCACTTGGTGATCGCGATCATGGAAAGTAATGGATTAATGATGCTACTTGTAAAATAATCAGACAGTAATCCAGTGGTTGCAGAAAGATTTTTTTTCCAAATGGAAACAAGCTGAGTGAAAGGCTAAGTGATTCTGATGTGCCTTTGTAGAGTTGAACGCTCGTGATATTTTAAATGAAATCTAACGGATTTACTAACCGGGAGCTTCGTGGTTCGAATTCCCTGTCTAAGCTTGGGTAACCTAGGAGTATCCCAGCCCTCGGGCTTCCTTCTGGTAGCATGGCAGTTAGGCACCAAAAAAGTGCTGCAGCTGAACGAACGAATATTTGTCAAGGCTGCGCACAACTAGTTTTGCTAATAACAAAAAGCTTTCAGACATGAAGATTTCTCTTCAGTTTGACGATGTGTATTTTTTTCTCCAAGTTTCATGGAGGTTTGCCTCCTAATCCAGCTAAGAGCATCTTGATGTTACCACATGATGTTCGACATTTCGACCTTTAGTGGGTATGCATGTTCTAGGAGCGATGCAGCCACCATGCCAATCACCCAATGGTTTGTGTTTTGTTCTGGGCGAAAGAAAACCGGAGAACAAACAACTGGCTGGTTGCCGTGTGAAACATTTTGTGTGATTGACGGTCCTACTAACGGGTATACTGCGCTTAGAAAACTCTGTTATAGCATGTATGTTTCGTAATCCTTCGAACCAGACCCACCTTCCTCGGCACATCACGTGAGAATTGACGGCGGTGTTCGTTTGTAGTTTTCCACACTGAAATCTCCTCCGTGAGACACACCGCATTGTCCTGCCTCCATTCAAACTAACACAGTTATCCTTTCACTTTTTCTGTCCCACATGTGTCGCTCGTTTTGCATTTCGCCGTTTGTTTTTATTACCTTGTTCACACTGGTAGGAGACCTAATGTGAGGTTTTCCTTTACATTCGATGTTTTCACACAAATCTCACGACTCTCAGGGTGGCAGCTGTCCATTTTTGCAACATAGTTTTGAATCACATAAGTTTCGTTTTGCAGTGTGCGACCTAAGACAGTCTTATCTTTCGTTTGCATCAACACTTCGAACTGCTGGAGAATGACGCATAGCCGGTTTGATATGTTATGGGTTGAGTTTTATATCGTTTTCCTAATTTTCAGAGGGTCAGTTAGAGGAGAACTCCAGGTGTCCAGTCTATGTGCGTTTGAAAAAACAAGCGCGCTCTGACTGAGGTGACCACTGGTTAAACATGTAATAAACTACGCGGATAGCTGACATTCTGTGCTCGATTACCGCTTATCACAACAGCAGGCGTGCTAATGTTTCAGTCCCATCGAAATGTTGCTTTGGGTTCAGACTGGTCACAACGAAACGTGTGACGAGCGGCTTATGATGCCATCATAAAATCTTTTCGTTGCAACGTTTTGGACAAAGAACAGTAGGTTAAGAAATTAGGCAAGTTACCTTACACTTACGTACACTTACCTATGCAGAGGAGCTAACGTCATCGGACTGTTTCAAGCAGATTACTGTTGGTCGAATAAATACGCAACATTCTATCGCCACTAATGCAACTGTACTGTTACAAGTTCGCGTTTCATTTATGAATCGCGTAGGCGCCTTTCATTACAGTTTGTATTGTTTGAATCAGTGGATGCTGGAGTGCAATATTCACTAGGATAATAGTTCCATTCAGGTGCCGAACACGTATGTATTTAAGGAACTTTTGCAGTACCTTTCTCATGCAGCATTTGGAAGTGAATACTGTCTTAAAATCTTTCGCCAATTATTGATACAATATTGGAATGGCCGGTCCTTGCATGAAGTTATTTGCTGTCATTCGAGCGACACTTCTATGCCAGTGTGGACCTTTCGAGCCCTTTTGGGAACCAGGTTCGAAAAACGATAATAACAGTCACAAACATTGACAGTAATATGCCGAAACTACATAATGGCGCTTAACTGCCATGAAGATGGTTGAAGGCGGTGGCACCAAGGTACTTTTATCTCTGGCGCTTAACTGCCATGAAAATGGTCGAAGGCGGTGGCACCAAGGTACTTTTATCTGTACGGTCCGTAAATATCTCAGAAGCTTGACCTTACGGCGGAAGTAGTTGAGCAGTCCAAATCTTAAAAAACCTGGGGAACCAGCAGGTTTTGTTTCCACTTACCCAATCTGTTAGGAGGGACTCTTGTGATGCAGAATGAGTATGCTTCAGTGCAGACTACTCAGTAACTGAACTACACAAACCACTGTAACACAATAAGGTTTAGTCTGCTCGCGAGAAACTGAATACCATAGACTGTACTGTTGTAGGTGAGAAGAATGTCATTGATCACCAGCGCAAGTGACATTTGTGCCTGATTGATGGACAGTTTTAGAAACTTGACGGGCAGCTGGACGAACTGCACCGTTTCGTAGTTTTTCTTCAGCTAGCTCCAGTGGGACGCTTTGCAAAATTACCACAACAGATTAAGTTGGTAATGACAGGGGTCTAAAGTGAATATCAGCTGAATCTTTTGCCCACAACGATCACTAACTGTACCTGGTCCACAAGGAACACTTCACGCTTCAGCTGGGGGGGGGTATTTAAGAAGGCCACGCATTCGTCCATAGTCTTACCCATGAGGCAGCTCAGTACCGTTTCCACACTTCTTTAAGCTCAGTAGGATATGGTCGCCTCGAAGTTTCCATCCGTCCTACTTCTTGCTTCTACAGGAGTTTTTATTTAAGTGGAGTCACACTCATGTGCAAACGACAGCACAAATGAAAAAACAACAACGGATATTCGGCTGAAACTTTCCTTAGCACTGACGTGATTTTTGATGATTGTATAGATTCACACTTTGTTAGAACTACACTTTGTTAAGGTTTGTAGAAAGATACTTTTTGTGCCTACCTCATGACCAGAAAAAAGTACGAAAATTGCGTCGGGCAGTTGATGTGTTTCGGTCAAACTTATGGATAGCGTTATGCAATGTTGTTAATTCTGAGATACTTTGATAGTTATATATATAACGAATCAAGACCGTTGGAGTATCTAAAATTGTTGCGCCGTGTACTGCGCATGTGAAAACAGTGCCTACTATGGAGAACGCTGTTTTCCATTCAAGAGCCTTACTGGCGAAAGGCTGGCGGAAGACGAGCTATGCTACCAGGACACAAGTGCGGCCAAACTGCGTGGTGCAGGATCTGTGCGTCTACTTGGGTCCACTTTATTTTCCTTGCCCTTCGTCTGGAATGTCGCAAGATACGGTATACAACTGATTCGAGTGGGGATATCGTTTACACTTTCTAGAACAAATTGCCAACCGAGGTTGTTCTTACAAATACCTTGGGGTGAATTATATTGGGTAAGATTCACAAGGTTCCGTCGAGTGTATCTATCTGCAAGAGGTTTGCCAAATGCATCTAGGTCACTGTTGCTCAAACGTGTAAAATGCTTGTTTTTGGATTTCCCCAAGGACAAAGGGCTTTATTGCACCAAGCACCCGCCATTCTTTATACCCATTACCAAATCGGCGTTTCACTATGGTTATGTGATGACATAACACTGGTGTTGGTCTATTGTCGCCGATGGCTCGGATTATTCAACCATAATAACACTGGGGTTTAACCCTCAATGTGCAGTCACGCAATCTTACGGAAAGGGTGGAGCTTCCTATTTGTTATGATAAAACCTCAGAAAAGCATCTGGTTATTTTGTTTACAACGATTTTTTTTAATTTTCTTTTTGACGTGGAGTCTATGCAATCCAAATAAGGCGTAATTTCATCAAAATGAGTAAGATCAGATGAACGAAAATTACTTCCTGGGTTACATTTTGCATGCCACTGCTCGTAAAGTTGGTGAAGATTTTGACAGTCAGCTAGCCATTCTTTGGGCTCCTCCCGGTAGGTCCTATTTGATTGGCAGAATTGCAAACTAATTCGGTGTCATGTCCACAAGGGATCCATTTGAACTTCTTTGGAGTTCACCGTTAATACAGACTTAGTTCACAAGTTACTGCTCAATTAGTGAGTTGACTAACGCATCCGGCTCAGCCAAATGTGGAGATGCAGTTCCAGCCTAGAAAGAAAATCACTGAGCTAAATAACCCGAGCAATGACCACTCAGTGCATGTACCGGGATTTGAAGATAGTCATACTAAGGATACCTTTCAGCTACAGAGTACAGTAGGGAAATGAAAACATTTCTTCAGAGTGACACGGAAGTTTCACGTTTAGCGAGGATAGTCGCGGAGTGTAGCTCATACTTCAGAGCAAAAATGCGGTTCTGCTCAAGAAAGACAGACTCCAGGGACCAACTAGGGGTAGGTGAACCTCCCGAAGGAGATGCAATGATAAACTTTTTTTTCAAAAGAAAATTTCATATCAATGATGCCACACCATTGTTTCCAGTGTTAGTTATTGTTGAAGAAGTAATAGAACTATTACGACCAAACTGTGTGTTTGTGCAGACGGTCACTGGATTTTATCCACTCGTCTCGATTAAGTAGTTTTGTGGCCTAACAGATATCGATTTCCATTAATTTGTGGTGGGAGTTCCCCTTGAATTTTACAAGAGTTGATCTAATTTGATGAAGATCCCTCCGAACGCATGTTATATGTCCCTATCAAGCAGTAGTCGTTAGATTTCAACTCCCTTTTGATATTGTGATTCATTAGGCTGGTATTGGTAATATCGATCACGAAAAAATGGTTATTTCTTGACAGAGCTTCTCACAACTTCATTCTGGGACCACTTGCCCGGCAACTACCAGATCTTCCATAGATAACAGTAACAAGTTACATAGACAATCTAGATAATCTGTAATCACCCGGTTGTTCTGCCTTAGTCAATGGCTAGGCTGGACAAAGCCCATTCCTTGTGCCGTACCTACCTTCGAAATTTCAGACATTTTCTTTCGTTACTCACAGATTACTTCTGAGTAGTAACTCGACGGCTAGAACAACAACACGAAACAACAGGCTGTAGAGTACACGTGTCGATGCGTTTTACAAACAACTTGTAGATTGTAAAATTAGCTTGTTAAAAACATACCCAATACACGAATTATTCATTGCCCATTAATAGCTTAATGCGCAGGTGAATTCGGGCACTGCCTCACTGATAGCCAAAGTACGCAGTATCTTCTTCTGTTATGGGAGCAATACGTTTTCCAATATTCGCAGCCGACCTTCAAAGAATATCAGTTTATCCGGTGCCGTCGGTCGCTGATTTAATCTTTATTTCGGTACCATGCCTCCAGACGACTGACTGATTCCCGGGCCGACCAAACACGGTTGCGAAACCCAATCTTGCAACTGAAAGCTGTCAGGAGCATCTGAACGGATACAGCTCATTAATTCTTGTTCTCTTCTGAGTGGATATTTATCCAGAAGTTAACAAAAGTTTGGCCTTTGATTCGAGCGGTGAACTGGTCTCTCTCTCTCTAAAATTTGTCACAGGCTTTGTTCTTTTATGAGGATGGACTACCAAAAAAAGTATCCGATTGATGATCACCCGATAGTTATTGATGTGCGACTCATAGTGCATTGTTAAGCCTGTACTTGTGGCATAACTTGCTGCTTCTTTTGTCCACGTATATTGTGTCTGCTCGAATTTTAGTCACTGAAGAATCACCATCATCTCACGTAAGACCATCTGTGACGCATGCTGAAGTAAACGGATGTTGGAAAACTGGAATTGAAAGCCAACTGGCTGATCCATTTGGCTTTTCTTAACCTTCCACTTGTTCAAACCTGTGGCGTAGTAAACTACAATCAAGGGTTATTCCTGTGTTATCTTATCATCAGCAGCAGCATCAACAGCCAAGGGTAGCCAGATAAGTAATTGGGATACCATTACGACGATTCCTAAGGTGCGCTTTCAATGTGCGGGGTGATCTACCGTGGATTTGTGTGAAGGATTAAGCACCAGAACAGAATGCTGCCTTGACGCTGCTGGCCTTTGTACTAACCTACCTGTAAGGATCCAAGTGTTCCAATATCGAAACAAGTAGGGTAGCGAATTTTCATAGTTTTATCTGATTCTCTACATTGCACCTTACCTGGTAGGGTCCAAGATTTAAGTGCTGCCGTTCTGCACTACGTCTCAACATTCAGCGCCTCAAATGCGGCACACACTGGGAGCTTGGGTGCATTCGTTATTTGCTGACCTGAACGCCAGGCTTGCCAGATGATTTGGTAATTTTTCTTCACCAATAAGAAGAATTCGCGATGATCGGGAACAAAATGTTTACAATTCACTGGCGAAAAGCCATCACCCACTCACCGCCTCCCTCGTAATCTTTTGAGTGCCATTATTTTGTGCTATCTGGATGACGTTGGTACTCGGCTAAAGCCTAAGTAAACCATAACAGCTGCATAAATTGAATAACCTCTCAAGCTTGTTTACGGTAGCGTTAGGGTTGACTTGTTCTGGCAACCTACTTTGAAAACAGAGTAGCACTTTTCAAGAGTTGCGCAAAGGGGATATAAAGGAATGTTTATCACGGGATATTCCGCTTGATTTTTCCCACAAGCCATCATGTTGTCTTCAAAGTCCTACTGGGCGACAGACTGGGCTAACAGACTATCGGGGAGTGCGCCTGCCTGATAAGCCCCAAGACAGGTGAAACCTGTCGTGGACTGTCGAAATGTTTTCAGCAACCTTATGAGTAGTATATTATAGTATATTACACTACTGACATTCTTATAATATCGAGACGGGTATGATTCCTTTGGCCTATTCCATTCTTCGTTTCGAATCCCTCACTTTAACCTATTTATATCATTTCATTTCCCATTTCATGCTCCCGCATGACAATCGGAAAAAGTGGCCATTATCTACCATGTCTATCTCGTATGAATCAAAATCTTGTTGAATCCATCGGTCCGTGTCACGAACACAGCCGCTCCGTGTTGGACAACTTGGTCGACAAGAAGTAGGCAACCAAGACAAAGCCATCTATTTCCGCTCAAAACGGCGACCAGGCTGTGTTTTGATTGTCTGTCATTGTATGTACAAAAACATAAGACAGCCTTTTTGATTGCGACACAACTAGTTGGTCGACAAGCAAATTTTTATTTCTCCCTACATCATGGCAGTTAACAGATCGTGCTGCTTCTTACCAGCCCAATTGAACAGCTGTTCTACTTAGGCTTGTATCTTATTCGCCAACAGTCAATAGGTTGTGCTGTTTCGGAAGATTTGTACACATTTACGGGCGTCCGTGGAGTGCATAGCGCCGTACCCATTGACAACAATAATTTATCTGAATTATGCGGTGAGAAAATGTCACAGTGAAAGAATGCGCGACTTGCATGAATCCCACCGAAAACTTGTCGGTTCGGGTCTTTCAGATGAAAGCGGAGAATTCAGATTGTTCTTCACTCCGTGTGTCAACCAGCATTTTTACTTGTGGATACATACGTCGTCGGCTAGTTTATATGTCGTTAAAACCGCACGAGATATGCACTAAAATAATGCTGCAGCTTTACAAGCAATAGCGCACGGTTTAAACATTTTACAGTGCTTGTTCGTTTGCTCAAATTCCTAGAGGACTGTAGCGTAGCATCGGGAACAAGTAACATGTTTAATTCCCGTTCGGCTCCCAATCAATCGTCCGGTTCGATGGTTAAATGAAATAGTGTTACTCGCAAAACAGACTCGTTTGCATATTCGGTTGAACAATATCTCAAACGAAAGATTCATCTGGGATTCAGATGAGAACCAGATTCGCGTGTAAATGAGTGTCATTTGTGAAGTTCGATAATTTGGTTCAAATAGGACATCGAGTTGAAGAAAACTTGGAAACAGCGTCCACCTGGGAGGCCTTGAGAACAGCAAATCCAGCTGTCGGCTTTCGAGGATCTTCAGCAAACTCGATTAGTTTCCTTCGAGATAGCGTTACATTCAAATGTCATGTTTCAAAACACCTGTTCTGGGGTACGAAAATTTCCGCCATTGTCATCTTCATCGTACAAAACGCTGAATTTTGCTTCAAGCATCCTTGAACCAATCGCTTGAGATATCGTGAAGCTACATTCAGACCGGAATATTTTCCTCATATTTTGCGTGAAACCCCAATAAGCTGTCAAAAACACTCCAGAGTAATTTGGTGTAGGACTGTTCTTGAGACACAAAATAGGCCCAAATGTATCAGAAATAATTCCTCCGTTTGTGTATCCCCGTTTTTCAGCTTGCATTTGTTGCTGCCAAACGCTGGCCGCCCTAAGAGTTGTGATGACAAGCTATTTGATATAGATTTTAACAAAAAAAAGTGTTTTGCGTAAGTCGTGTTTAATGGAAAAGAAAATCCTCCGGAATAATCTTGTCATGATTTTGTTCAAACCAATTTTGATCATTGTGTTTGCCATCGATCATAAAAAATTAGAACCACAATAATTCAGCCCTCAGAGCCTGTAGCGCAAAATTTTCAGTAGATATCAGTGAGTGGTCTGAATGTACATCAGTAATGTTAGACGACCTTCATTCTCATGAACTTTACCCTACGGAAGTCTTCAAGCCCAAATCCTTCGGTTTTGTTCGTGGTCACTGACGCCTCAGTAAACATCCTCGCTGCGCAGAACGATTCAACAAGAGCGTCCACCGAATGTCAAGGTAACCGCCAAACTGACTGATGGCTATCATCAATGTTTGTTTGTGTTTGTAGGCCTCCATGATCGTGTGGCGGACTTGGTCAAAGGTCACGTTGCCCTTTGTGAATCACACGTTCTCGTGTCTGTAACATGCGCAGCGGGATGAGAAATGTGTTTGGTCTACGATGCTGATTGTACTTTTGTTGGGTCATCGTTAACAAAGGATGCGTCCGAGAAGAAATTCTGGATTGTCTCCGATTGGGATTACTACGAGCCCGGGTGACCGCAGCTGTCGGACACGTGCTCTATGGATTAAAACATTCGTTTGATTTCCCGAGAATAAAGTCGTTTTAGAGTTTGATGCAGTCATCTTGTGGCATAGCGTTTCCAAATTAAAGTTAGGCTACCATAAAAGTGCTAGATGAATGGAAGAACTGGGAATCAAGGCAGCAGGCTATTTAGAATCCGCTCGAATGCAGGTAACTTTGAGATCATATATATATATATGTATATATATATATATATAAGAAATGCTCGAAATGAAGCTCAGGGTGGAGGCTGACCCATTCATGCATAAGGCAAGCCTACTTTGAAAGATTATCGTGTTTATGCCACAGAATTATCAAACTTTTCCTAGATGGGCTAGTGTAGGTGATCGGCATGTACTGCAAAGTACTTGTTCGTCTTTACATCAGTACTGGTAGTCATTTGCTGCAAGGAACCGTGAGATTGCTACTGAATCTTGTGTTGTATATCCTTCACCAAACAGCTGGAACATTCGGGCGAGGTGGCTCAATGGTTAGAGCGCGAATTTACTGATCGGAAGGTTCGTGGTTCGAATCCGATCTTTGCAACTCGACTCCCCCTGTATAGGCCTGGGCAACCTGGCAGTATCCCAGCCCTCGTGCTTCCTTCTGGCGGTAGGCACCGAAAGGTTGCTACAGCTGAACAATGGGATTGTTTGATTGGATTGGTATATTCCAAATTTGGACATTCTCTGACCACTGGTTGAAACATTTGGTCATTTACAACATTTGCTTTGGTTTGCTTCCTTTCTTTCAGAGATGATCCATCTGACGTGAGTTTGCAAGAACGCGCCTGGTGTCCAGATGCAGTGATCCACACAGAATTGCGAGAGTTTATCCAAATTGACTTGGGACGCCAAAGTGTCATCAAACTTATCATTACCAAAGGACGTGTGGCGCAGAGCAAAGTACGTGTCACTTCCTCGAGAGAATAATGGACTACACTTCATATTATTTATGGTCTGATTATATAACATCCCTTTGCTTTATGGCTCGCCGGTCTGAAAATGCTGCGACAAGCTGCCAGCAAGCAGTAACCGGATTTTTTCTCTA
Organism: Clonorchis sinensis; assembly: GCA_003604175.2. Taxonomy (NCBI): domain Eukaryota; kingdom Metazoa; phylum Platyhelminthes; class Trematoda; order Opisthorchiida; family Opisthorchiidae; genus Clonorchis; species Clonorchis sinensis. Next base: position 7,848,589 of record CM030373.1, read on the forward strand.
CTTCTGAATGCAACTGACTGAACTCTTGTCTCTCACTTGTAGGGAAACATTGATCATAAGATGAACCGAAACGTTGACTAAACGCTATCGGATCATTTGTGCTTGTTACCCATATTCAGTTGAACCAGCGTCGAAATCGTTTGCGAAGTTGAAGTGATCGGAGACAACAGTGGATTCATTGTAATGAATCGACTCTCACTCTAGGATCATTCACATTTGTGGATTGTGATTTTTACTGCCATCAACTGTAAGGAACTGTTCTTACAGTCATGCATTCTGCTGTTCCGACACGCCACACCTAGCCAATTACTCATGCTAAAAGTGTGTTGAATCCCAACGTTGACGATCATCCAGTGATTTACGGCAATGATAGTACAGTTCTGCTGTTTTGATTAATGGCAACTTTGCCCCTCATCGGAAGGTGCAGTGCCTGCAGACTTCTAGGTACATTTGCTTTCTTGGAATTTAAACAACCATTTGGCGCCAATGACTGTCAAAGAAGGTAACATGAACTGTCTTGCTTATAAAAAAACCTCTGCTGTGGATTTATCAAATCAAGTGTATGATTGATCAAATGTACACTGCTACTAGGTGATCCGGGATTTTGAGATTCATCCGGTTCAGCCAAGTGGGGCGGGGAACTTTGTGAAAGTTACTCCCGCCGCTGATCCGTCAACCGGTTCACTTGTACTCTGCAAGTTTTTCATTCTGTCACCTACAGTGAATCTAACCGGGCAAATCTGACCGGAACAAGGCCACATGCTGGTCTGTCCCAATCACAACAGTCGTCAGTTTTTGACGAGCAGCCTCTTTTGCTTAGCTAAATTTATTATGCCGCTTCGGTTAACGAACTTATGGCTGTTGTGGTTCATGGTGCGTAAACCGAGGTCTACGAACCAAATCCCTGAGCAACTGGTGCGTGAAAGCACTGTAGGTTCCGGGTTTTTGCATGCATAAAAAGGAATAGAGGATTATTTACTGGCGGATTAGGAGGCAGACGAATTTGTGAAAGAAACATATACAATATACTGCAAAACCATGGGAAGTGTAGGAAATCCTGAGACACTGCTAAACGTTCTACTAATCTGTAAATGATTCCACTAGTGATATTTGTTAGTACACGATAACTGTTGGGAAAATACATCCGTAATTGTAATTTTGGAGGCACTGGTTCGGAGATTTCGTTCAGTTTTCACTCTGAGGGGAAGGAACGTTGTAGGTTCAAGTAGAACTATCTTGCAAGTCAGTGCCCGAACAATTATTGTCCATCCGTCTCTGGAGCAGCAGTCCTACGGTAAACGCATAGTGACAAGTTTTTCCAGCGCAATTTTACCCAAACTTACGCGGCTTTGGTTGGATCCAAGTGACTCAGTACATTCGGGATAGTTCTGGCGAAATGGCAACACCTGTCGTCCTCAGCAGACCCAGATTGTTGGGCTAAGACGGCTGTGAACGTTACATGTTTCATACCGACTGGATAAAGCCAATTCTCTGGCAAATACTCGGTGCATGTCTCCCATCCGAATAAAAGATGATATCATTTGAATAGACTGGGTCTTTCTGACCAGCCAGTTCGTAAACCCGTCAGCCGAGAAAAAAACGTCGATATCTTCAGTTTTGTGTGGTTGTCTTCGTCAAAGACACCAACATCAGTTTGATACTGGTGTTTCATCGCCGTACAAAGAGGCTACTATCAACGGATATCTAATGAAATATATATGCTTCCGACAGATCGCTCGATATCCATCTCGACGAACCCAACCGTAATGGCCTCCGCATCACCGAAACCTGGAAGAGATCAAAGGGGGCTCATTTCAATTACACTATTTGCAACTTTGGTCCTTGATTCTCAGAGACCAGATACATCCATGCAGAGGGAATCCATCGTACGAGCAGGAGTTGCTTGTCGCCCTGTTTGCTTCAGTGCGCGAACGTTAAAGGCAACTGAGCAGAACAGCTTTCGGGTTTTGAAAACAGACTTCGGAGTATTTAGGATTGTTACTGATATTGGACAGGCACAGAATCTGTGCACTGGCGTAATGCTTGGCAAACAAAGCGATCAAGCATAATGCTGGGACAACATTCAAAATTGGGTAGGACTGGGTAGAAGAGGGAACAGGCGAAAGTCATGAAGAGAGTTCTCAGTAGTAGCTCGATTTTGCTTACGTGCCTTGCTGTATGCAGCAAGTCAGGCAACCCATGAGACGACTGATGTCTCATGAGAGTATTTTTGGTTGTAAGCACCATGGTTGCAAATACAGTGTGCACAGTATAGTGTAGTTGCACATAGGGTATAAATAACGGCGTTGAGTGACATCGGGCCAGCAGAGGCGTTGGTGTAACATTGACCTTGTTTGGTCAGTATATATGTGCCTATATATATATATATATATATATATATATATATATACTCGGCTGAATGATTAGGTATTCTTTCAGTCACTGAAAACGGGCATATTTACGCAAATATTTTAGCAAGATATGGGTTATACATTTGACGATGCAATTCACAAGTGAACTATCTTGAGATCTCTCATCCTGATGTCCAATCAATATTCTGGTCCTAGTAAGTCTATGGTAGTGCTGATGGTAACGCCTAACGCAGAAACGCATTGCCATGGTTGTCAATGATGGCCGCATAAAGTAACCAGTAATCCGACACAGTCGTGTCGTGCACATACCTAGGCACACCGAAAATTTTCAAACTATATTTGCTTGATTTAGTTATTGCAGGGCATCAGTGCACAGCCACCTGGGTTTGATCATTTCAACTGATAATCATTTTACGTCGTAAAAAAAGACCCACGTGGCACATCATTCTGAATATACGCGAAACTTTATCCTTCGGTATCGCGATTAGGTGCTTGAGAATGGTGGGGCTGTTTAGAGCTTCACTTCCGGGTGTTGCCGCATCAAATCTTATCAACGGAATCGCTTTGAATGATTGAAAAAAAACTTATGAGGCGTTCTGTTAAAGCCTACCTGAAACGGGGCCTGTGGTACTGAGTGAAATGTTGGCCTTCATTTGTGACAGTGATTAGTGAAACGGTGTGTAGCCTAATGGAAAAAGCGAAGTGTTCAGCTGGAAATGTGTTTAAGACCTTGTCACTCCATATTATTCTTTAAAGACCAACAGAAGAAAATGTGTCACATTCTGTTCCACAAAATGGCTAACCCCTTGGTCGAAGTTGCAATTACGTCTTCGATAACGAGCCATAAAACTGATGAAATTACTTTGCTAACCGAAACAGTCAAATTGATCCGATGAGAAATTTTGCTGCCGTTTGTCATATATTGTAAACATCCAATAAAACAGTATCAATTACGTGGATTTCATTAAATGTGGATGACAACGGAAGTTCGTTCAGATTGTTTATTAATTAAGGCAGTTTTCATCATAACTCTCCTACTGGGTGCGCAATCAGTCATAGGCGAACCAAGTATAAAAAGTGTTGGACGGTGTCGGAACGACACACATCTTCATGCGGAATGGACCGATAACAAATACGCCAGTGTTTTCTATCTGTTTATCCGCACTTTGTCCGTCGACCCTCTGGAGCGTTTCTTCAGTATTTTATCAAGTATTTTGAAGTCTACATACGAAAACCCTCAATAAGACCAAATTTATTTAATTACTTGCACGATATTCAAAAGCAACGCCGAACGTCCTATTTGTCCAACTTATCGCTTGTGATGCTCAGTTCTCTATGGCTTCCTACGCACAATGTCTGCATACTTTTGTTGTGTAGCAGGCTAAAATTTAACAACCCTTCTTTGACAGCACGATAAGGACGAAACCATTGTTCGCCCTGTCTATGTCTAAATGGTTGCCTAGTCCTACACCTCCCTGCATGTGTGCATCTACATATGACGTTTCAGAATGTCATCTAATACCGTGGCTTTCCTCAAATACCTTGTAGAGCCCATCGTATTGTCCATCAACCAGATGTTTATTTATTAGTCACCAGCCGTTCACAACTGATATCATAACAATAAACTCTGTTGTGAGCGCGAAACCATTCAGTAAATAGATTCCAAGCGGCTGTCACGGATAGTTTCACTTCGTGGACATCGTATCGGCGACAACAACCAAATAGTTTTAATTCATGTCAACAATGCCATTCAGTGCGTCTTTTCCATCATGAAGTTGTTGGTCTGCGCTTGGTACAGGCACACTTGCATTAAGAAGAACAACGATTGTCTGCCTGTCACAAGTGGCCGTTTGTACAAACGCTCAATGTTCACTTGCTTGCTGGGGATACTAACATATCGCCGAGATGTACAAAGTGTGAAATGCCTGATGATAGAACTATGTGGTTCCCCATCTGTTTAACTCATCAGTGTGAATATTTTATTCAAATTTTGATCACACATTCGTTATACTTTGCCATTTCGTTTTTATGAATATCATTGTGTAAATATGAACGTGCGTTGTTGCAAGCCCCTTGGGAAAACGTCAGTTTGTGAACTGTGCTCTGCAGATTGAGGGATGTCACTGATGATCAATTTGATGTCATTTATATCAGTAAGTTTTACAGTGTTTGTTCAATACGAGCCTGAAACCTGGTTCAGTAAAGTGTTGCTCAGCCGTGTCACGGAAAATAGACTGACTAAAACGTCCAGGATACAATATGGCTTTGTAAATTAACATAAGGACGACGTTGTACACGCATCAGTTGGAAGCAGCTGCTGTGTCTACAGCCGTGTAACCCTTTTGGTCGGTGTGCTACGTACGCACTTTCACGCCACTTTTGGTGATGAAGATCACGGCTCCGGGACAGTCATGTGAGCAGGTGATAACTCCCCATATCATGTTTTATTGAACAGAGGAATGAAAGGACTGTGAGAAAAAGAGTACGACCACTCGGAAAGTAAACTACTGTGGATGCGCCATGAAAACTACACCAGGTATTTGAGACGCTGAAAGCGTGACTGGTGAGGTAAATGTGAGGCGACAGAGCCAGCACGTGATCTTGCTGCGATCAAAGAAAAATCAAAACGAACGGAAGTTAGAATGCCTTTTGTAAACAACATGATTCATGAACATCTGATCCGCCCGTACTCTGGTCTGAGGATCTGTGTCCCTTCTCCACGCAAAGGTGTCCGCGTTGATGATCAGTTGCCCTTAAATTGCTACACGCACCCTGTGATACTTTTTTCAGTTGACTTAGCAAGTCATTTTTGATTGTACTTTTCGCTTATTTCCGTCGGTGACTGATAGTATAAGTGGTGATTCAGCTGGGCACTAAAGATCAAAGGAGAAATTTTTAGCAATCACCGTCTCAGAAATCTTTAGGCGGGTTGCAGCTGAGTTAGCATATTCGTCGAAAATTCCATCTAAAACAGACAGTCGGCCGTACACACAGGGAGCCTATTGAGATTTTGATGTTCTGACTGAGACCTCCACCTGCGTCGAAAACCAGTGTGTCCTGAAAAATCGTCTTTATTGCTAGGAACAGCATATATTACACATATGTAGAATCCCTAAAATCCGCGTTCATACTATGCACTTGTCAGTGACCGATTACAGTGCGTCTGAATTCTGTCAGCATTGTGCTCAAGCATTGTTGACACATACTAGATCATCGCAAGATTTCCATGTAGATTTCTTTGGCGTGTCAAAATGGGGACACCCTGTCGCTCTATGAGTTCCAGAGCCGCAGCGGCTTGCAAAAATGCTTCCAGGCTTCTTTGTAGGGCAGAGACAAGAGAGACATATTGTCATATACTGAAGCCTTTCCTGTGTTTTAACTTCTGCCAACTTTCAGCAACTTTACATGGCAGTGGTTGTTTGCTCTTTCAACTTCAGACAATATCTCAATTCTTGGATTAGGGATATCCCTACTGTGGTGCGGATATCCTTCTTAAAAATAACCGCTGCTCGTTGTCTACCGAATCAACACCCGACTCAACTGGCTACCATCTAATGAATCTTGCCAGGTATTTAAATGTGCATTGGTAAAACAACGTTTGCCGCTGATTGCCATTGCTTGGAGGTCCAGAGTTTATGGTCCCACTCACTTCCTCGGAGATGCTGAGTTTATTCTGTATTCTAATAGTTTCCTTTGTCTAGTTCTCCCACGGATGTTTTTCGGCCCGAGTGCATGCCACTTCTCCCTACGTTTTAACGTTTACCCAGACCGCTTCCAAAAACAATCCCGAATGTTTTTGTTGTTTGCTGTTTATTGTTTACTGATCTTCTCCGCCAAGCGGCTGTGCGACGTCATTTTGTCAAGATCATATTGGTATTTATACTCAAGGGCCACCCCAACTGTCAACAAAAGAATAGAAACGGTGCTAAAAGTGTTTCTGGCTCAATACACCCCTGATTCTCCCATACAGATATGACCGCCATTCATTTAGTCTAGGCATCTGCAGCTGCCGACAATGCTACCGCTGCCGCCGTTATGTATTTTCGATCAGGGGATGTTTCTGTCTAATGTTACTGTCACTGATCCAATTCTTCCATACAAGCAGTTTGTTCGGACGTTCGTGGAGAAATGGGGCTGTGTGACAGGAGGAGGTGGGGGCAGCCAGTCCTCTGGTTACCCCCTGCCTGAGGACGAGACACTGCATTAACTGAGTCACACGTACAGGCGCGTGGATGAATGATGTTTGGCAAGTGTATGAAGCGATGGGGTCGTTGGTGTTCCTGAACTATGTGAAACTGGTCACTAATGTACAGCCCTTTCTTGTCCTTCTAATGGATCAAATCTGTCACGAGGATAGGCTAGTTGTTCCATTAAGAGCGTTGATTCTGTTGTAAAGAAAAACTCCATTAACTTCTATCCGCTCCTTCATCCCCTTATGATAGATTTTTACAAGTCGACCATGGCGTATGGTCCTAGTCCTACTAACCATACTGTGTTAAACGAATCAAGCATCGTATTTGGTCCATTTTATTGTCTTTGTTTATACAGGGACGCCAAACGACACCGTACTTTTATCTTAAATATCAAAGGGAACGAACCGGATTATGGTTTGAATATCGTAAGGAGAACGGCACGCAGGTAAGAACCCAATAATTTTCGACTATCACGGCACATAATGCAGGAAAATTTACAGGATATGCTACATTTAGACTGTTTATTCCGCTCCTATTAAAGCCACGTGCATAGTGCAGTTTCATTAGATAGGTATCATCAGTCCAATTTGCGTCCTTAAATTTGAAGTCCTCGCCTTTAGACATTTTCATACACCTCTTTTTCTCAGAGTAATATCGTATTCCATTCCTTTTGTGAGAGCCGTTTGGTCCACATAGTTATCCTAAGTACATCAAGTGAAAATATTCTGATTTTGAGGTTTTTAACTGTACCAAATCCGGATTTCATTCTGCAATTGGATTCGATCTACTCTAGGAAAATGGAGAATGTACAATGCTTTTTGCGGTACACTTTACTTGAATTTGAGCAGTATGTGGTGCTATATGCTTCCAACCACACACATAAAGTCTGGTGTTTTTTCGATTGACTCGTCGGGCGTCGATTTCTGAAAAGAAGACTTGCCTGACTTGTCGGAGGTTTTTCATTCTGAGCTGGTCACTCGGCGACTGTGTTTGAGATTCCTTCCTGCTGAAAATTCGAATCGCACTATATAGTTGATTCATCCTTATCGGGAATCGTCGGTGGTGCGCACCTGATGAATCCGGAAGGGCATTCAGACTGCATCTCTCGGCTGGTAGATGAGCAGTACAACTTTTCGTCCATCACTGGCAGATTAGGCGTTTGCTTAACTTCCACAGGACTTAGTGTTACTCATTTTTCACTCACGTAATCCATATCACACGGTCACGTGTTGACTGGCTGCTCGAGTGACGACTTCGCGGATGGACGGTTGAACCGTCCATTGTATGAATTATTTTTTCTTCAGAGGTACTTGTTTTTGTTGATAGTATGAGAAGATTTGGTCGTGTCCATAACCTTTGTTTTATTCAACAATGAGTCACATTTTTGAGTGGCTTGACTCTCTGTAAGTCAGCACGCAATGCACTTGAACTGGAATGAGAGAATTTACAGCGGACTGGCAACGAAAACATATTCAGATGCTTTGTTCTCAGTGGATGAATTACACGATGTTTACGCCAACGCAGCGTATGATTTTGGTGCATCCTGGCGTGTTGCGCCCTTTTCACTGCTCAAGGCTTCCCCTAGACCAGTATCTTTAGTAAAACAAACATCGAACTGACCCCATAATTATCCAGGCAGTAATTTCGCATAATCCGTTCGTCCCACATTTAAGTTGTTCAAAGCCTCACTTCTTTGGAAATGGGTGGAGTGATTAGGTGCTCATGTGTTATGCATGTTTCTCAATCGGTAAAAAACATGGGGCTGTCTATGCTGTCTTTGTGCGTTATACTGTTCAGTAGGACAAGGCTTCTTTTTGAGTTTCATTAAGAATCTGACATGTGCAAACGTGTACGCAAAACAACTCAGTAGCGTAAAATGACGCGTCTCGGGAAATATTCTGTTTTTTTTCTTGTATGGAGATGCAAACTTTTACGCATGAACTGAAGTATCTGACGTGTACGAGGTGAGTGTCGTCTGTCCTTCGGCGAAATTCACTTTGTGAAATAAGGTGGTATTAAAGACAGAGTACTCTGAATGCTAGTTGAGATGTTTGCCTAAGATAAACGTCTACTTAATGTTTTGTGAAAAGGTTGCCCTTTATTCATATTTGGTACGATATTCAAAAACTTAACCAAATTTTCTGGACACAATCTATTTCCAAGGTTCCTGAAAGACCTTAAATAGAGCACCACCGATTTCGCCCTTGTGGCTCATCAAGCAGGCACATTCACCACCTTCCATCAAAATTGTCTCCTACTTAAATACCGAACTACAAGTAAACGGCGAAATACGTACCCAATTGCAAGTGTTAAAGGGAAATTCGGCTGTCTGTCATTCAGGATGGTATTCAGCAACCCTATAATTTTTTAGCTATCTCAAAGGAAAATGCTTCTAAATCTCTAATGTTCTGCCAAATGCGGAATGAGGCTACATTTGTGCACTCCCTTCAAGTGGAAACTACGGTAAACTGGAGATTCAGCTGAATCTGGCCTTAACGCCAAGTTACTTTACAAATGGGTGCATTTCGTCACGTGCCGACATTTCAGGGTCGAAACAAAACAGGGAGTGTGCCTAGAAGACAACCACCAAAATATATGAAATTGACAGCTTTTGAGTAGTAGTCTTATTCCAGATTTGTCCCCTATTTGGACTGTTATAATTTGTTGTCATCCAGTATTTGTTTGATGAGGACTTAGCTCTCTGGCACTGCATCTGTTGCGGTTTGCAAGGTATTCCTCTCGAACCGCCTGTTCGTACTGGGGGAGTGATGACATTTACAGGTCTTAACCAACAGTCTCAGCCAACAGTCTCAACGGTCAATTATTGCATGTTAGTTACGGGAGCGCAGCTTCCGTTCGTATAGTTCTTCCGAGGTTTTGATCACGAGGAATGCTAACATAGGTATGAACATTTCACCCTAGTACACGTTTTCCTAAATTAAATTTGCTGATTGGTTAGGTGAGACGTTTTACATTGTGTAAACTTATTATCATTTACGACTTTTCTAAAATTTCCCACTCCCCACTCACACATCCCAACATACGAACAGCGCCTCAACGGGAATCAGGATGCAATGACGGAGAATTACAATACAATGGAACCCTCATTTGTCGCGCGATATATACGAATTTACCCGTTCAGTTTGGAACCAACCAAGACTTGTTTAAAGTTGGAAATCCTTGGATGTAGTGCAAGTGAGTTTGAAGCTGGTCCCCTGCTCATGGTAGACCGTGAAATATATTTATTTTTCTAATCGGAACAGTTGGGAAAAACACTTTTGTTAGAAACTCCAAGCCTGGTTTATTACATTAAAGCTTCTTTAGAAATTTTGTTCTGTCGGTTACACTGAACGAGAAAATTTGAATTGCACAGCAGTGATAGAGAATCAGGATTCGGACTTACCACAAATCTAACGTCCTCTTACGTTTCATCGCATTCACTTTATGTCGCCTTTTGATGTTTCCCATTTCTTTGGTCCGTATTCGTGATCCCACAGGGTCACCTTGGAGTAGTAGGTTTTTAAAAAGCTGCACTTCACCTGGGGGCATTCAATTCTACAGAATTCCGCACGACACAATAGCAGACAAGGCCATTTTGTTGTAATTTCCGTGCGTCGCGTACCGCTAACTACTTCCTCTGGTGTATTGTCTGCTACATGGGACTGATATAATGAAAGCCGTCTTTTTTTTAATTCAATGCGTTTGATAGTACTATGGATGTCAGCATGCGGGTGGAATTACTAAACTTACAGGCTTATTTTAATTTAAATGTTTTGTCTGGCGCCAGACAGCTGTTCAGTTTCCAGATGGACTAAGACATTCGTCTGCCCCACCTTCATGATTTTACCCGATGTACTTTCTATAACAGAAAATTCCACCTACTTCCTGGCTCACTTATCTCTTTGTGTAACTGTTCCAGACTGCGCATCCAATGGATAAAATTCGGACGCCAATAACCCTGCCTTTTACCATTGTTAACCAAAACCCAGGATAGAGATACTCAAGATTGGCGGTGCAGAAACTCAGCTTATACTAGCATCCCGACCTATGCACTGCTCATATAGGTCGCTAGTTTTTGAATACTCATGAAATACTTCAAGCAGAGTTCAGTGCCTAGCAGTTTTCTAATAGGTTGAGTACGTTGTGCACTAACATCATGTGTGACCACTGGCCAACTTTTGTCCACTTTAGATGGGGTTATCGAATACCAGTCTCCCCAAGGATCTCTACTATCCGACTCTATTGTGCCCAGTTATGCCTACGAATCTCGGAAGGTAACACGTCAGACGCGGTTCCAAGACAACAGCTATGACTTCCAACCTACCGGTTTGCACAATGTCCTGACAGACTTTGGCCGTCCGGGTTACTCGCAAAATATCCCATCTTCGTTGGTTTTACGTGGTGGCCTGGGCAAACTTTCCGACAGTGATATTGAAGCACTGACGAATATTGGGTAGGTCCAACCTCTTTTCCACCGACTGCCTAGGACAAATCTTGCACACAAGGGACAGTGTAAATTCTATATAGAGGGGAACGTGTTTTCCAAAAGGCGTTTCTTGTCGCGTTGTTTTGCAGCACATTAGGTCCTATGACTTTTATTCGAGTCGTTAGCTAGTCCTCTCTGGATCATCATATTCATTTTTTGAAAACCATTGTTTCGCTTGCATTAATACAGTTCTGGCCACTCGATAAATTGACATGTGGAGGCTCGTAAGGCAAAAACTACAAACTGCCTACTCAGTTTCTAACAAATCAGCTATTTCAGTGGAATTTGCTAGATCGCACATGCTACCGTGTCGGTTATGTGTGACTACTAAGAATAGTCAACATCTGCTCGTTCACAGGTCAAGCGACATGTTTACCTCACGTGATACAAGATTGTCGTGTGGCCTTGAAGCAGTAGATGTTTTTGTCTGGCTGCAAATCTGCAACAGCATAAAATTATGACCCTGAAAACGGTGGTACCATCTGTTGCCGACCTGGTTTTTGAAACAAGGCGCAAAAGAATGGTGATCCATGGGATGAACCTAAAACATTGCAAAAAATCGTTGCAGTCTGGGAGAGTGAATCAACCAAAGCTGGTTCCATGTGGTGTTTGTAAAGCTTGAATCTTAAAAGGATGTGTCTAAGTTGATTCAATTGAATGATTGACGATTCCAGCGGGAGGCTAATGAGCATTCAATCAATGACAACATACGAGGTTAGTGACTGATAAGAACAGTGAACTTGCTGTGTCTGACATCTATCTGACATCTATATGTCTGACAACTCTAACAAGAAACAAGGGCTAGCTTCAAATATCACGAACACTGTGGAAACCTGTGAGTTTTTGGTGATGGTGCCTAGAGCTTGTAACTCCGAACCACTTCATACGTAAATGCCATAGCATCCGCACACACGTTACGAGGTAACTTATTCTTTCTGCGATATTTGTCTGTTGTTTACCATAAAGACTGGGCGGACTGCTTGGATTCCATATAGGTTTTCCTTTTTTCACACGGCGTTTCAGTAAAAAAACACAACCAGAGGGAAAAGAGGAATACAGTCCTCTCTCTCATGTATGATTTACGATCGGCTATGCGCCGCTATTTTTCGCGCATAATCCCTAGTAGATCATCTGCAGTAAGTAGCTTAGGATGAGTTGTTATAATCTCTCGAATGAATGAGACTCACGGCTGTTGATTATCTTTAGTCCCGGTGTGGATTATCCCTTCAGGTTCGCTAATACAGGTGAGTCTTTCGAAGTGATGGGCGGGAGTTTATCCGGTGTGGATTAAGGAACGTGTCGTCTTACTGAGTAACTTGATTGCCTCAGATGAGAGGAAAGGAAGTTTATGAAGACGAACCATAAAAACCAATTGTTTTACGAACATGTATAATGCAAGCTTCCCAGCTTAGTTGGCAGGAGACACTTAGAATTGCATAGCAGTCTACGTCAGCTGTTCCAACAACCGACGTAACACTAAGAATGTTAGTTTCGGTCCGCGACAAATCCAAGTAGGGATGTGAAGGTGAGAAGCCGTGAACTAGATGTTGACACTGTAATTTGGATATGAAGCAAAGAAACTTAAACCAAAGACTATTAGTACTGAGCACTGTACTCAATTTCATTCTCCGCCCCTCCTGAATGTATTTTTCTGGTGATGTAGGCTTTCATCAGATTTCTAAAAATATGAAACGATAAACTGGATATGCGTATATTCCTTACGGTACTGCCCGTTCCTGCAATAAGGTTAAATGTTGTTGGTGAGATTTCGTAAAACGTTTACCGCAAACTGTGAGTTTTCTCACGGTTAGATGAGTGTGCGATAGCACTACCAGTGAAGACGGAGAAGGCCTCCGCTGCGGAGTTGTTTATTAGAGGAACACCAACTTAACCGTTACAGACTATTGGACAGGGGAGCAAAACTTTCATATGCATCTTGTTTACAATACTGAATATCCATCTTCTCCTTGAACGCGTCTTCCTGAACTTTCCTGGATATTCATTGACTGTTACTCAAATGTAAGCGAACGCTACAAAGCGACTCCACAAATTCCGCAATAGATCTCACTTTCAAGAGAGGCGAAGCGGATGTACGAGAAAACACACTACTCGCATGCCTCATCAGTAGTATCCAACGTTACACCAGTTATATGAGGTCAGATGGAACATAGTTCGTCGCAGATGTTTTGCTTTCAATGTTCTGATGATTTTTTTACATACTTAATCACATCCCAGTTTGGCACCAGAGGTTCCCATAGGTAATCCTCCAGTGACAATTTGATATGTTTCCCTTCCAGCCCTTTCTCAAGTTTCAAATATGTCGGCTGGAGGAGACCATCTCAGTTCAGTCGAATCAGACGACAAATGCGGTACCCACCATCACAGTCTTCAACAGATTCCAAAGATCAGGGCAGTCGCGGACCGGAAGCCGAGAATGTGCGAATTCTGTTCCGCTTTGATGGCATCTACAACTTCACTCGGATCCGCTTGTTTTTGGCCAATGATTTTCGAAACGGCGTTGCTTTCCCGAGAAATATTACTGCGCAAATTAGTTTGACCGGAGAATTCTCCGAGTCACAACCCATGTTTATTTTCAACCCAGAAAAAGACCGATATAACTGGAGTTCTCGATGGATCAATTTATCTTTGATGACTGTCTCCTCTAATCCTGACGTGAGAGATCTGTTTTCTGTCCAACCGAGTATGGCAACCGATACCAAACGGGAATCAAACTTGGCTGGAGTGTATCCTACTGCAACAGGTCGATTTGTCGAACTGAAATTGTTCTTTGAGATGGAATGGATCATACTCGGAGAAGTAGCCTTCGAGAACCGTAAGAGCTCTTTCAATACTATGCACCATACTCGTTGACTGACTTCGGTTCGAAGTTGCTTGTCCTCATATGGGCATAAATGGGTCAGATTTCAAGTCCTTGAGATGGCTGCTATGAAATCCTTCGGGAACATCGCTGAATGATCAGACACACTCTCTAACTATCCCCCTGTAGTCAGGTGATTGACTGTCCGAAGTAGTGAACAGCTGATCAGACAGAAAGGTCACGCTCAAGATAGGGCCTCTGGTTAGAATCATATAACCCATCAGTTTTACCTATTCGCATGGCACCGTGGATGTTAATATAGTGGTGGGTTACTTGAGGTCCATGAGGTCAGTTGGTTTTACAATAAAGCATTTATGTAGACTCACCTGAACTGGGTGGAAATCAAATCCGTGGTACATATTCAACTGCCAGATTTGTTGGGTCCGTTTTTAGTTTTTAGCGTCCCATTAGCATCCACCTAACAGCATCCCTAACAAGCAGTACTCAGTGTTTTCTCTCTTTCGAACTAAACCACAGTTAATTTGACCAATCCGTATGCTCTTACTCTGCCCACGAATGAGTGTTATTCGATGCTCAGCCGGCCCATTGCTAAAGAGTGCTTGACTGAGTTAGTGGTAGTTGAATTCATCTGGCTATCTACTCTACCCATAACTATGATAGTAAGTACTTTAGTTGGTGGCAAGTTGCACTAAAATGCGACAAATCACCTTTTACATGCAATGACCACAATGATCTATGCAATCCTTATACTGGAGACGCTAACAGGAGCTTGCAACTCTTTAGTACTAGGTCAAGAATCTTGGATAAACTCAACTGGTACAAAATAACTGCCTGCACTGCGAGATTTTTAGCCGGCTTACCAAAGTGAGACATATGTTTGAAAAGATGAATGTTTTCGAGGCAGGATCTCTTCGTCCAGTCTGTGAAAATCTAGTTTCCTCAAATTCGACCCCTAGTAAATAACTTCTATCGTATGTGAAACGTATTGAGGTTCTAACGAACTAAATGAGGAAAGGGTAGGCCAATCCTCACTCTTTGTCTCAGCAAGCATCCATGGCATATGGCTGCAGACTCAACGTGCTCTGACTCAACTCTAACTACCGTTTCATCATGATTTTGCTCAAAGTTCACTTTAAAGTGAGCCAAAGAAACTATCGCACATGCTCATAGATATCGACTCTGCAGGCTACAATCTTCTCCGAACATCTAAGGCGCTTGGCTCGGACAGTGGGTTCCGCCGCCTTTTCAAGACCCGTGCGACTTTTGCAAGCTGGAATTTCGGATGGATAGGTTGTTCACTGTCAGCTTGATATGCGGACCTATACCGTTCCGTCTTAGTTGCACAAATCTCAGGTGACATAAATCGAATATAGAGTGGAGTTTATAATCTTACACAACGAGTGTCCTTCACTAACCGGAACGCAGGTATTTAAGTCGGATGCCCTTAACTTAGGCTTCCTGTTACGCTGTAATTATAGGGCAAGTAAGCAGGTGATAAACGTTTTCGGGCCTTAAAATGAGACACACCATACCACACTGCCAGCTCCCTGGACGAACCTGATAACACTGTGTCAATGAGTGATTATGGTGTTATCCTTGGAGATGTGTACTTCTCATACTATAGTACACGTGGTCAGCCAACATTTAGCACTAAAGACCACATAATGCGCCGATTAAAATCTGCTCAGACAAATCAGACGGACCTGGTAAAACCTCCACGTCGGTTTATTGACTTGCTGTGATTCTACGCTGCCTTCAGGAACGACGTGCAGCCGGGCATTTTCCAGAATATCTCTCATACCTAATGGTAGTTCACTTAATGTTCCGCCGAAATTCCGTCCCACTACTTTTCACTCAGTGATGCTGCAACTACTAGAGACATTGTAAAGCCCTTTGTTTGACGCTCATTGACTTCCAAACAAGCCACGTGGATCCAGTATCGCTCCTGAAATGCATATGTATCAAACGATTATGCAGGCCCCGCATGTCGGTAGAGGGTGTTTCCATGCTTCGCATTCTGACATTTGAACAGATATCCTATGAGCGCTTTGGCGAGCACATTTTCAGGATGAAGGCCAACTTCCTCATGGTGGTAGGCTGGTCTGCGGACATGTCGAGTTGTGGTCAGCAGCGATAAAAATGTGTTCCATTTACAGTCAGCGGGATATGCGTGAATCGCTGAGCTCGCCGGAAAGCGTCTATAAAAATTCTCAGGAAAGCCGTCTTCTAAGGGTCGGCCAAACATTTTCATCAGTGGAACTCAGGTGTTAATTTAGTGTTTGCTTTCCGCAACCTCCCATTCTCTAAGCCATGGTCGTAGGTCTGCATGCGTATTCAAACTGAATCTCTGCATAGCTTAGTTGAACAATACATCAAGGTGGAGGTTTCAAGGTGATTATTACTATGGGTCTTATACATTCCCAGGAGTGGGGCAGCGCCTAACAAAGCGTGAAAGAAATGTGCACATTCCGCGGCCTAATGTCTCTTGTGAATCGGATTTTGCCTGGGAGCTGAACAACTTCATAAAAAAACTGTGCTATGTGACTGTTATCATGATTTCACAGCCGTCTTTAGCATGCACAAAAACATCGTTTGTTCTTCACTCACTTATCCCCTTTGTCTACGTCTCTTCTGAGGTTCTTTCACCATAAGTAGAGTTACGGCATTGAATTTCTTCCATTTTGTTTACTTTGTATTCACTGTTACATCACACCATCGGGGACAGTCTAGGTAACCAGAGCTGGTGTGGGTCACCGTGTGGCAGTGTGCGCGTTCACCTCGCGATATATGAGAATCCCCCGAATGGAGACAGCCAGCGAAAAATGACTAATACGATCGACGGTGTTTTCTGTTTCTACCACGTCCTTGTTTCATTGTCACACATGCACTCTCTGGAGGCCTGTTTTCGTGCCAGTTCGGCTCACAACATGAGATATGGCTGCAGATTTGAAGTAAGCCAGCAGGGGTGGTGATGTCTACAACATGACATGTGTCTGGTTAGCAGGTCATTGGGGCGACCTCTTAAAAGGAAATTCAAGCAAATCCGAGTTTCCTTGGTACTGTACCGTTCTTTTGGTCACCATTTTGAAAGTTTCTTAAGTGTGCACACCCCAGGTAAAGAGTAAATAGCAGCCCTATGTGGACAGGTGATGCGAACTTTTTAGAAGCCACGCATTCAAAAGCTGCTCTCATCGCCTGGCATGTGATTATTGTACATGGATGAATTCCATGCTGTTTGGTTCGTCTCAACAAAGGTCCGTAACCGGAGTTACTACACGGAACTCTTCATCATTTTTATGACAGTTAGCGGTTGTCGTTATCTGAAAATTAACAAATGACGATCAGTTTTATAAGGCTACAGATAAAATTTCTCAATTGTTTGTGTTCCGAGCTTGAGAGAGGCACTAAAAATAGGATGCTACCTCTCCGAGGAATGAAAAGCTTCGCTCCAACTGACTTCCACATTTTTCGAAATATTTTATTCTCAGCACATACGTCAGCCTGATGAAGCAAGAGCGACTTAATGCATCCGTTAGTCATTACCCCTGAAACGCAACAAATTTAATTCTTTAGGTGGAGTGTTTTTCCTGAATGCTTCATGGGAGGTTATTTATGTGGTATAAGGAAATGGCAGTTGAAAAAAAACGGTGTGGTTTGCTTTGCTTATTCTTCTGGTTTGCCAACCGTTTCCCTTTCCGAGTACAAAGAACCTGAAAGCAACGTAGCTAATGTATCCCAATCACACTCAGAGACATGCTCAACTAGAAACAGCCAGGGGATTTTGTGTCAGCCTAGGAATCAGGTTAGGGAAAAGTGCTTTTCGAGTGCAGATGTTATCTGCATACACATACCTACACATACGTTATATATAATTATATATATGAAACATTCGATGTATTACTCGTTTACCCTTAAGCATTGTTTCAATAACGTTTCATGCAGGTACAAGCGCTTCTCCTGGGCAAATCACATGACCGCCGTCAAGTGCATCCGGTCTAAGACAACACGAAAAATTGCTTGTCATTTTAATAATCGAATACATCCTATCGCTCATATAGCTTGACGAAAGTATTTGAACCCATACTTTTCTGTTCTGAGATTCTGGTTTATTTTATTGACAACCTGTGTAAATCTGTGGGATAAAGTTTGCACTTTAGAAGCCAACGGGTTCAGAGTTTAGTGTAAATCTATTCAATGGCAGAAGGGCTACATCGTGATGCAGGGGGACCTCATCGAAGCGGGATACCTGAATTAAAACGGAGCTTTTCTTCTCATTTATGTACGTTTGGTTTCTTTTTCTGTATGTCAGATTTGAGGTAGATCTTCGATACTGCGATCCCTACAAGATAGTAGCACTTTCCGGGCGGTATTTCTGTTGGCTGGCTCTGGCTTGTACATAAGGCACAACCACACACTTTCAATATAGGGGAATTCGGGTTTGCTGCACAATACCGCATGGTCAAAGTGTACATCGCAGTGTAGTAGTTACCATATAATTTCTGCCTGAGACAAAGGGGTCAATTTTGGTGGTATCAGATGGAACACAAAATGCGATAGTTGATTTGTTGTCGGAGTAATCTTTTTCCTATTTAACCAAAGCACTTTGCGAAGTTATTTTTTCTTCTTTTTGCTTGGCGGCTTGGGCTACGAACTCCTTTCGGTTTAGCCATAAGGGAATGCGCCACCTTAAGCACCCGCTTCGGTTTTCACGCAACCGGTGGGATAGGTGAACGGTACACGATACATATTGACTAAAGGCGTTACATTCAAGCATGAATATTTTTCGTTTCACTTTCCTATATCCAAGTCGCCGAAAAAATAGCTGAATAAGTCCACATGATAATACGTACACACCGTAGATCAGTGTAACTGAACCAAGTAACTCCTTGCTATGCAGAATCATTCCATGTTCTAGACTGTTTTTGGAAGTGGTTAGTCTCAGAGTGTTTGCAAACCGAACCGTTATTCCTACTTTTTTCCGAGGATAAGTCAACAAGTGTTGCACAAACTCAAGACAGACAGATAATACTTCAGCTGCAAGTTAAATCCATACACATCCTGTCCAAGATTTTGAATGGAAATCTCATTTCCATGCCAGATCGCACACCTTGATTCCCATGAGATGGACGCACCTCAAAACAGAAAGCCTCATTTTTTTTCTAGGCAGCCCAATCTGTTCTCCAGACAATTTCCGTTGACTGGGGGAAAACCAGAGAGAAACAGGCAAAGTGTGGCTTGTCCACCTTATTCCATTCGTTCGTCTGCTAGCTAATCCCTAATGGGAAACTGATATTTTAGTCTTCCGGACCGATATAAAATAAATCTGGACAATAGAAGAAGCATCTTTGCCTAGAATGGTTCATATATGCATGTTTAACAAGCTGCAAATCTCCAGAGAACTAATCTACAAATTCGCTGATTTTGTCATTATTTCAGAGCAAGTGAATGAAGAAATCTTGCAAAATAAACAACTTCCATATCCTACCATTGTGAGTACTACTATCGCAAGGACTACGACAACGACAGCATCCCTTTCACGCTCAAACCTACTCCTTGAAACTGCGTTCTCTCAGGGACAACCGACCACATTTACGCTGATAGTCGTCTGCGGAGTCTTGGCAGTATTGATTGTCGTCGGCCTGCTTTGTCTGTTTGGACTGTGGAGACAGAAACATCTACGTGCATCATTTGGCGGTCGGTTTCATCGTGGAAAGAAGCGCACAAATGGATCTACTCAATTTGACTGTTTAAACGATCCACAACTACTGGCTTCAAATTTATCCAACCACAACAACGTTTCTACTGATAATCAAAAAACCGCTGCACTCATGGACATGCAGACTAAGTTCCAACACCCAATACATTGTCAGCAAGACGCGACTAAACCCGTTCCCAACAGTCCCGCTTTTGTACCAGGACTACAGTTGTATTCCAACACCATAGGGAACAATTTTCCTATCAACGGGAATCTGGCAAACCCGGGTGTGGGTTCTGGTATCATAGTCAATCTGGATCCGAACATACCTCATCCATTTTCCTCAAGTGGCCCGCGGGTCACTTCAGCACCAGTAACTACTACAATGAACAATGGTCTCGCGCAACCCAGTGACATTATTCATTTTCTGCCCTTATCAACCACTCAAGTAAGGGTAGCATTGTAATCGAAGTAGTTCGTGAACTCAGTGACGTAACCGTCTCGTTTTTCGTTTCATCGTTCTTTGAGTTAATTTGAATTTACGAAGTTCAGATAATCTACGATACGGATTTGACCTCACAATATCTTAAAGGATCTCTGCACTCTTTAGCTTTAAGTTAAGGGCGGAGTTATCAGGTGTGAAATCGAGGTCGTAGTTTACTACAAATTTATCTGGTGTTAACTGACACATGTTGGTAACGGCTGTGATAAAATACTTTCAATTCATAAACCAGAGAGATTGAGTCGAGTCTCCCGTGAAAAACAAATCGATATGCAAATGACCGTATTTGTCGAAACTCAGTTGTACTTTGAGGGTTATTCAGAAATAAACAACGTTGCTAAATCAAATAGCGAAAAAAAACACAACAATTTCCAGGCTGTCCAATATTCAAAACCAATGAGAATGAGCTAAACATTAGATTTCAAACCACTGAATCAGTTGTTCCAATTTTCTAGAGGCTTCATTTAGAGCGTGTCAACTTTACTTGCCAAAAGAAGCCAGCATACACGAAGTATTTCCAGCGCAGGCTATTTGATATAATGGAGGTGAAATTTTGCTATATATGGGGTGAAAATTTTCATAAAATGGTGAGTGTACCCTAAGGAACAAGAATGATACTGTCTTGGACAATGAATAGTTTGCTAGAAAAGTCAGCGTCGCATCATTATTCGATGAGAAGAGGAGAAAAAAGTATCCACAAACTTTTGAGATCGCTAAAGATTCGAACGCAGTGTTTTGAGCTGGACGGTGGGTCGAGGATCCTAGACCAAGTGGGAGGACATTTTAGTAAGGCACTCTCTTGGAAACGGAGAAATATTATATGAACAGGAATCCACGCTTTATGGGACCCAGTTGTCAAACCCTCTGACTGCAATTTCCTGGAACGGAAAGCCCGATCGACCGACTCGGGGAATGGTTCCACTTTTGACCACATCAACAGGTTCCGCTAAACAGTTGAGTTTGGTGTAAATAATAAACCTTCCTTGCCTTGAGGACTGAATCTCCTCAGTGCGAGGAACCTTTGTTTTTTTACAAAGGTGTAAAACTTCTGAGTGCCACTGCAGCAGATGGAAAAACATTTTGCAGAAGAACAAGAAGACCTATTTTCGGCTTATTCTTTCGTATTTTCTTCCTGAACCTAGGCATCTGGCACGGACTCATGACACGCTATGGCCAGTAAATGATTACACTGGTTATTGTAAACGTTACAGTGAGTTACGTATAACTTTGGCCACCGAGCGAAGTTCTAATCGCTCGAGTCCAATTTCAGTTGGTGGACACAAAGGGTCCGCAGATGTGGGTCCCGCCCAATCGTTATTCTGAGGATAGCTTTTGCCAGGACCGGAACTTTTGCTGTATTCGTCTAGTTGTGGAATTAAAAATATGTGCTCGTCGCCTGCATACGGAATGTTTGTTCCGATGATTCATCTAACATCATCGGTGCATCTACCGTGTGTGATGTTGATGATGTTACGAATGTCGACGAAACAGCTGATAACGGAACACACATCGAACACAAGTTTGACGGCTTGTCTATCATAATTTCATGACGCTAATCGTGACACGCCACTTTGAGGTGGTTAATCATTGCTGACTGTCACAACTGACAGCAGGTTCGCTCCAATCTTTAGGGCGATGAGTTGTTAGGAAAGAAGTTTATCCACATATCATCGGAAGATAACATCATGAATAATGCTTTAAATTTCAGTCGAAAAGTGTGCGATTCTTTTGCTAACTTGGAGATTGTTTAAATGTTATGAGTTGATTAAAAACTGGCCTTTCAAACATCCTAAATGATTTCTATTTCCACAGGTAAGGTGTCTTACGAGCTACCCTCCAGGGCAGCTTGTTCAGAATGATCCCTACCGAACATTCGTCCCGGACAATGCTATTTACACAACACTACCCGAATCAGATTGCGACTCTCAACCGTATGCGAGAATTGGCAATGGGGGTTCGATCAGAGGACTCACCACCACCAATAACAATCAAAAGCTTACAAACGATCTACCTCGATTTCACTCAAATTATACAGACCGTAGACAACTGGAATCAGGACAGACAAATTTTATTTCTGGACAGAAAGATGCGAATATGCTTGTTTCTTCTGGGATGGTTCCACCTCCACCTAGCCTCCCACTACCCCCCATACCTCCTCAGCATTTCTCCCCTAGTCCTAGCCAGGGATCGGCGTCCCTAATTGCCGACGAATTCGTCGACTCGGGTGCACCGCTGGTGTCTAGTGATGTCAAAGATCAAGATCCCCGTTGGTTGCCACAGTCCACGATGGCAACAGGCCAGCCTCCAATAAACAGGCACACATTCGTCAGCCCGGGAATGAATTCTACGGACCAGATGCTTGTCCACCAATTGACAAACTTTCAGACACTTCAAGGTTAGTTTTGCTTTATGTAATTTCCTACTGAACAGGATTATGACTTTTAAGTAATCCCAAGCTGCTTTGATCTGCTACGTAGAGTACACACCGACAAAACCTGATGTCCATATGTATACCTGTTTATATTTTCGTGGCTCCCTCCTAGTTTCATTAAGCGCACAGCTGCTTAATGAATAAGGTCAGTAAATTTGGTACCTTAGGGTATTCTGTGTCCCTTGAAAGTTGATCCCAAATATCTGATTGTCCGTTATCCTCCGTCGTTCCTCAGGTTCCGACTATTCAAACACCACCATGGGAAGTTCCTCTAACGCATATGGCGCGTACTACGGCGCAGCTGCACAGTTCGCACCAACTCACCGTACTTTAGGCGCTATACACAACCAAATACAAGTGAGTCAGTTACCACGTCACGGTTTTATTCACGTTTTGGAAATAAGAACCTGTGAAGATCCTTAGCTCATCCTATTTGTCATTGGATTTTTTCCTTGTTACTAAGTAGCAGAAGCAGCTTCCCTAAATTCACTTTGTTACACGGTTATAATGATGCCCACTGTGTACAACAGGCCCGCTTCCACTGAGTGGTCTCCCGTTTTCCCAGTTTGTTGTGTCACATATAAATCGGGCCTCGCAAGTGAGTTGAACTGAAACATTCCGTTACACACCGAGCTGATGACATCAGTGCATCGAAGGTAGATGCTGGCTGAAACCGTTCTTCCAATACGATTGGTGTGTAGGTCGATTCGTCTTATGAGTAGATGGGTTAATTTTTGTTCTTCATGACTGGCGTCTAGTTGATCTCTCGTGCATTTGCGGGATTGTTGTTTGGGATTTGCACAAGTGTCCGCTGAACCAGCTCTCATTTGGACACTGGCCTTCATTAATTCATTCAGTGGAGCTTTGTATTGCACGGAATAACGGTAAAGCCATCACATTTTTCCGAATAGCCCAGCTTGCTTGCCCCATGTGAGCGAGAAGTCTTCGCCTTCCCGTCCGAATCGAGAGAAATGCGGTGCTTCTCGGAAAAAAGTTTCAGCAGTTTTAAAAGTTTTATTCCAAAATAACATCTCGTGAGAGGATTACTAATAGGAGTCAAGCAGCACGCTCCCTGTAATGAGACAACGAATTTTCACTTTTGCTTTTCAATAAGTTTCGAGGAGATAAACGTTTTTCATTTCTTCTGAACTCTGCGTTATATACGTTCATGTTCTTGCATGTCGGTGAGCCAAATGCAGTAGAACGATATGATAAACCTTTAATATAATCATCAGCTTCATAAGCTGACCCATTGTGAATTACTGACTTTCCTCGCAGTTAAATTTATCTAGAAAATCCACGGAAGCTTACTTTTGCGATCGTAAATGATGGATCCAAAACCTGATTTTAGAGAACTACAGAAATACCGAGTTTCATACATTACCTCATCCTATCTCGCCGGGTCTAAGTGAAAGTTTTTTTAAGGATAGCTGTGTGCTCATCAAACTACCGTCCATAAATCCGAACAAAATCAATAGAAAATAGCGCTTTACTTTCGAACAGCAGTAAATCAGCTGCGTTGTTCGCAAACATTTTGATGGGGAAGTGGGTTATTAAACCTGTGTAAGTGACAAAGTTGAATTTAATTGTGGTGCGCTCTGTCTGAGAACAAATCAGTAGTCCAAAGAACCCAATATCGTCTTCTCTTAATTCTCGGAGAAAGTGCAATTCCTCGCTTTGTGGTTGAGTTGTAAAGAAATGCGTCGCTTTCATATTTCTCTTCGGTATTTAGTCGTAGATTGTTTTGTCGATTTGAGAAGTAGCGGACTTTTATTTACACAGATACACTCATTTGCATACCACAATGGTTTTCACGGAAGACTCCAGCTGAATCTCTCGTTTATGATATTCTTGAATTGTTTACTTATTGCATCCTGCGTTGTGAAATGCCAGTGAAATATCCTCAGATGATACTGAGAATGAATATCGTTGAAAGTGCTCTCCGTTAGACATCAACAAAAAATACCGGCGTGTGCCGCACAGCAAGTACTGAATAACGCTGCCGTAGTGTTTTTGCACTGATTAATCTTATGGATCAGTTGATCTAGGAGGTGTGACGGTGTATATTACTAGTGACGCTTGCAAGTAGTATAATGACCGGTGTCCAGGCTACGGCCACGTATTTGACGGAAGGTGAGGGTTACTATGGAAATTATGAAAAGTTCAAGAAGAAGCTTAATAATATTCACTTTTCGAATACTCTGTGCTGATGAGATGTTTACTTTCGTGCCCAGCAGCTTGCAACCGCTTGGTTCGTGTTGTCTAATAAATGACTTCGCGGCGAAGGGCTTTCTTCCTTTCAGCGGTACACTGCCTTGGTAGTCACATTAAGGAGATCCGGCACTTGGCCAGCCAGTTAAAAGCATACCTCGCGGGATTTTCCGCGGCAGACTGCGTATTTTGAGGTATTCCGTTTTCGGATTGTTGTCGAATGTGTAGAAAGTCGCGGGTGATAGTGGGCAGACAATCATGAACATTTACTGTCCATTGACAATTGCAATGATCAGTGGCGTTTTTCTACATAAAAATATCCCCCCGGCTGAGCAGGACGATCCTCGTTCTTGCTTTTCTTGTCTGGATCATCACGATCCGGGACGATCTCTTCACATGGAAACCTTTCGATTACTGGCATTATCCGTGGTGTCTATTGTTCTTTTACCTCCTCGATAAATCTTTATCGTTTTACAGATTCGACGGTGAATGCAAACTCGTGTTTCTGCTGTTCACTTGTTCCCAAAGAAATCTATTTTGCAAGTTTTCATTTGCACCTTTGATCCCGGTCGATTCAATCATCGTTTCGACCACGATGAAGCACACAACATTTCTGATATTCAGGTGGGTTCCGAAATGTTTTCAAGCCTGTCAGATTGATAGATGATTTTTAAAGCCTTTTTTCTTTTATACGGCGGACTGACCACAATTTCCTTGTTTGCCTCTCATCTCGAAGTTAAATAGACCGGGTAGTCTCAATTGTGGTTTAGCACAATCCAGTAACTGAACCTTTTTCACCTGGTGCAGTGGGACTAAGACGGAAAGGTAAACACCAGGGGGAATAGCAGAGTTACCAGCGCGCTCAGCTAATGGCCCACATTTTTCGAATCATGTAAAAAAAACTAAATAATGAAAACCCACATTGTATACTTGGATAGGTGGCTGGTCAGCACCAATGGTTAGAATTATTCGAAGCACCTGTTATTAGGTGGTGTAATGTGTTGGTACTGTGAGGAGACTTAGGAATTTTCAATTGAGTTTTCACCTGTACATGAAGCCAATCTATGCTGGAAAGCTGGGGTGCATTGTTCCGAGGCTTCATACTTATTTGGAATCATCAGAAGCGTATTTTACGAGAATCGAGGGAGTTCCCAACCCGCGACATGCAGGCTGGTAGTTTGAACACTTAACTGGTCAATGAAAGACGGTTTCACAGTAACCGTAAGATGGAAATTTAGGATGGCAGATGTTCGGACAGTCCTTTTCTAATCACACGACAGTCTGAAGTCGATTCTAACTTCTGCGATTTTGTTTTGACTGGGCTCGAGAAATCCGGTGGACAACCAAGCTATGTGTGGGATGTTCCGAGTCAGAAGTCTTCGTGTGCCTATGAAGAAAGCATTAGAGGCTTAGTATGTCGCCGGAACCTTCTTTGGAGCTGTCGTTAACCACTCTCAGTTAAACTGTGCTGAAGTCAGCACATGAGCCACATTATTAGTCTTCGAGTTTGTCTTCGGAAACCTCCACAGCATGGTTGCTCAGCAAAACCTGACTGCACAACCCAGTAGGTTGTTTTCTCAAGTGTTGAGTGAAGCTGATTTGCTTACAATTCACGGTAAGGACAACTCTGATTCTTAGTGAAAGTTTTTCCTCCAGCCAGGCAGTGAAGGACATTCGGGATTCAGTCTACACATTTGGGGAATTTTGCTCGAAATTTATCTTCCTCATTGTCCATTTGTGATTTCTTTTGTCGTACCTTTCCGAAAATTGGAAGAAACTTCATTAAGTTTCATTGTCCTCTGAGAAACTCTGTCCGTGGCAATGTAGTTGATGCTTGCGTAGAACCTTGAAATAGCCTTCGTTTGCCTCAGCATCGAAGTACCCGAGCGTTTCTTAAAATTAGTATTAAAAACAGCGGATTTTATACTTTTCCACCCCAAATCGCACTTTATATGATGCAGCTATTTGGTCAGGCCGTTTGGATTGACAAGCGAAACAACATCGTCCATATTTTGTCCACTTACGAGTGGCTTCGTCTGCTGACATTTTGATCAGACTCATTATGGTACCCTAGGTGAAGCTTCCCTGGCTGTCTAGCTGCTGTCGTCGTCATTTCATGCTTCGAGCGGTGCTACGCTTTTGTGAACAGGCTTGTTGGATCAAGCTACGTCCACGAGGTTTAGTTGGTGGTATTTGTTCCGCAATAATTTAGGATCTTTGAAGCTTTTCACGCCAAAACTTAAAAGCCCGGCATAGTGTGGCTCGCAGAACCCGACAAATGTCTTCTTTAGGGCAAGTCCGTTGTGCACACAACTTTTCACACCATTTATGTGGTGTATACACCTAGAAGGCCTCACCTACAAATGGTAGCAAACTGGTATGTGAGAGTGGCCGATACAAAGACATTTACAACTATTGATGTTTGTTATGTGTAGAATCTCAAAGCAGTGATGACAACTGATTAAGTAGCGCTCAATCTGTGCAACTGCGTGGTGTTCACAGTTACGACAACTGGGCGTCGGAGAAAGTTATCCTGACTCGTGCTGTAGAGGAATCTTGAGTTTTCCAGACTTTGTTTCGGGACTTGTCTTTGCCACCTTTTTCCGAGCACAACTTTGGAACGCATGCGCTAGTGACGATTACATACCTGCAGTGGGGCAGTCGCAGGCATATTCAGATTGGACGTACATTGTCTACTTGGTTCCAAATAGCGTATTTTCTCGGCACCAGTGTGGAGAACGAAACTGATGCACATACATGCACATACCTCGCTTCTTCTGCTGGGTAGCTTGTTTACTAAGAGGTTTGTCTGAGACCAGCTTTCCAGGACTCCCTTGATTAGCAAACCATGCTTCGCTCAGGGCAGTGATATCAATTTAGTGCCCATAATAATCCATTACTACTGAGGCCGGGTGTTTTCTACGTGGATCAAGCTTCTTGTTGGTTTACCTCACTACCCACAAGCCGATGTCTGTAAAAACACAGTCGCTTGTGAGTAAGTTGCGAGAGAGGAGAATTGGTTTGGGGGCCTATGTCACCTCTCAGTTGCCTATCTGGAGGAGGTTTGATTGGTTGATCTTGGGAGGCTGTATTCAAGACTGACGTTGGAATTGTTGTTGCTAGTATTATTTCCGCTCTCATCACTGTTGTTCTCCTAACTCTAGGTGATCAAATCGGTGGGTCACGGACTGGCGAATTCAATGCTTATTATTCCCTCTCCAAAAAAAAACAATGACCTTTGTCTACTGAATTGTGAACACGTCAAATTCAGCTGAGTGTTACCCTTGGGTTGTAGTTGACCCGAACAAAGATCACTGCCTCAGAATACACCTGAGCCACTCAGCGTACATGACTTGCTGGCTAGCGCACAAACTGGCAAGATAATCTAGATCGGATAATGACAGACGACCATCTGTCACCATCTCATAACTGAATGACAACCCGATGACAGTCATCGCCCGGTTTTCTGATGAGGTGCCTTTGTACAGTATGAGTCAGGGCAGCAAATTTACTCAGCCTATTCTATGGAGGCTGAGTGTCAGCCCATTTGTATGTCCATCCAAAAACATTCCGATCTAGCTGAATCCCACAAGCTCGTTCCCAATGCAGGGAACCGTAAGAACGATATCTAACGCTTTCACGCCATAACATTACGAAGCCAAAGGAAAACTCAAGTGTGGTTCGACTAAAAAAAGTTGTTGAGGACCTTGAACATTTTATGTCTACTCTTCAGGTTCTGGAACGAACTAGAAATAGGTTATTAGGACGCCGCACCCGGGTGTCGACATGGTTATTTTGGATTGCATCCGAATGGCTACTTACGAAGTCTACCTTATTTCTGCAAGACAATCCGTGCCGTCTTGATTTTGATGACACGCTTTTCCTACTACCGCTGCTTCTTCATCGGACAACATGACTTAATGAGTTTTCGACAAATATCAACTATCAGGTATAGAATAGTGGTGTAATGCAATTACCAATGTATAACTGTGTTTGTGTAGGTCGTCTGGTCCATGCCAAGAAGTCCCAGTTCAATTTCCTCGGCTACATATGCTTCTGGTGCCTCGGGTTCGGTTTTTCCCCTACTTTCTTATCCCCTTGGCTACAGTCATCCAGACTACTCCTTAAAGTCCATAACCGTGCCAGTAATTAGGGACAACAACATTTATTCGCCCCCCGGATGCTGTCAGATTGATGCGCCTATCCTGTGAGCTGGAACGCTGTTAAGGCCTTAACCGTTCGGCTTTAACATCCTTCCGTTTCCCAAATGCCAGGCCATTCGAAAGAAGCACGAAGGCTGAGGTGTGATCAATTTTCCCAAGCCTAGACTGGAGTAGATAAGATACAAGGGTTTGGTTCGAACCACGGACCTTTCAATCAGTAAATTCACCCCTTAACCAATGAGTCATCTCGTTGTTGTGTTATATTAGTAATCAGGAACGCAGAGCAAGATCATGTGATCGCCAATCTTTCAAGAACCTTCGTAGAACTTCTAAAGCCAGGTTTCAAAAGAAGCGGGAAAATGCCGTTGAGTTTTATTCGTACTGTCCACATAACCGAGGAGTGTTAGACCCATTGCTGTAGCGTTTTTTACGACCCGTTAGGTATATGAAAGCTTGTCCATCTCAGAGATTTCAGGACATATTTTTTTAATTTCATACCCAACTAAACCAGTAGGTTACTGAATCACTTTTAACATGAAAATATGTAATGGATTTTTTTGTAAACAGCTTTATCTGGACACTAAAAAACCTTATGAGGCTCAAAAACGTTTCATTTTCTGGGTTTTATCTTTCAGAATGCGCCCATTGAGATGTAAACCGGTACTCGGATAGTATAACCCCCTACCTCTACTCGCTTATCTGAAACTCTTATAGAGACCTGGATAAAAACTGGGGTTTTTCCTCATTTGAGAAACTTCTCAGTGCAGCCGCCTGAATAGCCAGTTAAATATGACGTCGATTCGAGGGAAACAATTGGTTTATACAATAATTCCAGATTTCTTTGGCTCCACTGTAAACAAAGTCTACCCGATCAAGCACGGTTTCCTTTCACAGCATGCTTACTAGTGCAGTGTTCTAACTCATGAGGGTTTGAACACTGTTTTCGGCATTGCGAGAGACAGAATCAGTGGGCGGACTAAAATACATGTGCTTCCTGGGGTGGAAGAAAATGGTGTCCAGTTGTCGAAATTCCACCTGACATTTGCGAGATAAGTCCCACCTGACAGTTTTTCCTTGCTACTTGAGTATACGATTAATTTCTACAAAAACTGTACTGTCTGGATAGATGACCTATGAAAAGGTACCGTATGTGGTCTCTAATGCAGTGGTTGAAATAGACGAAAATGTTCATGAGCTAAAGCACTGGCCCGATTTGTGTGGCTACATTTACCCCATCAGATGATGACAACGGTTTGTTCGGAATGGAATTCCTTAAAACTCACATAAGACGCTAGCCTGTATTTCTACCATTTAAGGATACGTATTTAGGGGCTTGAGGGTAGTTTCAGCTGAAGAACTGCCGAATAGGATGACGATTTGCCCTACTATCACCTGAAGCGTCACACCTGTGTACAACGGTTTCCACAATTTTCCTTTCAGATATACAATACTGATGTTCAACTCCTCAGTCGCTTGCGTCGTACTCAAAATCAGAACAACATCGGCAAGCGATCTATCCGGCTGTGATTATGTGACTGAACGATTCAGTCGTCTGCGGTTGTTGCTATTGTATCCTATATTCACCACAGCTGGCTCCGATTACGCTGTCTTGAGTATGCAATACGTGGTCCCTCTTCCTAATTCTAAGTTCTTCATTTCATGGATAACTTCACCGAACACCACATCGATTCCGCATTATGCCAGTGCACAAAGATCCAACAAACTGCGTTCAACTTCTTATCAAGTTCTAGATTACGTAATGTCCCCCCCAAAAAAAGCTGTTCTAAGTCATATCGTTGTGACTACTTTGTCTACTGAGTTTGTGGCATTTCCCGAGCACATATGGACAGTCAATCTTTTGGAGATAACTTTGTATGTGAATTACTGTATGTATCTAGCCCAAGGAAATTGTAAAATTCATCGTGTTTGTTTTGTTTTTTTGCAACTTCAGCAAATTTGTTAATAATCTGAAGTAAACTGATTCGATTTGTTGCATATTCTTCTTGCCTCGGGTGAACATTGAATACAGAGTCAAAGCGACTTTACGTGATTTTAGCCTTTTACCGATCTGTTGGTTGAGAAGCGATGGCCGAAAATGAATATCAGAGAGGAATCTAGTCGGTTGTCATTGTTCAGGATTTGTTTACCTAGAGTGCGGATGACAGGTAAAACGGGACGCATTATTCCTCAGGGCAGTGATAATGGGTTCATATTGTACCAAAACAAGGATGGGAAAATTCCCAATAAGCCTAATGCATTTAGCTGAAAATTTAAAAGACTTCACGCTTAACACTTCGGCCAGCGAACAACACGGAAAACAAGATTTTCTGCAGGGCGGGACGCGAGTGTTCGAACGTCTGACCCTGACTGGATTAAAGGAAGACTTCCTGAAATCTCAGCCCACATGGATCACAGGAGGCTCTGTGTAACGAGAAAACAGCGGTTTTCAAAAAGAAAGAGGGCGAAGGATCATTGGCTCTCGAGAAGAAGAGATGAAGAATTTACATCCAACTGAGTTGTGTGGAGGCAAGTGAGACTTGAAGATACTCAGGGACATTGAATTCAGCAGCTAACTGTGACCGCTTAGAAGAGGATAATTGCACGTGGACGCGACGGTGAGCATCCCAGTACGACGCAGTAACATGTACACAACTGTAATAATTCCTGGAATTAAGGAGGATCTTAAGTCATACTGAATAAAAGAAAGGTGACAGAAAGGAAACCTTAATAACATCAGGATTGCTTGTAGGCTCTCATGGTGCCTGGCTGATTTATGCTGTGAGTTTAGAGCGCTTTCTGAAGGTCGTTAATTTTGCTTGAGTTCGTGATGATAAACCTGTCATGACACATGTCTATTATGATTATTAAGATATCGAAGTCTTTAAAAAAGGTCTTGCTCGTTTGAAAACTAATTTGGTTTCAATGGATGCTCAAAGAAGCGTGAGACTGCTCGTGGGCTGTCGAAGAGTTTTTAGCGACCTCATGAGCAGTGTTCCTTTGAGAAAACATCTGAAAATTTTTTCGATTGTCGTCCGTGTCATAAGCAACGACCATCACAGCACCACAAGACTTTAGGTTGGCAAGCAAACCGCAATGTATCTTCCTTCCTCAAGTTGGCCTACCTTTGGTGAAGAAGCAACACTTCAAACATCATTAGTAAAGCGTGCGCACAGGCATTCTAACGATAATAAGCTGCATTCCTCTTCCTCAACATCCGGAAGAAAGATACGAACTGATCACCTCGACAGAGAGACAACAAAATCTGGGCTACGGGACTTTCTAAATCTACCATCATATGGAAGCTTGCATACCTACAGTGCGGATCTGATGACGCAGAAACTTGATATGAGAATGATGAACGTAGATCAACGTAGAAGTGTTGATTGGTTTTCTCAGTGCGTAGATTCACTTCTGGGCGGTTACTGCAATTTCCTCAGGACCGTCTGCGCCTCATAGCGGCATTTTGCCCAACAGTGTAGAGCTTTGCAGTCACATTTTTATTTTACCACATTGTCGTCTGAGTTTGTCGACCCATTTTGGTTTGAACACCAAATCCTTCTCTTTCCAGAACCTCTTTGCATAGGATGTTTCAGAGAGCAGTCGTGCCTGAAAGAAAAGCTCACAAGTTCATTTGGGGAATGGCAAAATTCAGGCGGTTTCCTGAAGATGATAGTCTTTCCTCTGAGTTCATGAAAGGGAGCGAGAAATATTTTTTTAAGAAAATCTTGGAATGGAAGAAAGGAGTGAATTCTTTTTGAGAGAAACAGTGTTAACTTTGATGACAAAGAATGCTCAGATTAGAACTTCAGTCAGACGAGACACGTAAGCAGGCTAGTATAATCTGACGATCGGGAGACGTATTTGTTCTCAAGGGGAGTGCCGGTCACTCACTTAGTGTACGTGACAGTCGATCTGTCTACCGAGCTGTGTAGCAGTCATTTCCTTATAGCACTAATGCGTTTCGCATTTTACCGATGTGTCATGGAGTAGGCACTGAGCGGGTTTATGCTTTTCAACACTCATTAACCGAACAGGAGTGACTTTCGAATAAGGTTAGCCGTTTGGAGGATTGGGCTCAGTTTATCCCATTTCTACCAGGTACCAGTTTTTCCAGGTTTAGTACGACTACATGATTCGTTTTCCTGTAAACGGGTTCCCTCTGAGTCCTCCGATCGATTTGATGACGCTTCGCTCGTGGTATTGAGGAGGCTGGGCCGATTTTGTCGCGATTTTGCGCTTGTGATAAAATACTGTTCTTCTAGGAACGTTCTTGTTTATCTCGTGTTTCTAGACTTCGTACTTTCGCCGGCTGATGCGTCCAAGAATTCTAGCTGTGTGACCGTTTCAAGTTCGACCGTAAATCTGCTATTGCCAAGCTTAACGTTCCGGAGTTCATGTGGATTCTCTACTACATTCCTCTCCATACTAACTAAAAGTCGGAAGAGCACGCGTATCACAGGAGACTTGAAAAACCTACACCCCCACAAGTTAAATAGACGCTGAAAACCAAGGTCATCGTAACTCAGTTAAAGTGTGCCAAACCTTGGATCTAATAAACTGTCCAAGAGTGTTTTTGCTTACAGTATTTGTTTATGAATACGGTGGCTAAGAGGAACATCGTTACATCTATAAAAAAGGAGTAGCTTTTGCACATGGGACCCAAGTTTGAGGCACGCACCAGACATTCAAGTCGGTTAGTGGGTTCAGAATCTTTCATGCCCGGGCTTGGTTGCAGTGGACCCAGCTATCGTCATCAGTTATTCCGAAACGGACAAAGACAGCACTGCGTTCTTCTAAGTTTATCCTTCGTCCAATGCGTCCAAGCGTCTCCTAAGGGCATTATTTGGCTGAATCACCCCTATGTTTGTGACGCATAAGATCATAGATATACCTGTTTGAAATAGTATACTTCAGGTCTTTACTAACGAAACAGTAGGACAAAGCTTGCAAGAACGGTGGATTAGAGATCGTGTGCAAAACTTATTCCTGGTCCATCCTCGTGTACGAATATCCCAAAATACGGAGAGCCTTTTTGGATAGCTCTCCGTTGGATCACAGAACCTGATTAGCGACTCAGTTGAAATGCTGGCTGAAAATACAATCTTAAACACCTGTGCGAATATATTTATGTTATGCAGGTAGGCACAACTAAAATTGGTCGAAGAAACATAACATAGAAAGCAAATACCGAAGTTAGGAGGGATGTGTAATATCTGATCACCTTTGGGATTTAGGTCCACCTGTTAGTGGATAAAAACGAACATGACTGGGTAGAATAAACCTCGTTAACCGTACTGAACATTGGGACTTTTTTGGGATTTCCATGAGTGAGGAGCCACTTTTCTTGTGATCAACAACGTATGATTATGAATTGCGTTACCTCTTTCTGCACTGCTATGCGCTGTTCCGCGGACGCTAAGTTTGGGTAAGATGCGTTTGAACTTCAGAATGTAGACTATGGTGTAATAGGTGAATGATTGTCTCACTATGTATTATGCATTGCCACATCAATCGTACGCCCTTTGCCTCGTTTCTCAACAGAATGCCTAACCAACCAAACATGTGATTGTGCGCAGAGAACGAATATACCTCGCAAATTAGGTGTGTTCATGTTTTTTTGTACTCATCAGTGTTGCAAAAGACAAACCTCAGTTCTTTTGTGCGGAGTTGCACATAGCCGAAGGAAAGATTCCCTTCCGAACAAGAAATAAGAGGTTTGTCGTTTCAGTGCCTATGATAATAATAGATTGTACATTTTGCACGATTAACGTGGTTATTGCTAGTAGGCATCTTTCCATCCAGGTCCGTGGGTCTCATCCATAATGTCTAATAAAAACATACTCTATTGTTTAAATTTCACTCACTTGATCACGTACGATCTGTTAAGTATGTTGTTGATTGTAAGTGCGTCCCATCGCTTCCGGAAGTATGATCTCAGCGAGTTTCTAAAACCTAGACCTGTGGTTAGCATCGATAAACAGGCTGAACATGATAAATGTGGCTGGCCTGGTCACTCGTTTGCATTTACCTGGGTATGAGTAACTGAAAATAGTCTTGTGAGTGACTGAAAGAAGATTACTTCAATATGTGGCTTACCTTATCAGCAGGAGTTCGAGTCCCCTCTTCGAGCTCATAAAGCTTGGTTTACAGAACACGCCATCTATGTAGGTGGAGAAGCTGTTTCCGTAGTTTCTTGTTTAAATGCTCAGACGATGATTTTGGTACGGGGAATGATAAACTGAGGCCTCATCCCATTTGGCTAGATGTGAGTATGAGGCGACACTGAATGATAAACTGAGGCCTCATCCTATTTGGCTAGATGTGAGTATGAGGCGACACGATGCAAGCCCTCATAACATTCTCAAGAGCTTCTAGCAGATCTTCAGAAATTTTCTGGCAGTGTCGCTGAATCATGGTTTGGGAGACATGGTAAATTCAACCGAAGGGCACAGAAATACACCAGACGACTTCCTCGGAGGAAAAAGTAAACCTAAAATGATGGGGCTAACCCCACCACATACATAAAGCACTTTACATGGCCTATCTGTCTGCTTTCACTCGGGGATGAGCAGGATGGGAGGAATTTTAGGTGTGTAATTCACTACATGGTTATCAATTTTTAAGACCCCACACAGTCGGATCATCCAATTCTGTGTCTCGGTCACTTCCGCAAAAATGGCTAACAGGCAAAATGAATATCCCCTAGTGACTTCCAGTGCACCCTCCAAAGTATCACCCACTGGGCCTCACTCCAATGTATGTCTCCAGTAGAATGATGATTGGAGAGTGTTTCTAGTGAGTTGCATGTTCCAACTGCACTTCGGCTTTCAGTTATTGTTTTTTAAAATTTATTTGTTTATTTTTTTTGGCTCCAAAGTGGCGGTCATTGGGCTATCGGCACATGAACGTAATAGGCAGTTCACCGTGGGCATTATAAATTGTAGCCTGATCGCACGGGTGGGTCTTTGCGGTTTTGTTGATCGATCACTATGATCACTTTCGGGCGGCTGCTTGCTCCAAGATGTTTTAAGGCGTGGGTTGTGAACTCATCTTGGTTTGAACCTCTTTATTTAAGGCCTTTCGGTTGTTGTACATGACTCATATTTTCTATATTCAATTACGGGGGGAGTAAAGCTGCAGGCATACAAAAATAAATAGTAAGGCAAAATCCGTCAAAACCAACAAGCACCCAATTATTGCGTAAACTTTTGAAGTAAGAGGGCGAGAACGAAAAGACAAACCTGCAGAGGGACTCACACCGCCGCTCCCTACGCAGCATACACATGTTCTGTCCAGGATGTTGCCACACCGTCAGACTCCTGCTCCAGAACTTAGTATCATGTTGTTGGTATTTTGGTCCATTACCATGCGCACTCGAGTTTTTCACTTCAGGATGGACCAAATCCTCTCACCATTTTTCAAAATTTACACCGTATCGCCTTGAGTACTTGAATGACGTCAAATCCTGACCCGATATGGCAGTCAAACGACTGGCACTGACAGATATCGACTGATAATCTGCTACTCATAGATATGACGAATAGGCTGAGTAGCAGTTCACTACGTAAACATGACAGACCAGAATGGTCCATTGGAGCAGATCACTTGTCTGATAAGCGGGAAGAATCTGTTCCAGTCAGCATCCGGAGGTGTCTTTTTGTGCATGTCACCCGAAATCGGAGTTCTTATTTCACAATCTGGCAAGTCCGCTTCTACGTTGACAATACCCCGTTGAGGCGATATGACGGTAATTGCAAAGCTGACGGAAACTCCTGGACGATCTGCCACTAGTTTTACCTCTAAAGTTCCATCAATAATCCCGTTTGACTTGGAGGGTTTAATTTTTTTCTGTCAATTTACCTTGTACGATCAAACTCCATGTTTACAACATATTCCGTCTTTCGAAACTGGTGCTTCTACGTCCTGGATGTTTGAAAGTCACTTTCGACCAAATCAGAACTTGCGTGAGCGCTTATCCGCCCAGATGTAGCTGCGAAAAACGGGTATCCAAGTTGGTTTCCTCACAACGTAAGTGGCTGTGAACCTATGAAAGAGATTCGGTAGCCCACCCAGAATCCGCGATGTTGTACCATTCATTTGCAATTAAGGGAGCGAATGGGGAGGAATATGCACATGTTGAGGTATACGGTAGATAATAAACCTATCACAATGTACCAAAGTGCATCCGATTGATGCGTGTACCGGTAAATTTTGACAGAAAGTACTGTGGATCAGAATAAATTAGGGGAGGAATAGCAGTGGATAATGTTGAGGTGGGAAACGAAACAAACATGACGTAAATCCAAAGGACAACCGGTCAAGTTGTTTTGTTTTTCATTTATGAACACAGCAAACAGTATCTATAACAACACTCCGAAACTTCGACTTAATTTTCGGCTGCAATCTTTCAATCAGCTTTTCGAATACAGTATATTAAATCGCCGTAATCTGGTGAATGAGGACGTTGTTTTCATGAAGACTGATTAGCCAATGACGGATTTGTGGTAAGTCAAACCTTTTTGCCTTTTTGCTTCCCTTTACAAAACCTAGACGTATTAAAAAAACATAAAACAATTGCGACCATGTAAAACACCACCAAATTAACAAAAACAACATACTGGTGGGCTGTGTGTATCCATTCAGGAATTGAGCGAGTGAATGATGCCCATTGTGAGGGAGACAGACATCTTGGCAACTCTACGTTTCATCAAATTACACTTGATTAATTAATTAATTAATCAAACTTGTGCGTCCTAAACTTAATACCCTGCACATCGGGGCACAGTTAAAGTAAACGAGTTAAACAGTGTCAGCTGACTGGAAGAAGTCGACCTGTGGCCAATTTATCACACCTCAATATTTTCGTGAAAAACCCATCACACCTACCTATATTGTTTTGTGAGTCTGCACAACAGTGTCACGACGAACACGGCCAGTAAGGATTTCGACAGACAATGTTGGGCGGTTGCCGCAGACCTATAATCTTTAAGAAGACGAATATATTTTAGCGTCTAAAATATGGCTCAGTGATCGAAATGACAAAATATATAATGGAAAGCAAGTACGTATAAAGGCCTTCCGAAATCAGTTAAGTGTGGCGTTAAAGCTATGAAAATGTAGACAACATATCTGCAGAATTTTTAGGAGAAAAGGGGTGTCTCGAGAAAGCCTTTTACTCCGTCATCATATTTCCCGGCTAGGTATGACATGTTTATTATATTGTTGATATTCACACCACTCTCGTTTGAACGGTCGTCCTCCTGTTCTGGCGTAATTATTCCGGTGAGTCCACACCAAAGGGAAGCACTGGACTCGAAATTCGCTCTTATTAGAGCTCATCAGCAGTGCATATCCAGTGGCCCTGCCGGGATTCGAACCCCGGACATCTGACACGCGAGGCGAGCGTGTTACCACTACTCCATCAACGCACGTTGGACGCATCTGAATTTTCACGTCTGAACAGGCGTACGTGTTCACACTTGAGCGATGTGATTGGTGTGCCCGACCAATCGAACGACGACCCAGTAACTGTCCTGGTTGTGACGATCGATTGACCCGCCAGTCAGGACTTCCCAGTCAGGTAGCGTGACACACGCTTGAAACCCAATGGGCGATATTTTGGATACATTTGGGGTTTTGCGGGATAGGTAGTTTGTTCATATTCACACCACTCGTTTGAACGGTCGTCCTCCTGTTCTGGCGTAATTATTCCGGTGAGTCCACACCAAAGTAAACGTTTGAGGATTGCCGGATGTTCGTTGCTTTTTAAGGACATATTTATTCACCCATGTGCTTACTATCGCTTATACAGGTATATATTACTGAGTAGTCCGCCAATCCACCTTCGGTAGACCCGCTTGACGAGCTTTCGGTGTGCATCCTTGTTTGGAATTCCAAGGCCAATCTACTTCCAGAAGCGCTTTACAGTGGCTTCATCCTTTTTGGGCAGCATTAGCAGCGTGCCTCACACGAACCCTCAAGGAGACTAGGACGTGCAACCAACCGGCTAGCAGTTTACCTTCTTGAAGATCAGTAGTGTAACTAGCTCGCACCCATACATGAACCAGTGCCAATTATCCTCCAGTTCACACCATGGGATTATATGTTGACTGGTCCCTCGGGTGCAGAGTTTACGTTATTTATTTTTTTCTTCTGCCTTACTTCGCGTTCTGCTGATTGACTGAGTATTCAGAATTTCTCAACCGCAATTCCGTTCTATAACCAAGGTCAGTCGATTACGATTGGCACAAAATCCTGTTTAAATGCGATGTAATCAGGCTGCGGATCAGTGGATCGTGGATGAAAGGTTTCAGTTTCCTAATAGAGGTCGCGGGTCCGACTTTGCTGGACGTGCACTGCCGATGACTCGTACTAGGGACCTTTCATCCTGAAGTCACTTTACTACTGGATGAAGTTTTGATGGAAAAGCCTCCCAAACCATCAGTGAAGTTTCACTGGGTTGCTTTTCGTGTGTTTTACAAACCTTGAGCGCATTTTCGTTTTTTTTTAAATAATGCTTTTCCACTAGCAATTAGGCACAGCACAAATAACGGCAAAATTAGAGCCATGCCTCTACCACAGTATCAGGTAAGTGTTGGCATCGGCCGGACGGTCGATAAAAGTTACTGAAAGAAGTTTGTTCACCTGGAGAACGTGCTATCGGGAGTCGGTTGCTTTTGAATCACATGTAGAAGATCTCTTCGGAAAACGTGCCCATTTCTAAGCAACCAATTTATGATGGCTTGGGTCCATTCGGCTCTGTCCAGAAACGACCAACAAGCTGGGTAAAACATCCTCAAAACGACTCCGAAATTGGTGCTGATTGCCACCACTATTAATGCGTATACCACACTAGTTCATCGATGAAACTCAAGACTATGGCGGCAGTCGTGCTTCACCATACCTATCGGCGACTTTCAAGTAGCATTATTTTCACAGGGCAAACATGGGGCGCCTCAAAAGGACTCCGAAGGGGCTTATCATTAAACGCTGGGGCTTTAGGCTTGTACATGGGAATTTTCCGTCAGCAGATCCTCGCAGTATTAAACAGTTCTTCTAAATGCTGATACGCTGGCTTCAAGTGAATTTGTCTGACGATGAGAACAGCCTGAATCACACTGAATGGTAATTAAGTGGCCAGCAATAGGTTTGCATAAAATCAGGCCTTGATGACTGTTTAGTAAGCCATTTATAGGAACATCCATCGCTGAATTCGTAGGCTCTAGGCCTGAAGTTTTAATCAACAGAAACGCTGAACAATACGGTTAATTTTACAAGAGATACGGGTTCAAGTGTATGGAGTCGATCACTTCATGGGAACCTAGGGACAAGTTTCAGTGTCCGGCAACTTAGGTACCAGTCGACTGATTAGTAAGCTGATTTGAGTTGGCTACATTGTAAAACTCAGTTTATTTGAATCGGCTTGGCAATTCGTAGGAATCATGGGGCGTGACAGCTTTGAAAATTTTACGTATGGTCATTTTCACAACCAGATTACCCCATGTAATTTCAGTGACAAGTGTTTGAAAGTTATATGACACGCAATTATGAACCATTGAAGACATGGAGCTGAAAGCTTAACCAAGTTCCTTTTGGCATGATAACGATTTTTCACTCAACTTGTAATCTGTCTAGTTGCGCATAATTCCACCGACATCACGCTTTCAGCTTGAGAAAATCTGG
The DNA here is from genome assembly GCA_003604175.2 of Clonorchis sinensis. Classification (NCBI taxonomy): domain Eukaryota; kingdom Metazoa; phylum Platyhelminthes; class Trematoda; order Opisthorchiida; family Opisthorchiidae; genus Clonorchis; species Clonorchis sinensis. The sequence continues at coordinate 7,889,163 of CM030373.1, forward strand.
ACCAATGTGTTCCGTTGCTATCCATCATTGCATCTCTTGTTGGATGAACATACAATTGTGAGTCATACGGAATACCGCTCAGCAGCGTTCTTTTTTTCAAATCAGAATGACCGACGTTATTCACTGCTACTAGAAAAGTTGAAAACAATGTATGCGTGGGGCAGTTTATCATCGTTGACTAAGAAAACAACAACTCTCAAAAAATGACAAATTGTATACATGCTCATAGCCGATGGACTGCTGTGTAACTGTCAGCGGGAGTTGTCCTGCTTCCGCTTACCTTCCATCCTCAGAATGATGAACGATTTCATCGTCATTTTGCGTGCTTTGCTGGACAATAGTCAACAAGAAAGTATAATTTGGCAACTGGCATTCCGGTCCCAGGAATTTACCAGATGTATGCCTAGTCATTTGGTGGGTGGGCTGCGACGTCTGCTGGTGGAAGAACGTGTCACAGTGGTTAGTTGTGTGAGAACATCCGGTGTCTGTTAATGAGTTGAGTACTGCCTGACGATGTAAGCATACATTTACATGCTGGCCATGGAATCAAGGAGAATGCACTGAGTCACGAGGCCAAGGTTAAGTAACACAACAGACTGCAAATGGAGATGTTACTAGTATTGCGGATCCATATGTATTTTTTTCTGATTGTGGACCCGTCGAACCAATCAACCAATTCAACCTATTATCCCTATTTCTGAACTGTGACACCCTTCTCAAAATATCCTCAACGTTTCGGTGAAATTCGGTTGACTCTGTTGCTCTGAGTACTCATTGTTTTACGTCACCTCGTGAGAAATTCAAGATAACAATGGGGGGACAGTACAGCTAACCCTACTACGTTGCCAGTTTATGAGAAATTCAAGACAACAATGAGGGGACGGTACAGCTAACCCTACTACGTTGCCAGTTTGTAATCGCATGTCGAAAATGTAAGCAATTTATAGCTGGCCTCCATTTCACGATCAGCAAATTTCGCTTCATTCCGAGCACCAAAATGTGCTGAGGGTGTGAGCGTGACATGAACAACTCAAAAAATGGGTGGATACGTAGGAAGAAAATGGAGGAGCATTGGCCATGGAAAGATCGTCAACAAGTAGAAAATACCCGTGTTTTGAAAGGCCAATCCATTCACTTCGGGACACAAATTTTACGATGACCGTCTGGTTACTCCTTTGCCGCGAGGTAGTCAATTGTCTCTCACATCCTCTAGGTTCTCGTAAGCAACAGAGGAATTGGAAAACACTCTAATTTTCATATTTTCACATAGAAGAGTACTATGTTTGCTTTTTTAAGCCCGGTTGGATGAATTTGGGAACAGAGACAATCACACTAGCACTGCGTGTAAACAGCATAGCTAGATTCCGGTCGTCGTCTGATACAGTCTCCGGTTGCTATCCTCCCATCCCATGGCAAAGTCACAGGATTTGTCAGCAGCCTGGATCTAGCCAGCGACTGAAAACGGGATAAGCAACGGGAGATCAAGAGTATGGGGAGTTTCTTTTGTCTGGCGAGGGGATTTCTGGGTCTCAGTTGCAGCTAGAACACGGATTTACTTAGCAAACGAGTTTAATCGTACCAACTTCGTAAAATAACTTCACTAGTTGCATATGAGCAAACAATGACGGAGTTTGTTCTGACGGAAATCGCTATTTCTACAGATTTCATGTCCCACTTGGACACACCGGCTGAAGCCTAGTCTGAAACGCCCAAGCGAGTAAAAATTTATCCTCTTTAAAATAATTGCTGTCCATATCTTGGCGGTAGCTAGTCCCGGATATCTCAGATATTTTATCATCCACTCATCTAGCAGGCACATTCGTGGATCTCAGTGACATATTCGGAGGCTGGACCTATGAAAATATGACCTGAAAGGAGTATCTTGTGTTGGAGGCAAGCTGGTAAAACTCCATTACATCTGACTGAATAGACTGCACATCAGATACGTGGCAATGTAATCAGATGATTTCCGATTAGTTATGCTCACAGTGTTTCTCAAGTACTGTTTATTCTTACCCAGATCCGATGACGTACCAACATCTGGCAAGTGTCAACATAATGGCCGTTCTAATAACATTCGAATATCAATCAAACGGTGCGGGTAAATTGTTTTTTACGACTGGTGAAAAGCATTCCTAGGGCGTGCCCCGTAATCTAGCCTCACAACAACTACACAAGGTCTAACCGGTACATCTATGAAGATGATCGTTTCAAATGGACCAATTAAAATTTCTGTGGACGAGCAAGCCGGATGGGGCAGAAAATGGAAGACGCAGCTTGACAGCATGACATCAGTGTTCAACATTGGTGCTGCGCTGCCATACAACCATCACTTATTGGAAAGCCTTATTGTGAAGAAAAGAATAAAAGTGGACGGACAATGGACTTAATGTTAGCTTACTTCAATAATTCCGAGTGCCTACATTTCCAGACACACTTTCAGGCTATCTGGATAGAAAATGACGGTAAGAACGCCATTGGCGTAGAGTAGCAGTCATATTTTGCAGCTTCCCCAACGTGACAGAGTGGGGATCGAGCGAACCTCATCCTGGAAGGCGAGTCGCACCGACAGCACCAAAAAGTTTCGCAGTGTATTTCATTCTCCACTGCTAGGTCCAGAGCTGATCACCGCTCTGTTTGTGCCATTCCAAATTGGGCACGAAAGCCAACAGTGTCTTCGGCAAACGACGGTTCGGCATGCGCATTACATGACCTAACCAACACTGCTTCTGGTGCTGGACGCCTTCTTGAATTGAAGTCCCCGTTACGCAACCGGAAACTCGTCTTCTAATTGCCTCGCTACAGATTCGCCAACAGCGACCCGCACGAGCAATGGTTCTGAGGAAACGGTTTTTGAACACCTGGAGACGTCTCAGTTCCGCTGTTCGAAGGGGCCAAGTCTCACAGCCGTACAAGAAAACAGCCCTCACTGTAGTCTGACAGACGCGTCCTATGGATCACGAAGGTAAATAGGAATGGTGAGAGTGGGCATCCCTGACGGACACCACTTTGTATACGAAAGCTTTTGGAGAGCTCGCCGTATACTGTCACACACCCGAAAGTTTGAAAATGCAAAAATGTCCAAAAATTTAATGTCCAAAAATTTAACATTTCAAAGTTAAAACGATTTCCTTGATGGGCAAGCGTGTCAAAGAAAACAGGCCAGTCAACTGATTCGAATGTGCCTTGGAAATTCAGGAATACTAAAATAGTAGATGGTTTATACATACGGCGTTGTTCTAGCAACTGAAGGTTTGGTCAACACAGCCCCTAAAAGGACGGAATCTCACTTGCTGCTCTCGAGTCAGTGTTTCACCAGCCGCCATAAGGCGACGAGATACAAGTGACGCCAACAATCCCAATACTACCGGGATCTAGCTGACCCCTGTGATCACCACATGCACTTCGGGGTGGGGGCACTTTTTGAAAATGGGCGCCATCAACGACTCTCCGCAGTTGGCTGGGACAGTTTCCTTTTCCCAAATGCAGGCAAACTGATCAGACAAGCGTTGACTGAGGATTTCACCCCCCATCTTTGAACAATGCAGGTGGGAGGTCATCTGGTCGAGAAGCTTTGTGGGATTTGAGAGAAAATTTGCAGGCTTAGGTCCCCGAAGCCGTAGGGGGTTCCACGCTCACCGTGCAGGTTGCCACGTCAACTGTGGGCTCCAAATGAATGGAAGCTGGTGGCTACGATATCTGCTGTTCGAAGCATTCGACCGAACGATAGACGTGGTCTTCGCTGCTCACGATGGTCACTGTATTCCGATCCTTGATGGTTTCGCTCACGGATGGTTTCTAGGGACCGGTCGCACGGATATTACCGGATTTCTGGGCCCTTTCCATTTCCTTGGCTTTCTGTGTCCGCCAGACTTCACGATCGACTCGCACGCTCACTTTCACTTGACGTCTGATGATTAGTAGGGTCAAGTTGTGTTCGGGACCGGCACGGATATTCTTCCCAGATTTAAGCAGTGCAACTGTTTGGTCTGATATCCAGTGGTCGAGTGGGCCCGATAGCGCCGTGCCACAGCCAAAACTCCCGGCGCTGTGCGAAGAGGTTGTGATCTCATCGTAGTATAAATTCACGTATGATGGTGGGGAATTTGGAAAAGGTTCTAGAAAACGATTCTGGTAAATTCGTCTAAAATCCTGCTCTGTTAGTCCCTCAGATGCCAGGAGGTTTTTCTGCACCATACACTGCCATGGAAAACGTAGAGAGAGGCGACTCCGGACGGGTGTGTGTTCGGAATCCACAAATGTACGCCAAAACGACCGGCAGTCAGTTATTGATCCACGCCATCGGTAACTTATTGGAATATGGCAGATTTGAGTTTCTGGCCGGCATATCGTTGGGGGACACGATGTGGCAAGACTAATTCGGCTACTTGGAAGTTAGTACTGCATTCAGGTGGCCATAAAATCTTTTTAATGGCGCGCAGATGTTGCTTACAAAACTGAATCAGGATGAACGGAGTTATCAGTCCCAACTGTTGAGCCTACAAGGGGAGAGTTATTAATGGGGCAGACAGATGCGGAAAAAGTATATGGAAGAGAAGAACGACGGGAGGCATCAGCAGTAGCCTGTTTTCCCTTACTCACCCTGTTGTGTGCAGCAATTAAGGCGACCCGGTCGGTGGCAACACGGACGTCTGATGTGGTATGAGTTTATTTGTAAATGTGCAATTCATGGTAACACGTGAGCTGGGATATTTCCAGGTTGCCCACACCTAGATAAGAGGACGATTAGGGTCCTCAACCTAAGCCTTGGCCTCAAAAGCCTGACCGCAAGGCAGCGGTGTTTGGCGGGAAATGCAAATACATTACCGTTTTTACGGAACAAGTCTCCATTTTCCAACCTGGTAGACTAGGAGGCTGTGTTCGTTAGACTTCTAATCATTGACCAGCCAGGTATAAGAGGCTCTGTGACTGTCGAGCGGATTCCCCCAGTAGGGCTCAATGGGTCGCGGAGGTACACAAACCGTTACAACACGGTAAGGTGCAGTCTATTGGTGATGATGATAACAACATGTACATTTGGGATCATTATGTAATGAACGATAACTGTGCGGGATGTGTGGATAGCCCTGTTCGTAGTCATGTTTTGTCATTTATGCATCTGCCGGCAATATCAGTTAAAGCGCAGTTTCGTAAGCCGCTGAAGCAATAAACGTACTACATTGTTCGAGAACCACTCGCGTTGATAATTCGGGACCACCAGAAGCTGAGAGTAGCCGTCTTATTTATGAACTGTGTCTCGCATAGTGATTTTTCCCTACGTGATTCCACATGCGCTCAATCATAAGAGGAGGCATGTGGTCACGGCTTCGTCAAAATATATTCAAAAAATTTGAAATTTTGCTGTAGCTCAGAGTGAGCGTTATGAAACCTCCTAACCATGGGCTGTACAAATGGAAAACAGAATAACCGGTAAAATAGACGGACAGATTCAGTCACTTCGAAATAGGTTCCAGTCACATGGGAATTGATGGATCCAATGTAAAACAAACGTGACATTTGATTAACACTTGTAACAGGTACCAGAATCTTGTTGCACTCAAAGTTTAACGAATACGGATTTACTCTCCCAGGCTATGAGGTCTCGAACGCAATCTTTCAAAAAAATTCCACTCGCCAACTAATCAGAAGGCCTTATTCAAGTGAGATGAAATGCAAATGTAAACTGCTGCATAATAAAAAAGTAGGGCATAGCCTGATCATAAATTATTGTGCTTTTATCTTCTAAACTCGTCCAACTTCCACGCAAGTTAGCAAACTGGAAACTAAAACCAGATAAGTTAACCAATTAAAGCATCATCGCCCTGAAATCTAACCATAAATCTATAGGGTTGCTGGCTGTTCAAAAGTGCAAAAGATGTCGTGATACAAAACAGTTTAGCTACCACTGGTCGGTAAATGTATGTTGAACAGAACAGAACCATAAACTGTCAGGAACCTTTGTCTGTGATGTCACCTAAAACCCAACTGAATCTCTTGTTTATAACTCCTTTCAGAAAATGACTGTTTTTGCTAATTTCATGCAGTCTGGATTCAAGTAGAACATAAGGTTAACGGATACTCAACGACTGTGCCTACCTAATGAGCCTTAAGAAGGACAAAACCGTACTTCGACTGTCAAAGAGTTCTCTTTGCTTGATAGTTGGTTGTGAAGCAATGTGGAGTTTTGAGGCACTTTGCTAATTTCTGATAATCTCTTTTGATTGGCACAACAGTCACTCTTTCAGGATAAAAAGAAAACCGGATAAATAAACGGATTCCGATTATTTCGTTCTTGACAAACTATGAAATGATCGAATTGAGATTTCTTCTTGTAAGTGAAGCCAGTATAGGTTGAAAAGCTCAGAATCACTGTTCCTCTGTGTCATCCTCTTCAGGAAACATCAGGAATGCGTGTCTCACAAAACTCCACGGAGTTTCGAACGCGAGACCATCCACCATTTCTTCAATGCAACCGCTCGTTCAACCGAGAGGTTGAACAGCATTGTGATTAGTCCTTACTTAGACAAAATATACCGCCACTCATCCGCATTCACAGAATACACGTTATGTGGTCACTTGCTTGACTGACAAGATGGCACCTGAAGAGCCAGGTGACTACGTGGTTTGGATTCCATGGTACATTTCCACGGTAGAATGTCACTATACCATTTAATTATGAGTTGATCACACGCCTGATCAGCAGCCCGTTGTCGGACGATTAAGTGCTCAACCGACTAGCCGGAAGGTCGCGTATCTCCCTGGAGTTTCGTAAGATGCCTATCACTGAATTTTCACAACAAGTATGGAACTTCTGAACACTGATTTTGGGCTTTTCATCATAGTTTGACTCCACTTACACGAAGAGCTCTCATTTCGAAATTTCTCACCTTAATTTGCCATTAATTTACATTTAGCCAGGAACTGTGACTTTTCTGCTGTAAAGTTTGAGTAGGAGGGACAATTAACGTTAACTAAATATGGTCTTCCAATTATATGGCTGACCAGTTTGCACAAGGAGAAAAGAGGTCTTGAACAAAGCTCGTTTTCTGTGTATAGTAGCCTTGGCAACCACACAAATTTCGGAGAAATAAGAGCAAGTGCAAAGCTCATATGAAATTCACGTGTACATATTCTTAAAAAGGAGGAGGGGAGGTGTACCATTCAACTTGTCATAGAGTCAAATCACTGACGGACACATAAGACAAGTCTGTGCGGCAGGATTGATCAGAGTCCAACTCAAATTTCGACACCGCGAATGTTGCCCCAAGAAGCCAAGCTACGAGTCACTCGGATTCTCATGACCTCTGCGAACAATAATAGTCTAGTTTACGCCAGCGATGGTCGGTTAGGAGTTATCCTTAAACGAATCATGAACGAGTGAGTACTCTCTGCCGATAACACGACTGTTTTCAGTTGCATGTGACGTGATCGCTTTTGAGCTCGGCTTCTTTCAGCCACTACTCAGGTGTTCAAGATTTTTTCTCTGTATCTGACAGACGTGCAATCCACTATACTCGACAGAAGCCTGGATTGTTTGCATACTGCAACTGTTACCCTCAAATAGAACCTGGTATAAGGGCTGGAACGGACAATGTGGCCCAGATTACTGACTATGCACTTCACATGAGCAAAATCTCAGCCAACAGCGCCATCATTGGATGGAAGTTTGATATAAATACGCCCTTTCTCAGCTGAATACTGCTGGGCCCTATGAACTAACGAATGCATAGTTCTTCGAATACGGACAGCTCAGGATATCCGTCCGAAAAAGTATTGCGTTCTACAGACTTTAGTTTCGTCCTAAACAATAAAAGACGCATATCTGTGTTGTAAGCTGAGTCAAGCGTTCGATTAGGCTACGTTTTCGCTGCTTTCTATGGACTTATCCCCCTACAGGGCGTTTGATTAGGCTACGTTTTTGCTGCTTTCTATGGACTTATCCCCCTACAGTCCAGTCCATATTCTTTTGAATAATAACACCGTGGGAACCTCCATTTCTCGCCTGTTCCGGTTCAACAGATCAAACCTCAGCTCGACCTGTTTAACACGTCTGGTTTACGCTATTCTTCGTCACAAAGCACAAGCATTTTGTCCGCCCAGCGGCAATGAAGTGCATACTGCTGAGTGTGCACGCCTGGCATCCTAGTTCCAAGTTTTTTTTCAGGTAAAGACCTGTCAAAGACGAATTAAGGGAGACCTAATGATAACTGCGACTTTCTGCTCACATACAACATCGATTACTGAGACTGATAGGGACATTCTAGGTGCAAATCTGCAGTCGTTTCTTAAGGCGCAGACCAGGAATTCTAGTGTATTTGCCGCTACGCACAGTTAAGCCACAAACGCGATTTACTACTTAGATGAGCGGTGTGTTGGCAGAGAAGGACGCCACGTACAGGAACACCAAACACTCTTTATAGCACTTTAAGTCTCTAACCTGATTGGTAAACTTGAAAGTACCTCTTCTAGTAGTTTCCAAAAGCTGATGAGCAATTTAGTCGAGTCGGGGTCAATGGGATTAAGCACTTCAGAAAAAAGATTGTGATGTGAACAGATTTAGTCATTCGCAAAAGTGAATCCAGTCTATGCTGAAAAGCCGGCAAACACTGTGCAACTGATTCACCCTTATTGGGAATCTCCAGCTGTGTGAATCGCACGAAACTGCTGGGCGTTTCCAATCTGCGACCTCCCTGTTAGTAGTCTTAATCCAACAGTCCGGCCACAAGCGGCTGGCCAGCTCTGTGAATAGAGCACACTTAGGTCGCGGATTCAGACTCTGGAGTTTCGTGAGATACCTACAGGTCGATGACGTAGTGGATTGAGTGGCATTTATTGTTTGATATCCTGGATGAATTTGGTTGTACTGGCCCCCAGAGAGTTTTCATGAAATATGCCCTTTGATAGATCAGCTCTTTACTTAAGAACAAAATGTCCCGGAATAATACACAGTTTTTGTTTAGTTGTTTGACACGTTGGATACAATGTTCTTGGATCTCTTAGAGTGAAATTCCATTTGCGATTCTGTTGTCAGTGATTTGGATCAAACCACACAGTGCCTACTCAAAGAGATGTTCTTGAGTTTTTGGCCTCAACAAAACACGAGTACGGCGCATCACATCTTCGAGTGAAACTCACGCAATCTCATTACTCCCTAGGTTGTGTTCAAATAGAGGAATTCAAGACTGAAAGGCAGATGGATTTCAGTGAGAATCAGATCCAGTAACTGGAAGAAAGATAAATCTCTGATTCCAACAAATAGCCGTTTTTCTCCTGGGCAGTGTGAAGCGGAGTCGCTCTTCCGGAAAAATCCCCTTAATCAGTGGTGTAATTGACAATTTTTTCGGGCCGATTTCGCCAGAATGATTCTCTCACGAGTAAGAAGAAATCCATAAAGCAAACCGGGAGTATGAATTTTTCATGAGTTAATCGAGATCTCTTAGCTACTGCTTGTGGAGGTTCGTTAAAACGCCCTCAATTTAAATGAATATACATAGAAACATGGATGAAGTTGTATACGGAAAAGACATGCAGAATAGTGCCTCCCGCACGAGCAAACTATATGAGCACGCAGGGCAAACGGCACCCTGGTAAGGACTGGTTGCTTCCATATAATTTTGCGACTCCAGCGTAACGAATAACAAATAAGAATAGGCTGCCTGTCAGATACACAGCAGGTAAGAATAACCAGTCAGCAGAAAGCAGACAGGAAAAGTGTAAACAAAACCAATGAAATTCCAACGAATTAAGATATGAACCCAAAGGGTACGACCAGGTCAACAAACAGGATGCTAAATGAGATCATGTCCAACGTTACTCATGCAAAAAAGCGGGTTGAAGAGGTAGAGGTAGGCGGACTGGGCGAAGAACAACGTTTGGATTTTAGCAACTGGTCTTACCAGGGTAAGGTTGTCGTTGGAAAAATCTTCTGAAAGTTCTTGTCCTAGCTTATTCGCCTGTTACTAATCGAGCCAACGATACACCCTTGGAATGCTTGAGAAAGGAAGAAAACTGAAGTTGCTCTGCTACAGCAGGTGTTGGATCATATATGGTGCTGTGAAATAGTTCTATCTGAATTGAAAAAGACGATTGCTAGTTTGATCGTGTTTTAACATATGGAGGAGCGTTTAGTTTGAATCGGGCAGTCGAGCAGCAGCCGAACTTTTACGAGAAGTAGTACCTTTCAAAGATTAATTTGGGCACCTCGGTATTGCGGTCCACGCGAAAAGCTGCTAAAATTCTCAGAGGAATCGCTCGAAACTGTACATCTGGCTGCCGTTTACGAGTGAAAGCATCGCGTGAAATCGACTCATCATCAAATTGAAAATGCAGTGTGTCAGGGGGATAAAACAAGCACAAATAATCGTTCACTTTAATTCAAATCCAGCAGCTCTCAGCTCCACAGTTTTCAAACTTCCCAAAGTACGTCGCGATTTTTTATTCAGTGGAGTAACCACACAAATCAATGATCTAAATTTTTAATGCATCTCAAAGACCAGCTTCGAAAAATTCAAACAGAAGGTTTTTTGGATAACAGCGGAGCACACCGCAATTTACGAAGAAAGTTGTTAACAACAATGAGAAATTCGTGATTAATTTGCATGCTTGTCACAACGGTAGACCATCCAATCCAATCAACTTGGATTGCTCTGACACCGTGACGTCAATTTCTTTGGTACTGAAGGATGACGACCATTGAATTTTAATTTCTTTGCTTGATTTGGAACCAATGCGACTAGTACTTTTTGGTCCACGAATGAACAATTAGTCGATGATTCTGTGCGCTTGTAAAGACCGAAAAACAGCCTAGGATGAAAATGAAGAACTGTAATAGGCTTACCTCCATGATCCAGTTAATTTTGTCGTGACAAGTATAAGGAAGGATAAGTAGACCCTGTCGACCTTTCTGCGTTAACTTGACTTGTGCTTAAGAACAAAGTATCAACTCGAGTAATTATTGTCGAAGTGAGCCATTGACTAGTTCGACAGTAGAAGCAGTCTTTGCACTTAGTGCTCACCCAGAAAAGAGCCAATCCAACTAAAAGTTTGCCCTGTTATCTGCCCCTTTTTGAACCCATATTTCTCTAATCAGTTCAAGCAGATCTGTCAGCACCACCGTTTAGCCTCAAAACTGAGTAATCTTTGATATAAATTGATCGATCGATTGATCGATTGATGAAAAACACAGATATGAGGCGATCCATCAGCCTGCCTAAAAGTTTCTTCTCGTCTTAAAATCAGATCAATCTTGTCAGGAGTTCGTTGCACTTTCTACCCCTATCGGCCGTTGGTTACACCCTAAAGAAGCCGAAAAACTGTTCAGATTGATGAGCTTACACCAGCTCATGAATTCAGCGTATATGGAATTTGCCAACAGCCAAGTAGCATGCCAGATATAGGATTGTACTCAGTGAACGTCCTGACAATGCCAGAATCGGACTAACCCATGCAGTTTATCAATGGCCAATTTCAGGGGCCAGATTAATTCATAGTTGTGGTGTGTTAGGCACGTAGCAGTAGCACTAATAGCTCAACAGTGTCTGAAACATAATTGCGTGTTTGTTAGTCTGGTCACCGGGCTTGGTATATGGATAGCAAGCATTTCATCACCAATCAAGCTAATATCGCCAAACGCACACTGACGACATCATCTCAACTGATCATGAACAGTTTGCAGTCCAACTGTCAAGCTCGAAGAAAAGGCCAACAACCAAGCAGCGCACCCGGGCTGCTTGTATTCCGCAACATCACCAGCATACTTGCGTACCAACTGCATTTTTTACCACAAGGTAAAGAACGATGCCCCTACGCAATCTTTGATACGGTGGAATTTTTGGCGTTTAACGTAGGAATTGGTTACTTGATGGTTTAAAGTAGAGCCCCTCTATTACTCCCTGAGGCTACCACTATTTTGAAGAGCAGGGTCACAGACATAAAAAGGAAATGCAAGCAATGGATCTGGAAGTGCAACGAGAGAATATTAGGTAAAGAGGGAGAAGCGTCCCATGCAACCAACAGTTCCACTCAGACAAGATGGACCTCAACGTATGTAAGAAAGTTTAGTATGGAAACACGCGTGTAAAGTCCAACAACCAAGGAAACTATGAATAATGTTGAATGCTCTTCAAGGCGCGGTAAGCACTAGCACAATCAAGACTCGCACATCAGGCAAAAGTGTCCGTCATACTGGGTCTGCTGTGAGGTTCAATGGCAAGAATGTACATTCAACTTCATGGAATACGCATAAAAGTTTCGTAAGTACGCAGAGAGCCCACAGTGGCAAGCAAACACAAGTCACTGACTGTGACTGTCACTGTGACTGAGTCTCAGACCAACAAACAGCCTTGGCGGTTTGATGCGCAGAACTGGAATTGATGGTGACGGGGAATTTCAGCACCATTGTGAGGCTGCAGATTAGCATAAGCTGTTTATTTTGATGGATATAGAGTACCAGCTACAAGGTGATCGAGAATACATTATATCGATGCGTCATCTAAAAATCCCTGAACATTTTACCCCCAAATAATGAGTTTAGCTAATTCTCAAGCCCTATGTTGAGCCGGTGCATAGTAAATCGAGAAACTCAGTCTTACGCGGCATTATCGGTATCCACCTCTTCTCCAAAACCTTTGGTCATACCAGTTACTTGGAACAGGCTGTGAATTTTACGTAAAAATAATACACGCAACTGAATAATTTTGACATTGTCTGTCTGAGTGCACCCGAAACTCTTACAGATCAAATGAGTATACGCATATTTATATATACATAGATTATATACAATACGTACAGATGCACTGCGATTCCGCGTATCTATGTAACAATTTTTGCGAAGCAGGAAAATATCGAGAAATGAAGCGTAATAATATACTACTCATCGGGTTTGTGGGTGAAAAAAAAGTTTTCTGAAATTCAGTTTCCCAAAGATTCCTGTTTTTTAGACTTCTAATAATACTTAATTTTTGTCAGTTCACGCTGCAGCAAACAAGAATGGCTGACTGACATTCCGCGGATATACATGCATATCTTTGTACACATTATATCCCCGATAATTTTTTGCTCATCCGATTGAAAGGTTTTTCTGGACAAATTTCACCGAGAAGTCAATCAACAGACGCAGAACAGATACAGCACACAAATATCTTCCTTTTGCCTGAGGATAGAATGCTACGAATAAATGAATGTAAAAGACAATTTTTTTCATATTCCCTCATTCTTATGCCTCGGTCTCCACGTAGGCCTGCATCAACCTGGCTTTCGTGTGCGCTGGTTTGCTCCAGGCAAAAAGAGGTATCAGATACAACATCGGTCAATTTACAAATATCCAAAAAATGGTCTGAATTAGTGATAAAATTGTAAGGTAATCAAATGAGTTGTGATAAAATAATGACGATGGGAGAAGCCTTAATCTTAGTTTTGATATTCGGTTTCACAAATCGGATGGATGAATTTTCCATTGCTCTCAGGGGCTGTTTCACAAGAAAAAAGTAACTTAGGGGACAATCTCATGAACTAGGAACGGATGGAGCTATGGGTTCGAACAAAAAAGCGAGGCTTTGAACAGGTGCAATCCTTGGGTTGGTTTATAAGGCTTATCCACTGCTGTTTTATACCGGTGCTTCAATCTGTCCCAACTTCCAGTTTAAAACACAAACTTTTGCTCATAAGCTAGGATTTTATATGTCACCTTAAGGAAATTCGCGTAGATCGATTTGGAACGGTTCATACGTCATTCATGTTTCGGAAAAGTTGATTTACTTTGCGAAAAAAAGACATGTGTAATTAAATAAGTTGGAGCACAGATATAGAGCTTCTTTATAGCCTAACGAAGAAGGTTTGGAATTGTTTTTTTTCCGTTGTATAAAGCCTTGCTGTAAGGTTGAAAAGCTTTGAAATATTTTAGCCTAAATTCCTGCCTTACCGTTTTGAACGGCGTCAATCAATAGACGGTTACCTCGATATGTTACACTAATATACATGAAACAAGTGACTTTTGCTAAAAAAAAATCTCATGGGCCAAATCGCGTGTACAAGAACTCATGTGCACTTATGTGTAATAAACAGCTGTTTCATGGCCTGATGATGCATTCTAGGACCTAGTTGTGTGTTATCTGTAGAGAAGCATACAGCAAGCGCAGTAGGATCTCAGCTCGAAGGATATCGGCTTCATTCGTGATTCTAAAATACTCCATACAACGCGGTGGGATTTCCCCATATTCATTGAAAAATCGACTAAATATGAGTGTAACTATGTGAGAATACTCCATACAACGCGGTGAGATTTCCCCATATTCATTGAAGAATCGACTAAATATGAGTGTAACTATGTGAAGAACTCTTAAGTAAACGTCTGCAATGATTGCAAGCTAAGTCGGGGTGAGATCTACTTCGAATAATCATTAAACTTTCTATAGAGGAGACAGAATGCGGGTTAAGCTGCAAGGGTAGTTTGCATCCGCTGCAGAAAACATGGCATACTAACTCCAATACGAAAGTAGTAGTCAACCAGAATGAGAAACCGCTGCAAGTTAACTCTAAGTTTAAATGAGACGAGGATATAGACATAGCTCAGATGAGGTGTGGACGGTCCCCTCGGGACTCAATATATTTTCCATAAATAATATTCTGCCTTTCTCTGGGCTACAGTATGGGGACAACCAGTAGAGAATGCTATTCTTGGGCAGAAGGCACGTACATATATATCTGAATAGTCGTCCTCCTGTCCAGGCCTACTGCTTCTGGTGAGTCCACACCAAAGCAGGGAAGCACTGGAGCCGAATTTCGCTCTTATTAGGGCTCATCAGCAGTGCATATCCAATGGTCTCACCGGGATTTGAACTCCGGACACCTGACATGCGAGGCGAGCGTGTTACCACTATTCCAACAGCGCACTTTGAACGCATAGCACCTATGGCGCTACCTGACTGTGAAGTCCTGACAGACGGGTCAATCGATCGTCACAAACAGGACAGTTGCTAGGTCATCGTTCGATCATGAGTCGGGCATAACAATAACATCGGCCATTCAGACGTGAAAATTCAGATGCGTCTAACGTGCTTTGGTGGAGTAGTGCTAACACGCTCGCCTTGCATGTCAGATGTCCGGAGTTCAGGATCCGACACGGCCATTGGATAAGCCCCAATAAAAACGAAATTCGAATCCAGTGCTTCCCCCTTTGGTGTGGACTCACCAGAATAATTACGCTAGAAAAGGAGGATGACCGTTTAAAAGAGTGGTGTGAATACGAACAATACATATCCCGCAAACCCCACAAAATACAAATTTGTATTCGTATTAGAAAAATGGTGTTTCGCACTACAAGCATGACCAGACAGCGCACAGAAGGGAGGATTAATAAAACAACTGTTATTTCGACATCACTTGGTTAAAAGTTGCTTAGTAGAATGCTATGTAATCAATCAGGGCTCTCGATTTCGGTCGCTGGGCCTCCGTGAGTATTGTAAATGTTTGAATGGCTTTGATTCGGAGTACAAAGATTACATTCATTACTACTTGTAATTGTTCCCTGTGGTTGGCATTAGCACATAATTTTCTCTAATATTTGTAACGGAATTCCTCAACCAAACGCCAACCAAGCTGACAAGTGAATTGAGTCTCCTGTGTCCATTAGTACACAGTGTATTTTAATCCCACTGCATACAGACAGGAAATGCCAGGCTGATAGCCGATAGGTGGGGATGCCTAATGCACTTCACTGACAAATAGAACCTGAGATTTCCCGTAGCTGTATTGCACAGAATCCGTGAGAGCAATAACAGTAAAAATCAAAACGAATTCAAATCAAGTAAGATATATTGAGCCCATATTTGCAATCTCCCGACGTGAACTTGTACGACCAACATATTTAACTCATGCAAAGTTCGCCTAAACTGAATGTTTACTTATATGTGAAGTTCAAGAAACGATGCTCTAAAATATGTACCTGTCATTTTCCACCCAAATTAGCTAGAGTAAACAATGAGGAAGAGCTGAGGATGTTGGCATTTAGTAGGTTCTTATCTCAGCAATAAATGAAACAAGCCATGTTGAGACAACCTCGCAATGTGATTTACAAAACCCAAAATATGCTTTAGTTAAACCTAGTCGAAGAAGACAAGACTTGGTAACAGATGAATACTTTTTCAGGATTAAAATGCCATCAGAACACTCCAGCTTGTAGCTCTGGGCGAAGTGGAGGAATGATCGTACACAAAAGTGACCGCGTAAAATCAACCATTGCTGTTTGTTTATCTCTCTTGTAAAGTCGTCGGCAAAGCCGCAAAAACTAGTGGGGATTATATGTTTCTTTCTTGATTATTATTAGATTTGAAAGGGTGGTTTTGAAGGAAAAAATCTGTTTATATTCTAATCTAGCATACACCACCGTGTACAAAACTGATTTGGTTAGAGCTCAGGTTATTTTCAATAAAAAATCCAAATGTTTCTAGTGCCACAGATGCCCAAGACAACTTAATTGAGTTTTCTGCACATTTGTGTTTAAAAAAGAGGCAAACAAAAGTGAAAAACTTTGTAAATATGGCGACAGTGTAACAGATTATGATGAAATATCAAATGCAATACTCCTAGAAATTGTGACCTTGAGAATGGCTAGCTAAATGAGTATTCATTGAGCTTTGTTCAATAAGTATTGAGGGCCGTTGTTACAGAAATGATGCATTGCAGTATATCGTACTTAGCCAAACAGTTTTGAAAGTATTACATTATTTCACCTGAATTAGTGGTAGGTGCTTGGGGAGCGATGGTGTTTGATAGATCTCTAGCTGAAGGACTGATGGAAGGCAAATCATCCAGTATTCTGAAGCGACTTTGCACCTGAAGCTTCAGCTGTTGACATACTGACGTGATTTTTACTGCGGAATATAGGAAAACTTGAACCGTATGAAATAGCAACTGCTTCTTCTTTGAAAATGTTCATTGGGTGAAACTATTCAGTAATTTGGGGATCACTAGTAGAAATGCTTCAGAAGCCAACGAAGTCTAAAAAAATACGAGTTAATCACACTGCTGATCAACCGCTCGTGGCCGAACGGTTATGTGTTCAAACTACTAGCCAGGAGGTCGCGGGTTCGAGAATCTCCGGAGTTTCTTGAGATGCGGACTGCTGATGATTTCCAATAAGTGCTTATCGGCCTTTCAGCACAGATTAGCTTCACTTACAGAAAGAAATCTCCACAAAAAGTCCTTGTATCGTATGGTTGCTTCCAGTCGAATCCATCAGACCCGTGTTATGCCACAGGGCTTAAGCAGAATTCTATTCACCGTAGGCCGAGCATCCCAAACCTAGGCTGGCTTCAGGAGTACAAGATTGAGTTAATGGACGATACCGGATAGGCCGCGGTCACTGAGGGCATTTTCACTAAGGATGATCCACGTCAATACATCATATAAACTACCAGTTTTGATGATGCATACTGACTCTATTCTTTGTTTTAACATCTCATTATTTATTATTTATTATTATTTATTATTTTATTATTTTATTTATTATTTATTTATTTAGTTTATTATTTTGTTTTATTATTTTATTATTTTATATATCGCAAAACCCTCTCTGTGTGTATATATACATTTTGAAACTCATTGAGCGACAACTCAAAATGCTCTTCTGATGTTGGAAGGGGAAAAAACTAGTGAACAATCCCTATGAGCAACTTCAGCATTTACAGATCCTTTGATAGTTGGTCTCTTGATGATTGCCTTCAGGCTTATGTATCAAGAAAGCAGCTTATTCCTGGTAGGGTACACTTCCAAATGAAGCCGAAAAATTCGAACACAACAGGTTCGGTAGAACGAAAGGCCAAAAAAATTGACGCCACAGGATTTGGCCAAATAATATGACAACAGTTGTCTAGATCCTGTTGTTCTCCGTATCAGAGATAGACGAGAAGTTAAGCCCCTTTATTAAGAACCTAGCTTGCAAAAGGTTTTATTTAGTTTGCTTAGATTGCACCTTACAGTCCCAGGAAAGATCAATTAATTTTCAGGACCCTTTGGAAGTTGAACCAGAAGCAACTACGTCATTTTACGTCTAAAAACTAGACACTGCTAACAAAATCTAACTCAACCAAAATTAAGGAGTTGCGTTTGGATGAAAAATGTCAAATTTGGCCGTACTGTGTAATGAAATGCAGATTTCAAAACTCGTACACGCGACGTTGAATAGAAGAACTCTTGCGTGACTTAAAACCATATCATCAGGCAAACGGCTTCATTTCGGCAAATTGTAAACCCCGGGAGTTGGAAACAACTGTCTACTCCAATCCTCTGCTTTCAACGTAAACTTTTAAGGTGGTAGGGCAAACTCTTGTTGGTTTATATCAACGGTCTCAAGCCTACTGCTTACCGATCAGACTGCCTGCTAGTTCCGGAGCGCCAGTTGCACCTTAAAGTTATTTTGACCGGGCAAATATATTCCACACAGCACGAACTTCCCTTGTAATTGGTTACTGTGTCGGGGGTATTTCGTTAACAGCAGTCCATGCTCTAGAGATAGAAGGCCACATTTTGTCAGGTGGATTCACTGCCCACAAATTCAGTAGCGATAGGTGTAGCTTTGAGTGCCACTTTTCAAACGTCCGGGCTAAACAGAGCGTTGGTTTAACACCTCAAATATATTCACTGTACAGGCAGCATCAGCGTTATGGTGACCGACAAGCATAAACCTGAGGACAAAGTTCCGAAGGGAATTAAACTTTCTTCATGACAGGATGGTCTTATTCCAAAACATGGATATGCTCACTCCCGCAGAACCTAACGATGATGGTTTTGACACCACTTAGAGCCAACAGTAAAATTATGGCGACGGAGGGATGATGTACAAGATGACGTAATCATGAACCGAAGAATTAATCCGTCACATTGAAGCGCCTTAGCTTCCCCAACTATTCCGGACCAGACCCAAAATATGTGACAGAATGTGGCCACTTATAATTCCCATCAGTAACTCGTTTCTCGGATTTCTTACTTATAACTTGACTACTCTTTATGAGTTCTGTGAGCTCCTCTACGTAGTGTAGACCACGGAAAGATCATCTATATTTTTGCGATTTACGTCTAATTGCCTTGCTTTTGTTTTACATCCGTTTTCGTGCAAAAACATCGGAGTGTAACCGCCGAACATACGCATGCAGTAACCGATTACTTTCGGAGTACGATATCATTTTACCAATGTAGAATTATGCTGGTCAACCCGTGAAAGATGGGAATGCCCCAAAGATACAAAATACCCTTCTGTCTCGGATTTGTGGAACTAAGCACTTTGCGGATAAAATAACATTAAAAACATAAACCAGTGTGGATAAGTGTCACATGACTTTAAATTCAGTCAAATCGGACCAACACTCAGTGGTTCAGAGGTTGACGTCTCTAAAATTGTCGGACACCATTAAATCTTTGAGCACTTAAAACTCCCCTCTAGAGGGTGAACCATTCTGCATTACTCCAGCCTAAATTATGAAATGTTTAGACTGTTTTCCACGTTGTACCAGGGAAGGCATACATATGGCCTAAAAGTGGGTCCATCCCGACTCTTTTTTCCCTGGATTTATTATGGCCAACATGCATCTGGGTGCCTCCCCCCGTGACTCACCACAAAGTTCACGGATCTGATGGCCTCGTGGTAGTTTGGATTAATGCGTTCAAGGATCCAGCGCACGAAAGTTGGTGAAACGGAAAACGCCTTTGTGTATTGTCGTCCTACCATCCTCTGTGAAATGGCCATACAAACATGCTCGATCTTTTATGTCACGTGGTGAAAAAACACATGATTGATGGTGTCGCAAAAGTTACTGGGATATTTCGCAGTCCCATTATTCACATGGCGCAAACCCATCTACATTGTGCAATTAGTGGAGGCTGTAGCTGTGTGTCAATATTCAGTAGGGTGAAAACACAGAAAGGCAAATGAGAAGTTTGTTTGAGGTTGAAAATCAGGGTCGCTGTGAAGAACTGATCACTTGGTTGGTTGATGTTAACACTGAAGTTATCGGTTACACAATCTCAGTCGATTCTAAAACACACCATATTAAAAGAACCCGAAATTGGGGGGTCTTCTTGCATTTTTCAATCCCAATAGAAACCGCAGCCGTTCAGCACAGTACACCTGGAATGGCCGTAATACCAGATAAAACTTAAATCAGGGTGGTTCCGCCACGACAAATTGTGACAGAAAACGCATAATGAACCATTTGATTAGCTTTCAATTAAAGGTGAGCCGAAACTAGCAAGCCGATGGCTGATCACGCTGTTGGACAAATATGACATTGCACTTGTCACAGCCTGGATGGATTCCCCAAACTCTGTTGACGAGCGAGCTGCTTGTCGCAGTGAGGAGTCGCTGTTATGTGAGAGGTCGGTGTTAGGAAATTAAACTGACGGATGTCCACGTTTCCGGCGACTATTACAAGCTCAACAGGGTGGTGGTAACTTTTGTAGGTTTCGACCGAGTCAAAACAAGAACGTTCTGAAGGGAATAAGGTTCGAAATCAATTGTTGGTTTTAGTTTCAAGGCAAATAACTGCTGGTGGTCAAAATGAATACGTTCCGCTTCCACTGGCAGTATTCATCTTCAGCCATGTTGCCTGGGTATTTAAGGGATTTTTGTGAGCCGCATAAGCATTGTAGTTGCATCAAGAAAACCCATGTCTCGTGCTCTCAAATGGAGTGCCGAATCAAACGTAAGATGGCCTTTTCGAGGAACATTTGTTTGTTACATTTAAAGGGTAGCACGAAGGAGAGATTCTCTTGGGTTTTTCGTAACACTGAGGTAATTTGATAACGGGTTTATTTTGCCGGTTGTATGTTCGGCTAGAACATACATTTGAAGGAATTTCGGAACTCAAGCCTACCTGAAGAATCCAAAGAAGTTAGAACCGGCAGTAAGCAACCTTATGAATAGTGTGTTATTTTAAGAAATAAAGCTGTGTCAGGTCGTTTAAGAGATCGTTTAAGAGTGACGATCTTAACCCGGGTTGTATTACTGCTAGGCAAGGCAAGCTTGTTGTCAACTTGTTAATAAAGGCTCCTATTTGAGCTTCATCACGCTTCCTATTGTGACATTCACAGCTTGCATTACCCACTCTAATTTTAAGCGGTAAAATTTCTTATCATCGTAAATTGTGCTTCTGTTGTTTAGAAAAGAGCAACCAACCGCTTTACCTCAATTTTGTGCCTTTAAACTGTTTCACGGATGTTTCACGACGACTACCTGCGACCTGAGACAAACATGCTATATGAATAAATCTTCATTAGGAAAAAAAACAAAGGTTCTTTGACTTTATTGTCCTCAAACAATAGTATGACGTTCTTGCTCGTTATCCCAAACATTTGTTCATCAAGTTGGCAGTGCCTCACTAGCTAGATTTGGCTGGGCTCAACGATTCGCAACTTACGTTTGAGGGACAGAAGCCTCTAAAGAAATGAGACAGAATGTTTGAATATCACGCACGCAACTGAAAAGTCATTGAGAGGTTTACTCACTCATTTAGTTTGCTTCTATTAAGTGCTGACTAGAACAACCAGACCGGGCAAAGGCAAACTCACACCCCAATTGATACGGCGATATATGTCGCAGAAGACCGTTTCTTAGAACTATAAGTTCAATTGGTAAAGCAAAGTACTCCGAGGTTACTAAAAGTACGAAAATTGATATTCAGAGATCAAAGTTCAGCGGAGAGCGATCACAGCTTCCAAGTATTGTGGAGTGTCATCCCTGTTCTAATGAAGCGAGACCAATGGTGTCAAAATTGTTTGGTCAATCTGGAGGGATTTCCCAATATACCCACTTATCCAAAGGCGACATTTACCGGATGTAGGCCCACAGGCAGTACAGTTTAACCGAGAGAGTTATCATACATATGTTAGAAAACCCTTTCGTTTTCTACTATCCAAATTACTGCTAGTGAAAATTTTAGGATTATCTCCATAATGAGGGTAAGTGGGTTTTATTAAACAGACCAATACGTCTTGACATAGGGGAATAGGTTGTTCTAAGGGGGGTTTCATTTAAAAGAGGAGGTTTTTGGAATATTTGCACGGAGTAATATCGATACGAGGTAGTCAGGGAATTTACTATAAAGTATCTATAACGGGAGACTTGTTGAGACATTTCTTTTTTATTCCTTGAGTTCGAGCATGCCTCCTACGGTTAACCCCTTTTTGCTGAGATAAAGGTTCAGGCAACAAAAAACTAAGTTGGTCTCTCTAGATTCCAGTAATAAACATTCGGCGAAAAGAGCCGGATAGGCAAACAAGAGCATTTTTGAAAGATTTCCCAAGATAGCGGCAAATGTCACTTGCGTAGTTTCTGGCCTCGTGAAGAATAAAACAAATATCGATGACAGGAAATCTAACTAACCCTGTCAGTCTTCCGTTATTTGCGATCCGTTTGGACTAAGCCATTTGAATCTATCATCGATGGGCAAAGCGTCGGCAGCCGTCATAATGTAATTGTACAACTAATCCGATTGAAATCAGTTTATTGACTGAAACTCCAGACAACCACCAAGAGATGTTAGATCCATTCGGACTAAGTACTTTTGTCTGCGAGTTACAGATAGGTGAGTAATGAACAAACCGTAGATACAGAAGATTTGCAATCAGTCAATTTTTGGAGAGCTCTCAAAAGGGGCTTGTATTGAATGCCAGTTCTACGAACAAATGGTACTTCAAATCGGTTAGAGGAGGGAGCATAATTTGGCTGAAGCAGTGAGACTTGTGGACTGAAACAGGATACAGACTGGATGAAGATCAACCGGGCGCAAACTGTTCAACATTTATGAAACTCCCGTGGCTGGTTTTAACCGGAAGTCGTTGTTGTACAACGGAAACGAGAAGGTTGTCGGAATGCTACCTTGTGGAACAGCAGAACTAAGAGGAAAATTGCAGCGAGTCGTAATTACCTAACACAATTGTGTGTGCATGCTTGAGCTGGTCGGATATCGTTTTTATTTGCTTTAAGCGATACAATGAATATGGTGTGACGCGGCTTTTTTCCCGTGGTAGCATATCAGCGTATAACACGATAACAGTTACCCTGCTTGTACCAGACCACATTTTTATGTTGAACTGATAGCTCGTTTCTCTGAATTGTTGTAACCGTCCGCAGAATTTTCATGAAGCGACCAAATTGGACCAAGTTACGTAATAACCATTTTCATTGTTCACAAGGAGAAAATATGTTTCGCGTACGCTTGAAACAAAATACTGATTGATTTTGACATCAGGACCCCGCCATTTTAAAGTGTCACATTACTCTTTTCCTGACAGCTGGTACAGAAATATTGGTCGAAATTCTCAAGACGAAGAACTTGTCTGTACGAGAATGGCGACCAGCATCATCCCAGTGGTTAAAGTACAGTTTTTATCTAGCAAGCCACGCGTGGATTACCTCACTTCGTCAGGCTTATTCACTATACTTTCTATTTTCCAGGTATGACTATTTCTTTTGTTATTCAAAGCCAGATGAAAATAAGTTTTTCTGTACTTCATTTGATCACATCCGTTTAATTGTGCTGCAACCTGTAAACATCGTTAAACAAGTCGTTCAGCTGTAGCACCCTTTCGGTTCATAGCGACCATGCCACCCGAATGAAGCACAAAGGCCGGGATAATGCCAAGTTGTCCATGCCTAGAAAGGGGTAGTCGGGGTAGAGGTCGGATTCAAACCACGGACCTTCTGAAATTCGCGCTCTAACCACTGAGCCATCTTGCCCCAATGCCAAACAAATACTTCCGATATGCACTAAAATACCTGTGCAGCTCAGAATCACTCGTATTTTTTTCAAGCTGACGAGGAGATATCGTGGATCTTTCGATTACAATTAGATGAACAAAATAAAACAGGTTTTTTTGGTTGATGAGACTTAGATAGCAAAGGGTAAAGTTTTTACCATGCATCCTACCAGTTACACTTCTTGTGGCCTAGGCCAGTAGTCAACAGCTTGCTGTAGCTGAAAATTCAAACTCTGTCGAAAAATTTTAACCGAATTTAGAGCACGTCATGTCTGACACTAAAAATGACAGAAGCCCAGAGTCACCCACACTGGGGTGACACTAACTCGGGATCGTGGTTCAACAACAGTTTTGGCTCTGAAATATTGAACTTTTAATTAAGCGTAACAATTAATTTCAAATCTCCACTTCCACGCTGTTTCAGAGTGAGGAAGTTTCAATCGGTTAAGCATTCAGTCTTGCACAGTATTTCTCGAAACATGATTAACACCTGTAGACTACTAACTGCGTTCCGGTTTGAAAAGCGGAAAGACGACAAGAACCACGAGCCTTTTTTTCTAAACTACCATCATCTGATCGGCCAGTAAACAACAGCTTTTTAAAGTCATCACCTCTTTCAGTATTTATCCTTTGGAGAAAGGAGGAATCACGTCTTGCAATGATTTGGGATCTACTTGCCCTTTTTTTACCTACTTCTCACTAACTCTGCATAAATCTCTAGCTGTGTGTTCCATGAACATCTTGAAAAAATCTTGGAAAAACTCCCACAAGGCTTATGGCACTTTTGATGCAATTGTAACTGCTTTGGAGATCTCCGCCTGCATAACGTCCTATCCGCTTCACTTTTGGCAGTCCGGTAAGGTTTGAAATTGTTTGCTTTCGTGAGAGGATTTGTTTAGCCAACTGTCAGGTCACTCACAAACATCGGATGCATTACCTGAGGCTGGTTGTCAGAATCGTAGATGAGCATCCGCTTTGAATGTGATTCCCAGTGCTGTAATTTGAGGCGAGGCACTGACAATGCAACCAATATCGTTGAACTTGACTGAATCCAGCCAGCTTGCCAGTTGCTAAGTGGTGTGCCCTCACTTGACGGGTAATTCATCATTATCTGTCAAGCCCTAATCAGAACAGTCATGACAGCGCGTTAACAGCTACCATACTTAGTTGCATTGACATGCAAGAGTAACCAAGCAAAAGAAATTGTACTGTAAGGGCCGAATACGCTTCCGAAAATGTGAAGATATTTTGTATTTTATCACGACACGCTAGATAATCGGGTAGATGCTTATGTTTTGCGAAACTAGTGACAGATCGATTGCTGAGCAGTATTGAGGGTGCAAATTTACCAATCCCATTCCTACGGACAAACGAGTTCCCTAACTTGCAGACAGTTTTGTTCACTATGATTGCTTTAGATAAGTTGACACACAGTGACAAGCAAGCATCACTCCGTACATGTGAGCGAATTCGTCGCACCGATAAAGGTAATTTTTGTTGATACTGTCATCCGAGACATGTCCATTCGTTAGGCCGTCTATACATCACTTTGTCGCAAAATGAACAAGCAGGATGAGTGATCATTTCGCCTCATTCCACACGCCAAAGTCCACTAGGAATTTGACCACAAATTGTTACTTTCCGTGCTATACTGCTATACTAGCGTTTTACCTTAAAAAAGTAATCATATACGCTTCCCCTCTGGACTGAAACTTATCAGGTTGATGGAGGAGGATTCAACTGCCCGGAGTTCCAGTTCTCTGCTTCTAATCTTAAATGCACGGAATTGCCCATCTTCATTATAAGGATGATGGGTCTACTTTCAAGCTTCCTGGTTACGTCCCTGCCAAAAAGCTTGCTAGGAACGAGAAAACCAGTGAATAGCAGTCGCAAGGTTTTGTGGTTGAATGACCATCCGATTGGTGTTTCGATTTTGGTAATCGCGTAGTTCGCATCGGTAACGTGCATGTATAACTCTGTCGTCTGGGCGTGCAAACAGATTGTACAGGTCTTTACTATAAGGCAGCTTAGAACTTAATGACCCAGTGGATTTTATAGACACTCAACAGGTTTGTTCTAGAGAACGCTTGGGGTTCATACCAAGCATCGAAAAGTTCGGTTCTTCCATTCTAGAAATTCTACACGGTTCTACATGGTCTTCTAATTCCCCATCAGTCTTGTTTCACAATTGTGCAAAAAACAAGTAGAGATGGGGACACAAGCGACCTTGAGTTTCTTCATGCTTTGCTCGTTATGATTGCAGCTGCGTGTACATCACTGATCACCACCTACCAGTCTGCAGAAAGTGAAGTTTAACAAAGCACATATGAAACCTTACGGTAAAAATTCAAAACTCCTAAGGTGAAAAAATATTTTCGGAAATGATGTGTCAGCAGTGTTGAAGTTAGGCACTTTAATAAATAATTTCGTGAAAATACATACGATACATTTGGTTATAAGTAACTCAGTCAGCCAGTACCGAACGGCAAAATACAGTGGGTCTAGTAAGCCAACCATAAAGCTAATGGGCATTTCAGTTTTGTCGCGAATAATCGCTATCCTTTATATTTCACCTTTGGAAATGAAGAAGCTGATTAACTAGTAAAGAACTGATACTACTGTAACGGTGGATACTACTGATGAGGCATGTGAGTAGCATGTTTTCTCGTAAATCCGCGTTGCGTCTCTTGAAAAGTGAGATCTGTTACGGAATTTGTGGAGACTCTTTGTAGCATTTGCCTGCATTTGAGTAACAGTCAATGAATCTCCAGAAAAATTCAGGAAGGCGCGTTCAAGGAGAAGGTGGATATTCAGTTTTGTAAACGAGATGCATATGAGAGTTTTCCTCCCCTGTTCAATAGTCTGTAGCTGTTAAGTTGGTGTTCTCAAATAGGCAACTCCGCAGCGAAGGCCTTCTTCCTTTCACTACTAGCACTGTTATACATCCGACTGGAGGTCAAGTGCACCCTGATAAATTAGTGCTTATTTCCATAGAGAAATCATTCCGCCCTTTGGCGCCAAATACAGTATGAATGTCGTTAAGGGATAGGGCTGTCTTGCCTGAGATTTCCACTGAAAAATTGGCGGAGAACTGTCCCGCGACGCGCCTTGTGAGGGTGTCAATATGAGGGTCCACG
The DNA here is from genome assembly GCA_003604175.2 of Clonorchis sinensis. Classification (NCBI taxonomy): domain Eukaryota; kingdom Metazoa; phylum Platyhelminthes; class Trematoda; order Opisthorchiida; family Opisthorchiidae; genus Clonorchis; species Clonorchis sinensis. The sequence continues at coordinate 7,916,048 of CM030373.1, forward strand.
ACAATATGGATATATCGCTGCTCTTTTACAGAAAATAGAGTGCGATTAATATGCTCGAAAAACCATAAGTATCTGAGTTTGTTTGAAATTTACTCAAAAAGCATGGTGTTCTGAAAAAAAACAGCTTAGCCATCGGATGGAAACTCACTTCATCATCATCATCATCATCATCATCAGTAGCAGCAGCAGCAGCAGCTGTAGGAACCACGTACTTGCCGTACAATAGTTATAGCTACCACAGTCTCGGTCGCCGATGATTTTGCGGGTGGGTGCGGTAGATAGCTGAGCATTGGAGACGGTGGCTGACATAAGTGATACGTAAATAGCGGGTTGTCAGTGAACTTTTTCGGGCATATCGGGACTAGCTGAGCATTGAAAGCAACGAGTTGGATGCACGAGCGATAGTGAGGGTGCAACTTGGCCATATCTGACAATTCCCTTAACCACTGATATGTCGTAGCTCAGCGTCTTCATCCAGGAAGAAGGCAATGATCAGCGTAGCTAAGTTTGACCTCCTTTGGCTAGTTTTACCCTTTGCATAGTTGCGCAAAAAGAGCCTTTCGTGGAAGTCTGTCAGTTGGCGTACGGAGCACGTGACCAAGCTAGCGCAACCTATAAAGTTCTTTCAGTTAAGCTATTACGATCGGTTATTGCATCGGAAAACCGTTCGACGTACTTCACCAAATCGTGAGGCGGGATGATGTAGATTACTTCATATTGTTTGCGTTGCGCTGGCTTCAGATCCAAGGAGATCTGTGTCGTCTTCGTTTTCGATATCTGTGAGCAAATACCCTGAGGGTATTTTGACCCCACAGGCGTTAAGGCTGGTAGTGACTCTTCCATAATTGTATCATTGACCAAGTTTAATGGAAACATTGAAAGAAGACAGCCTTGCCTGACACGGCTTGATGTGGTTAACTCAGATGAGAGCTTTCCACAGACCTTCACACGTACGCTGGAGTTGGCCTGGTAATTCAGTTAACTAAACGAAGCACCCACGGAGTTCAGATATGAAGATGGCTGCATCGACTAATTCTACGCCACCACTAGTCTCTGATTACCGTAACTCTGATGGTTGTTTGCTTCAGATAAAAATGTTACATGTACTTCTGCAAAAACTGACTGCGACGCCACTTGTTGAAACCCTTTGCCTTCTAACTCCAGAGTGTCTGATACTACGCTCAAATAGCATCTCTTATCACCACATGAAGGCATTAGAACAGCCAGCAAACGAGTCAGGAACTACACGAGATTTCCAAAGGAACTGCGAATGTGTGGATCAACTCTTAGCCAGATGCCACGTCTGTCTCTAGTGTACTTACCAAACCTAAGTAAGATGCGTATTCACTATAGACAAACTTGAAGTGATCGAAAAATCGCGTGAACATACATTTTTTAGAAATGTTGATAAAAACGAATCGCGTGTCTGAGTGTGTTAATCAGGCATACGAATAAATACTAGCATGGGGAAATCGATGTCTGATATATCGATTCCCCTAGCTACTTTTTAATGCTTTGTGTATGTACTCATGCTAAAAAGTGAGCGATACGCTGAACCTATGGTCCTTTTGTTACAAAAAACAGTAGACATTTTACTGTGGATGGCTTTCTCCTATTTTCTACTGTTTTAGACGTCAAGTGACGCTACAAGACTAAACTTATTGAGGCAGCAAATAACTATTAGTTCTCATCCAAGCATGCACGGCGATTGCTCGACCATATTCTGTTCCACGACTTAATCAATCACGAATCAGAAAACCCCATCAATCTTTAAGGCTTGCTCATCATTTATTGAAATTATTAATCCTCGAACTGGCTGTCCAACCAAAGAACAGAACAATGAATAAATTCTTCAAATCAATCTAGCGGTAGGTTGTTACCAACTTATACCGTATGCTATTCGTAAGTAACAAAACAAACAATCCTTGCTTTAAAATGCAAATGATGTTCATAAGTGGAGCACTACTTAATTCTTATGCTCTTTAGTTTAGCGAAATACCGCTTAAAAATTTAACTCCCAGTAAGTGATCAAACCAACACGTAGCTTTCTTTTCGGATGGAATGAAATTCCGAGCTTCAAAAAACGGCATTCACAAAGCCTTTATTTCTGATTAGGTTATGTCAGTCAATGTTCTGTGATCCGCACACTTTCATGTTTTCTCAAAGGAAGATTATTTATGCATGTTTTGTCAATACAGCTCTAAAGATAACAGGAATTACTGGGTTTCCTTAGGGTTTCTATATCCCGAAGGAAATGCTCCATATAAATCTAGCGTTACCAAATGGTCGTGGTACTTTAGATTCCATAACCGGTTGACCCATAGTAACAGTAGAGCATCCGCCCTAGCTATCTATGTTGTAGCCCGCTATGCTTCGCAAAAGTCCGTGCATTTCGTTTAGTTCGCTGGTTATCCAGCTTGCTTGCTGTGGCTCGGCAAGAACTAATGTTCTAAGATTTATTGCCATACGGTAGAACAGTGATGTTTGCGCTACTTCGAAAAACTTTCACGCCTCTGTTTTTGCTCATATCTTGAACCTAGCGGTACTACAAACGTCTATACGGGATTTTGCGAGTGAGAAATACATCCAGTTTGAACTGTTCTCAGTCTTCATGAAGTTTTTGTCCCCACGTCTCTCCACTATTTCCACTAGTGTTTCCTTCACACGTATGGTTAATGTAAAAGGAGGATTGAGCAGTAGCTGAACGAATAGTATTAACCTATCCAACGCAAATGGATTGCTGGATGTAAGAAGTTTTCAGAAACCTTTTTCTTCCGTAAGAGTTGAAGTTACTGACCGGAATATCCGCGATTCTAATCCAGCATCCTGACTGTTCCTGTCTTGGCTTGTCAGTATGTCAGCCCTCGTGTTTTTCTCGGTTGGTAGCTCAGCTAGGCACCGAAAGGGTGTTAACTTGGAATGATTACTATTATTAGTAGGAAAATTAGCGGCCCATGTTGTTGGGGGCTTACTTACTTTGCTTTTACAGAAGGGAACCCTCTACCGAAGACTGGAGGACTTTTGTGTGGACATGGTCTTATAAGGAGGTTCCAACTGACCTCGACGAAAAACGCGGTCGTTATGACAGGTGATATTTGTATTGGGGGACTAATAAACTGGAAACGCTCTGTTTCGGCTCCCCGGCAAAACTGGACATTTCTGAGCACGTAAGTTGAGTGAGTGGATATCCCCTTGGTGGTTTTCGGGGCTTTGGTCAGTAACCTGAAGAAAATTCAGAATACAAACTCAGTGTTTAATACATGGTCCGCGTCGACTACATTGGCTGCCTCACTGCTAATTAGCTACTTTCTTGATTCTGTTCATGGTTCACAAGGTGTATATTCTCACCTTCTTCCATCTGGCTGTTTCAGGTGTGAAGCGAAATTTTTGTCCTTAAAACTAACGGGTGTTAGTGGACTCGTGGTAGGCGACAATCTAAGATTAGCTGCTGGAAATGGTTTGAGGACAACTACTGGATCTCCTTTGGAAGACAAAATGGCTTTCCTTTCTAATTTCAATGTGCAAGTATACTTACCCTGTCGCTTGACGTCACTGGGAACGACAATATGGTGGAGACACGGTTGGGTAGAAAGGAACGCGTCTAGGGAGCAATAAAACGTGCAGGATGTTTTACAAGACGTTTGTACGGTATAATACCACAAGGGCCAAAATGCATTCATATAAATGTGTGAAAGAAGTGAACTATGGCGAGCTTATTACCCAGAACAAACTAGGATGCATATTCCTCGTACATAAAAACGTGGGACCATTACGTTCAATTTTAGGCAAGTAGAACCCAACCCACCACATTGTATCTAAGTGGTCATGTGATGTGTTATAGCCATTTCGGGCTGTCGTGGTCAAACATGGGGTACATAGCACATTCCATCTAATTGACGGCGTAGAAATTGTGAATATTTTAAACAGACGCACGTTACATCCATATATATATATGTTTTACGAGAGGATCCCCTTCGGTGACTAGCATGTATCTGTGACGTAGTTTACAGTTTTAAGCTACGTTCAGTACAATTCAAGGGGTTGATTTTATGAAAGTTCAGTTTCCGTCCAAAAGACAGTTTCCGGATGGAGTGGCCACGGATTACCCACTTGACCCAGTGGCTGCGGATTTAGTCATGTTCAAATTTGAGAATTTTGCACTGATCAACAGAATGGAAATTATAGTCGGTTGACTATTTCTGCCATATTATGTAGTGATCATACCTGCATTGCTTTGCCTCTGGATGTTTACAACTGGACCCAGCCAGATATATCCTTCACATGCGAATTTGAACAGGAACATCAGTCATTCCTTAACGTGCCTTCGACTGGAGAATAAGGTGGGTTTGTGTGTATGGTACACCAAAATGGACGGGTTGACAATTTAGCAGGTATCTTGTTCATTGCGTGTACCATAGGGCGATTTACGTACACTCAGAAAACCACTTCAATTAGGAAACATAGATCCTAAAAACTGTGCTTCGAAAAATGGCTACCGAGAACGATTTCTTGAAAAAAAGCATCAAGCCAAGACCATTCAATTCAAACTAGACCGGGGCAAAACCCAGTCTCCAAGAACTCCACCCTACTTTCAATAGCAGTGCAGTTGAAGTGCTGACACGAGGAAAAAGAAAGATTTTTGTCCGACAATTTTTAGGTACACCTTAATGACGTTTCCATAAGCCATTTCGTTAACAGGATCGATTCGCATGACAAACTCCCTCATTGGGCCACTTCAACGAACGTGCATAAATTTGTCCGCTCAAGTGGAGACAAATGGGCCAGTCGAACAATGAGATAACCATTAAAGCGCATCACTGGATATAGGGAAACACAACACAACGTGAAAAGCCTCGTTTTCTCATGTTCTCTCAACATTGGGCAAATTTTTAGACCTACGGGTGATGTAAAAACGAATTCTGCAGACAGAACTGTTTTGCATAGAAGCTGAATCTTCCTGATCAGATAATTACATATCAGCCTCACGTGATTCGCCGAAATAACTCCAGTTTCATCGGTTCATCACATTGTCAATCGATTTTGACCAGACCGAAGTTTACCAGCAGTTTTGATCCACTAAGGTCTTGCAATGTATTTTTGAGCCAGTAGTTGAGATATAAAGTTCCATTTCGCTCGGATGGTCTCCTCAGTTAAAGGAAATTTTAATATTTTACGCAAGTGCCTGCTAAAAGTGGTAAACATTGAGGGCAACTTGATGTACACAGGCATCTGAAAATTGCTAGCTCTCAAGTACTTGAATTCTTGCTAAAATCTTCGTTGCGATCTGGCATCACACCGGCAACAGTAATTATTATGTTTACATTCTACTTTGCGTTCGCCGAAAAAAAGATTTTGAGCGATTTCCGCCCGATTTGGTTTTGTCTGTACATAATAAATTCAATGTGATTTAGGTGGTTTTGTTTTCCACTACACAAGATATCTTTCGATCAGCCAATGTTTTGTTGTTGGTCGCACTTGCAAGGTCTGTCAAAAAAGCTGGCTTATCATCCTAGGGGAGTTTTTTTTCATATCTGCTGTTAAATGAGTCACTGATAATTTGATCGGTGCGAGCAGTGGTTGGGATGCAACTGGCATGCAAACAAAACAATTGATCGTTACCAAAAGGGGTAAAGTGCTCTCCGAAAAGACGCATACGTGCCCGAACTCAGCATACCCGGTCAAACTTAGCTCCATATTAGTTATATGTATAAATAATATTCATGTCCGCCTCTACAGTGGATGAATAGTTAATTTTTGCTGGACCTTTTTAGTGAAATATTTTGTTGCTTGTGCTAGCATTAAATTACGAAACTGTGCTTAAATCTTTCTGGCACAAGTTTACTAGGCTTTATCAACTGCAAGTAACTGGTTTGAGATGTGGCTGTAGCATTGTCCCACTGAAAGCAGTGTTTTGACGAACAAAATGCCCAATCCAGACAATATACTCAAAGCGCTCAGGTTTAGACAATGGCGTTTTTTTAACGCGCACTGAATGTATTGGTTTGTTCTTGTGGACACAGAACCACCTCAATAGATCCGAAAACATGACAGTTGCTTTGAATTCATTCATTCATTCACGCAAAAAACAATGACCTATGGAATCATCTGCAAAAGTCACACAAAACATGAACGTTTACATATGTTTCAGACTAACGCATGTTGTGGATGTGAGTCATTCGGAATGCGAAAGCCCAGACTTGTGTAACACGTGCCGCAGTGTCGTTGCAACTGTTCTTATCCTAAAGAATGATTGCAATATGCCCCTTTTGTTTACTCTGGCGAACGATGCGCAACCTCAGATCTAATGACTGGCGCCAGTTCTTTCTATGCATCATGGTCCCATGCACACACTCAACGGCTGGCAATGACAATCAGGAACAAGAAGACATGAAATCATAGGTATGTTTTATATAACCAACATGACCTAACATGACAAATTTACCTAGGAGAAGTCATTTACCTTATTGTATGTTGTATTCTCTTGAAATACAAGTCAGGCAATTGTGACATAAAACGATATGGTATAAACCTTTCTCACTTGCGTGATGGGTTCAAATGAGATTTCACAAAATGTTCACTTTCCTGGCGCCACTGTGACAAATAACACTGCAACCACGACTGTACTGGTTTCATTCAGTCAGCTGACTTGAACTGTGAACCTTGCGCTCTGTGACTCTCTGGTAGGCTCTCCTCATGATCATATATTGCCGAACACTTCAAGCCCATACTCTCTTAAAATGGGCATGTAGGCCCATCACTATTGCCTGCTCTGAAAGAGATCTGAAATTGCTAATTGCTTACCTTAAATAAGTCAACACTATTCACAGCCTTTACGAAGGGCTGATCGGGCCATCAGCCACAGAATGAATTAAAACAAAACAGCGTCCGATTCGATCACGCTATAGGACAGCGAATGCACACTGGACCATCCACTATATAACCTGAGAACAACTTCTCAGAATCCAAGAGTCTCGTTTTCATAATTTATACTTGTTTGTGGTACTATCAATGAAGACTCGGTTTTGCTAAGCGACATCAATCGAAATTCCCGTCGGGCGTGTTCAAGATAACATCGGTTGGTGCTGATCAGCTCCCACATTTTTATCCAAAATAAAAAAAATGTTTGACCATAATCTATTGGGTCGCATGATGCTCCTTTAGATGCAGACATTCTTAAGACCTGACCACTTCGTCCTCGTTTTGGATACACTCTGTGTTCGTAGACTCCCAGGGGTGGTAATCGTGCAGGAACTCGAATCAGTCAATTCTTTGCGTTTCGGTAAACGCTTATAAGCGCGAGTAGATAGTCTGATGGAAACAAACTCATCTGATGATGTTTCACCCGATACAAAGTCCCCTCAAGTGTAAATGACATAGAAACTTCAAAACTTCTGTAAATACCACTATACTTGTTTAGTAGGATTCAGTGCACTATTTAGCGTGGAAATGTGGGCTGTAAACGGTACACCTTACACGCAGAAGAGCATAAACAGTATAATTCACTGGACAACATTATGTTTGCTCCAATCAAAGTCTTATTTCTGTAGGTCTATTTAGAGGTGCAGCAAACAGTTGAACTTTCTTTGGCAATCATGCCTTAAGGACTGAGGTGATCTATTCTTACAGAACGTTACCTAGCCATTGGGGCACCAGTAATTAACGGGAGAGGTTCGCATGTAAAGTGATCGGTTTATCAGGGCGGGGTAAATGATCCTTCAGCCGGATGGAGACCGGTCATGCAAAAAGAACTAACGGCAAAAATTGGCCTTGAGTTAATGCGTACGAAACCTCCTGGTATTAGGATTTTTAAAATAGAAATGTCTGCCCAAAACAGGTCCAGTGAAAACGGATCAAATTTTACAATTTAATCAACATACTCGCGATAATAGGACGAAAAACACTATTCAGGTTAGGATATTCTATCATGAATTTCGGTGCAAAAGCAATTACACAGGAGAAAACGAAACACCAATCGAATGTCGTAATTTTCTCGTTCCGTTCACCCACAGAAGTAAGGGATCAGTATTGCCTCAAGCATCTTATTAACTTCATTCTTCAGGGCTTCTAGATGTTGTAAAGCTGTAGACCAAATTGTACGCCAGTAAAATGATATTATTGCTGTGCCAAACACAATTAGATTGGTGTTACACAGAGACTTGTATTCATCACCTCGTACAAATTAGTGGCACTTGCAGGACTGATTAAGTTATCCAGTGGCGTCATGTAATTATCCTGTTCAGTAATACCAAAACCAAAAACCAGCGCACGACTGCTGTGTAAGGCGTCTTCTTCCCTCGCTTGTGGTTTTATTAAAACACATGGATCATGCAAACCAAACTGCTCTGGTTCTCTGCCTTAATCACTGTGCCAGTCCTACCTATGGCGTTCATAGGTGGGATCTTCTTTGTTCTAGCATACTATAAGAGATGAGCGGATTGAGGTAGTTGCTGAATTAATCTGACGCCTGTATTAGGACTGCTAGGGCCTTCCAGCTTTTAAGAGTTCTTTATCCAGATAAAGCACGCCTTCTTTGTACGCTATATTTTCAACTCCAAGGATGATGATTATCTAGTGCGCACAGCAAAATGGGACGTGATTATTCGGGACTTACCGTTTATTTTAAATGCTCACCCTTAGAGACAGCTAACTGGGTTTGGAACTGTTGTTTCAGGTTGAAGAATCGTTACTGTAGAATAGGTTTTAATTTGTGGAGAGCTGTGCTGACCTGAGTAGTTTTGAAATAGTTTCTAACAAAGACATTCAAAATCCCGTTGTTTCTGCATCCTGCCATAAAGCCCTTTAAGCGGAGAACATGTTTGCCTAGTCGGGCTCACTTATGAGCCATAAAAGAGGTGACATTGCAATGCGATTGGCAAATAACAACAGTATCGTTTCGTTTTTCACACCAATCCGTATTTCCACCAAATGTCAACGTATACCTGTATACACATTTTTGCACATTTCACTGTGTCTGTCAGCAAGCTTCTATCACTGGAGAATTCCTGTTGCCATCAATTAACCTCTTAACATTCTTTTATTGCGGGATATACAACTTTGAAAAGTTGATCTTTTTTAGAGAGTTTGTTAGTTGATTTACAAGGGGTAATAAGGGGCTGACTGAGGTAATAGTAGGAACACCAATAAGATTATAATACGCGCTCAACAGACGTTTCTGCATGAACTCATAGAACCAAGCTAGCGCCGTGAGGATAAAAAATTGTACAGATGAACACCAGAGAAAGTTTTCGGAACAAGAAAAAAAACAGGAAATTGTTGTCTTAGCGTCCGAGGGTTCCTGGAATCCTTCTGAATTTCCAACAATTCTTTATACAAACATTTTTAACGAGTCTGGTCAATGCTTCTCCATGCTTTTCATTCAGAATAAAACAAAGAGAATCATTCACCAAAAGTCCATGGTCATTATTTAAGGGGCGTTTCCCGAGGCAAACTTTCTACCGGACCAATACATACTTTTGGCATTCAGTGAGTCACCGATTTCATTCCCCCTTGGTGATTGACAAATACGGTGCACCCGAGTTGTCGAGGAAGTACGATAAATACACACCCCGATAGAAACTTATTGCGCTTCGAGGGACAATAGTAATTCACAGCCATACAATACCAGACTGTCGTCCTGTAAACACCGGCGTAGGTGCTTGAGCTTACTCGCCATACTGTGACCAAGCACTCAGTCATTCTTGTTTTCCCATTCGGCTATTAGTTAATGAAGAGTTTTAAAAAATCGATGTAATATGATACAAATTTCGTTGTAGTTTCGGTGAAGTCTTGTCAAAAGTTGCCCAAAAATTGTAATGCAAAGCGGCTTCCGGTAGTAACTGCTTAGTAAACCGATTTTTTATGGATTCAGTCCCAAGTGATGTAGAAAAAATTAACTATTACTTCTACTATTACTTCCTGTGTGAAAGTCTGCTTGAGAATACAGCAGTTACAAAATGAGACCAGATACCTGGTCGCCCTACTTTCTTGTTCTTAAGGGGGTAGTTGCAGTCCATCGTTTTGTGGAACGAATAAACCATTCATAAGACAGATATTTCATTTTAGAAGAGACTCGTCGTCTGTTTTCATATCCTTGTTTGAGACGGCTTCAAGAATAATTCCGTAACTGTAGGCACCAATCGTCACATGATACCAAAGACCTTATTGTCCCCTTTCCGAAATACCAGGACCTGATCAAAGTAACGCACTAAAATTATCATTGTTGTGGAATCAGGTGCCTAACTGATGTTCATCATCCACTGTCCCATCTTTCTTAGAGCTGTCTGAATGATCATACTAGGATAAATCCGTTGTGTGAAAACATCAGCTAAGAGTGAATTCACTTACACACCAAAAGAATTTAGCTTCGGGAAGAGATAATTCCCTTCGTGGGTTATGTTTCTCGGTGAATTTGCCACTCGGAATTTTGACCCATGCTAAATTGATTTGAGATACTGACAACTTGGTAGGTTTCCAAGCGTGCATCATTCTAACTACTGAGTTGAGTCTTTCATAGCAAATAAATTCGATTTTATTATCTCCTACGGCAAAGTATTCACGTAAGATGTGCTTGTAGAAAATTCCTAGGACAGATTACACGTATATACGTTAGTTAGCTTTGCGTGCAACTTAGGAAAGTAATTATACAGCTCATCTTCACCAGTAAGATTGCAGAATAAGCATACATTTATTCAGTCTCAAATTTAACCTGTAAGGGCTCATCGAACTACCACAGCTTTTAGTGGAAACTTTGCACCAAATGAAAATTCTGTTCGGTAGAAGCTGCCCTAAAATAATTTGCGCTGTCAGCTGTTTCGAAATGCCTGGCGAGAGACAAGCTCATGATCAATGCGGAAGACCACTCCTTAGATAGCTGAAAATATTGGACAGTCCGGGACAGGTATTTCCAACTCGGGTTTCTCAGATACGCACGCCCTCAGGTTTTCCGTCGAATTTAATTCGACTTGAACTCAAATTCGATGGGATTCACGAACTACGCTCATTTGCGTACCAGTTTGGTTCTCACCTAGGGCCCAAATGAATCCCAGTTGGACCTCCCGTTTACGATAAGCTAAGTGAAGCCGGTTGAGGGCTGTCGAACAGACTTCAGCAATCTTATAAGTATTATTTCGACAAGATGTCTCGAACATCATGCGAAATAACACATGAGGCGGCCTTTGTGTGGTATATTTTATTGAAGAATATCACAATTGAGACAAGGCTGGGATTGATTCTAGTCCCCCGTTAAAACCAAATTAGTTCGCCAATGAGTTCACCATGATCTTGATTCGTTCGGTCGCGTTGATATCGTTTCCGTCCTCAGAAGATAATGTACAGTTTCACTGTAGTCCGTGCTTCGAAGGAACAACATAGTCATGGTCTTCCCTTGGATGGCTGCTCAATAATCAATCAGTACTTAGCAAATTATGTTAGACGAGTCAACAGTACTTTGCAGCAGCGTCCTACACCTCAACGCGCATATGACCCACTCGTTTATCTACACCATACGACGAATAAAACTTATCACAGCATCATTATTTTCCGAATGTTATGTTATCATTTCTTTGGCTAGCTATAGCAGAACTTCATCAGTTCACTATCGTTCTTCAGAGTAATTTCACCTGGCCAAACTATCCGCTTTTATCTTTCGGAACCAAACCGCCACGTTTTTTTAAAAATACATTTGCTGTCGAGCCATCTGGATCACGACAGGTAGATTGACAGCCACATATTGATTCAGTCCACAGGTGTTTCAAAGTGCGTTTGGCGTTGATGAGAGTAGCTGACCTGACCAGAACTAAGCCCACTTCAAAGGCTAGTCACGTGATTTACTGCAGTGCAGACAATCTGCCCGAATTCTCCGTTTTGCGATTAGGGACAGTTTTCAAAATCAGACAAGGGCACTGGAGATAACTAATTAAGTTGAAATTGGGGTTCTACTAACCAAGATCACCATAGCCGAGAGGGATTCAGGAGTCATTTAAACCAGGTTCTGTAACCCTGCTCTGCGATAAACCTTCTACCCTTTCGAGGGGTAAGGTTCTGTTTAAATTTAAGATTCTTCTATTTTTGAGTGCTCCGATAATCAAATTACTCCATGAGAATGTGGCCTTTGAGTAGGTAGATCCCGATTCGGTTGGAACCAAATTGAAGATTAGAGCATAAGTTCGAAGATCATTGTTACTTGACTGCTTGAACCTGCAGTCCGGATGGTGGCGGTGGTAAAAACGTGTGCGTGCATTACAAACGAGTATGGATAGAATACAAAAGGTGGAAAAAAACACAGATTGAATGGAAAGGAGGATTTTCACCTGAAGCTAAGTGAATAGGACCGAATTTTCAGTGGGACAGCTCAAGTTGGGTGTTCCAATTTGTTTCTTCTGGAGGCAAAGATATGGGTCATGTGGCCGGATTCTAATTGCTACTGCGGTCGATAATAGTTACAGCTGCTCGGTATATGATATCAAAGGCAAGCCTTATGAAGGTTCTCAAGCGGAGAACAAAATAAATCAGTGATATCAACCATACCAGTACAACAGAATATGTATGTATTGAGAGAAAACTATTGGGTTTTCTATGCATTATCAGCCGTCCGGCCTGAGGTACCAGCGACTGTAGCTTGGAGAGCTTCGAAGCAGGGCTCCGCAAAATACGCACGCAGTTTTGGTGGATTTCTTCTAAGAAACTGAACAGCATTTTATCTGCAAAACAGAAACAAAAGCGGCTGACTACCAACAAAGCGAAGCAAACATCTGCCAAGTCAGTATCCGATTGGGATTCTAATAAAGAACGAAATGGTCATTATATTCAACTATCTAAGTGATCTAGTGCTGTAAGCGTCACATATTTAATCAACATAGCAGAGGAGTGGGAAGGTTAGTAACATGGCGCCAAAAAGAACATCAGTGTCACAAAAAAAGTAGTACGGTCGTCTGGCTTTCGTGTTTTGCGGGTGAAATAATGGTTACCAAGCCAACTGACTGATGAAACCTGACAACCACCAGAGTAAATACCAAATACTCATCGTAAAAGTCGTGAAACAAGATTTGGAGTGAAAGTCTATAAAAAAAATGGTGTAATTTCACCCGAAGGTGATTATAAAAACCATAGTGCCTAATATGAGGTGACTACCGTCGTACTCAATGTGAATTGGCTTGTCGGAAGGGGGAGGCAGTTATTGCCGACGCCTACCATCATAAATCAAGTAAGTTCCATTCAACCGCACAGCTAGAACATTGTGGAGAACATAACAACATCAGTACAGAAATCCTGATTGGAATTCGTCAACAGCCCACAAAAGTTTCTGGCCAGTAGTTTGATGTGCGCTAATTTGTCGATGAGATTCACTGACAACTTGTTTGCGGCAGAACAGGGAAAAGCTGGCTGGGGACAGTTCCAAAATCAATGTTATTGTAAAGCTCATAAAATGCAAGCCCTCATTGACTTAAATAGCGCTGCGAAAGACCGGTGACACTCTCTGTCCGACTCAGAATCTCACGAAACAGATTCGTCAACTGTCACCCTTGGTGTACTCGAATGCATTCCAGGACTAGTATTCCATTCGTAAGTAGTTATGTGGATAAATGACCAAGTCAATAGAGCAGTTTGATGAAACTATTCCATATTATCGTAACCTTGATACTTTCTCAACTATACTACCAAACTAACTGGTTGAAAGCCTGGCTCGTCTGGGAGATGTTTTAAAAGCAGAAAGGCGTGCTTTACCTGCAGTAAAACGCAGTGAAACGACCTTCAGCCCACTTGGCACTTTGTATGATTTGGTTAGTTACAAAGAAGCTATTTTGCTCGGAGGAAGGTTCAGCTGCCAGTCATAGTTGGCAGTTTCAGCAATATGCAACATGGGTAGTCAGCACACATAAACATGGCTTCAAAACCTCCCGAATTTTCATGGCTAAAATAATTGATTGTTATACATAGCATTGGTCCCGTTAGCTTTGAGTTTAACGGAAATTTCTTTTGGAGATTTTCGAGCCAAAACTCTTGAACTTTTTTGTCTAATTTTGGGGGCATTTGACACTTTGCCAATTATCCGGTAGTCAGTTACGGTAAATTTGGCAAGAACGAAGCAGGGTGATCTAGAAGTAGTCATTCATGAGAAGAAAATTTTTCGGGGACCATTGAACACGCGGGGCTGTAAAGCGTCATCCCATGAATGAAAGCAATGTGTATACTGACTCTCCTTGAAACTGTGCTGCCTTGTTCCAAATATTATCGGATTTGGATTGAAGGTTTATGGGGTAACATCTGTCTGTGTATCCTATCCTCATTAATTAGGGTAAGATGGCTCAGTGGTTAGAGCGCGAATTTACTGGCCAGAAGGTTCTGGTCCAAACCCAACCTCTGTATCTCGACTTCCTCCGTCTAGACTTGGTCAGCCTGGCAAAATACCAGCCCTTTGCTTCCTTCGGGTGTCATGGCATCTAGGCACCGATGGGGGGCGCAATAGTGTTGGTATTTTAAATACAGTTTTGATGGTCAAACTTTTCACCAGATAATAGGTATGCGGGAAGATAAGAGGTCTAGTCTAATCTAGAAGTCGACATCTGAGGCTCTGAAAGTGACCCAGGCATTAAAAGCAACTGGATAGACACAATTCCGAAAAGCTAGACAAAGAAGCTGAGGAGCACAAATTCAGGGTATTTTTAACGACAACGTCACTTCATCTGGGATTATTACGTCGCGTAGAGCACGACAGCGAGTAACCCTTAAGTTACGAGTCCAAGTCCAAAGATAACCAAAAGTTGAAATTCATTGGTTGTTGATCAGGTGGCTGTTGATCTGTTCGCCGAGCTTGTCTCCTCGTCTGGTGACGGAACGTTTGCAAGCCAATTGCCAATCTCGGAGAACAGAGCTACAACCGCATGATCAACTGCCAACATACGAATCCTAGCTATCAATGAATAATCGCTGAAATTCATGTGGACCTTGTTGTGAAGTTTTATTTTCAATTTATTTTGAGTTTATTTAGTTTTAATCCAGCTTTGATTTGGTTCTAACATTATTATTAACTTTAGTTTCTATTACTACCACTAATAATTTAATAATTTGATTAATTTATTTTTAAACTCATTTCCATTGGTGCTCAAGTTTTTTTCATTTTAGATGCTTGTGCAAATTAAAAAAGGGATCTGGACTCGTTTTAGTACAGTGGAGGCTACTGATTCGGCTTCTTTACCTCCAGCAACAATGTTTCAGGCCCACTTATACTGCATTTTCATTCTCGTCTCGTCATCCAGTATACACCCAGTTGGTCAATGCTCCGTGCAATATTATGAAATCGACAATGGTCACATGATTATTAAAGTGGCTTCTTTCTGGCCATTATACTATACTTGATAACGGATACTAGACTTTCGATAATGTTGTGATGCAACGGAATATACTTTCGCTTATGATCTCCAGACTCCACTCGTTTCTCCGTGAGTGCACACAATTCCTCCGTTCCTGAAAAACTTAAAAATTAATCAGTTTGTACTCTGTGGTCGGGAAGGGTTCAAAAAAAGGCTTCGGACAAATAAGCTTCAGTATTAACATTTTTATTTTGTCAAGTACCAAAATGTCAAGTTTCGATTGGTCGCCGCAGTATTTCGTCTGATGTGACAAGCGGAATGGCAGACGCAACAGCGTGGCACTGTCGCCTGTTCCCAAGAGATAGTAGTGGCGCCTCGGAGGACTGGTGGCCGCAGCCCAATAAATTTGGCTATCCGGATTAAAAAGATTATTTGTTCGTTGACATTCCAAATCCAAGGTAATGAGTGTAAAACAAAACGCTCCGTCTTCTTGACCAAGTACACTAGTCAAATATTCGGTTGGAGTATAGCAGAGGGAAGAGATTAAGCTTAGAGTCTTCTCTAACCAACAAGTTAGTTTACTAATGAGTGTAGATTATCGGATTCCCGGTTCTTAATATAGAACAGGGAAGACAAACGTTTTGGCGTTTTTACCTTCGATATAGCTTATCCATGAACAGGTTCACATGTTCAGAGGTGAAAATTCAGGTACCTCATGCGTGCACTGGTGGAGTATTAGTAGCACGCTGATCTAGCTTGTCAGATGTCCGACGTTTATACTGCGATCTGGCCAGGAATATGCAAAAGTTTATGAGCTCTAGCAAGAGCAAAACTCGATCCGAAGACTATGTGCGCTCACCAGCATAAGTGCACTGGAGCAAGAGGACTACCTTTCAAAGTGCACTGATGTGAGCGTAAATAAATGAATGCACTTAATAACAGAGAGGAGTTTTCAATCTGTTGAAAAGTCACTGCTCAATTCTAAAATTTCAGACCTGACTAAACAAATGCAACTTTATCGTATATTAAAGCTGGTGTTTGCGCCCTAATCCAAGCGAGAATCAACGCCTTTATATTTGAACGGAAAGTTCTTATGCTTAAAGATTATTCCAAAAAACACGGAGCTCAAATAGTTCTCGGATAGCATTAAGCCAGTCCCTTATATCGCTTGGTATTTAAACCGCAAGTTATCAGTTAAATTACAAGCAGGAAGACCTTCTGATGCGTCTGATATCCGACAGTCTAAGGTGTCTGCGTAACATACTGATCTCCTCCACGATATGAATGTTTACATTTGTACTTTGACCATAAAAATCTCCTCAGCTTCTGCTCAGCTTAGCCTAGTGTGGTGAATCAGATCGAGGCGCAGGCAGTGCTAACCGAGGTTGTTTTTCTTTAGCAGATGGTAAAGATCACATTTTGTCGCGCCCTCTACAGTGTTCTCAAGAGGACTTGGTCGTTTTTTAAACGAAGATAGGCGTAAACTACCGTGGATTACGCTGCCTGTGTGGTTGCATCTGGAAGTGGAGTGAGGTCTATTCTAAGAGCTATTGTGTGGAAGACTTCGTCTGCCCACTGCCTATGTGGAGCCGTTGGGATTAATTTATATCTTAGGTTGATTATTGTTGAGTTAGGAGGAATAAAGATTCGTGAATACATGCATTCAACTATCCATGACGGAATTGTTACACAGGCCGCTCTACCGCCCCCTGTTTTTATCAGTAACTAGTAAAGGCACCAATACCTCTCGTTCAATTTTCCATGCATGTAATATTTTCCTGTATCCAACAATACGAGTTTGTCTAATGGAGTCGTGTAAATATGTTATAACCTGGCTATCTGTATCGTCGAGGCCCAAAGTATATGTTGGACTGAAGACACCATGCATCGTTTTAAAGTAAACGAGGAGTAAAGAGGTAAGAGAGGTTTCTCTTGCTGTTGTCTGCCTCATCATGTCCCTTCGATGTTATGCCCTCTGACCAAAAGTTTACTATTAAACTGAGACTGCGCACCAGCTGGTTCCACCCACTGGAGAATAACATAAGGATGAAGATTTGCTGTTAATCTGTGGTCTGGTTCTTCAGCAAGTACCTAGAGCAGCTACATTCAGATTTGTTCTGCTTTCCGGCAGGATCCAGGTTCTTTAGAAACTGCCAACCAACGGAATATGGTTGAATATGGTTTGCCAGTCAACAGTAACCAACCCATTGTAGAACTAAGCATATAGAGGTGCAGCACACGATTTGCGCTGAACTCAATGCTCATTCAGAATCCATGAACAAAAGATTGGTAAACAACCGTGTCCAGATGTATTGAAAGCCGTCATTCGGCCTAAACCTCATGTAGTGAGCACAAACACCGGCCTTCTCATTCAATTTCCTTGATTTCCAGCCTAGTACCTCACCATGAATGTCATCTCGGCATGCTTGTATTAACACGCTGTCAAGTTAGTAACGATATGATGGTGGTATCCACCATCATAAATTTTGATCATGTCGCCCCCTTAAGGTGACAGCGTTAATCAGACGGTCATTCAAAATTGGGATATAATTACCGGGGCCGCAAAAGTTTTCGTTTATCAGGTGGACGTGTGAGTACGTTTGTGACCCACAATACCGGTCCTGATAAGATACAGGTGTTCGCTTGTTGCACCAGACCACATGGTTGAGGCTGATTAGAGGAGCTTCAGTCTCTTTCATGCAACTTGTTTGTGTCGCGTCTCTAACATTTTCACGCCTAGTTGAAGTGCCTTTTTTGTCAAACACCGGGTCCTCCAGTGAACTAAAGGAAAAGTTATGTTTTTGAACCTGGTCTGAAGGTTACTCCACAGGTGAAATTTCGGGCGTCTCATCTTTTGAACTCCGTTCTTCGGCCGGCAGTGTACAAGTTGATTCGGGATCCGAATTCAGATGGTTTATTTTACACGGTCTAACCGACGAAGCAGTTCTCACATCAGGTCATATCAGCTTCCACAATGTGCTCCCTTCGAAAGAATTCGATGTGAAATAATAATACAAGCAACTTTTCAACAAAAACATCATCAGCTTACCATGCGTTTTGCGGAATAGAATTTTCCTAGTATTGGATTACTCAGACTTGTCATTATCAAAGATGAAACGAATAAGTCGGCTAGACTTCCGGAAGAGTTTTCAACAAGCATAATGACTAACGAGTCGGGTAAGTGTAAATTTCTGACTCAGGCACCAATTGACGGTCATCTGCGTGCAAACCAGACGCAATTTAGCTTCACCATATGATTGATACGTTTCTGTCTGCATATTGTAATTCCCATGTTTACAGAATTTGTCTGAATTATTTTAGAAGCATCGTCGGGATGGCTACCAATTTGTCGATGATAAGATTTTGTTGTATTTAAAGAACAAAATATGGCAGCTATCCGCGTCAAGTTGGTTTGGTTTAGTTTCTCTCTTGTTAATTGTTACAACAGCGTCTAAACCATATAGTATATGGATACGCAAGAGGCAGTCCAGTAACTTTATCGATCTCTAAGATTTTGAATGGCTGGTCGGCTGAAAATTTAATCACATGATCTCGGGAACTTGCTACCCTTTCAAAGCGACTTGGAAATGTGTACAGCCAAGTTTACAAAATAGTTATAGCGTACTGCTTTCCGATATACCCACATGCTGTAAACTCATTCAATTTGATTCTAATTGTTCCTCATGGCTGTCAAAAACATCTACTTGGCACTATTGTCTGTCGTATCGTGATAAACCAGAACAAGTCCCCAGAGTAACCGCGCACGTCTTATGGGTGTTTCGAAAATTTGAAACATGGGCTCAGTTTTACTGAAATGCCCAGGAACAAGAATCTTCAGTCACCTCAGCAAAGCAGGTTTTATTCGTTTGTTCAACAAATCTCGCTACTGTTATCTGATTTTGTGTCTTTCCGATAAGCTACGCATGATTCCAATAAATCATTCATAAATGTTAACAGCACATATGCATGACGTCAAAAATCAAACACCTTACATAGATCTCCATTTATACATTGTTTTCCTCCAGACGTAGGTTTTTCTGCAAAGCAAGAACAATTAAGGAAATTAATGACGGTGCAGACAAATTTTATTGCTCAGTTGGTATTCTTTCTCGCAAGTGTCACTTGCAGGTTTGTTTGCTTCAGTTTCATTGTGTTAGAAATTCAGCTGGTTCTATCCCAGGTTTTCCTTCGTAAACAGATTATTCAGATAATTGAGTTCCCAAAATATAATATTTAAACGAGCAATTTGTTCCCAACAAAGATTCATTTGTGCATGTATAAAATATTGGATAATATGCAGACTGACCTGCAAATCGGGGTTCGGCCCAAGTGATCTCGTTCCCTGCGAACTACATCTTGAGAAGAGAACACGGCTGTACTTTGTGTCGGACGGTCAACATCCATGGCGGAAAGCACGTAAATGGTCACGTTAACAGTGCTTGTTGGGCCTGTCGACCTGTTTCTACGCCGGCCTAACGGCAGTTAATCCAAGCATCAAGAACCCATGTAGGTGACACGAGGCGTAACTTCCGACGGGTGTTTTACCAGCACATCAAAAACAGCACAAACAAAAACTATCTGTTTTCACCACGGTAAACAGACATGTTTTGAATAAAATCAAAGGACCTAATAGGGCTGAAATCAAAGCATTTGTCCTCACGGAGTTATTACAGTTCAGACGCTTGCTCAGTGGTAATGAGGGTATTCTTCATATTAAGACCAGCATGGAGACAAGAAGATACCTCTATAGGTTTATTAGTTAACGGACAGGTTGTTAGACCCTGGAGTACTGTTTGAACTCAGGCAAGTAAAGCCACATCAAAAAGTTTTAAAGGCGAATTGTGCTGTGTTGGGGTCCAATTGAGCCAGCTTCTGAAAAAAAGAAAAGGTAGTGGGGATATTTGTAAAACCGGTGCTAACAAAAAGGAGACGTGTTACAAAATGTTTTACAAGTGGGTCCAAATGCGCCGGTAATCGATAAAATTCCGCGGAAAAGAAAAATTGTTATTTTGTTCAGGTAGCGGAGTGATGAAGATGTTGGATGTACATGCTTGGATCCTATTCCAGAATAGTTTTGAATCATTGCCATAATTTTCTTGGAACAAAAGAAGCCACAATGTGACTTTAGGGCCAATGTATCTTTTCATAAGGGGAATTACTCAAGTTTGTTGCAAACTTTCGACAGCCCACGACCGGTTTCGTCCTTCTTGGGGCTCATAAGGTAGGCGCGATCCCCGAGTATACGTTAATTTTATGTTCTACTTGAAACCAAATTGGAATGACTTCGACAAATGCACTTAGTTGCAAATCCATTCGGTCTTCACGGGAGACTCAAGTGAATATCTCGGTTATGAATGTGCTGCACAAAGATCACCTCATGTTTCAGTTGGTTCGATATTCGAGATATGACAGCCTCAAGAAGGGCGAAACCGGTCGCGGGCTGTCGAAGAGTTTTCAGCAACCTTGTGAGTAGTTTCCTCCATGAAAATATAGTGCGATATTTCGAATATCGTACCAACTGAAAAATGAAGCGGCCTTTGTGTACATTTAGTTGAAGAACACCAGTAACGAGATATTCACTTGAGTATTCCATGAAGACCAAGTTGATTTGCAAATGATAGTATTTGCGAATGGATGTTCTTTGTGCAAAAACGTTTCTGAAATCGTAAGGTCCGCTTTACAGTTGGCAAAACTGAATTGGTGCTAGGTAGAACAATCAGTGAGTTGCACGATAAAGTCACTTGGGATGACGATTTGCGTTTACGACAATAGAAACTTTTCGCAGAGTTAGATGGATTAACTAGCAAATCCGAGTTGCTCTGCAGGGTGGAGCAACATAGTATAAAGTAGATTTTGTTTAAATATGTTGATTTTTGATGCAGCATATTCAACTTGATCCAGAGGTGAAAAACTTCCGTCGAATATCGTGCAAAAGATCCGTGTTACTCAAGCGGCCATCTGTCTAAGGATTATGATGCCCCTTTTGCAACCTCTATCTGCACGAGGGCACAAAGACAGCTTTTGCATGTAAATAGCTTTAATGGATTATTTGCGCAGATGGCCAGATAAGTACCTAGAACGGTCAGAAATCAAGAGTTGACAGGAAATAACATGAAGGAAACTGTCTTTTTTTTACTGTAGTCGAATTTTCGTCAGATACTGTTAAAAAGTTGATTGACCTCACTTGTTAAAAGTGCTCTGGCTAAGTAAAGTTAAAAGGTTCCACTAAATAGATACGGATCATCTTACGGATTTGACTTGTTGTAGCAAATTCACCGCTAAAGAGAGGAGTTGCTTATTTGTAAAAAAGACACTTCGAAACGGTTTATGGCCAAACAAGCTGAGTTTATATTCCGTTTAAGCTTACGTATTTTACAGTGGTATGGATGTAATTGTGAAGGGAAGTAATGGAACCTTAGATGGGGAGGCAACATATAAAAACGAGCAAGTTTAACTAATGTTTTAAAACAGATTTTATCTTCCCATTGATGTCACTCCGTGCCGTGAAAGCAGCAAGGTAAAGCGGACTCACCTTCATTTGAAATAATGAAACGCCCATCGTCGTTGCTCAAAAGGCTCAAGGAAGGACTAGGGGCAGTATATTCTGCATAAGTGAGA
Organism: Clonorchis sinensis; assembly: GCA_003604175.2. Taxonomy (NCBI): domain Eukaryota; kingdom Metazoa; phylum Platyhelminthes; class Trematoda; order Opisthorchiida; family Opisthorchiidae; genus Clonorchis; species Clonorchis sinensis. The sequence continues at coordinate 7,937,974 of CM030373.1, forward strand.
GTTAAGCACACTGCTGATCAGGTGATTGTAGCAGAACGGTTAAATTTTCGAACTAGTAACCCCTGCGCGTTCCAGTCTCTCAGACGTTTCTTGAAATGCAAACTATTGATGAGTCCAAACCGGGATGAAACAGCTACTTGGACTTTCAGCATAGGATGGCTTTATAAACACGAAGAAATCTCAATAAAAGGGCCGGTGACTTTTAAATTCCTACCCGAAAATATGCTATACTTACGCTAATCTATAAGGTCACCAATGATTTCATCGAAACAGATTGATGTTCAATTCTTGAGGGCGTACCGCTTGACACAAGGACAAGGAAGATGGACATTCACTTCAGCTAGGAAGGAAAGCGATGAAGCACATCTCAAGAAAACGTGACGGAATTTGAGGTAATTTTTATTCCCACTGAATAGTGAGAAGTGGCAAACAGAGAGTAAAGACATCTTTATGGCGAAATCACCCTCCGACTAATGCATTTGCACCTCGCAGGACGTGAAACGGAACAACAAATAACAGGAAATTTTATCGACTTATAACAGCGATAGTTAATTGTTGCTTGCTCACGATCCAGTTTCCGACAAAGTTATCAAACTTATCAACCACACTTGTGCGTTTCACGCAGATGAAGACCAATGGAACTAACAAGAATGATGAGGTCACATTGATTTAAAGGTTCACGCCAAACAATCAGAAGCGACTGCTGCCGATAAAAGAACCTAAGAAAACACGATTTAAGATTTGACGTAGAAACTGGTCCTGAAATACTAGGGCTATGTGTACAAATCTCTTTATCTACTGTCCAAAAAAATGCCGAAAACGCTTACCACAAAACCGTTACATAGGGTTTCAACTCTCATATTACTCTTCACCCGATGACCATTTCTAACTGTACATTCACAGGTCGAACTGTGGACGAACAGCTGATTGGGTGACAGGCAGGGTGTAACGTCACTTGTTGTTACTCACTTAGGTGATACCATGTAATCCTCTTCTGACTAACTTCGAGAGCTCGCTAAGCTCGGGTGGAAACTGCATAATATCAGAACTGCCAACGCAGAGATTACGTACCACTTTTTCATTCAGTTTAGCTGGAGAGAAGCTGATGACAGGACTCTAGATTGCCACCCACTTGCTCGACCGCCGACTGAGTGGCGAACTGGTAGGAAACCTGTATTGCTGCCTGATACCTCTTAAAGATGGGGGTGAAACTTTTTCTTTAAAATGGAAACGTATAAATTCAAGAATTTGTCACTCTCTTGCTTTACTCATCACCTAATAAGGGTATAAGAAACGGATGAGTTTATGATCATTCCTAATAGCTCTGAGGATTCCCGCATTGATCATTGTGATCCAAACATTGAGACGTTTTCTCGGCTGTAAAGCTAACGAACCGGGAAACATAAGGGTGGATGAGCTAATTGCTGGACATGATGAGTAAGCTCTCGATTGTGTGAGCCTTTTTTACCATTTGCCCATCTTCGTATGACAAGTAACTTGTTAGTAGAAATGTCACACCCCAGGACGGAAGACTCCCCATGGTTTTTGTGATGAAGCACTTGTGCCAGGATGCAAAGCATTTTCGCATGCAAGTTTTCGATTACCTAAAATACCGAGCCATAACAGCAGTGAGGTTATTACACTTAGGTTAAGTGGGCTATCATGTGGGGACCTGAATCTGACCACCCCGATGAATGCTTAGCTTTTGTCAATATGATAAGGTAGAAAGAAGCAACACAACAGTCAGTTAAATGCATCGCCATAGGGCACGTGAAGCTCGTTAAAATGTACATGGTTTCAGAACTTTGCTTATTGTCCGACCACTACTGACCCTTTTCTTTCTCTTGATAAACTGCATCAAACACAAATCGATATCGCTTTTATCGAAGATGAGCAACAGTAAATGTGGGTGGTTCTGTCAGGAAGTGAACTTCGGTTGTCTACTTTATGATATTGGCGGCACACCACATAGTGGACTTTGTTGATTTATTGCGTTGTAAAAACGTTCAGAGCTAACGGGAACACCCACAGCAGTTTTCGAATATGCTGAAGCCCTCAAAATCCGGCCAGTCCGAACATTTACTGGGATGTCGTTCGTCGGGTTCAACCAAACACATAAAATGCGTCTCCGCAAACCTGACAATCCAGCCATACTTGGGGAGTGTAAGGGGGGATGTGGCGACGATATCCTCATGCATCGTTTACAAGTTCAAATGAATTGCGATACTGTTAGTTAAATTCTCAGCCTTCCGCAACCTAACTGTGCATTTTCTCAAAATAACCTGTCCCTTGCTAAGTTGAACGTATATAGTTTGCGACGCTGTATGTGTGGAGACGGCGTGGAATGAAATTGCTCTGCGAATTATGTTGGCTGCATGATGTTCCCCACTTTGAGTTGGTTGCGCTAACTAATTGCACAAATAAAAAAATTGTTATTAGAATACAGATATTCGCTGGTTTGGTTTGTGGGATCCCTCAAGACGATCAATGGCAATGGTCTCTGCAGTTCTCAGTTCAGCTGCTAACTGGAGCCTTGAAAATTGATCCAATCCGAATAAGCTAATGTAAAATTATTGTTACACATGTAGGAACTGGTGAGGTTCAAAGACTTCTCGCGAAAAGTACCCTTCCACGGAGGTGTCAGAAGAAATGTGGTGTTTGGTGGAGTGCTGTGATTAAAACACAAACGCAATTTGTTTCAGTTGTTATTTCGTCTCATCATGGAAACTCCGACTTGCTCCTTTAAGTACAATGTGTCATTCTCCAAAAACATGATGAGTGTACGGCACTGGTATGCAGATCACCCGTGAATTCACGAAGGGTAGAGAAGCTATTGTGCCATTTACACCAGACACTAAGTTACTTACCTCGCAATCCCCCAGTGAGTCACGGGTAGAAAGTACAAGCTATGTTCTCCCGAAGGGTCTCTTAGTGATACATTTTGGCGACTTTCCAACAACCGATGAAGCTTGAAGAAAAACCTGGACTTTTATTTTTCCTCAAGTTCAAACCTCTACGTGACTTGTCCTATCTAAATAGCTATATAGTGAGTATCGCTGCAAAGACCGTCATGGGAGTTAGTTTGACGATAATCTGATTCAGGTAATCACCCGAACCTAGTATCACTTGCATTTCCAAATGTTCAGTTCACTGACATTTCTGACACAAAGAATCAGCCCCAAGAATACGACCGATTGAACAGTGGTCTACATCTTCTGGTCTGATCACTGTATTCTTTGTAAGAGGCGAAAGCTACATGAAGACCAGTATCTTTACAAGACTATCAAACTTATCTTTTCTTACATTCTAAACATGTTTTTTGTTAAAAATTGCTTTGTACTGGTACATTTTTCAATGCTCTAATGAGAAGTACCGTGTTTTATTAAATCCTCTCAGTTACCTTCTTTTCTCCCTCGCGGTTCTGATCATTTCAGACTGTCAATCTTAGTTTAACGGAATTTGCACGTTATGGCAAAAATGCCCCGGAGAAAATATTCCGTGCAACCAGTCGGCTTAAATGAAGAACAACTGTTGTTTCATTACGCAAACTAACCGCGGGTATACACAGATAGATATTTGAAATTTGCCGCGTCTGTTTGAGGATGCTGCAGAAACGCGTACATTACCAGACATTCCTGACTCTTTTGCTCGTTCAGAGACTAACAAATCGTTGCTCAAATTGTATTCAAAAATTTAGTCATCTGGCTAGGCTCATATGGTTGCTAGGGCATAAGTTCCCGTCTACAAAATTGAGGTACTTGAAGCCAACCCCAGTTCAATACATTCTCATCTAAAAGGCATGAATGCAAAAAAGAACTTTCAGCAATTCAGTATGTATGTCATAGTAGATTTTTCCTAATCATTGTTAATTGTTGATATTTTGTCAGTTTCATTCGGAGTCACCTGAATGTGTCTAGTTGTTGCTGATGTTTCTCCCTGTCTCGTCGGTTGACACCATCTATTTTGAAAACTGTGTCCATGTCCTCTAGCCGGGTTTTGCCAGGTTTACGTTTAGATTACGAACCCAGCTGACGTTAGATAATGGGTTATACGCTAACAAGCAGATGAAAAATCTATCTACGACTTTCCGTCTCCTTCCCACTGACAGCGAATGTCATCGGGTTTATTTGCGCAGTGATAGTATACTCGTGAAACGAAAATGTCACAAAATGAACAGAGGTATGTGGGTTATATGAAAACATTTGTTGACCCGATTGTTGTGAAAAAAAGCCTTATTGTGCTGACGTAATTGTTTCAAACTAGAAGAAATGTCCAGCAGTCTGCCTACAGCTTCTTAATGGTATTTGTCACCGGGTTCTTGCCAATAGCAAGTCTTGATTGACACCTCTGACCAACTTAGCGTGAGGCATATGAAGACTAGTCTGATGCAGTTCTCAGTGCTAACCACAAGATAGGAGCCAGTAAATGATTGATGATTTTTTCTCGGGTAAAGGCTTTTCAAATTTTACCTGCTCAATACCCGGAAGTTGTTGTGCCATTTTTTTCTGATAAGAAATGTCATCGTTCTTTGGGGAAAAAGTCTTAGGTCGTTGCAGTGAAGGGTGCCACGATGAACAGCCTTTAATGGAGATGAAGAGTTGATTAGCAACAACAGTCTGGTAGCCATGGTGACTGTTTGCGCAAATTGTGCTCTGCAGTTTCTACTTGAGTCCATTAGGCATCTAATTCAGACACATTGTAACATGGAAGTGCACGTAACTCTCCAAAGTAAAGAATTGTCAAACCTTAAGAATAGGTTATATGTAGAACAAATTTTTCCTCACTTATCGAGTGACGTAATCCTTGGTGGCTTACTTCCATCTTCGATCCAGTCTAACGGCGAGGATATTAGTCGTTTATCGCATCAAGCTGGGGAAAAACATTCTTCCAAAATTTAGCTCGGTAGTTTATCAGTATCTCAGTTTATCTGAGTATATTCGTCGGCTGTCGAAGAGCTTCCAGCAAACTTGTGAGTAGTTTGCGTTATGAAAATATACCGTGATATCTCGACTATCATACCAACAAATCATGAGGCAGCCTGTGTGGAGCACACTCAGTTAAAGAGTAGTATAAAAGAGAGATTCACTTGAGTCTCCCGTGAAAGCCAAACCGACTTGAAAATAAGTGTATTTATCGAAATCATTCCAATTTGGGTCCAAGTAGAGCATAAGGTTAACGGAAACTTGGAAGATGCGCCTACCCGATGAGCCTCAAGGACGGTGAAACCGGTCGTTAGCAGTCGGAGAGTTTTCAGCAATCTTGTGAGTAATTTGCTTTATGAAAATATACCGTGATATCTCGAATATCATACCAACTGAATCATGAGGTGGTCTTTGTGCAGCACATTCAGTTGAAGAATATCGTAAACGAGAGATTCCGTTGAGCCTCCCGTGAATAGCAGATTGATTTGCAAACGACTGTATTTCTCAATAACACATTAAGTTTCGGACGAGGGGTACAAATCTGCGACCGAAGATGAAAGAGAAGACAAGCGTTTCGTTGTCTTGAACAATGAAACTATGCTGTCGATGAAGACGATGATGACTGTGATTCTGAAGACAGAAAAATGATACTAGTGCCAAGACCCTGCTGTCTGCACAAGTTTGGCTGCACTTAAAGAGTTTTTGTGAAGTCACGAAGCCTCTGTTGAACTGATTATTCCATTTGTCAGAATAAATGAATAGTTTTTTAAATAGGTGTACACTCCTCGTCATATGATAAAGCAAAAAAATATTCCTAAGTACGCTTAGACAGACCAGCAAATTGATCGAAAATGCTGGTCTAACGTTGCCTTTTAAAGGAAGCTGCGATGACCACCATAGTTGACGGCTTATTGAAGACAGTCTCGAAATCGCGAGGTAGGTTGCCACAAATGTGTATAGAGTGGATCCTGAAACTAGTAATCTACAAAGGCGTGGCAATTACGGAACGAACCCCTTGAGCTGGATATTAACCTTCGACCTTTGTGCTTACTGAATGGGAGCACTACCGAGGAAGCCTGCACGTTGTCACCGTTGGCTAGAAGGAACATCTCTGCGTTAGATGTGGAAAAGCCTGGCCTTCTAATTTTACCTCCTCTTACACCTATCTGGTTTATTCAAACTAATGCAAACAGTTGGATTTTTGCGTTGTTATCGCCTGATCATTGTAAGATGGGTGGCTTGCTTGTACAGTTCCACGTCTCGCTATTAAGCAGGAAGGCGACCTCTGTTGACAGGACCAACTCGTGCGCGGGTGTTTTTCGTCCCAGTTCCTATTAATTTCCACACGTAGGTCCTTTTTTGAGCTTATATAGACAGCTGAATTAGACTATGTTAAACAACCGAATTTGTCCAATTCTGTCAAAATTTCGTCCCTCTTTGCTCGGATAAATTTAATTAATTTCTCCAACCTTCGTTAAGCAAAATTATCCCGAAAAATACCCTATTTTTAGACGTATATAATATTGTCCTTGGAGCTAGAGATCGGAAACTGAGATTTACGCATCATGTCATTTACTTTGAAAACATAAGTACATCTACTTGGAACAAGAGAGCTGACAAGACACAAAGACTTGTCAGTACTACTTATAAGGTTACAGTAGCCTAATCAGTAGAACAGCAGGTGTGTAACATTAAAGACCATTGGCAGGTAAAGCACGCTTCGAAAAGCAATGAGCTTAACTAGCGCATAAGCTATTCTCAATGGTTTTGCTTGCCACTAGCCCTGAAATCAAAATTGGATTTCCGGTGTTCGAAGATCTGAACTACACCGGGTATTCCTGTGATCATATTTAACAAAAAGCGAATAACGGTTCAATCTTCTTCACAGCTGAACATAGTTTTATGGTTTGATTACTGTAAAGGGTTTGAACTAAATCGCTCTTCTGATCTTGGCAGTTAAAGTCTATTGGATGTGGCAAGCTCTACTTGATTCGGCTTTCGCATTCTCTGATTTTTAATATCAGACCAGAAAAAACGGTTCTCCGTAGGTGACTAGTTAAGCGTAATCCTATTAGGACTTCACCCTTTGTCTTTCAACTATCCAGGGTTTGTTTTGTTTGTAGGACAAGTATCAAGACTATACAAACAGACTGTCAAAAGACAATTTATAGAACAAAATTCAATCATCCTCGGTTTGGTTCGGCTGATATTTCAGTGCTGTTGTGGACGTCAATAAAACTGAAGGTGAAAAACAAAACTTTTACCTGAAACAGACAGAACTATAGGCTAACTGAATGCGTTACCCTGACATTTCGACAGGCATAAACCTTGTGGCAATCACTCGAACCAATTGTCAGGTGAAGCCAGAAAAGAGGAGATTTCTCTGACTGCAGAACAAAACCAATTTTTATGGTGAATACTAAGAGTAAAAGGTGTGGAATGTTTCACTTTTTGCTGCCTTTTGTAAATCGCACTTAAACTACAATGTTGGGATATTCAGAACTTGTGGGGTCCTACAAGAACAATAAAATAAACTAAGGGATATGTGCAGTTGTCAGTGTGAAAAGGGCATTTGTTATCCCAATTAGGATAAGTTGGTGATTTCGTTTTCTAAGCGAGGTAGTATCTCCCACGATGACAGATTTAAAATCTATTTGAGGCATTCAGAGAATTTGCCAAAACAGCCTCTTATCGCAGTAAACCGGGTAGGATTTAACTGGAAAAATTTTGAAACCGATTGAGAAGTCATCTTTTCAGAAGGGCTTGGTAGTTTTTAATTGGGCAAAGTTTCGCTTTTGACACGAAAACTCCAGGCCAAGTGTGCAGGTCACCAAGTTGGCCAGGTTTTAGGGCAGACGGACAACCAGTCGTTAAGAACTTTTCAGAATAGCACACTAGATCAGTGCTGAGTGTCAATTGACGGCTCTTGTCGGTTAGGGTGGTTGCCAAAGTCCTGCGTTGGTGGTTTTGGGGAGTTTCAAATTAGCTTCGATCGGTTTTGGTTTCTTAATCTTCCAACTCAGGGTGCTTCAACCGATGATTCACCGCGGGTTCCACTGGAACATTTCGTTGGTCTTCGTGGGCTTGTGAGTCTTGAGGCAATTTAGTTGGAGGAAGGGAAGGTGGGTAGAGCTAAGTGGAATTCAGATGATGACTAGTCGTTCTGATATTCGCACACCAAAAAGTGCCAGCTAGACTGATCCAAAACCGTTCTCCACATTCTTGCCAGTTCCACGCCTTCTATTCTGTTAACACTGGGATGCTTGGCGATTTCCACAGCCTCGGCTATCAGTCTTTGTGACATGGGCGGTAGTTCTCGCCTCAAAACCTCAAAATTTTCTACATCTATTTTGTGTCATGGTTCCAGTGCGTGTTCCGCAATGGCCGATTCTTTCAGCAACGCTTACCATTCACCCGCATTTCTCAGTGGCCTGTTTATTCTTCTCCTATTCTCTCCGATGTTCCCTTACCGTCTGTCCTATATAGACTTTGGTGCAGCCATTACACTTAATTTTGTTGACAGTCCCTGGTTCTGTTTGCCGGGAGGCGATGCTTCGATTGCACCAGTGCACAGCGCAGGGTGTTTCCCCTCTGAAAAGCCGTGTTTAAAATCCGTCGAATGACCTCCGATATCGCTGGTCTATATGGAATAACAGCAGTTCCAATCCATTCCCTGTTGTGTTTCGCCACCGGTATCAACACTCTTCGCACCTGACGCCTAATCACGCTACCGGGCCGGACTATTCCTGCCAATCCTTCAGTATTCAAATTGAAACCCGACGTGAGATATAAAAACGGATGTAGAACTCTGATCCTGCAATACTTTAGTGAGATCAATGCTGGTTCAACTGCTCCGAATGTCGAAATGTCTCATTGTTCTAGTGGCGTAAATATAAGAGTTTCGGACTCCAAAACAATTCGGTATAAGCCATTTTAACCTCGTTCGGTCAACCGCTGTTCTGCACACCAGCCGGTGCCGTTTAAGTCGGAAAACTGCGCCAAAATTCACCGGATGATTTCTACTTTACCCAATGAATTATGCTGGAATATAGCCCATACTTTGAGATAAACATATAGCTGATGGAACAAATCCCACCGGAAGATCTTCGTGGTCCTGCTCAAAAAGGAGTCATGTTCACACTCGTTGGAATACGTAATATTGTTGTTTGGAGAATATTTTTTAACAAATGCTCTATGCTGGTCAGTTCAAGCCTTAGATATGAACCGCTGATTAATTGACAGGCTGAGAGAGAGAATGCACACCAAATATACTGATAAGATCTACTATGGTCCTGTGGAGTTACATTCAGGATGAATGGGACCTTTTGACACAAAAATATGAGTGACATGCTCTGACTTATGGCTTGGGTGTGGTTGATTCTCACTCAACTGGACTAGGAAATGTGAGCGTTACAGAGTTATTTGTTTTCATTCGGTTTTCATCACACAGACCAAACGGTGTCATTCAGGATTTTAATTAAACTTTGTTAACTAGGCGACGCCAAACTACAGTGCATTTTCTGAATGGCTGCTGTGATCTATCCGTGCACAAATAGCTTGTTCATGCTGCAATCCACAAAATCATGAATACCTGTTTGTCCGAATTTTTATCCGACAGTTACTGCACTTTACGGTTTCTGTGCAGGTTGGGGAAGAGAAGAACATAAGGAAAAAAATTATCTCCCGGAACTCCTTTACATTATATATATAATACGATTAAAGCTTGTTTCCAGCAATCTGTTGGGCCACGTTGAGTTACGCGCAAAACCCCAAAAGCCAAAACGTTCAAATGGAGGTTTATCTACAAATGCGGTACTGTAAATACAATAATAAAATAATAAAAACTTTACAAGCCTCAAATCGTGAGACTATGCCGGCTTCTATACACCGGTTTAGGAACTTCTAATTCCTAAAGGATCCCAAAGTCCACATCGACTCAAATGCACGTGTCAACAAGATAACGAAACCACGTGTTGACTTAAACAACACGTGCAATGATAAGGTCAAAGAACGGTTTACGTTCAGGTCAAAAACAAGAAAGTTGGTATTGGCAAAATAGAAAACGGTTGATCTTCCAACTTCCGGTGACGATGATCATTGGACCATTTTATATTCCAGTGAAAATAAGAAATACAGACATCTTGCATTCGTACATGTTCACCTTAGCCTGCTCAGCACAAAATAAAGCCTAATTTACGGCCTAACTTAATCGGTCAACACATAAATTTCTCCAGGCCCTTGAGCTTGAACAAGAATTTATCATTCCACTAAAATGGTTGAAAACAAGCAACATACACTATGCAGGGTAAAAAATAATGGCCTGCAGAACATCATAAATGAGTAACTCAGGTAGGCTCAGCTAAGTCTCCGGTAAACACTAAATTCATGTGCGAATAAAGGTATTTGTAGAATACTGTCTAATTTGGGTTCAAGCAGAACCTAAATTCAGGGAAACTCGGGGAATGCGCCTACCTGATGGGCCACAAAAAGGGCGAAACCGGTAGTGTGCTGTCAAACAGCTCAAAAAACAGCTTCCAGACAAACGAGGCGAAAGACTGTTTTATCAACTTGTTACTTTCTTTTAAGCATGATGCACTTGGCTGGTCACAGATCCCTCCTGAACGCGTACGATTGTGGCTTGTCAAAGAAATGGTAGCGTCTTTCCAGTTTTGACACACTGTGGACAGCGCACGCTAGTTGGATGCTGACAAGCCCATAAGGTCACTTATCATGACAGCCATGAATTGCCTCGCCCAGAGGAAACCAAAATGACTTGCGTTGCCAAAGCTGTGATGAATCAACCCCAGGTACCAGACATTCTTGTATGGTTGTTGTCACCGTCCAAATGCCACCTCTAAACTTGTCCACAAAGCTTCCTCTCGTTCTCAAAAATTGCGCGGTATCAGCCAACGCAGCTGAAGGGTCGAAGTGATCATGTCCCAGGTACCACTTCCGTCGTCCTCCGCTACTTGACTAAATCAAGGTAACGTTGACGCCACTAACTAATATTTTGTCTGGTCTGACTGTTTCACATGGGAATTGTTTTGCTATGCTCATTTGTTTCCAAGTTTTTGTACATTTTCTGAAGGAAAGGTAAGAGGATATCAAAAAGTACTTCTCATCTTGTACGACCATTCCAAATCCACTCGCTAGGTCCTTATGTATACCACTGATAATTGTTTATTTTCAAACAGCATGATCTCAAACAAAATACTAGCAACACGCAAGAAAGGGGAGCAGTTGAAAAAAGTGGGAAATGCTTCTTTGGAAGGAGGGTGATCAATAATTTCCTTGCAGTTGAAATGACCTTTAAAGAGTGTAAGAGTGGCATAGAAACAAGTGTGTGAAGACGAGCAACTGAAACTTGAAAAAATGTTGCTCAGTTCCATTTGAGGCCCAGTTTGCCCTGGCACTTTCAAGTCTTGCAAATAAAGCCTAGGTTGTCTGTAATACAAGGTCAAGTGTGAAAGTCACGGGCAAGACTTAACACTGAACACACAAACGTTTCCCACGCAGTCATGCTGCACACATCTATGACTATGCTCGCGTCCGTCCAAAGCAGTTGCTTTCAACAATGTATCCCAAATGACGATGACCGTTTCCGAGTTCTCCTACAACGCGATTATGACGAGCACATCCAACAGCATTCTTTATCTGGCAGTAATGCTGACCACAAATTTTACTGCAAAGGGTCATCTGGTTTCTACTTAGATATCTGAAGTTACTCTCACTCCCAGGACGTTGCACCGGGGCAGGATACCGCGGATAAATCCCCGAGGAGTCACCCTTTCTGGATACAAAAACCCATCGATTTGAAAGAAGCGAAGCAACCAACTCTCTTTGTTCTGCATACCCTCTCCCCATGCGGCAACCACTCCCTCCTTGGTCCCTTGGACCGTGGTCAGAAGGCTTGGACCTTGAATAACATTATAATTATCTACATTGCGTACTACTGGGCACCGCGTAGAGAGTAGCTTTTCGTTATGCGCTTTTCGGTACATCGAGATAGCTGAACCCAGGCTTTGGATACTGAGTCCCCCATGCCGTTTACCAGCATGAAGGTAGCTGCTGATTGGAGTGTCCTTTGGAAGACGTAGTCAACCATGATATAATTATCCGACGTTCTTAGGGAATTTTGGTGGGTTTGGCCGGGTAGATAATAATGTGTTAGCCTAGGTATTAGGTAATTGTTTGAGATCCCCACTCTTTGATGCAGCTTCAATGGGGCGTGCGTCATCTCATCAAGTAGCTTCAGCAACTGCTCTCGGTGTCTGCAGACGCCTTTTCCCTTGAAGGTAAAGGGGACGCTCAAATATAACGCGGTGTTTGTCGGATCCAGGGGAGTGGTTAGTTCCTTGCCAAAGCAAAACGGCTTGAATGAGACCACAGCTCGCCGATGTTTTTGTTTCCCCAAAAATCACCACTGTTTTCTTCTTTCGGGCGTTGATCATCAAGCAAATTGTTCATAATCCGGCCTGAACGACTTCGTCTTTCTCTTCAAGGTGAGCTTGACTTCTTGCACACACGACGCAGTCTCCAGCGAATGCAAAACCTTCCATTAAGCTGTCACGGTAGCTCAGGTGCTGTGGTAAATGTGCACTAACTCCATTCATCACCATTGTGAACAATATTAAGGAGAGTGCATATATCCGTCTCAAACCTCTGCGGCAGTGCACCTAGGAATTTGAGGAGCCTGCTACAGCAGCCTCACAGGAACGCGCGATGTATCGAACTTATGTGATAGTGCGCTAATCGTCTCAGCAGATCAGACAATTAGATAATCATCTTGGGCGCTGTCGAGATGCCAACAAATGCCAAACCGAGGGTAGAAGCAGTCGTTTTTCATGCGTGTGGAAATGTCTTGGAGGAGTGGAGGTTTGGGACCGACAGGACATGCTCCGTTGTCATGATGCCACACTGTGGCCATCGGACAAAGCTCAGGAGACCAGCACTGGCGGCTGAACATTCAGAGTTGGATTCCAAGGTTGGCAGAGAGAAGTCCACGTTTCATTTGAGCCAGTCACCATAGTCTTCGAATATGGAAGAATTTGATGCTGTTCGACCGATGGTTTGGTCACTGCCACCAGACGGTGACTAGTACAAGTGTGCTTGTCAGTTAAGCGCAACTTTGTTCTGATACGGATAACCAAATGGGCTGACACTTTCTTGCTAGCGCTTTAACGGAAGTAGACTCGACACTGGGCTAACAAACCACCCCTCGATTTGCAGCAATTGTCGCAAGCCTCTTACGTGGGACCCACAAATCTCTCCTGTGTACTGGCTGGAACTGCTGCACAAGCTTTATGTGGATCGTGTTGCTTACTGTCGAAGGTATACAGCTAAACTAAACAGGTTGTTTGGCTCCCTCTTGAGCTCCTAAACTCAGCTCACCCAAACTGACGTCCGGGCGGTATTCCACTGCGAGTTGGTTCAGCGCACCGACCAGTTGTATGGCCAGTTTATGCCGCCTACATCCTCGCGAGATGTCCTCCTTCTTTATGCTTATTTAAAATAATTAGTGAACAAAGATTGTGCGTTTTTATTCCGCATTCCTCACCCACTCGTCTACCTGCACAAACCGAAACCAGGGAACCTTGATGCTGCTGTCTATAACTGACTCTAATGGCCGATCGGGATGATGTGAGGTGATATTGATGAGGTTGTCTGGGAGCATGTCATTTTGTGCACATACACGTGTGTCAAAAATTATGCGCTGATCAGCGGTTATAATCCCGAATAAACCTTTCGCAAGCAGCATCATTTTTTTCCCTGCAGTGAGTTTAGAGACTCACACCACGCATCGCTGTTTGAAAGTCGTGGAAACCGTTATCGCATTGGTAGAGGACATATAAAGTTTGGTTGGTGGGTGACTTCAAATGGTCTAGCTGGTGGACAGAGAAGGAATCAACTGGTTCCATCTGTAGGTGACAGAATTGTTTGTGCTATTTACAGTGTGAGAACAGGAAAGCAAGGTCGTTGTTTTCTGAATTAACTGAAAAAAGCATCCAAATATACGGACAAACAGACGGGGGCTGTTTTGATTGATAAATTTGGCGTAGACTATAGCTCATTACGAAGTAAACAATGCCATATTTTCTGTCATATCGCATGCAGACTGACATACTAAGCACATTCATTGGTCAACAGCGGTTAGAACATTATATATATATATGTACATATATATGTATACGTATGTATATATGTATATATACATCTATACATATATATATACATATATATGTATGTAGCAAGATAGCCACAAGGTGAAAAATCCCCTCGCAAGTTTAACCGGCCGAAGGCTTTGCCAACAATTCAACACCCAGAATCCAAATTACTGAGAAAAACAATGATTGTTTTTTTTGCGCTGCACAAAGTAATTATCCAGAGCTTTCCGTTTTCCACCTAGATAGTTGCTGAAATGAAATTAGACAGCATCCGAGGGGAAACAATTTAATTAGTTCCCCTAGCGGATAAATGATTTAGTTTTCACCTAATGTGGCTGCATCAAGAACACATTGTCTTGCAAAACATTGGCGATAATATATGGGAAATAGGTCTTGCAATTGAACAGGTTCATCTTTGATGAAAAATCTCATATTTCTCATGAAAATTAGTTTTCTATTTTGCTACGTATATAAAGTCAGAATGAAATTAGCATTGCGCTGATCTGGAATAGTATAATAGTCCTAATAAACGACGCAAAAAAACCTATTCGCACTGTCTTGTTACTTATTTGGTTAACCACAATTATCGCCAAAAAGTTGCCCGCATCCACCCGACTTCCACAGGATGTTAGACCTTTCCAAAAATTTCTGCTAAGGGCGGAGTAAAAGTCATCGCAGATTTTTGGAGACTGAGTCAGTGAGCTGATAGCAACTGTGCAAAGCGAGCAAGTGGCGAATTAATTGCCTTCCACCCGCTTAGATCAAGTCTTTGTAGGATAAACGCAAACTAATTCGGCTTTTGAAGTTCTTGTGCGGGGCGGTGGCGCAATCGACGTTTATCATGTGTTTCCAATGGCTTGACTGACTCTGAGGATTTTAACATAGACCAAATTCACATATGTTAACAATTAGCTACCACGTTTCCAGTACAACAATTTAGATCTGCCTGCAATTTAGATCATAGAGACAAAGCAAACCCTTCTCAAAACAAACATCATTTCGTGGGCATTTTGTGTTTTCAGAATTAGCGTAAGGATTTTTGCCATCTACCGGTTTTAAAGTATGGGAGCCAACTTCGGCAGACACTGGGAAAACAGTGGTGTGTGGCTCGCGTGCTAATGCCTCAGTAGGATAGGCCACCACTGTCAACCGCGTATTCAGACTGGAACATTTGATGCAGGTGAAAAAACGTATTACGTATTACACTTATTTGCAAATCAATTTGGTTTTTGCGTGAGACTCACGTGGAACCCAGCTGAGCTTCTTGTTTGTGATGTTTTCAGGCAACTGAATGTGCTGCACCAGGCCGCTTAGTGTTTCAGTTGCTGCGATATTCGAGGTATCGTGTTATACGTATACACATAGTGCAGTACTCAATTTGGATTCAAGTAGAACATAAGGTTGACGGAAACTCGGGGACTGCGCCTACCTGATGAGCCCCAAGAAGGGCGAAATCGGTCGTGGGCTGTTGAAGAAATTTCAGCAACTTTATGGGTAAAGCATTCCGTTTGTCTCATTTTTTGTCGGCGCTTGGACAATGTCATCGTTAGCTTACCAATATCAATGGCCATAAGGTGAGTCCAATATCATCGGACTAATAGTTACGACCGGCAGCCGGGGGAGGCTGACATGTGTGTGATGTGTGTGAAATGATGTACTGCTGTTAACTAGAAGGAAGCGAGAGGGAACACTTCCCACGAACCCGGTTATGCCTGGTTTCCCAACTAAAAAGAGCTCTTAAAAATCCGTTGAAGCTATATTTGCTTCAATTCAGGTAAACGTTCTTACTTTTGCTTTGGTCAGTGAACCGCATAAAGTCCAGTTGTTCAGCCCAAATGTGTAGATCCTCCTCTCTTCTATTGCTAAGCGATAAACCAATATCGATAAACAGGTTAAAAAAAAATCATGCATAGCATGATGGGCTCAACGCATGCTAGTTTTCGACACTTGGAAGATGGTCCCAAGAAATCGGATATTTCAATATTACCGTCATCTGGCTTTTCGAATTCACCGTTGGAACGTTAGAATAACTTACTTGATAGTCAGAAAACTTCAAAATTTCCCCAGCCGTTGAGTGTTTTAATCTCTCCACAGCTTCCGATACACAAACACGCCATCTATGGACGGATTTCTTCACGCAAAAACTGGCACACCCGATGTTTTGCTAGGTGTAGTTATCTCGCTTTTTTGTCTGTCACTCACAATTTCTTTGCTAGCACGAGAGGATTCTTCTCCGAAAACGGAACCACGGGAGCTTGTAGGCCATTGTGCTACATAACCTAGTGGAATGTAAGCTGCGTGTAGAAGCAAAAAATGTTAGTCAGGCCCTATTAGCTGCTTCCTTTTTTCAATACATCAGAAAAATTTTTTGACGGTTTGTCAGTCAACGTTTTAAGCGAAAAATAAAGAACAATGAAAGTTTTTGGTCCTTTTTCAGTGCTTCGAATCCAAAAAATACTACAAGCTGAAGCAACAACTAGCCACCTGCAGTTCCGGTAACAAGATATTTAATAAAATGTGTTGTGTCAATGATATTTGCCAGGGAGGAAACCTTTGAAATCAGCTACCTTTAAGTCAAGAAAGATGCTGTGGGTGAAAACACATGAGTACTAGAGCGGCGCTTACTACTGAGGACCGGATGCCGTCTATTAAGCATGCAACACATGTGTTGAGCCATTCACAGTGGTATGACTTTGATTTTCTCTAAAGCTAAATGCGGCTTGTGAGCAAAATCAATCATTCAGTACATAAATAATGCAATTATTGACCAATAGCTTGGCGAAATCATGATATGGCGTGTGGATAGGCATTGCAATAGCCTGATCAATCAGAAATCCATAGCTGAGCACCAGTAGGAAGTCTGAACAAGCAAGGGGATCACTCACCTTCATCCTTGACAACCTTATCGATCGTACTAGAAGCAAGGACGGTTCAAGATGGAATGGAAATAAAAACCATCGTCCTAACTCAAATTAACTGACAAGTGCCTTAGATTTGCAGCGATCCCTCGATTGAATGCAGGCTTGGAATATGCACAGATATTGTGTTACCTCTAAGGCACAGAGATGAGAATAGGTCGTTGTGTTAGTTGTGGCCAAATTGAGAGAGAACGAAATGGGTCATAAATCACTTTGGCTAGAATCCCAGTCGATTCACACATCATTACACTGAACAGCTTTCTGTTTCCATCGATTACAGGAAGTCGATGGGTACTCGATTTTTCAGTGTGATAACCCAACGGCAGTCAAAATTGCCCTCCCGAAATACGGCTGTTGCTTTGTCATGCGAAGGACCTGTATTGGCCAGTTCGCAGTTCTTATATAAATCTGATCAAAATCGTCCGTTGACTAATAGCGCAAAGTACACGGAATTTGATAAAACCCTAGTTAGGTTTTCACAAGTATTACACACAACTGATGAATTATTGCAACACAATTTGGAATGATTCGTTTGAATTACTCATCAGGAAGGGATAAAAGTTTCCTTAGGATGACAGTGGAGTAAGGCCACGTGAGGGGCCGCAATATTAAGGTAAGTGGAAGTGCTCAGGTTTAGACCATTATGTAGACATGGTTTCTAGTGAGTTGTATTTAAAGTGGGTATAAACTTTCTAAAAAATACGCTGAGTAAATACGAAATAAGACGCTTGCTCACAATAAAGTCAGTTCCGACATTCCTCTAGAACGGAGCTTGCCGATATGCCCTCTCCAAGAGTTCCAAGAAAGTGGCAGAGGAAAAAATGAACTCGGGGAGAGAGACATAAACACACTAAGTCTTCTATATACGCGACGAAAACCTGGTAGAAATACCATCTTTATGAAAATCAAAGTGGATAAAGGGGAGAAAATTCACCTTTGTAATAGGTGCGCACGTGTTAAACAAACAAAAGGTCACTGTAATTGTTCTCTGTCAGGAGTGCCGGAGGAGAGCACCGGCGTTTTCAAAGAACATCAAGCGCATAGCAGTAGATTGTTTATACAATGTTTAACTGACAGAGTGCAATACGAGTGCGATATTGTCTGTTATGGCAAACAAAAGCCCACCTGCAAATATGTCTAAAAGGGTGTCTTTTACACGACTGATGAATAATTAAGCACCGTAAGGAGAACAGAGATATTGGCCGTTGGTCACAACGTATTTGTTCGTTTGTTCGGCACTTGTCAAACGCAACAATATTTGCAAATAGAACAGACGGACGAAGTCAATACACTCTTCAACAGGGTCAATAGTAAGTTGGGAGCATACAAAACAATTTGTCTCACTGAGTGACTGAGCTGACTTAGTAATAGTCATTGGTAGTTATTGACATCAATGAATTTATTAAGTAGGTTTGTCAGGCCTACCAACTTCCCGCCAAATTTATCGCCTACAAACTGTTCAGAGCTGCTTTAGTAAACCTTATTTCCACGTCCATCTGTTTCTAGGTCCGCATTGGCTTAGACTGCATAATCTTGTAGCATGGCTATTCGCGCAAGACCTGTAACGTCAGCACAAATCTCTGAGTGTAATTTTTTGCTGTAATCAGTGGACATGAACATTATCAACATGGCGGCACAGCTCGAAGTAACGCTTGTCCTTAGCCATTTGGGCGCTGAAAAGTCAAGTTGGTAGAAACCACTCTCCTCGCTAGAATGACGTCACGCTTCTTCCATATGCTTTGAAGAATTCCAGGCCTTTGCCGTATTGTTGTCCTTGTTGTCCTTCTAAAAAGGTGCTCACAATACAGCTATCCCGGGATGTAATTGGACAACGGTACTCCTTGTAAACAAATAGTTCGGTTGCTCTGACTTTTATGTTAAATACAAGGGAGTCGAGTGACAAATAATCAGACCTGTATAAGTCGTCCGAAAACGCGGTGTGACTTACCAGAAAGAGTAATAATCGCAGCACAAGCAGTTATAAGTGTCAGTCTTCTGGAACAAGTTTAATATATATGTTTTTAAGGAAAACAGGTTGCTAATTGAGCAAAAGGGACGCCGTACTCTTGAGTCAGGAAATCGAAGAACATATTATCGGACTTTTAGGGAACCACACCAAAATTCTTTTCTCATACACAGTCACATCACCTACCTTGGTAGAAACCCCGACCAGATGGTTATTACCTAATAAAGCACAGCTTAAGGCCGTTGTGTTTAACTGTTGAAATCTTAGTTTTAGTGGCTCCTGTGGAGGATTAGAGTTTCACCATATCTTTAATGTGTCCAAAACAAAACCTCGAGTAAATTTACCTAAGTGGAAAACAATAGCGACTTCCTCCTGAACCCCTGCATTTAATTATTTAACCAACATGCTTGAGACGGGCACGGTTCCAAAGGTTTGTTTACTGTGATCAAAGTACTTCCCCACTTGGACGGACTAACCAAAACAATCAAGAGAACTGGTGCTATGAGGTACTACGGTCGTCAAATCGACGTAGTCATTCAAAGGATGCCTACTTGAGCTGAAAGCTCTGCCACATTATGATTTTTTAAACATAGATGGTCGGATCTTCCGGGCATTCCAGGAATAACAGCTGAGTACCCTCAGAGAATGAACAAATCCTGGAATAAAAACTACGCAACTTTGTTCGGTAGCACTTTCGGAAGATGTATTCTGGTCTCAACTAATAATGTTCGCCGAATATTTCGACGACACGGCTGTTTTGGTAACCAGTTCAAAGGGTTTCCAAAGGCATTTCACACTCCTCGGGTGAGCGACAGATTGACTTAAGTGACCCAGAGTACGTATTCGGATGGGTTCTGTATAATGGCTCTAAAGCGTGGTTATCAGCAGTATAGATTACATATATTAGGTGTTTGTTGTCCCACAGCAAGGGACAGGCTGTGATGTCACAGTAAAAGTAGCGTCTTTTGCGTGCAATTAGGTTTTAGATACACTGTTTTCATTTCATTCATTCAGCTGAAGCACTCTTTTGGTGCTTAACTTCCAGCCACCCGAAGGAAGCAGGAGAGCTGAAATAATGCCTAGAAAGGGAAAGTTGAGAGACAGAGGTCAGGTTTGAACCACAGACCTTTTAGTTAGCAAGTTCGCGCTCAAACCGCTGAGCCACCTCGCCCCAGTTTTCGATACAGTCATAAATAGTTGTGAAAACTATGATTATTTTATCACGTTGTGGTTATGATAAACGGCTCAGCGTGAGCACTGAACGTTGTTACTTTACAAATGTTTGATTCCAGTTTTGTTCACATTTGACGTCGTCATTTACGGTCGCATTGCAGTGCGATAATACAAGAGAGTAAAGTCAACAGGCGACTGGGGATCTACAGCTATCTGCCCCATACCTGCAAAAGATTATGGATTCTCTAATTCCTGTAGCCTTTCTTGGCAGCTAGAATCCATTCGCGTGGGTCTTCGATAGGACATTTTTTGTTTGAGTGAAAGCGGCTGATCACCGTACTTTTGAACCTATGGCTTACCAAGCCTAAGTTGTTGATGTTTTCTCATGGATTTGTTTGAAGTGGAGAGAATGAAAATCACTGGCCGATGTCGCTTTGGTTTTCCAACAACCGATAATCTGCTCCAAATTCGTAATTTCAAATTATTCGTTGTTACGATGTTTGCCAAACACCCAAAAATTAAAACACACGATAAGGAAGTTTTGGAAATGTCTACCTAAACTCTCCGTTAACGTTATTTACAAAAGACTAAATCACACCTCTGGTTTTGAGCACCAGTTCAATTTGTCTAAGAATCCATCGACAAGTATACAAAAGAAGCTATTTGAAGAACTTTTGAAACACTTCATATTCAGAATGATTGATCGCACGAACTGAGCATATCTCAAACGCCTACAAGTCGACCAAGAGACGGTGAGAGCTACGCCCCCAGTGCCTATTTTGGACAGCTCATTCCCCCTTATCTTTACCGCACGTAATAATGTGGGAATGTGTTTCGTCGACTGTGTTCCAGTAATTGTTTTTTCCAGTGATGTGAATCGTTTATCGGCAAGTATGCTAAATTAGCCTTCGTGTTTTATCCAGCGATTAATCTGACCTTTCTGTGAGGCATCAGAACAAATCGGTGGGTAGGAGAGGGTGATTCAGCTTTTCAAAAATGAATCGGAAAACTGATTAGCTAAAAGTTTGTATGAGTTAGTTTATCAATTCGGAAGCGGAGGGTGAATCTACTGCCTGTCGGGAATATATTTTCTGCGGGCATGTAGGAATCTAATTGCAAACGATGGGCAAGTATATATATTCCACCCTTAGATATACATTTTTACACATGCTGTTTGTGCTTGGAACGGTCATTTACCAAATTCAGCGCGCTCTACGGGTAGCGCGGTTTGTATCAGTCCTCCACTGTCGCACATATTTCTCAACCGGCGGAGATCTATCAAGAGTTCACCTTCTCTCAGATTGTAGTCCAGGTTTTGCTGCTTACGAGCCAGCTTGTTTTTATAAATGTATGGGCTCGAGATAGCGCAGCAGTTAAGGTGCGGACTTACTGACCGGAAGATCCCTGGTTTTTATCCGTTAGAGTTTTTGTTCGTTGCCAGACAATAAAACTAGCTTATTCAATGTTTATCCGTTAGAGTTATTGTTCGTTGCCAGACAATAAAACTAGCTTATTTCTATCAAATATATCAGCCTCGAATGGATGATCATCAGGTGTATTGCCCATTAGAAAGCGGCGTTTGCGGGCATCATCGAAGCTTACCGGACTATATCGAAGACGAGCAGAAAAGTTTAAGAGCCCGTTTCAGGTGTACAATTTGGCTATAACTTTGGAGGCTTTTGGGCTGTGTAAGCCTGAATCTCACGAGTAATTTCTAACTTAAATTAAGCTGACTAGAATGAGCAGGTGGACTCATGGACAGACTTGTCGAAAATCTGCACTTTTGCGCCACCCAAATATACGCCACAAAACAAACATTTTTAGGACTAATGTCGCTTAGTGAATGTGTCTTTTACGCTCCTCACTCACATTGTCCTCATAGAAAAACACAAAGATTCGATGCTTGTGAGAAAAATAGATCAGTGGTGTTTGGGAAATCTGTGAATGAAACCTAGATGCTTATTTCTTGACCAGTTAAAACATATTCTAGACTGAGTTAATCAAGTCAAGGGCTAGAGTTAAACCACTGTGTTTGCATTGAAACTCCTCCGAATTCCTGAACTTGATTCGGCTAAAACTGCCCATCTGTTAGTTTATCCTAAACACATCTTACCAGTCACCAAGATAGGACCTGCCCGTTTTTGCTATTCGACAGTCGGGTTAATCTACCCAAATGACATCTTTCTTCCTAAATCTGTCTTAATTTCAACCAAAATTAATTAATATCGAATCAGTCGATTAGGCACTTCAGGCCACAGCGTGTGAGTTATCTGCGCCCGGCAATTTAGGGAGTTCCCATGACCAGTAGAAACACATGTACATTGTCCGGGAAAAGGAATGACATAGTCGAGGCGAAGGTCGTTTCGACCTTCTAAGCGTCTCCCGTGGGATTGAGAGTTTATACGAAGATATGTACTTAAGGTTACAGTAAACGCTTGGATGTTTGGCAGTTTACAACTTGGTATCGTCACTGATGGCCACCTTATCCAAAGTACAGGGAACGTACAGAAAGGTGAAACTGAGCAAACAGCTAGGCAAACCAATATGCTCGGAAACTTTGAGAAACGTCCCAGTTGTACAACGTTTTCCGAATGACATCCATCAACAACATACTCGAAAGGTGTTCTTTTAACAAACTTGGGCAATCTTTTAACTATTGGAAAATAAACGGTGAAAACGCCACGAAAAAAGGACTTGAAAATGACGACTATTACGACGAAATTGCTTTCTTCTGGAGTTATAGCAAAGGACAGCATTTCATTTTGTACCTGATTCGCTATGGACATCCTAGACAAGACATGTTTTTTTTCAAAGTGTAACACGTGTATATTTGCTGATTTTGAGGGCATTTTTGTTACCAATTTCACACAATGGCAAAAAGTGTTTTTTGGTCATATACGGGAAGATTTCAAACAACAAATAGGCTTGGGTATATTTCGGGGGATTAACCGTTTTTCTAATCTTCAGATGCGTAGTTTTCAGTGAAAAAGTTAGTCCCAAAGAGCGATGTTTTTCTGCCTGAGGTCAATGTGAGAATGTTCAAAAGACGTTGTTTATCAGAGGGGTTGGGTTTGTAAAATTAGTATACATTCAGTGGCGCCAGAAAATAGGTTGGGACCGGACCTTACAAGTGAGATTTGTGTAGTTTTTCCTGTCGACGTAGGTAGGACTAACAGTTGTCTCAGCAACAGCTGTTTTATTTGCGGACATTTTGAGGGAGTATCTATCATTGACTGTGACCAAGTTGTTTCCGGAAGACAAATTGTGATAGCGTGTTATGATAAACATGCTAATGATGCAACTTCACGAGCTGACTTGGACACTTTGAATGCTTGAGTTGAATAGAATTACAGAGACAAGTATTGCAACAAGAAATCAAAAAACGTTCTTTGTGTCAACTGCCAAAATGGTTTTATGAAAGTAGTTTTGGAGAAGATCTAGATCTCTCTTATTCCGGATATGAACAAAAAAAATCAAGTGCGACTCGATGCGTTACTAAATCTTATCCAGTTGTAAAAGGAATGACACGTATTGGCATTTTTTAAACATCCACGGATGAACAGAAGAGGACAGAAAGTGAAATCTTGACCAGTAAACGGTCAACTAATGGAAGGTTCATCCGTAGAATGACTGCTTCAAATGAATGTGTTGACGAAGTGGCGAGGTAAAGGTTTTGGTTCACGTTCCTGATGATAGAAAATTATGAAACGAGTCAGCGAAAAATTGTACCGTGGTCCCTGATTGTCTTTCATTACTGCAACGAAAACAATTTTCCATGATATTAACACCTAATTATTGTGGTTTACTGCTTTCCAACGTAAAAACCAAACTCTTCTTGGCTGAGTTCGTAAAAGCGATTTGTTTTTGATCACAAAATACACAGCCGGTGACTCTTAGCCTGTGAAGGCGTTGTTACGCAGGCTGGGACAGGCACACACATTCAAGAAAGGCTATGTACGTCTACAAGTCAGCAGCGAGTTTACTTCGGCCGAGATAGCAACATGAAATATCCGGACCCATAACTTGTGCTTCCACTGTGCACCGGTCTGCAAAATGACAAATAAGTGTAATAAGCGTGAGTGACCATCTAATAATTTCGTAAGCACAGTATCGATGAAACATTCTAAAAGTTTACTGCTGGATGGTCTTTCGCAGCAAAAAACATTCATATCGATAGCTGGCGGGAGATTGAAGCAACTGGGAGGAGCAAGGAAGCAATCGAGTCCATTTTGCATTTTGTCGACTCGGTAATCAGCCACACTGCTCACCTTCAAGGACATCTGCTGAGTTATGTAGTACTCTCGAGGTTATTTTAAGAACAGTACACCACATACTGACCACCACTGAGGTTTCTACCAGGTCAAAAATGATCTCCATCCATCATTTTTATCGCACAGAAAGTTACCATATATTGGCACTATTCGTTCTGAGACTTTGGGCTTTAAACCTTCCGATTCATTGTTCTTTTTGTAAAGTTTATACCTCCTTGGTCTATGGACAAAAAAGTGATGGGATTTTTACATCACGTGTATAAGGTGTCGGAATTGTCAGGAGCATCTTGAAGGCCACATAAATAGGCTTCAATGTAACTGTCGAGAAAATTGCATACACACACTTGGATTAGCACCAGACCTTCGGCTATTTCTTTTGCAGTGATTCTATTAAAAACTCTTATGCAGGCCAGAGTTGTACAATTTGAAAATTCCTGTGGGTGGATCATCAGAAGTAAAGCTGGTAATCGGATACTGTATTATTGCTCGGGTTGGTAAACACCCGGGAAATGATGAATCAGTAGCTTTAATTAGATAGCCCCATGATTCATGATGGGAAAACATTTTGCCCTTTTTAATGGGCCACTTTTCCAACCCATCATTTCTCCTGATTCCGCAAAATGTCAGTAGCGGAGAAATATGGAAACAGTGACATGGGCTCCAATATGACGCCGGATGATATGAATCAGTTGACCTAGTAGAGTTAGTGCTGTTTTACTTCAACAGCAGTTCTCATCACCGCATGAGGTCCCTCTGCTAAGCGACCTGGACCTAGAAAAGTGAGAATCTGGGAGGAATACTCTAGTGTCAAGTGTGTTCTCCCAACGAAAAGCACACTTGAAGCCGGCAACATAGGCGCTATGCTTAACTTTATATGACCGCCAGTTCAGAAGTGTTTTCGCCGCCCAGGGTTGAGATTCCGCATGTCGATTTACTGTACACTCTGTAATTGGTGACGGATTGGTCGAACGTAAGGTTTCGGTAGCTCTGAGCATTAATGCCAACGAAACCCATGTCACTGGACACCTGTAGCTACGATAACGCTAGTTGCTAACTGAAAAAAACTCTCGCTCAACTTCACCGTTAAAACCATCGCTCAATTAAAGAGGACTGTTGTAATGAACTGCAATATTCTCATGATGGCTAATGAATGAAACGTTAACAACTACCAAGCTCACATCACTGATGGCCATTTTCTGCGAGGGTTTGCGTCAGGTTAGCGACGTGGCTACGCTGCACTTGGTCTACGCCTAATTCGTGATCTCTTCAGAGTACTTTAGTGTTACAGTACACCCAGATCGTAATAAATCCTGTGAGTACTCTGTAAACTCTATCACATTATCATCGCGCATTCACTTTTCAGGACTCAGATGGAATCATCATCTTGAGAATTTGATGGTTGTAATAGTTGCTCATTACGACGGCTTGAAAGACGCAATTTCGCGAAATGTACTGGAACTCACGGGATATAATACACGACATAAAGCATATATTATCAAATTCGTGGAGTTGTAGCCAGTGCTCTCAGTCAGGCAAATCTTCGCATCCAAGAATGAACTTCTGTATTTTAGAGGAAGATCACTAGGGACATCCTCTGGTAGCTACCGTTTTCTTAGGTATTTGTGTTTTACGAGATATATCGATTGCTACTTGGCAGCCTGCTCACAAAATCGTTTATGTGTGCCCGGCGAAGAGTAACAGCTTTGTCGAAAACGAGTCTTTTTAAACAAACGTTCTTGAAAAATATTATTTTATGGATTCCCAAATCATTGGAGCAATTCGTGGAAACGACTTTGGCCAGATTTTGACCTTTCATTGTCCAACTCCACCGCAAATCGCCCCTATTATTTGTTTTCTCTTTGGCATTCATCCATAGGTAGGCATACCTTTATCAAGGGGTCAAAGTACTGATAATGTTTGGATACGATGAGGAGAACAAAGTTTGTGTCCTCCCACTGTTTTAGACTGAATAAATTGTCATATGCTGACTCTTAGGTTTTACCTGGAATAAAACAAGGTAGCAGTAATTCCACAACCCAATCTGAGCTGATACACAAGTTAGAGGGCCGAACATAAGGTAGAATTAGTTTGGTTGTCTCAGTTGTGTCGTCTATGGGGGGGGGTCAAAATGACATAAAACATTGGAATAATGTTGGAAATGCGTCAAAGGATGCCTGATTGAGATATGTTTACGTCAGCGCAACGGAAATACAATTGATCTCGTACCCGATTGCTCCACTGTTTCGTAGCCTAGATTAGGACAGACGATCGGAGAAACGCATCCGAAAAAGTTCGTCAAATGAAAACCTAATGTCTATCAATGATCTGTCAGAAACTGTTTATCGTGTGTGTGTTACAGCACTGGGATAGTTATAAGTTGTTTGAGGAAATTAAGCCTTGAGATTTTCGCCATTTAGAAAGATATTGATTTGAAAGGTTTACCTTGTAAAAAAAGGCGACAAAATACGTCACGGCAAAGGATCGAGTCGGACATATTATTGAGAAAGACACTGATATATACTTCAGCCAGTTTTTACATTCTGACAAACGCGTAAAATAATTTTCAGAACCGTTTATCACAGTAACTTCAAGTCGTCGTTTAGGACTGACGCGATCACTTCAGAATAGTATTGTTTGTCTGGTAGTCTGTAAGTCCTTATTGGGATAATTTTGCCCTGAGATCGCATACTGTTCATCGGCGCAATGCAACATGCACCGTTTGCATAAAAGTCGAGTGATCACCGAATGCTCATTAATTAGAATGAACAAGAGGTTTTCCAACAAATCGATATGGCTTTCATCACTACCATTTGGGACGGATTCCGTGAACACAATCACTGAATGATGAAGCATTCCTAATTCAAGATTTCCGGCTAATAAACTCGATTTCCCCCTCCCGCTAATTTCATCTACAATAAAGTCATCCAAGCTGTACATGTAAGTTATATTCCAGTAAAATAAGATGAGGAATCTCAAATGCCCTGGAGTTTATCGGAACTCCAGAAAATTACCCACCTGCGCACCTAAGATTTATTCTCATATATGTACAATGCTATTCTGCATGGATTAATTCGTTTCAATCGGAATCCGCGATGCTCGCTTAGTGGCCTTTTTCATTTATCTCGTCCGTGGTAAGCTGTATGTAGTAGAAGCCAGACACCCCATTGTTTTTTCATCACAAGCAAGATCACAGTAGAGAATCCCAGTTAAAAGATAAAAGATAACAGAATGAAGCTCAACTTATTGCGCAAAAACGTAAATTTTCTATGGAAAGTGAAACAATCCATTTCCAAGCATCTGCATAAAAAGGACGAAGAATTCGGCTTCAGAGGTTATGCACGAACATGGTTTGTTATACAAGCTGAGAGTGGGCGAAAGGCCAACAAATACCGTCAACAGGTGGACTGTAGCCGTAATTTCAGCTCCACTTATCTTACATAGTTAAGTGCGACCATTCTTAAGGTTAGTAATCTTTGTACAATAATTTATGCGTCGTCTTGATCATAATATTGTTTTCAGTTTAGTGGCAACAATTCTCTAGCTGTTGCTTACATTCTGTTAATCAGCTGCAACTCCCAGACAGTGGAAAATAGTCTCACATAAGTTTTCCGAATATGATTGCCTCTAAAGTTGGGTGAAATTAACAACTGGATGCTTAGTTCTTATGTGAACGACATAAATCAGACTTTAAAGCCAAACAAAAATACGGCATAGGTCGTCTGGAAAGTACGCGGAAGCAATCGAGTCACTAGATACAATAACATAAATTATTAGAAATGGTGTGCAGGATCAAGGAGGCCAAGTCTGTTTAAAACTAGATGAGGGCAAATTTTTAGATGCCAAAAACGTTTGGCAGGTATGACGCAGAATAACACAAAACTGCAGTCATCAAGCATATGAGTAGTGTGTTACGTCTAGAAAATGCATGTTTGATATTGTACCAACTGAAACATGAGGCGTCCTTGTGCAATATATTCAGCTGAACACCTTTGTTAACGAGAGTTACAGCTGGATTCAGTTGACTATCTCGTCAAAACCAACCTGGTGTGCACGTGGGTGTAGTTGACAAGTGTAACTACTGTGCTAGATAAACGAAAGCGAATTTTGGCCGCCAGTATTCGGTAGGTATGATCAGTAAAAATGCTTCTAAATACAACGAATACAACACTCAAAGTAATAATCAAAAACCAGCTTGAATTTCACACTGTCTAATGGGATGCCTGATGGGTGAGGAGAGTTTTCGGTATCCAGTATTTGTTGTAAAATGATTCCTTACAACAGATCTTGCATGAGAGATCCCGGTGGTTTTGAAAAATCGAAACTCACAGGTGTTTTGTGAACAGCAATGAGATGTAGTTGAATGAATCATGAGAACAATGCAATCGTGGCTAAACACACTACCGTATATAAAATCTTTTAATTTATTTGTATTTGCACCAAATCGCGTATAACTAGAGCGGAGTTCTAAGCGCCTTCTAAAAGCTCGCTTCAAGCCCTTGGATATTACTGACGCGCAACTGAGGGTCATTGTTTACCAGGATAAAACGTATTCGATCACATTAATTATGCAAAACCATAGTACAGAGCCCAAAATGTAAACTGCCCGCATTTCCTCAAACATTTTTGGCCTGGGCGCGAAACTCGTCTTCATGACCGATACGGGTCATAGAATGACCTCGAAAATGACTCTTCCAACCATTTTTGCAGGATATCATGTGACGCTTGATGTTCAATCTATGTAATTTTTATCGCAGAATTCTAAGAATAGAAATCTTAGTATATACATAATGCACTACTCATAAAGTTGCTGAAAATTCTTCGACAGCCCACGACCGGTTTCGCCCTTCTTGGGGCTCATCAAGTAGGCGCAGTTCCCGAGTTTCCGTCAACTTTATGTTCTACTTGAACACAAATTGGACTGTTTTCGAGTAACGGTGGACACTATTGATGAGGCATGCGAGTAGTATGTCTTCTCGTAAATCCGCTTCGCATCTCTTGAAAAGTGAGATCTATTACGGAATTTGTGGAGTCGCTTTGTAGCACTTGCTTGCATTAGAGTAACAGTCAATGAATATCCAGGAAATTTCAGGAAGATGCGGAGATGAGGAGAAGGTGGATATTCAGTTTTGTAAACTAGATGCATATGAGGGTTCGCTCCCCTGTTCAGTAGTCTGTAACTGTTAAGTTGGTGTTCGCAAATAGACAACTCCGGAGCGAAGGTCTTGTTCCTTTCACTGGTATATACCATTAGGCGTACAAATTCCATTTGGAGTTTCGAGAATAAAAGACGAACGTCAACCTAACCCGATGAGTATAATGGTTCTCTAATGCAAATACAGGGTGTCTCATAATAGACCATATCAAGCAATTGTGCTTGTTGATTATGCCATCCACAGAAAAATTTGCTTCATGGCTCCTTAAAATGTTAGGAACTATTTCTTCATTGTCCAGCAACCAGTTGGCGAACGTGACACGTTGCTCCTTGTCTTCTTCCGTAATGTTTTGTGATAGAGTGAAATGATACGGGTAGAGATGAAGGTGGCGTCTCATAATACGATGCACGCTGGCGCGGGGAATGCCGGTCAACCAAGACACCTGAGTTATTGACGAAGATGCCATGGTGCTCTGGGACTGAAGTTGCTCGACGGCATTCTGTACAATGGGCGCTCTTTCATCACTCAGAGACTTTCTCCCTTTGCCAGGAAAATCCAATACAGATCTAGTGGACTCAAATTTCGCAATCAAGCGTGTAATGATGGGAACGGTGAAAGGATGTTTGATGAGATCATGTTTGGTTTTGTAAACACGAAGTGCAGCGGTGGCGCTTTCACCAAGGGAATAACAGAGTTTCACAATTTCAATGCGCGTACTGAGATCCATCGCAGACAAAAAATCCCAACTCTTGCATACAAAACCTCCTTTATGTGGCTACTAATAATGAAAACTTTTTGTTATCCTTCCTTTAGTTGGCTGTTTACTAACCCAATCAAATTTTGCGTCTATTATGAGACATCTTGTACTTATGTCACAAAGCTGCACAAACCCATCGCTCGAACATGTGCAATGCATTTGACATTATCGGACAAAGGACATCCTGGAGAAGATACAACTAATGCTCAGCAGTTCGTGGTTTCAATGTCGGAAGAGGCAGTGGACTGATTCGGACACACATCCAACAAGTGCACAATAGCGCGCCTTATCACATGCCTCACTTTTTAAAGTTTGCGCTTGTGTTCGAGGTAGGCAACTGATCAGCAGTGTGTGACCAAACCATATAGGTAACTGGATCATGTATTTGAGGATAGGGTATGCAGCCTGAAAAGAAAACAAAGGGAGCGAGGCCGATGGACCTACGTACTCTTGTTTGAAAACATTTATACTGAACTCTGACATAGTAAACAGTTATGCAAACAAAACAATTCGCTCACCCTAAACAAGAATGTAATGCACAGACAAATGAACACGAATTCCAAGACATAATTGCGAACCCCTTGAACCTGTGGCTCGGTTCAAGTTTAGACAAGTTCTCCGGAAAGGCAGACTAATAAGCTTTTTTTATGTCACAAAGTTGACAAATTTTAAATGACATATAACTTTATTACCGAAGAAAACCAGAATAGTGTAGCACCTTCAGTTTTTCGAAGACACTAGGTTATCGAACTGTGGTGGCAGCAAAACCATATAGGTGGTGACATGAATTCTGCTCTTTCATAACAATAAGCACTGCAATGCATCGTTCCAGCAAACAACAATTGATTTGTTGCTCTACCTCTACCAGTTAGTGTCAGAGTCCAACAGGCACCGAAGGTTCTTGAGTATGCAGCCGAAAATTGTTAAATATGAGCAATACTTGAGGTCTATCTGACATTATTGTTGCACTTGATTTTTCCGCGCTCCCAATCTATGTTAGCTATTGCCTCTCTCAACCCAAAATCTTTCTCCCACTATTTTAGCCTCCGCCACTTGAGTTATCTTCAAAAAACCGTCCAAATACTTTGCTTCCTCTAGCACCACTGAGCGTACCTACTTCCAGTTCGTATCACTTGTAATCTTAAACGAAGTAATTGGTTTCGCCGCTTACGAAGAAAAAAGGCACAAGCTGGTAGCTCCAAGTGGCCAATCTCATGAGCGTGTTAATATGTTTCTTGGGTAGTTAAACAAGGGCTGCAGTACAGGTCCATGGTAGCTTTCGTGGAGTGCCGGCGACGTGGTCTTTTCACCGCCCCGAAAGCAGAGTAAGACGTCCGTAGATGAAATAAGTCCAATCAGACGGTGATAAAACACTCCGCAATAGCAAAGTGTCACGTCATATTTTCAAATCCCAAGGCTTAGGGTGCCTTTGTATCACAACAGCTGAATTTGCTTAGAATCTGCATTGGAGTAATGGTTGTGCACATCCGGTGCACCATGTTCATGTTTGGACATCGAAGTTGTCCAGCGGTCACAATGTAATGAAAGAAGCTACATCTTCGCTGTAGAAAGATTTGAGAGTCTGCAGTAATTCCTAAACTATTCTAATACAAAAAAATATTCTATATGGATTTTGTGGTATTAGGGAGGTCAGAGGCAGGATATCATTTGCCTAAATGGGTCTGCTGTTAGGTCTAAAGGGGATCCTTCTATAATATGGGTTAAAAGAACCCTAACTGCTAGTTATACATGCAGCCGCACAACAAAGCCGGCATCCGTCCCCATGGATTACCGTTTTTTTGGCAGTAGTCTGTTAACAGATTACATCGTCACCAGTGCTTTTACACAAACTGCTTGATACTTTCTTGGAAAGCCGGTGACGAGAAAACACCGGCTACCAGCATTTTTGTGTACGTTGTACATACATTTGACAAAGTCGCATAAACAGTGCGCCCGGTGCTAATCCCTAAAATGAGATTTCGAGTCATCCAGTTTTCTGCAAAGCCTTGGCACAGTCTCCCTAGTTTTAGATACTAAGGGGAAATGTTCATAACCTAGAAAGACCCCAAGGTTGCGTTGCTTTTAATAACGCTGAGTAGCACACTTTTACGTTTTGCGTTGCTTGGCAATTTCTCTTTGGTTGCATAGACGACAAGACGAGGAAGAAAAAAGTAGGAGCGCATTGGTTGCAGATGCTGTCGGTGTTTCGCTTATTTGCCGAAATTCATTCCAAAGTTCGCCTGACTGTCTACTTTCACTAAACAAACGAAGTTACATACATTTTTGACCTGTTGCGCCCTTGTCTCTAGATAACAGTCTTATTCACTATAGCTAGTACCAAGCTGCAGAATTAGTCAAAGGATCATTGACCTGATAAAATCAAAACAGGCGAGGCTGGTGGAAGCGTCAACTCTCAGATTATCCTACCATCTTAGCACAGCTTCTGGTGATTGCTGCTTACAATGGACACTGTTCTACAACTCGGCAGGTTTGTATACATTCAATGAGACTAGTTCTAGCTTTCTCACAAAGGTTTGGCCGCTTCATTAATTTGTTTACATCTGAAAGGGTATAAGGCATCCTCCATTGCCTACTCAGTTTGTTCTGCTGGTTTGGTTACACATTTAACATACCAGGGGTTATCCAATCCATTACAAGCATAGGATTCACCATAATGGCAGGTGTGTTTGCGCTTGCTGTCATGCATGTCCGGATTGTGTGAGCGTAAGTCTACCCTTGAAGCGAACACCGGCTTTTCGGGCGACTCGGCATATTGCCTACAGAGGTTCGCAAATGGCTGAATCACAAAGCACTGGGATCATGCTTTTTTCCGAACTTAAACGGAAGGTAACAAACTAAAAGTTTCCATGTGATAGGAGAAAACTGCTTTCAATCTTCATATCAAAGGGGGCATGTAAAAATATATGTGAAATTGATCAACCCATGGTCACTGAGGAACCTGGGTTGATGCAAAGAACGAAAGCGATACGGGTAGGGCTGCCGAAAACATATGAAACTGTGCAACGAATACCAGGATCGTGTTTAAACCATTTTTTCACATCACATGTTTGTATTAAAAGGGTGTGATAACCACAGTTGTTGTCTAATCCAAACCAGCTTCGAAAGTCGTATTTCCCAAGGGTCCACTGATTGGGGTTGGCTGTATTTTCGACATTACCGCAAACTGTCATGTCACTTACTCATCGTCGGTTTGTGGTTCAAAAAAACATCAGTCAGATTCAGTCTACCAGAGGCTGGTCGAAAATAAGGTCAGGGTAAGTTGCCTGTTTTCCCTTGAAGCTCTCTTTAAATGTAAATTATCGCAAGTGGCGATTTGCCACCCATTTAATTCTGAAGTTTTAAGTATCGACTTTTTCCTAGGGTATAATTCCCCCTGAAACGTTCGTTTGCCTTAGTGCGCAAAGCTTCATCACAGGAAAGGTGATTTGAGGACGAATGTTGGCTGCCAACAAGCCAACAGAAAAAATATTCCAGTGCACGCATTTAAAATCGGTCTATTGCACACTGTTCTCAAATGGGCAACCTTACAATTTTTGTTTGAAATGCATCATTACGGCTTCCAGGAGAGTTCAAAGATCAATAAACTTCTCCTCCATGATCAATCATCATTACGTTGGTTCACATAAGCAGCAGTCTCGATTTAATTGCTTATGATGCACTTATCTCGGTTGATCTACAGAAGTATTCTGTCAAAACCATGCAAAACAGTAAAGAAGAACTCGATTCAATACCTGGAACGAGGCTCTCAGGTGTGATTTCATTTACTTGTGTCTACTAACTTCCCAATGTCATTTTACTATAAGCTTGGGTGACACCAGGGCTAGGCGTGTCACCGATTTCTATGCACTAAAACCTGGGACTCGACACAACCGAGAACTAGGGTCATCTCTGAGCAGGAAGAAGCCAGGGGAACAGAAAGCGAATGAGGTAAACAGCATATCTGCTGCCTTCCATTCAGCTACTCAACACTCTGAAATAATTTATTCAGTGGAGTGCTAAGGAAAACTTTAGGGTCGATTGCTGCTTCAGAACTACCGGGGCGCTTCTGTTCACAAATTGCTTACATCTAACCATCATTCTTGTTACTAATGATATCAATGAATTTTTCAGAACCTTACTCACCACTAGTGAATTATCCAATTTATTGTACATCACTCAAGGGAAACCCTGATATTATTGTATGGTGTGTGTGTGTTGAAAGCGAACAAAATTTCAAAGCGTCAGAATCTCGAAGAAATTTTAACAACAGATGTTCTGCGTGTCCTCTCAATTACTGAGATCTCACAGACCTTAACAGACAAAATATTTTGTTGAAGACGGTGACTTACGATCCTAGAATTCAAAAATTTCACTGGTACAAGCATTCAGTGGTCTTTCCTCTTCAATCAAGTTTACGTTTGACCACTTGAACGATTCGTATTCATGTAGTCACAAAACTTTGTGTTTTGTCTGCATGGTTATCCATAGAGAGGGCTCATTAACCGTCTCATTTCGAATCCACTCTTTATCTGTATAGCATGTCCGACAATGAGCGCAACCTTAGAGGCTCATGAAATTGAGTGAGGTTCATAGAAATTTAAACTGCCATTCATACACACTATGGTTTCGTGGTCTTGGAGCACGCGCGTTTTCTCAAACGGGTCGTGTAAATACCCATTCCGTGTCGTCACTGCCGAGACAAAGCCAGCACGCATGTTTACTACTTGATATTGTATTTGGATAACACACGGGCAGCTGTTCACTTTAAAACAGCGTATGAAGTACGTTTGCTCGCAATAGATCATCCTTGCAATAATGTGAGTAGATTGTATGTTAATAGTACAATGTACATTTTGGCTTATCCTAACAAAATTAAGCAAATAAACCTCCGAATTTTATCGCGTTCTGCAGTCAAAACAATTACCTGAATAGTTTTAGATGCTAGGCGAATTGCTCTCAGTTAGTACACATACTTTTAAGATAGTGGGTCTTTAAGTCTTTTGGCGAAGAAGTCAATGAAATTTGTCGTGGCAAAGATCTCCAAATTCTGATTTAGTGAAGACACCAAAAGCACAGGCGGCGTATCGGTGGTACAGTCCTTTTCAAAACGGTGTTGTTTCTACCAAGGCTTCAAGGAGTCTTAGATAATCATGTTTTGCATCTATCTATCTATCTATCTATCTATCTGTCTATCCAACACCACCAGGGTGCTGTAAGACATATTCATGAAGAATTATACCGAAAATCAACTTGAAAATATTTAGTAGAGTCAGACGGAGTCACAGCATGCCACTTTCTCCAGGTATCGAAAAAATTTTGTAAGTCATCAAATCGATTTGTATGTTTTCCATTTCTTGCTGTGCTTGGTTTGGGACTGGTCAATTAAATCCTCCGGTAAACGTCAGATTGAGTGCGGGAGTGATCACGAAATGAGCACGGAATTTTGTGGTGAAAAAGTATCTTGGTTAAGCCTGAACTAAACATCACATTTACAGATAAGAAAAAAGATAACGCACGGCAGGTTAAGGGATGCTGAGATATCCTGCATAGGTGGGTTGAAAACAAACCAAATTAAACACCCTGACTAGTATTGTGGATATAATCACGTTCCGGATAATAGCACCAATCGGTATGTCCACTCTCGGCCTTCACCAGTTGTAGTGTGACAAAATTTTTGTATTATGTTATTCGGGCTTTTTTGTCAGTCCTAAATAAAACGCAGTAAACCACAGGAAAACCGGACGGTTTGAGCCTATATAACATTCAGTCATAAAGGCGGATCGCTGTATCTTGAAAGTGGAGGATGACACATATTTGAGATGAAGGAGCACTTAGTACCTGAGGAGAAATGGGGAGTTAATTTAATGCTGCTACCTGGAGCAATCGAATGCTCCAAGATTGAGCGTTGAAATATTGTTGCTGGTTTTAAATTTTGCTGGTTGGACCGGAAGTATTTTCCTTCTCGCTTGATGGGTTGTCTTAGGCAAATTACCCAGCTGAATATGATTCCTCGATTCAACACAGACATGCGTTCTATCATCTTGGGCAACCTTCCTTTCATCCGTTGAATCATTCTCAGCCGGCTAGTAAATGACATCCTGGCCCTGGCTGGATATGAACGGTTCGTAATCTTGCCAATTGCACAGTGGTAGAATAATACCTGTGAAATTTCGGCATAGGCAGAAGACGGAGGAGAAGTCCCGTCTTGAAGACAACGACCAGCTTATCACTGGATTTAGAATGATGCGTATTCCTACAAAGAAATTTTGTTGGGTAAGCGTGTATTATGTCTTGGATCAGGTTAAGCGATGTTGGGGTTAGGCACTCAGCTGAGGTCACACTTCTCCCCGATGAAAAAACACTGAAAATGTTCAAGTACTGACGTACCCAGGTAGGCTTCTGTATATGGTACGAAACTGTGAGCCGTCGCGTTGGAATGAGATACAGTACTTTTGTTCCACTACTTGTCGAGCAATCTAAATGCCTAAAGTTTTCAGTGTGCGAAGCATACACGTACCGGCAGTAAACTGAGTCGGGTTTATTCGGTTCTCGTACAGCATTTCTGAGTAAAACTTTGGTCAATGATCAATGTGATCACTGTTGATAACAAGCCGTAAATAAGGTTGAGTTTAGCCATTTCAACCTGAAATTATATACCAGCTCTATATTCTTTGTCTGGGAAGTGAGGTTCCAAAGTTGTTTCCACCTCTAGTTCATTAATTTGCCTTATTTGTACTATGGCTTGATCTCTAGCAAGATAACCCCTGGATGGTCTTGTCTAAGTTGTAAGACGCAGGAATCTCTCGGGATCACTCTGAAATCATTGTGGTGCTTAATTATTCAGGATCTCAAGCTGCAATTCACGTCTCTTTTCGCCCTTTGTATTTTGGGGCAAAAGCACTTGTCTATCATTTCGTTTGACAGCTGATCAGTAGTACGGTGTGTGCAGTTTATTACCCTTACTCTGTGCTCGGTTGTATCATATCAGAGGCTGGCTCAAATCACTGACGGTATCTCTGCACACACCAACTTTTTGCACGCTCTTTTCCACAGGTTTCTAACCTTTTATGTACTTTGACTATACATGCTTGAAAGCGCGGAGCACGGGAAAAGGTTTTGCTTAAAAATACCTTTACCGTGAAAACCTGGACGTTACACGTAGATAATTTACTGACATTTTGCGCTCCAAATGGGTACTTTCTCAGCCCAAATGTTGATGTTTACGGGTTAGCAGCGGTATGGTGAACGATGTATGCAATTTCACATTGGGAAAAAATTTACTGGCTGTTCAGATGAGCTAGGATGATTTCTTATTCTCTATTTTTGGCATCCTTTATTGCATACAATTCCGCCAAGACGTGTTCTTTTGTTGGACATTGGAAAAAATTAAGTAAATGGACTGTCGGTTCCGACGGCATGTTACTTTCTGAAAATCTAGCTAACATATGTGGCGACAAACGATGTTTGTCGATATCATCTACAAACCTGAGAAGGATGACTTCAGAGGAAGAGATATAAGACGTGTTCAACAGTTATTAACACACACGTGTGGCGATGTTTCTGAGCGGTAGCGTAGACAACTGATGATCTACCTTCGTATTGCACTACTCATGAGGTTGCTGAAAGTTCTTCGACAGCCCACGACCTGTTTCGTCCTTCTTGAGGCCCATCACGTAGGCGTATACCCTAGTTTCCGTCAACCTTATGTTCTACTTGAAACCAAATTGCACGGAATTAGAGAAATCCACTAATTTGCAAACGAATTTGGTTTTGCGAGAGACTCGCCTGGAGCCCAGCTGAATCTCTCGTTTGTGATACAAACCTACAGTAGCTTTTTCAGCGCGTACGATACGGGGCGGCAACAAGCTAGTGATTTGAACTCCACTGTTTTGCGTTGTTAGAGGTTCAGTGCACACTTGAACACATTGTAGCGGCACATCCGGATTTCTGTTCACTTTGAAGGCACATTTCTCTAAAGGAAGCTCAATAGAGCGCATGTTTGCCAGAATTTTCATGGAAATACGGAAAGTCAGGAAAACCCAGACACTACCCTCTGGTTGTGTTGACGACAGCACGAGTGGGCAAATAGCTCCGGATCCCATTCTAAAACTGGCCTTCCTACATTTATTACTATCGTCGCACACAACTGAAAGCCATCTAAATAATAATCATGAGGCAAATGGATTCGCTGTTTACCCCTGCCTTAATCGCATTAGTGGCTGTTTGGGGCGGTATTCCCAGTTGTTAGTACTCCAAGGTTGAAATGTTGTGCACGGTAAAGTGTGAATCAGTTTTGAACAAATAGAAAATCTTCCGGCTATTGCCGCCTATTGTCTCCCGGCACGAAATTTGGGTGTGATGTCAAACTACCCCAGAACACCTGTGTAAATACCAGATAGAAGCGCGTCGAATGAGGGATTCAGAAGTGGGTGACGCACGAACATGAACACATAGCATTAATTTATTTTGCCTTCCTCTGCTAATGTGAAAATCCCAATTGGTGACTCTCTCTCTCGCCTGAATCGGATGATTTTGTCTGTTATCATCACAGTCCATTTCGTGACAAATAACATTAGGTTAAAAGGCAAAATGAAAAAATAAACAACGTGGGCTTTCAGGAACACACGAAAACGCATTCACTGCGCATAACTTCAACTAAGTTGATTAGCAAAACGGTGTATCGGAGTAAACATCTCACAAATGTAAAAAGCCAATCTCGTTGACCTAATGTCTGAAACCATTAGAGAAATAGGTATCTAGCGTTATTCATTAAAATGTTCAAAGAACATTTTACATTACTTATGTGCGACATTTGATAGTTCAGCTGCCTGTGTCTAGTATAACTTTCATAGTAGTAAAAACTTCCAGAATTAACAATATGTCCCGCCAGAATTCCAAAATGCATCGACGCGGCAGAAATTGAGATGTTCCGGGTAAGATGTTCCATGGTTTGAGGTTGTTATGCAAGAAACCGAAAACCACTTAGGGTATCTAAACTTCACGCTGAGTTATGTTTTATATGTACATATATATGTACATATATACATCGAACAATTTTACTCTCTTACAGACAGTTTTTCCATTCTGTTATTACAGCTTACAGGGGAGGCAAGGCATGTAAATAAAAGTTGAAGCCGCTCGTCTCGCACACTCAAGTTTTGGAGATGTTACGACATCCAATCCGTCTTCTCTTTGGTCTGGCGATTCGCTAGACAGTGTTACAAACCCTTTAAAATTTAACCGATTCCAAAAGAATTGCTGCATATTTATTGGCCCTAAGAAAGAGTCTTAAATGAAATTTATAGACAAGAAGGCGAATAGATTAACAAATTTAATGAAATTATTCCTAATTAAGTTTTATTTACATTCCTCAGGTAAAATAAAGTTGGATATGCACTGCCAGTTATTAAGCTTGGTAACTGTGGTTCGGAATGTTACGCACGAACACTTGTTTACTTGAAAACAAAACTACAGTTCGTTTCAAAACAGAAAAGCTGTTTATGAGGGTAAAATTGGAAATTTCTATTTTTTAATGAGCTAGGAGTAGTACTTCGTTAATTTGTGTACCTATTGTTCAAGCTTTTACAAGCCTTGATGCTTGCAACACCCAGTAAATCCGCCCGCCCTATCAACAGAAGGGTTTTTAACAATTACTGTACCAGGTTTCATCCCTTCAAACTACAGAATGTGTGTTTAAGAACCAACGTAGGTACGACAGTGCAGGATGCACCTTAAACTCTGATGGGACCGAAGGGGCTTTTGTTGAGTTATTCAGAATTTTCATCAACAACGTTTGATGAAATTTCCCAGAAATGTATTATTTTTACCACCAGACGAGGCCCAATTTTGGTGTCTCTATGTAGCACAAAAAACATCTACCCAATTTATCTCTCTCTGCTAAAGGTTGCATGGGACGAAGCTCGTAGGTAATCGTCCGACGAAAAAGGAAAAGTCGTCGACTGTATTCTGGTTCCTAATTATGATGGGTTTCATCTGATTGTCATGAACTTTGCTTACACTTTCTTGTTAGAATGTGTGTAGCCGTTGTGATACGGAGTCAGAAATCTTAGTCGCGATACACCACCACGCGCTTTCGAGCATGTGTCTCAAATTTTATTTTGCTTCTGGGTGTTTTACCAAGCACAGTATACTGGACATTAAACTAGAGAGTAAGAAAAACAATGTTCTGAAATGATTTATTTGCGTACAGTCTAATCTGTGGCAATGCATGTAAAACGGAATATAATGAAGCAAAATACAGGACCAGTTGCATAGTTTATATTGAATTAAACTGTGACTTAACAGTTCGATAAAAACTGGGCAGTCTGAAACCTAATCTAAGGTCTTTGTGAGCGCACAGTAGGGGCCTGAACAGACTAATTAATACTATCTAGAGGAACTTCAGTCTATGTAAGTGGCTGCTTCTTGCTACGACCAGGAAAGAGGGGTAAAGTTCAACTCTGTGTCCCGCCTGGACCAGATGCCTGGTGATCGACAACTTGATTTCTGACTCCTTTCAATTTAAATCAGAATCAGCCGACAGGATACGAATTCTTCCGGGCTGATTTCCTAAAAAACATACACATCCCCGTAACTACAGGCGAATGGGTAAATTCAATGACTGATTGACAGAACTGAGGGAGTTTTGATCGGAAACAATGTCACAAACGTTGCGTATGCCCTAACGGTCAGCTTCGCCGCAGTGTAGTTTCGGCACTGGGCAACGTTCAAGGTCGGCCCAAGCTGATCAAAAATTGATCAGCAGTGGAAGGTAACTCCGTGTAAATGGAGTCTTTCGGTATTGTGATTGCGCCTCGTTACCGCTAATCGCTTGACATCAGCACATGTTTTAGCACCTCACCTCCACAGCGAGCCTATCTGGAGTGCAAAACATTCTTGCAGTAAAGTCTGGTCCAAAGGGCGTTTCTGCTTCAAGGTACAAGTGAACGAAGTCGCGCTGCATCGGTTGAAGCTGATTTAAGTTGGAAGGAGTCGAAAATCAAATCTACGATCACCAGGCGTCTTGCAGAGACGGAACACAGAGCTGAACCTTAATCCCGTTTCCTGGTTGTCGCACGAGGCAAACATTTAAATAGACTGAAGATCCCCGAGACAATTATGGTTAATCTATTCTGGCCCGTATTGTGCCAGATACTGTTTACTTCCATATAAACTATGCAACTAGTCCTGTATTTTATTTAATTTCATTCCGTTTTACATGCATTGCGACAGGTGAGACTGTACAGAATGAATCTAACCCGCAACACTGTCTTTCTCACTCCCTTGTTTAAGTTTATATGGAGATCATAATATTTTAAACGTTCAAAATTTTCGTTTCTTACATGTACTGCTACGTTGATGCAGTAGCGGTGAGAAGAAACAACGTAGGCGTCAACTCAGCTTATAGGAAGGGAATGTGTCTGATGCCTTTCTTCAGTTCGTGCTGCTGATAACCCTACCATCTGTTCTGCACACCGTGGCATAAGCAAGTCAAACTTGTGGAGATTTCCTAACCAGCACTTTAACCAAAGTTGCCGTCAGATCAACAGACAGACCTTTCATTATATCATTACAAGCTTCCTCCATAGAGTATGGAAATGAGCTCTTCGTTACCGTTGCTGTTGCGTTGGGCCTTGCTCCGTTGAGGTAGTACTTAATGTCCTGCTTATGTTTTATTGATTGTCAACATTTTTACCAATATGGTTGGATTAATGTCGTACTCCATGCTACATCTTTGGTCTTTCGGGAATTCGTTGCCTGGGTTCTACGTCTTATTTGGTTTTTCTCAATCTTTAGCGCCTTGTGACTGTTTCTTACTGGTTAATATTTGGTTTATTTTTCCTTAAACAAAATGGGGTTCGGACAGAACAAATTGTCCTATTTCTACAACCGTGGCTGATTTTCTGCCGCGCCAGTAAGTCAGAAGTCCTAATTCTAAACACGGTTATGAAGCAACAAACAAAATCTGTGTCGTATTGTTAGATCGGATAACTTTGCACCAGTTTTTGCCTCCCCATTGTCCGCTTGTAGTCGCGGTTTCTCATATTTGGAAGATAGACATCTTCCTCCTTCTCCTCTCTTTGTGCACCTGTCGTCTGAATGGCATTAGTCACACAGATGGACCGATTCAAGTTGTTACCAATCTGTCTCGCCCAGTGAGCGACATTGATTGCGACACATTGGCCGATTAAAAATTTTCTAAGAAAGTAATATTATTCTCAACAAGACTATCGTCTACTTTATCTTAATGATTAAATTACACCTGGCTTTCCGTGCTTCGTAAAAATAGTTCATGCTTTTAGAGACATTAAAATGCAAACTAAATCAAATGGTAGTACAGACCGGTGAGGTCTTCAGATTCCGCGACTTCCCAACACATCTTCATTAGTTCAGCTAAACACACATGGGTTTTCAGAAGTCTGCACGCAATCTAAGGCCCTTGGAATGAGAGTGGCAAGCAGTTATCTCCGGTCATCCATTGGTTGCGTGCGGCTTCGTAGGTTCACTTCCTTTAGCAATTCCAGTTGCCAGTTAAAAAGTCAAAATAATGAAAAATGGAGCACAACGAAGGCGGAGTCTCTAATGTTGTTCGAACCACCAAAATATTTTTGAGGGACTAGCTTTTCCTAGAAAATACATCCCCAGGAAGGTTTGTGTACAGTCATGAGTTTTGAAAAATACAGGTTTATAGGAAGTGCTTCAAACGCGATCCCGAATGTCCCATCGTGAGTTGTTCTTTTCTTGAATTCGTGAAAATTTTCGCTCAAAATGACCACTAGTTGTGCCATTGGAATGGAATTTTCTAAAGTTGGCTTCCTCCCTCTATCTGATGGATATTAGTTCGGGGGTTGACAGCCGACGTTAATCCAAGGAAATTTTCTCGCAGGTTCCTGATGGGAAGTTTTCACAGTTAAATAGGAAATTTCAGATTAGGGAGCCACTATATATGTCCAATTCAATGCAAATTATTTTGCACGAAAGGATTATTCTTTCACAAATTCACAGAACCGCTTAATTTATTGAGTACTTTGTGCAAACTCTAGCCATTGAGTAAAATAATCCTTTTTATTTTCAGTCTCTTTCGGTGAAGACGGTGCATCAGTGATTCTAGGAACAAGCAATGAGCGCAAGAAAAGGAGCTGGATGTTTTTTGGAACGTTCTTGATGACACCGCATTTTATTTCTATATCTGAAAGCTCACCCTCATAAAGAATATAATTTTGGTTAGTTTATCTACAAGTCAGCTTATTGTCCAGTTTTACGAGAATGCGAAAAATTTTGATAACAGCTGGAGGATGCGCCTCATTGTGGCATGGTGGCACTTGGTGGTACATATATGCATTCCTACCAGACGGTCACGTGATAAACCAAGAACAGTTTAGCTGGTTAGCATCGCTGTTGAGGAAAAACTCACACAGACGTAAACATATGTGTTTCCCGAATTCGAAAACACTTGCTCGCAAATGCAGTCAGGTGTAGTTCAGTATTTCTTGAACACAAATCCTGTTGGTTGGTGTGGGTCATAAGCATGATTTACCACAGCAAACTTGTGAAACGGCCAGGTTGAGGATGGTCAATCGGTTGCTGCGGTCAAGGTTTGAAAAATATTGGTCAACAGGAATAAAGTTCTGTTTGGTTTGTCCAAGACCCTTACCAAACTATAGGTCACCTCATGATGCTGGATTTAGGATATCATGTAGCCTTTTCTCCTTCCCCTCAAATCTCCCTTTCTTTGCAAAACTGTTAAGCCTACCTACCGGGAATGATGCGTTCCTTCATCGAACAACCACGTTTTCAGCTGCATAGTATACATTTTTTGCTGTTAAGCAAAAAATTGCAACTCTTATCAATTTAACAAGGCACTAATCTTTGCTGCTTCCTCTATTCTCCTTTTCATACCCAAATGACCATGCTGAAACGCTTGCAATATTTGTGGCCCCTTTAGCACTCACTCAGTTTTACAGGGTTGAAGATGGGCGTGCACTTGAACGGTAATATCTATCAATGGCTAACTTGAAGGTAAGCAGCCGCATATTATCCCATTTTTAACGGAGTTCGTCCAGTAAGTGAAGCCAATCTGTGCTTAAAGACGAAAAACACTGCACAAGTGTCTCATCT
Source organism: Clonorchis sinensis (assembly GCA_003604175.2). Classification (NCBI taxonomy): domain Eukaryota; kingdom Metazoa; phylum Platyhelminthes; class Trematoda; order Opisthorchiida; family Opisthorchiidae; genus Clonorchis; species Clonorchis sinensis. The sequence goes on from CM030373.1 coordinate 7,982,416, forward strand.
TTATAAAAAAAATCGTCGACAGTGCGCCTAGTACGAAGTTCTATTAAAGATTTTCGACCCTTCGACCCCTCGGCCAATAGTTTGAAAACTAAATTTTTCCGGTCAATCAAGGCTGATTAGCAGTGTGATAAGACTTCACCTAGAAAGATATGGCGCCATATATTCTTCAATGAAGTAATCCCCATCACTTGGTTCCAGACCTTCGTAGACCACCAACTGCCTACAATTAGCTCAGAAGAAGAACAAACGTCACCTAATAAGTAAAACCCGCACCTTAGAAGCCATTATTCAAGGAGTCACCAAGTACCCAGATAATGTAGACGCCATGCTTGAATGGTGAATGGCTATACATCCGGTCTTGATGCAAGTAAGTCCCACTTTTCCATTTTTAATTACAATTTAAATACGTTATCTTCCATTAGATTATCTAAAACGACATGATTAGAATGAAATTTGGAAATCTGCTACAAGTACTGCGTACTTGTATTTTTTTTAACAACTGGTGGAAACTATCCATCAGATTCATTTGTACCGGAGGCTTAAGTATTTTTGACTTTATTAGAGACTGACATTCTCCATTCCCCACCACCCAAGTGCCTGAATTATTCATTTCGCATTCTAAGCATTTTGCAACCACAGTTGTAGATAAGCCCCCTTCAACGTGTCCATTCTCAGCAGAAAATAGATCGCTAGTAGTAGCCTGGTGAATGTGCTCAAAAACTGCTGTTTATTTTTCCACAGTAAATTAGCTACTGAATGTCCGGCTAACGCCCAGTTGACGTCATCTGTATATGCCATGGTAACCGAACCAACTCCAGTGGGTCTTTCCCCTCTTACCGTGGTGAACTCAGGTAGCTGCTGGCCTAAAAATCTAGTGCTTAGCTCTAGTGCAGAAGGGCAAACCTCGGTTAAATACGGATGCCCTCTTTATTCAGCAACCATCGGTGAAACATACTTACAGGGCGTCTCATAATAAACGCAAAATTTGATCGGGTGATTAAACGTAGCCACATAAAAGAGATTTTGTGTGCGGGTGTTGACATTTTTTTCTGTCTACGATGGATGTCAGTACGCGCATTGAAATTTTGAAACTCTATTATTCCCTTGGTGAAAGCGCAATCGCTGCACTTCGTGGTTACAAAACCAAACATGGTCTCATCAAACATCCTTTCACCGTGTCGACCATTACACGCTTGATTGCATTGTGATCTATACATTGAGTGGAAAGCAGCGATATCGTATGGCAAAACCAAAGCAAGCACCTTAATATCACTTTCCTCGGAAAGATGGCTCATATGTTTTCTGAGAGTTCGACAAGCGCGTGTGGGCTAGTAATCACACAGTGTATGGTGAGTTATTTCCAAGGGATGAGCGACAACTATAAATCCGCATTCTTAGCTTTCTTAGTTCGTTTAAGTAAAAATTCATTTTTACGTTGCCGTTCTCGACACAAAACATGATGCAGTAAATCTTGACTTAAAAATCCGATGAAATTTGGAAATCTGCTACAAGTACTGCGTACTTGTATTTTTTTTCAACAACTGGTGGAAACTATCCATCAGATTCATTTGTACCGGAGGCTTAAGTATTTTTGACTTTATTAGAGACTGACATTCTCCATTCCCCACCACCTAAGTGCCTGAATTATTCATTTCGCATTCTAAGCATTTTGCAACCACAGTTGTAGATAAGCCCCCTTCAACGTGTCCATTCTCAGCAGAAAATAGATCGCTAGTAGTAGCCTGGTGAATGTGCTCAAAAACTGCTGTTTATTTTTCCACAGTAAATTAGCTACTGAATGTCCGGCTAACGCCCAGTTGACGTCATCTGTATATGCCATGGTAACCGAACCAACTCCAGTGGGTCTTTCCCCTCTTACCGTGGTGAACTCAGGTAGCTGCTGGCCTAAAAATCTAGTGCTTAGCTCTAGTGCAGAAGGGCAAACCTCGGTTAAATACGGATGCCCTCTTTATTCAGCAACCATCGGTGAAACATACTTACAGGGCGTCTCATAATAAACGCAAAATTTGATCGGGTGATTAAACGTAGCCACATAAAAGAGATTTTGTGTGCGGGTGTTGACATTTTTTTCTGTCTACGATGGATGTCAGTACGCGCATTGAAATTTTGAAACTCTATTATTCCCTTGGTGAAAGCGCAATCGCTGCACTTCGTGGTTACAAAACCAAACATGGTCTCATCAAACATCCTTTCACCGTGTCGACCATTACACGCTTGATTGCATTGTGATCTATACATTGAGTGGAAAGCAGCGATATCGTATGGCAAAACCAAAGCAAGCACCTTAATATCACTTTCCTCGGAAAGATGGCTCATATGTTTTCTGAGAGTTCGACAAGCGCGTGTGGGCTAGTAATCACACAGTGTATGGTGAGTTATTTCCAAGGGATGAGCGACAACTATAAATCCGCATTCTTAGCTTTCTTAGTTCGTTTAAGTAAAAATTCATTTTTACGTTGCCGTTCTCGACACAAAACATGATGCAGTAAATCTTGACTTAAAAATCCGAATGAAGTGTGGCATTTTTGGCCAACATCTCCGAGGGGGGGAATCGTGAGTGATATACATAAATCTCTGTGCCATCTGTTCTCTTGCCGATAGGATCATACCGCATTTTATCGGTTGATAAGATGAATGACAGACCGGCAGGTGACCATAGCACACATTCGTGTTCCAAGTGGTAATACTATTTTGCATACATAAGCGTAATTTACATTAATGTATTCTCACTCGACCTGTATCTTCCGTTTTTATATCACACATTACGCAAGTACATCTCACGACTATGGCGGATAAAAGCACTACCCACAGAAATACCAGCAGGAGCAAGCATGCACCATGATAAAAGCATCATTTTTACTGCCCCACTACTCAAGTAACCCAGTTACAATTATGAAGGTAACTATGCCCATTGATTACCCCTTAGTTTGTCTCTAAAATCGTATTGATCCGGGTGGCAGAAACTGCAGCTTATCAGGTTGCTTACATGGATTTTTCACATCGTCTGCAAAGGTAATTGCTAATCTAGAGGGAGCAAGGATTCCGAATTACAAAAAGCCCCGCGGAGATATCACTAAAGGACTATCTTAAATAATTTGAAACTGCTTCGGCTTTCAACAGAGATAGAGCGCAACTGTTTTATGCTTGTGCTGTGATGGTTTCTGTTGAATAGGACATCAAAAGTTCTAAAAAAACGTGACCAATACAATATCGCTGAGTCTCCTATTATAACTTGGCAAGTGCATCAAACGCAACGCTCCTGTTAATGAAGTAATCGATCACGTCCAGAGCTATATCTACTCTGGCAGTTCAGAGGTTGTTCGTCACCAAGAACAATTTTTATGATTGCAAACAAAAGTCAACGCTTGCAGATCAAAATAAATTGCGGTTGCGTGTAAAGTTGAAAAGATATTTTAGACAATTGTTTCTGCTTTTCGAGCAACACTTGGTGCACAGTCTCACCACAGACCGTAGTTTCTTAACTAACATATGCTGTTGTCAACTATTTTGCCGTGTAGGTGTCATGGTTGCATATTTTGCCCGCAAAAGCAATACTGACGGCGCTTCTCATCCCTCTTGTCACTAGTCCACGCTGCCCTACTCAGCCACGGCTGTAAGAAAGCGCCTCCGGAAATTTAAACGAACATCATTAGATTAGGAAGTATTGCGTGGGTGAACCCACAGAGATACAAAAGTGGCTTCACAAACTTTCGGACGCTGGTGAGTCGACATTAGCTCTTATACTGATCCATGTAGTTGAGTGTTTTACCTAGGTTAACTCCTGAATAAATCTATGCACTTTTCTCCACTGGCTTGCAATCTACTGCCCAAATGCAGCTGTCGGTAGTATGGCACTTAAGGATGTCGATCAAATGTTGTTCTTGTTGATGATGGACGTGGATAGACTGCAGGTCAGGATATTCTACGTCATCATTCATTATCAGTCCACCCGGGATTTCCAATGACCAGCCCAAATGGAGTACCAATTCCGGTATGCATAATTTAGCTGGAACACGTGTGAATGTGTCGTTTTGCGAGCAACAAAGATTTGTTCAAATTTTGTGAAGGAAATTTCTGATTAACCATGCGACATCACATGTTTCAATTGTGGGAATATCCTGCGACCACCATTGGGAACTTCCATTTTGCGAGACGCTTTACAATTTTAACTAACAGGAATGTCAGGGCGTCACTTATTTCACTGTAATTTGTTTGAGAGAATAATGCTGTCTTAGAAACGAACTGGCCTTTCGGACCGGTAATTCCTGTGGCGACAAAAGAAGCATATATTGTGGAGCTGGTTGATAATTATCAACGTGTTGATTTCGTTAATTCTGGCTGGTTTGCAGGATGTAACTTGAGTTCCGATTAACTTGAGAAGACCCGATAACTAAATTTTGTCGAACATTGGAATGTGTCATCGGTATATATTCCAGCATTTGCCGCCAAACAACGGTGAAGATAGTACATTATTTCGGTTCGGTAAAACTCTGCTACTGCTCTACTCGATGTCTGTGGTTGCTCCAAGCGCGCCCAGCGCTTGCCTTGGCAGTCCAAATATCTAGTTCTGTGTCGATTGTCACGTCTATGAACACTGTGTTGCTGAGGGGGCAACACACACCAAGCCTTGGTCGCTAACCGGTGAGCAAACTGTTGCTGTAAATCGGAGACGTGTTTTAGGCGCATTTCTTCACTAACCAAAGCGAGTCGCTGCCAAAAACACACCATGACCAATCGCTGTATTTCACCTTTCGAACATACAAAAAAGTATTTTCATCAGTGGAAATCAGCACAGTGCTCGTTGGCTTATGCATTTTTGCTTGGTTTTTGGCATCTTTTGATTTAGAAAGGTAAATATAAGGACGGTAGTGAAATCATGAAATGTCTCTGCTTAAATTCTACTCGGAGAAGGGATGAACGCAATTCAAGAGAAGGCATAAATTTGCCTGGATCCCCTGCAGAATTTGAACAGCACAATTGTGACACCATACGCAAGTATGGCGGATCTTCATACTGTGTTCAAATTTTTCTGGATACCTTGGCTATTGAAGGCCAATCTAGGAATCTCACCCGTTAATGGGGTCAGAGTGTTTTGTGGTGTCCACGAAAAGAACATGTAGCGATGATTCCGTTCCCAGTATTTTTCACTACATCTGACCGTTATTTATCTGTCCCGGAATCCACCTTGTCCACAGGACTATTTTCTCCCAGAGTACCAGCGTTCAGCCTGTTGAGTAGGCCATGTGGTCGGTCGCACTCGGTCTGACTACATACTGACTACTTGTCCATCTGTGTCTACAGATCTGAAACGATTTTATGTCCTAAAATCGTGTAGTATTTGTTATTGAAACCAGTTCGTCGATTAGGTCGACAATACTTCGTTAGCTAAAACGAATGTTCGTGACAATCATGGATTCTACCACTGATGCTCCAACGATTGAGCTGTTCTTAGTCACTAAAAAGCATTTGCCAAGTGGTTGTTCTCTCTAAGTGAACGAAAAGGTGAACTGCCCTCATGTTATCACTACCCGTGGAGGACGGCTGAAATGGCTTTTAAACTAGGAATGTTCATTTTGTGTCTAACATAGGATTCCTTTTCATTAGTTTATGCGGTCTTGCACAGTCCTTCATCGTTTTACGTAAAAGCTCCATGTCATGCATGAGAATTAGAAGCATGGTTATCTTTGTTTTCCCATAGGTTGTGTTTCAAAGGCTGTTAGTCTATGTTCCAGAAAGCTAAATTTCATCAGCAGTGACTTCTTCAGCTGCAACATAGAATATAGATCTCCCTGTTTTAAGCAGTCTATTTAGAGGTTTAACAACCCAGACCTAAACGCCAAAAGAACAATCGATTGGTTCAACAAAATCATTCAGCTGTTGAGAATGGATCAATAAATGGAGAAAAATGTCAACTGGTTAGTTCGAAAGGCGTCAGCTGTTTACACAAATCACCCCTTATTGAGCCAAGTCCTGCTTGTCGATAAGATAGTTTCTGTATTTTTGAATTCGTTAAACAAATGCAGCAGTGTCGCACAATTTGCGTACCCGCATTGTCCGGCACATCAACCCGATAATTTCTCCATCCTACACTATCCAAGTTACCGTTAGTTACATGTCGGTTAACGATAGATTGGCTGGCAACCGTAGATGCTTTATCACGTCGAGTACATGCGCGAAAGTAAGCTCAAGTCTGTAAAACTGCCACGTGGATGAAAGGAAACTGACTCGTTGCAGACATTTGTTCCGGCATATGAAAACAGATCATTATGCGTTGGGTGAACCTGCATGATCAGCATCCAACTACTGATTTAGAATAGATAACGGTGTGTGGCTGTGGACCGCAGTATAACGTATAGGCACTCATTTTACACTATACAATGATCCAGACTGTGTTCTAAATGTTACGTAGGTAACTATTGTTCTCGAGTCACGTCGTCAAGAACAAAAAGTTCAAGGATATATGTAGAGAAGCGTTTCAGTACGGCAAATCACCTTACCAAAACGTTCTAGTGACAATGTGAATGCTCCGGAAATCCAGAGGAAAACAGTCTGCTTCATAGTCTAGCAGTCGCTTTCTGGAGAGATAGGCCATTGATACACTAAACCGCAGACTCGAGAAACAATTGTGGTGAAGGCGTGGTCAGTATACGGTAACTCCTACGAAGGCGACGAATGCAGTTCATCTGTGCAAACTCAGATATACCACATGCATTGTCATGATCAATGCGGACGCTGATATGAGAAACACAGGTGTAACGACCAATTATTTTGGCCAAAAGCATCTTGAAAAAGACCTGTTGGCCACTAGCTGTTGATCAGGTGGTAGTAATCTGTTCAGCAAACTGTGTAATCGGTTTGCAAACCGTTCTTCGCCATGTGAGTAGACATCGCCACTGAGCGGTTGAGTGAGACGTACCTGACCTATAAATATTTTGATACCGCCAACTTCTAGGTAAACATTATAAAATATTCCACTGCAAAAGAACAGAGATTAAACCACATTTCGTGCTATAATGGGAGATAAAAGTCACCGAATCTTAACACCTAGCTTGCTAGACAGACCAAACAGGTGGTCTAGGACCACAACCATGGCGTATATCAGACGCATTTTCAGGTGAGCAGAAAGTGATATTTTGTGAAGTTATCAAGCGATTACAGGACAACAAACTATTCGATCGGACAGTGCAGATGGTTCGGTCTGTTACAAGCACGATGCGAACCAGAAGGCAAAAAGGAAAGTTCACTGTTGTCTTGTGTTTCACTCCTGCGGTAGGTAAATATTCAATTAAAAGGAGAAGCAGAAATTACGGGCCACTGCTAAATAAGTCTATTTGGCGAGCGCCTTTCCGCTTTGCCGTGTACAATGAAGCAAGTAGGGTGACTGATACTTCAGCATGTTAGCGGCTCACAAATTGCCACCCATTTTTATGCGGCCTCATACAATACATTCAGAACATAAAAATTTAGGGATTCAGGTGGATTTCAGGTGAGTCTTCCGTCCAAACCAAACTGGTATACAGGTGACTATGCAATGAGAAATTACCTTTCCTCTCGCGGATATGTGTGCACCGGACCAGTTGACGTAAACCCATACAAAATGTGAAGTCAGACGACCTGTAAGCAGCCGAAAAATTCCAGTGAAGGGACAACTTGTAATCGCCTGCGTAGCTTGGAGGAATTTTGCAAATCCACGAAGAATGTTACGTTACTTGAAATCTTTTGATATTTGCACTCAGCTTTGATTGGCTTTAGCCGAGCTTCATACGGAGAGTTAGAAAACACTATGGTGCCCTCTTAGACTTGCGTGTGTACCAAATCAAGCTTCGTCTGAATTTCACCAAACGGCCACTTTGGTTTGAACGTTAATGTGCTGGTATAAATGAAAGCCAACAACATACAGAGAATTTAACACTAATAGCGTTTCGAGCAACATTCCATAAAAACGCCGACCTATTTTTCTTTGCGAACTCAACACTGTCGTTGATCTTGGCGGATGTCATAGAGACACGCTAATATATGAAACACGAGGCATAAAGTAACTAAGGGGCCTGAACAAGCACTTCTACCGAAAGCCTTGTACAGGTTAGGAACGTAGGCTACTATGTCGTGTCCCGAAAACTTCGTCTGCCACCAGTTCACACCAGCCAATTGGACGGCGTAACTTGAACTGAGTGGTACGGCCAGTGAATCAACTACACCAATGCAGTATGTCCATGGTTGATGCGTGAAAATTAATTACCAACAGTGGGATAATAAATTACCACACGCCCATGCTGATAAATGTTTCATAAGCGCTCTTTGTACGTTTGCGATTTGCGGTAGTCGTTTTGTTAAACTTTTGTGAACTAGACGTTTTCCCACAGCATCTTTGGTAGAAACATCCATAGAAAAAGAGTAGCTACCATTTCAAAACATAAATCAACCAGGCCTTTTGTGTTGAGTTTAGATATTACAGATGTAACAATTTAATGAGGTACTTTTTACCGGCCTACTTCTGTTCGGTAAGTTAACAAAGTCCCAGACAATATCAGATGAGTAAGGTTTTCTCTAAAAGATGTGTCGAGAATCGGTTTTTGGATGACTGTTTATATCAGACCTATACGTATGTGTGCTACGGTGACCTAGACGAAGAACTGTAACGGAGGATTCATGCCTGGTCCATATTTAGGCAGTGACTAGGAGGTTTATATCAGATTCCTTCGTGTTTCTGAACATTTTCGTATTGACCTTACCTTCAAACAGTGCTTTATTAAAAACAAATCTCATAGTATTTTCCCAAAAACTACATATTGTGTTTTTCCGATATCATGCTAATTCATGAAATCTTCAAAATCCTGAAGACAGACGTATTCAAATATTGATATTTTCATGAAAGATCAGCGGTGTGTTTGTTCGGATTCCATAAAGCCCTAAACGGTTTTGGTCATTTTTTATCAGCAAGAGAAGGGCTCCCTTTCAAATGCAATTTCTGTTTGTAAAATATTCGCACTGCAAATATAACCAACTTTCGTGTGGATGGGGTTATATATGTTTCGATGCAGCCGAAAAATTCCAGTGAAGGGACAACTTGTAATCGCCTGCGTAGCTTGGAGGAATTTTGCAAATCCACGAAGAATGTTACGTTACTTGAAATCTTTTGATATTTGCACTCAGCTTTGATTGGCTTTAGCCGAGCTTCATACGGAGAGTTAGAAAACACTATGGTGCCCTCTTAGACTTGCGTGTGTACCAAATCAAGATTCGTCTGAATTTCACCAAACGGCCACTTTGGTTTGAACGTTAATGTGCTGGTATAAATGAAAGCCAACAACATACAGAGAATTTAACACTAATAGCGTTTCGAGCAACATTCCATAAAAACGCCGACCTATTTTTCTTTGCGAACTCAACACTGTCGTTGATCTTGGCGGATGTCATAGAGACACGCTAATATATGAAACACGAGGCATAAAGTAACTAAGGGGCCTGAACAAGCACTTCTACCGAAAGCCTTGTACAGGTTAGGAACGTAGGCTACTATGTCGTGTCCCGAAAACTTCGTCTGCCACCAGTTCACACCAGCCAATTGGACGGCGTAACTTGAACTGAGTGGTACGGCCAGTGAATCAACTACACCAATGCAGTATGTCCATGGTTGATGCGTGAAAATTAATTACCAACAGTGGGATAATAAATTACCACACGCCCATGCTGATAAATGTTTCATAAGCGCTCTTTGTACGTTTGCGATTTGCGGTAGTCGTTTTGTTAAACTTTTGTGAACTAGACGTTTTCCCACAGCATCTTTGGTAGAAACATCCAGAGAAAAAGAGTAGCTACCATTTCAAAACATAAATCAACCAGGCCTTTTGTGTTGAGTTTAGATATTACAGATGTAACAATTTAATGAGGTACTTTTTACCGGCCTACTTCTGTTCGGTAAGTTAACAAAGTCCCAGACAATATCAGATGAGTAAGGTTTTCTCTAAAAGATGTGTCGAGAATCGGTTTTTGGATGACTGTTTATATCAGACCTATACGTATGTGTGCTACGGTGACCTAGACGAAGAACTGTAACGGAGGATTCATGCCTGGTCCATATTTAGGCAGTGACTAGGAGGTTTATATCAGATTCCTTCGTGTTTCTGAACATTTTCGTATTGACCTTACCTTCAAACAGTGCTTTATTAAAAACAAATCTCATAGTATTTTCCCAAAAACTACATATTGTGTTTTTCCGATATCATGCTAATTCATGAAATCTTCAAAATCCTGAAGACAGACGTATTCAAATATTGATATTTTCATGAAAGATCAGCGGTGTGTTTGTTCGGATTCCATAAAGCCCTAAACGGTTTTGGTCATTTTTTATCAGCAAGAGAAGGGCTCCCTTTCAAATGCAATTTCTGTTTGTAAAATATTCGCACTGCAAATATAACCAACTTTCGTGTGGATGGGGTTATATATGTTTCGATAATACAAGATGTAACACGGAACCTTATTGAAGCTCTAATATTGCATACAATCATGCAAAAAGGATGTCAAGTGAATCGTGCAAATTGATTTTTTGGTGACAAATTCTCTGAAATTAAAAAACGTATAGTCGTGCTCCTGCTCGGAGAGGAAACGTTGAACTAATTTCCTACTCAATGAATCGTTACTACTTGTTGTATTCGCAATGTCAAAACGAGGTAAAGAAACACTAAAGGTGCAGTTCCAATAAACAACTAGCAAATCCAGACATGACGGTAAAGTCCTAAGGCAGAATACAGAGAAATTTATATAGATCAAAAACTTTGGTTTTGGAAAGAGACACATATTTTTGTCTGTAGATTGTGTGTAACGTTTAATCGTCCATATGTTCCCATGGATTCTTTCGTAACAGACATCTGAGCATGGTATCAAAAAAGTTTCCGGTGTTTTGACTTGTACTGAACAGGCGACAATTGGTCCTGGGTCACAGTCTGGTTGAAATGCTGCACGATTCTGTGTATTCGTCTGATACTCAACGAGTTCACTGTCAGCGCAGTCAAAGGTGTCCGTAATCTTGCACTTACCGGCTTGCGCACTTTGAAACCCCGAAGCCTAGTGTTCAACCATCCGCACTGCCAGGTTGCTGTTGCGTCAAGGAATACATTGTACCATGAAGGCTCCCAATCCACGGACTACATGGAGTGATATATAATCCAGCAGAGTAGAAATAGCGGTCAACTGCGTAGTCATGACCTAAAGCTGGGCCGCGAGTCATACATTAAATCCTTCGGCAGTGACCCTGACGAAAAGGACTACCCACTCACTGCCCACGTAATCAGCTCTTTGAACGGTGCAGACGCACACGCTAGTACTTTATGTCCCAGAAACTTAAAGATGCAAAACTACGGACAGAAGCATGTGTGGTATTGCACAGAAAGAGCTGTTTTTGTTACAAAAACAAACAGCCAGCAGTCCGTACCAAAAATAAAAAGAGGACCGTTGCAGAGTCTTGATCAATACAGAAATGTAAAACAAAATGCTGCAAATGGAATAATCGTCTTCATAATAATACGACCACATGATGAACAACGAGTAAAACATCTGATATAGAATTCTAGGGCACTGTTAGAAAAACTCATCCTTCCTATATCACTGATCATTAGAGCAATTTTAACCTGAAATTTTCCAGACAGAATGAAGCACAGAAAGATAGACTTTATTATCTTGCTAAAGAATCGTAATAAGTGTTTCCCTGAAAAAAAATCGTGTCATACTCTTGAGACATCTGGAGAGTTTATCTGCTCGCACGCATCTTTAACACAACGCAAACGTCGACAGTTCGCAAATGTTCCTAATCATTCAAAAAACTCATCGTTTCCTAACTTTCAACAGTATGTGCACCACACGATCAGACTAGATTTTGTTCGCTGTGAAAATTACCCCGTGAGAGTTACCTGGAGATTTCTACTTAAAACTATCTGAACCGGAAAACAAAAAGGTTTAAACAGTAATTTTTACCTCCCAAGTTCTCATTTTGATTTTCTAGATGAATACAGCATATCCAACAGAAAATTGATTAAGTCTCATCGCTAAACAGGCTCGCAAACCCGAAAGTGAGCATATCTTATAGCACATCATGCTCTTAGCCGGTCTCTGCTATGGGTATCTTGGGAACAGCTCAAATTAAGCTAAAGTCGGTACTCTCAAATGTCTGTTTTTAAAATAAGCTTGCTTGTGCGTATTTTAGATTTATCAGAAAGAAGGGATTGTGAAGTATTTCGGCTTCCCACGGAGTTTTTCTGCTGCTATCTACAAACTACAAGTACAGACGTCGGCTGCCATGATTCGGAAATCGAATTAAAAAAAATCCGGTTCGCTCCTGGGGATTTTTTTTAAACAACTATGCCTTGTCAGTAGTGTGTAACTTAACTTCCTGGACGCTGTTCGGAGCCCTCCATGGGCTACTCGCAGTTGTCCGATTGTCAACTGTTCGGCTCTTGATTGTTTCGTTTGTCGCTTATGTCTGGCGATATTTTTTTGAACGTGGTGCTCTTTTGTTTACCTGAAATCATGACTAAAACAAAAAAGGTTTGCTGCCTGTATTACCTTTTTTGCGTTGATCTTTAGCCTGTGAAATACTAAAATGATTGGTCGGCAGTCTTTGAACCAGGTTCGGACAGTTATTAGCTGATTGTGTTGTCTTGTAAATGAACCATCTTCTTCCCCCACATCCTTCTTTTCTCGAGATACATTCGCTTATTGTGAAGCCTCTAGTCCGGCTGGATTTTTCGACTTTCTCATAATCCTTCGTGAGATAGATTCTGTTTAATCTGTTGCTTACGCCCCCTGTTTTCAAACCAAATTAGTGGTACCCACGTTTTCGTTTCTTCTCTCAACTTTCACACCATTTAAAGTTTTTAAGGGCCTCCAGGTCAAGCAGTTGATGCTCACTCTGGTCGTCCTGCATCATCTGAGATGACCTACTGAGCTGGGATTGCCAGTTAACGTACGCAACGGTTTAGGAAGAAGGGCTTTCTCCACGATAAGTAGTAAGGTATGCCTTTCATGACTAACTATTGTTTAAGCTATGCTGGGTCTGATAGTTGCCACTTGGATGTTTCGTTGCTCCAATAGCAAGTGGTACGGGACTTTTGCTGATACGCGATTGGGAGTCATGATAAACTCGGTTATGTTCATCACCCACTCTGCTTTGTCGTTCGGCTGCTATTGCGATATTCAAATCCCCACACTCTGTTGAAATTTTAAAACTTCTCATTTGTCAAGTGCACTCGGTTTTCTGAGTGCGTTGTTTTGCGTACAAATGTCTAGCAAACTGTGAACGCAAACGATTGAGGACGGTTTTCTTATGGACAACTCCCAGTGACCTCATCGCTGTAGTAGTCTATATCACTAAAACTAGTTATTGTTCCTAGGCATGCGCAAACAGGTCTACGATAACCGTTTGCTGTGGCCAAGTTGGCATTTCACTTGAAAAGTCGACACCTGTGACTTCTTTTGGTCAGTTACTTGACAAAATTCACGCCACATTATACGTAATGCACTACTCATAAGGTTGCTGAAAATTCTTCGTCAGCCAACGACCAGTTTCGCCCTTCTTGGGGCTCATCAGGTAGGCGCAGTCTCAACCATCAACCTTAAGTTCTAAATATATCGCGATATCTCGAATATCGTAGCAACTGAAACATGAGGCGGCCTGGTGCAGTACATTCAGTTGCCTGGGAACATCACAACCAGGAGATTCAGCTGATGAGTCTCTCGCAAAACCAAATTGATTTGCAAATGAGTGTATTTATGGAAGCCACGCCACATTACTTATTACGTGACCAGTGAGACGGCCGCGCAGAGGGTATCCGTAAAACCGGAGTTTTTCAGATGTGCTTGCTTCATTAATCCTCGCATTGCCATACGATCGCCTTAAGCAGCACGCCATGTTCAATGGGGAACTGGTCATCATCGTTGTGGAAAACTGTCGGGCACTGTAATGATACGGCCCTGTTTTGCGGTCACGTATTACTAAGCATTTGAATTAGCTCTTACGCCGCGCGGTCAGGCTTTGCTGCTTCCTTGTCTTTTAACATATTAGCTTGAGTTATCCGTAGAAAGTGGAGTCAAGTCGTGGAGCTGACTTTTAAGTACTTGGTAGATAAGCTCTAGACAGCGTGTCGACAATGCAAATCTGAGTTCCTGGTTGGTAGAATAACTCATAATTATACTTTTGAAATTGGATGAGTATTCCCTACAAACGTTTTGGTACCTCACTTAATGCTTTGGTGATCATATTGGCTAATGGTTTATGGTTAGTGCTCACAACGGTTTATTTTCTATCAAAAATAAACCTTTAGGGATTTTACGGAAAGAAGATCACAGTTAAGAGTTCCGTTTCAGTATGTTCATGGTTCATTTCTGCCTGGGACAGATTTCGACTCCAGTGATCTGCCTGTTCACCTTGCTGAATAAGCGTCACCCTCAAACGTATCGTACTAAATGACGAGAAGTAATTTCGTATCAGAGTGTGCAAGCATATGAGCCTTAGTCACTGAGACATCAGTTTCCTCACAATCACGCTGTTGGCTAACCTTAGAGAAATGGAATTCTTTTATTTGTCATTTCTTGGATCAGAACGATGAAACTGGCTAGGTCTGGTAGGAAATGGCCCACATTAATAAACAAATTCGTTTATTCTCACTATAGACTTTTGCAATCTGTATGGACTTCATGGTCCTGATTCTCTTTGGGTTTAAGTTTAAGCCGTCAACTGTTAGAAAATGCAAGTGGAAAGTTACAGAGCTCCCACAGTATTCGGCCTCTCTCTTACTGAGTGCATACCGTTCTCAACATAGCCCTCAAAGAACCTATCCAAATTTTGTTGCGCTCTTTCAAGCTGTTGCCACGTATGAGAACATCATGATTTGTGTAGATTACGTCTGGTAACTTTTCAACTGCTCAAATGTGCCTCTTTCGAAAACCCCCATGAGAACAAATGGAAAACACGAAGTCGCCCAAACGGTGTGCCAAAGGTTGCAAAACAGTCGGACTTTGTACACAATTTCAGTTATCAAAAGGTGGTTGAAATGGAAGCCCTTCTGTAGACCTTTGCTCCGTTTACTTCTGCAAAAAATCACCCAGTGTGAAAATTAAATAATACTTGCGTCACAGAGGGATATCTAATGGATCATACAGTCGGATCGATCCCTACCTTTCAACGTCAATTTAACCTATCTTATCTAACGCTTCGGTCCTCCTAATCTCGTGTTTATGTGAAACCGCATCACGCTCAAGTACAGCCTTTGGCGCAACCCTCAAAACTACCAGGACTGTCTTTACAGGCTAACTAGGGTAACTGTGGTATCTACGAGAGCTAAGTTGACAGCCCAAATTTAAAGTAAAAGATGATCAGTAGCTCAATCGAATGCGAGATTTTCATGATAAACTGTAGTCCTAATCCACTTCTGAATAGCTGAAAACCGAATTGCTGAAGTTTACAGTTCATCAGCTACAAAATATTTTAACTTGTGTGCTTCGTTGTTGCACGGGTTTGTCAGTGCCAGTTGATTCTTGCCTTTATACTTCATCTACGACTGATTACACTTAAGTGAACTGGCCTCCGATCCATTTATTTGGGTAGCTCCGAGGTAGATTTCTGGAATGACATTAAGAATCACCCCGGTTTCGATTTAGACGTTTCTTCGTTTTCCGTTAATCAGAAGCCCTTTTCAAGATTTTTCTTAAATCAGTGCAATCACTGGCTTTGTTTGGGTAGAACTGTTGCTCTTTGCTAGGCTCCAACAATTACACGGCTATAAAACCGCGTTATATGGCGAAGTAAGCCATCTTTTGGCACTTGGTACAACTTCTTGCAGGTCAGGACACTTTCCCTATTTCTGTCTGTCGTAGCCGCATCTGTCCGCGCTCTTCGACTCCACCACCTTTAGGTTGGCACTGGGATCTCATGGAGTCAATTTTTTTACTTCTTTTACGGCCGCCCTACTGCACCACACACTGATGCATTGATCTGAAGAAAACTGATGGCATTTCAACAGCCTCTCAGTGACATCATCTCAGACTTCGAGAGTTATTCCCACTCTTATCTGACTGTCTCTCGTCTACTTAAGAAGTTTTCGTAATTTTGTCAGTACCAGGATGCGATGGATTCATCAGGATTCTGGTTTTGCCGAAAAAAAGGGAAACCGTCCGAAACTTCGTGTCCTACTTCTCAGACTTGTTGATAAGTGTGAGTAGACCATTGTGTTGGTTCTGTTGGACCGTGGTTGAGCGTGTTGCCTTGCATCTTGTCACATTTCCTATCTCTACGTCTATTGGCAATAAACATCTCAAAGGCGTACTTTAGAGAGTACGCAGTGGATACTTTTTATTTACTGGCATATTGGGTGATCGGTATTACCATTAAACCGTCCAAACATTCGTGCTGGTTAGTGCCAATCTGTGCGCTCACCACCACGGACGGCTCACACTTTCAAAGAAACTGGAGGACTGGGTAAAAGCATCAATCATTGGCACATCTGAGAATGACTCGACAGACAGTTGACTACCGATGGTTTGGCCTTATTAACTATCATTATTGTGATTATGGTCGGTATTTTTTACTAACTCTGCGCACTGTTGTTGCCAAAGCGACAAGTCGCACTATCCAGCTAACGTTCAATATACTGTACGATTTGGATTGTCTTGAAAATTAGTATTAGTACTGTTATATTTTTTGAGCAAATCTTTCATTACTGCCTCAATTCCGTTGAGCTTTACCGACCAATTATACTGCCCAGTTGTACAGGCCGAACTGATTTGATCGAGGAATGCACCTTTTGCCCCTGACTCAAACTTGTGAATTGAAAGGATGTAGGATCTGATTCGAAGATCATTCCTCCAGCCTGTGACTGAAAAGTGTGGATTGCGATTGAGCGATTTTCAGGATCTCCTTGCCAGACCATTCCCAGAGACAATGCTCCAGTAGTCTCACCTGATGGGATACAATTGGCTGGTTTAACTTGAGGACTCAAATAGTAGGGCAGGGATGCCAGGCTCTCGATTCTTCTATGCATAGCAGATGCGTCTGCAGCCGCATCGGGCTTATGGCAAGGTTTGCTTGTTTTTTACCTTATTGCTTAATTATCCAGCAGTCACGTTTTGCCTTTGAATAATTGAAATGTGTGATGCGTAGAGCATCCACAGATTTCAACATGCTAGTCACGAGACGGTAATACCCTACTGCCTCCACATTAACATCGCAAAGGACAGTAGGGCCTTAAACCCAGGCTGTCTCGTGATACGATTCCCAGAAGTAGGGGAACTGTTCTTAGTTGGCCTTCCCGGTGGAATTAAAAATTTAAAACATCTTAATTGTAGACAGCGTAACATACTGGACCTTTAGGGAACTCAAGCGCGACCACCACGACTGGTTAAAAGCCTTATGTCAGGATAACCTTTAGTACAAATACGGTGTTATCTCAGTGGACACAGTCACTTTGTAGGGCCTTTAATTAGCATCTGACGTGAAACTTTCACAAATATGCATAAGTAATCGGCTGCTAGTTTTGCTTCTGTATACTGCTACATTTTTACTGACACAACCCAGATTAAGTTATAAACATTTGTGGAGATTTGGTAAATGGTAATTAATGTTCGCTTCGGCTACGTGAATTTACAATAGAGCGATTTTCGGAGACAAATTACATTCTAAACTACTTACGTGTCTGCAGCTTAGCGTTACCGCGTGGGCTAGATGACTAAGATGACCAAGACTAAAACTCGAATTCAGCCCTTTGGCGCACTAGTGTAGGACAACCGGAATAAATGAGCTAAGATAAAAGGTGGGCTTTTCAGATCAGGTGAAAGTGTATACGCGCTTTTCAGGCCTGTAACATCTTGAAGTATGGCAAAGAACATGTGAAACAAAAGCATGGTTAAGTAGCAAACAGGCTTGTCAGACGACTGTCCAATGGAGACAGCGTTATTCTAATGCGTAGCGGCTCGTTTTGCAGTAGATCACGGGTTTCAAGGAAGACAGGACTGAATTTGTCCCCGAACAAAATCCACTTTTTAAAGAGCCGAAAATAACACCAGTTATTCTGATAATCAGAGCAGATGTAACCTCCTTTCTGATAAAATCCACCTTAGTTTGTGTTGGACAAATCGGGGGATGACTCACAAGAAATAACAACAAATAACTTTCCACTACGCGATCAAGCAGAAAGGAATAACCTGTCTGTCGTCTAATATCTATTCAGCTTGACCGAAACCACAATGCATTACATGAAAAATTCATGTACATCAGACAAGATGTAAACATTGGCTTGCGAGACCGCTTCGGTTAATTGAAGGGATAGCAAATCTCAGCATTGATGGGCAAACAATTCGCATCAGACCTAAGGTGACTCATCTTGTGCATTAAGTGACACGCTTTGACGATGTCTGGATAGAATAACCGCCGGCTAAAGACTACTGAAACAAAGCAAAAGTGACGAGTATTGTGATGTCTGTCAACTTATTTGTAGGAATGTTTCGAAAAAGGATCATCATAGTTCAAGTCAGGCGTAAACTTACGGAAATCAAATACTTTCCTGGATGGACTGTATCCCAAGATTCTGGATTCTGGATTAAAAACAGGAGCGTCGAATGGTTGATTAAATCAAACAGCAGAAATTTTGGTTCAGCTAGTTGCTGGATTTACAGAATTGTCAACCTTCTCACTCTCGCTTGAGCAGGCCACCTTCAATCACGGCAAAGCCGTTTCGACCTACCCGTGTTAAATCAGGAATGCAATTGGCTTGATTTTGCTCCCGTTAGGGTGCAGATAATTGCAGTGTCGGGATTCTGTCCCCGGTCGTCAAGAACTAGCACCAAGGGAAAAGTTGCCTGATGGAAAAAAGTATAAATATATTTCCGAAAAGGTGATACTTAACTAGTTGACATCAGTTACGTTTGCAAACATCTGACCAGATTATCACCGCGATTCAAAGTGGTTTATTTGCCGAAGATACTATTTCGTACACAGCTATGTTTCAAGCATAACACAATGGACCGTGTAGTCGGATCGCACACTTAGGCGAAAATCGCGATTTTATGGAATAACTTCAAGATTATGAGCCAAACTTCAGACGCCTGTATGGAACAAACCGTAGCTGATTGACACGTGGAATATAATGTCTTTCCAAGGAATACAGAGTCGAAAAATGCAGAAAGCCGTGTATGTACGCGAAATACACTCCTTTGCAAACAAATCTGGTTTTGCGAGACTCTCCTGGAACCCAGGTGAATCTCTCGTTTGTGAGCCTCTTGCAAAACCAAATTTGTTTGCAAATGAGTGTATTTCGGTACTTTCGTGCAATTTGGTTTTAAGTAGAACATAAGGTTGGCTGAAACTCGGGGACTGCGCCTACCTGATGACTCCCAAGAAGGGCTAAACCGGTCGTGGGCTGTCGGAGAATTTTCAGCAACCTTATGAGTAGTGCATTACCAACATATGTGTATGTACGCGTTTAGGAGCACTTGCGCATTTAGACGTACATCAGTAAAACTTGTAATTCGGGAAAGAATTTGTATTTATCGAACACTTCCATCAGAGTGCACCTAGCTGATAAATGCACTACAATGCCTGCAGCGATTGCTGGATGCAGTTTAAACCTTCAACGCACTGACCTCTTTACCTCTCATCCCAATGCAAAGAGGTCACAAAAACGTGCAAGCGCCTTGGAAATGCTGCTTTTAGATTTTCACCCCTTACGGTAATTAGATACATTGTCTGATAATGCTCTGTGGTTGACTTAGAGCAACAAAACTCCTCTGAATAAATGCAATGAAATGCGCTGAAAGATGACCCAACATTGAGCAGTGTAAAATCGTTCTGCACTTATTGAACACCCTAAAATTTGCTGCGGCTTCCTTCGTAATATTTTGTAGTTTTTGGAAAGATACAGGGTTAAACGCAGTGCTCGTCCCTGGAGTAGACACTTCAAGGTGAAAATCGACTCCGATTTTCTCGTGACTATTGTTTTCATACAACCCACTATGGAAATTCGATGGGATACCAGATCCAAGATAAATGAAAGAAAACCTTGTGGGCAAAACTGGGAATTGTGCATGGGTCCTGTAGCATAAATTCGACTAGGCTGTGCGATTCCGCGAGTATGCGAAACTCAAGGAATCTTGTTTGACATCAGATTTAAAAAAACACTTGAGGATAAATATTTTATCATCAGAAATTCCATCCTGGAACTTATATTTCACCAGCTTTTGATAGACGCAATGTATGCACAGGAGAATATATGAATTTGTTACTTCCTTCTTCTGTTTTTGGTACACAGACTGACAAGATATGACCGAATTATAGCCAAGATAGTGACGAAATATTGGACTAAATGTCATACGAAAAACGCAGATTGCGATAAACCCAGTGAAGAATGGGCCACATGGTTACCATTAGGTTCCATGAGGAAATATATTGCACTTAATAAGTCGTTCATTCGTATGTGCAACGCTGCAATTGACCTAGTTGTCGTATAGTCACTGTAAGAAGGCATTCCTGTCGTCCAAAATTTCCGGTGGCATAACAATGAGTGATAAGGCATCTTTCGGCAGCATGGCAACCACACACCCAGATGTTTATCGTAAATGTCTGACCACAGCTTATCATAGAACGTTGAAATCATTGTCCAAAAAGGCAGGATTTCTAATGGAATCACTGGAATCGAGTTGTATAGACCTCATAGATCACTATCAATGCACACTAGTGGCTTGTTTGGGATTTGAACTCCAGGTATCAGAACTTCAAGGTGAGTACCTTACCAGTACACGGTAAGTTCACACTTGAAGCAACTGAACCATCATTTCCGAATATGCATCTCATGCATGTTTGAAACACATGACTTGCTTTCTGGAAGTTTTGAACTAGTGTAAGGAGCAAAGCCCTTCGCCAGGAAGCCGTCGATTACCAAGCATTAACTAAACAGTCACAAACTATTGGACAAGAAAGTAAACATCTCATTTTCACATTGTTTTAAAAACTGATCATCCTCACGCGTCCTCTTAGAATTTCATGAATATGCATTGACTATCACACAATTGTAAACGAAAGCTGCAAAGAAGTTCCACAAGTTCCGTAATTAACCCAACCTTCCATTAGACATACTACTCGCATGCCTCATCAGTAGTATCCGCCGTTACACTAGTATCCATTCTGGTTGGGCGATTTGTTCACACTGCTGCTCAAGCGATCATGATCGGGCGATCCAGACTTCAGCTACTATCTCATACTTTGCCAGGTCAGATCTTCCTGGAGTCTCGTGAGGTGAGAGCTGCTGCTCATTCCACATAAGGAAAAGTGCTTCTCGGCTTTTCGGGTTAGACGAACTTCTCTTACGGGAAGAAATTGCACCAGAAAAATTCCGAAATTTCTCCTCACCTTCGAATGTCGCTGAATCGCTTTGACCGGCTGATTGTCACCTATGTGAAGTAACTCCACAGATGCCCAAACTATGGTGGAAATATGTCCTGACAGGCGTCATCGCACGACTTGTATCATTCACACCTACATCGCTTCTGAAGCTTTTAGTAAATTAACCATATCACTCAGACGCTTTATGCTTTAAGCATCTATTCAGCTGTGGCCGGCTTACACGTCAGCTTAATGGTAACACCCTCATCTTCTATGATAGACGTCCGCGAGTCCCGTGAGATGCGCCCAACCGATGATTCCTTATAAGGATGGGATAGCTGTGCCGACATTCCCTACCTTTCAGTACACACTGGCCCCACTTACCGTTCGAAATCTACATCAGAATGACGGCACACCTATGGCTCTACCTAACTCGCTATTTTTATGAGCTGATAGCCTTGTAGATTCACACTCTCATGCACATACGGAGCAGCTAATGAACACATTTAGTTACTGTTATCCATTCAAATTGAAATCATTGGCTAACAGTGTTCCTCTCGTTAGATTCTGCCTTTTAGTATGCAAATTGACAGAAAAAGTTGCGGTCAAATGCCATTCCTGTGTCCCGGTTTAGTTGAAGAGTAAAAGAGGGCTAATTAGATTCGAAGACTGATAGCTCCTGATCCCGCAGCCAGTCCATATTTAAATGCATTATTACTACAAACCATACTATTGCTGTAGCTTTGTAGAGGTTGCGCTAGATAATGTGGCTCTGACGACAGGGTTTTCCTGAACGAAGCCTGCGGCCCACATGGTGGGCAAGAAAGGAACTGTGGAGAAAAAGAATCAGCGGAATAAAACAACCACAGTTGGTCCGCGATCAAACTATAACACAACTGTCAGACTTGACTAACGGTTGGAGTGCGCATGTGTGAAGCTGTACCTTAAAGTTTCCGTTTGGAGTTTGAAACCAAATTCCGTGATTGTAAGAGCTGCGTTGATTAGGACTGGCAACCAACCGAATGGCGTCATCACGAATTTTAAATGAGGATCATCAAAATATTAGTCACTGATCATAGTTGCAAATCCAAACATTTAGTTTTCATTTCGGAAGCATGCAAAATTACCTGTTAGACGGCCAAAAACTTTGAGCAGTCATTTGAACATCATAGTCTGCACTATCGTCAATGGAATGTTTGCACTTTTGTGTTTTACTGATGATCAAAACTCCCATGTTCCTCTAAATTTTCGCAGCAGGTGCTTGGAACCAAAAGCTGCTTGCAAGAATCGTACACATACCACTGGTGGAAATGTCGTTCAGGAAGTCACCAGTGCTCGGTGAATACAACTACCTGAACGTATTTCACCATTCAACAGAAAGTGAAATACAACCCGCTTATGAAACATTCCGCTGTTTCATTCTCGATGAAGTTGGTAGCGTGATCCAGTATTTGTTTGCATTCTAGATTTTTCCACCTTAACTCACCTGTTTTGTCGACAGACTGTCACCAGGATATTTTGGGGTGCATTCTTACAAGCGCCGAAATGCACCCTGGTGAGCACGACTACTCAGAGTTCTACCTGACGTAAATACGACAAAAAAATCAAAAGTCTGTGAGTTTCCATTTTACTGATGCATGCATCAGCATTTGTCCACCTGAAAGTGGAAAGAACAGTGTTGGTGATGGTATTTTCATGACAGACTTTCAAACACAAAATGTCATTTGCATAGAGCCCATTGCTTGAAACCTTGTGTGTGGAAAGCTATGTTCTTTTGCCAGTCAAATTTTGTACCTGTCATTCTTAACGCGACTATCAGCTAAAATTTTGGGCTAGTTGTAAAAACAAATTATGCAAATGAGGATTAAAAATTTGACTCCGAATGCTTATCTATCTTGTGTTGACTAACAGCAGTTTTTGGATGCTTCTTCTAGGAATATCTTAATTTTGCAATATGCTTTATGTTTAGTGAGAGTGTAGCACCAAGCGCTGATGAAATTTCTCATTGAAAGCACATTCTCAAAGTCCTGTTGTTAAACATTGCTGGGAGCCTCGAATGCACCATTTATTTCAGCTCCGTCAAACAGCTGCATCTGGTTAGTCAATCTTGCGACGATTATTACCATTTTGAAAGAATATCCTTTCTAACACGCTACTCATAAGGTTGCTGAAAATCCTTCGACAGCCTACCCTCGGTTTCGTTCATCTTGGGGCCCAACAGGTAGGCGAAGTCCCCGAGTTTCCGTCAAACTTCTGTTCTACTTGAACCCAAATTGCACGAAACACCATAGAAACATCAAGAACGAGAGATTCAGTGGGTTCCGGGTGAGTCTGTCGCAAAACCAAATTTGTTTACAACCAAGTGCATTTCGCCCACATCCTTTTTTCTAATGTAGACAATGTCCGGAAAATGGTCGGTCGAGAACAATATGTTAACAGGGAATCAAAATTTGATGACTTTGACAACGGCAATTGTAGTGCTCGTAGTAGACCGTAAAATTCAATATTTTATGGTCACAACATACTTGCTGGAATATGTATTCCTGTGCTACGGAGATTACACAGATGAAAGGTAAAGTGGCCTTTTGGAGGCTTTCCGAGAACGCGGTAGATTGTTCCCATGGGACAAACCATCAGACGAAAAATGTTCCAAATGTGACGTTTTCCTCCGAGTTGAACATCAAAATAACCATAGCAATAAACCACTCACTACACATTGATCCTAAGAGCAGACTGGTTTGATGATGAAACGCTAATGCCTACACAACCTTCATTTGTTTTGCGCTCAGTTTTACAACGCACTCCGATCATAAGCCACAACAAAAGAGTTAAAACATAGAAGTTGATTGCACAAACGATGTGACTGCAGGCATTGCTAAATGGACCCCAACTTTCCAATATCAGACATACATAGAAAATGTCAACAATTGGGGGTACTAAACGACAAACTACCAATGTAAGGCAAAATCAATGTGGCCCCGTTTTGCTCATTTGATAAGAAGACTGTGTTCTGAGTTTTAAACTTTGAAGCAGATGATAAGCTGGTGTAGGGAGAAATGTAACCCATACATTTTTACTCTTCTCACTACAGTCACTCCTCTATATGAAGATGTGCAGTGAAGAATGTTTTCATTGCACTCCTCACAGATTCAAAAAAAGTAACAATATTCCCCATATGTTACGATGCTTTGGATCGAGGCACGCGATTCGCCTTGTCTTAGCGAGACTAATTAGTTAGATCACACAAGTCACGTCTCATGCTTGAATAACAAATAGGACGTGCGTAGAGCGTAACAGCTACCTAAACTTAAATAGCTCTATCGAATATTTCGACTGAGATTTCATGCCATAACCGAAACCATTCTATAGGAAAAAGCCGAGAATCACTACACAGCTATTTCATCCTTACGAAGAATTACCAGCAGTGCTTATCTCGCAATACCTCAGAGAGTCCCGAATTCGTCACTTTCCAGTCAGTAATTTGAACATTTAATCACTCAACCACGATTGGCTGATAAGCAGTGTGATTAGACCGGATAAAGCGCCACTGATTCTTTAGTCAGGGAATTCAGGTCGCACGGTCACGTGTTAACTGGCCCCTCGAGTGACTACTTCTCAGATTAAAGCCTTTCCATTCCTAGCTATTTGTAGATTGTTTTTCACTGGGAGGGGATTTTGGGATTTCCAGCTGAGATTTAGTTCTGTGAGTGAATCCTATCCATGCTGAAAGGCCGAGAAGCACTGTACAATTGTTTCGTCCTTATTGGGAATCATCGCAATCTAGGGAGTTCCTTACCAGCGTCTGCTTGATAAGTTCGAAGCTTCCTAGCGCTTCGTGAGACGCGCACCACTGATGGGTCACAGCAACCATGAAACCAATCCACAGTTATTCTCGGCTCTTCAGCGTAGATTAGCTTCACATACAGGGCGAAATCGAAACTTAAACCTCACAAATCTTCCCACAGTACCAGCGAGGAAGAGTTCCTTTATAATAAAAATGCTAGCTCAAGCAAGAGATAAGGCTCCCTTTGTTCAGTTGTTATGGTAAAGTTGAATCCTGTTAAAGACTCACTTTAACATCAGATTACTTTTTAAATGGATGTTTTAATGGTGGAACGTCTCCGTGAGTAATTTAAGGAATTTGTTTCCTTGAATACTTACTAAAGTAATTTAAGAGTAATTTAAGGAATTTGTTTCCTTGAATACTTATTAAAATGAAGACAAAAAAGTGAACCAAAACTTTGCTTCCTAGCACACAGATTTCTTTTTGGTGTATTTGCATACAAATCTTTCTGCGTGTGAGGCATGATGATGTATTGGAATGTACAAGGAATCCACATACCGATGGCCAACTTTCAGCATAGTTAATTAGGGCTTATATGTACATGCACAAGTGTCCACAAAAACATGCGCAAACAGCTCTTAGTCCCTGTTTTTGTAGATAAAAATTTATTACTAGAGTAGGGCAATTATTGCAAGCACTCTGTGATGAGCAGCACCAAAATTAAACTAAGTTTCCAAATACGAAGCCGTGATTTTCACTTGATATCTACAAGAACTGAGGGCGATGTCAGAAGTAACTGATACTCTCCTTTTTGTAGACCTGGGCCTGATAGAGAAAGCATCACCGCTTTCCTTTATTTGTGGTTTTTTCTCAAGTACACCAAATTCTTGGGGAATCTCCTGGTTAATATATGAATTGTCAGGCTTTGCCTCTGTTCATTACTGCGCCACTATGTGCACTGACACGTCGCTCACCCGCATTTGAGTGTCTTTCAGAGTGCGTAACGGAGAACAGAGGATTGAGTAATCGATGTATGATGTAGGGTAAACGAATTTCAGTTCGGCTGTAGCGTATCCCTTTGCAAAGTTACGTTTTGAATAAAAGCCATGGCGTCCCACAATTCAGCCAGAAACAGATTCATGTATTCCTTTGATTCGCCAGACTTGTAATTATGTCCCTGTAGTTTTATTATATTAATTAGCCTGGGTGAGAAACAAAAAACAGAAGTTTTGTTGAACTGTCCAGCCAAATCTTAATGCACAACGTAGCAACGTAAAACAACCTAACCGAAACCGCTACAAGTTCTACGAATCGGCTTCAAGATGTTTCGCGAGAAATATGCTTGTTTATCAACAGTAAAACCCGAATGGGCATTCAGTATTTCATTAATGTAGTCAGAAAATCACCTTCAGATTCAAAGCTAATTATATTGACTAGTTTATCACCAAAACCTGTAGACGTAGCTGTCTTCATCCAACCCAATGTGGCATCAACGTTGTAATACATATCGGCTGTTTTCCAGACTTCTCTACGTCTCCAATAATCAAAATGTAACTCAGAGAATATTGCCGCCAAACATGCTCTCGGAACATGGTCATAAAAAAGGCAGACCAAAGTGTGAAATATTTTGTCCTGCACAACTTAAGAAACCGTTCAACCTATGGCAAACCAAGTGCTTTTTGTAAGCCAACGATGACCATTCTAGACAGCTTGATGCCGATACGGCTAACGATATCAGTTACTGTCTATAACAGATGGTGAACTCTTCACATTTCTGTGTTCACACGTAAAATTGTTTCTTTCTTTAGTTCTGTATCAAGATTAAGAATGGGGAAAGGATTGAAGGACTGTTCCACGAGCAAAGCGAATCCCTTCAGACATTATCTTCTCCAGCTTTATTTGTAATGCACAAAGGCTGTTTCGTCTTCAAAAGTGTTTTCCACTTGCGCCATCTTTGCAATTTGGAATAGAACAGAACTCTACTGTGAATAGTTTTTCATGTTTCAGAAATTAGTTTGCTTTAGGTAGGGCATCAGTTATTGATGGGCGCCTTACAATAAATCGTCAATATAGGCATTGTTGTACAACGAACAAATAGCGTGCGGCCAACCTTTAAAAAGAGGAAAAAATTCTCAAAAGTGTTTTGCCTCCTTCAGGATATCAGTATAGAGCCAACTTCATGGCTCAACGCTTCAATATTCTGGTTAAACGCAATTAAAAAACGATGCACCCCTCATCTGCTAAGTACCAATGATGTCTGTCAGATGAGCTGAAGATGGTTGATATGGTTTACTGAATAATCAAGAAAATTTCTCTCTGGACCAAATTGACTTAAATTTCAATATACATTTTACCTCAAACCTGGTACCAACTGCCGTAAGTTCCAAATTGTTCCTACGTTATTAACCTTCATAGCCCCAAGATGCGATGAAGCCAATAAAATGTGAACTGAATTTTGAGGATACAGCCGGAGGTTCAAAGTAAATGAACATTTTAAGACGTAGTCACCCATTTTCTCCAATGCCGTTGAAGCTCCATAGGCGACAAATGCAGAGTCTGGATGGATGATTGACGCTTTTCGAAGGTAAGGTCGTCACTTCGACATGTAAGACAAAACCCACAAGCTAGGGAAGTTTCCCTGTATGTAACGAGCCGATGAGACCGTCTGAAGGTGCGTTTGCAGAAAATCAACTTTAGCTAGTCAGTATATTAAATTTTCCGGTTTTGTTCCTCTAAAGACAAAACCAGATATTGTTGCGTTGTCTGTATTAATAGGATAGCAAAGCGTTTCCTGTCATGTACCTTGTCTGATAACACTACAGATGATGTCTACTGCAGAGGAACATGAAACGAACTGCACGGAAGCAGTTCAACGACGCTGTACCGCGGACATTACCATATCTTTGCTTGCTAGCTAGGTGACACAGTAATTGCAATTCTGAGATAAAAACTCACCAGCCTTCCTACGCGATGATAAGCGTTTAAATATCGACTGTGTGCTTGCGAGCTTACTTAATCCTATCCACAGCTACAAAGCTACGGGAAATTTGCCGGAGTGAGCACCTGAGCACACCCCTTATTGGCTAAACAAAAATGACTCAATAGGGCAATAGTTTGTTTTTGGAACATCTGCTAGGAAAAAGATATCGCGATGTTCCTGAGAGGCACTTGAAATCATGTCTCAGGTTGTTTCGAGATTGTCGCAAAGGATCAATATATTGTGCACGACTATAGCCGTCGCGATCCACTCACAGAACACACAGTTGACAACATTTTCAAGTTTATTGTGTTCAAATCCGTTCTTGTTCCTGCATATGTACCAACGAAATTTTCCAACTAAAGAAACTATGAAAACTTACATGGATTTATTTCAGATGAGAGTTTAATAGGCCATTTTGTTATTTTCTATATACCTTACGCGTAAATATATCACTGGTTCTACGCACAACCCCTGTAGGGTTTATCACCAAACCACAAGCGTACGCATGACGTATTTTTCAAATATGGACCATAAAAGACCTGACTTTTTAACGTTTTTTTCGTGTTGATGACGTATTCCTTATTTGATTACCACAAACAGCCAGACATTTGTGACGGGCATTCTTGAGCCCGCGCCGTTACACCCTAACGGAAACTTATATCCAACAGGGAAGTGCCGAAACGGAATAGCTTGCCGTAAAAACTGGCCTCATCCTAACATCGTGATATCTATTTAGAACGCTTTAACTTATTCGGTACTAAGCCTTGTTAAGCCAGCCTAACATTTAAGCGAATGGTGTTAGGCGGAAAATTTAGGACCAAAAAACACAGCCACTATTTGCCGAATATGGTTGGTTGCGTAAAGTGAACCTGGCTATCTTTGCGCTAGTTAATCCCAGAAAATTGCGGAAGTTTTCCAGATTAAATCACTTAATGATCATCAATGCATTGACTGACCTAACATTCAGTTTTGCTCAAAACGCAAATATGCTAGGACAAATGAGTTATCACAGAATGCTTGCGCCTAGCTCAGAAAATAAAATGGTAAACCCAGCGTTTAGGTAATAGATCGGAATTAGGCCGCAGCCAACTTGCAATGGAATCAAGAAGATCAAATATAGAAATAATGCACTACGCATAAGGTTGCTGAAAATTCTTCGACAGCCCACGACCGGTTTCGCCCTTCCAGTTCGGGCTCATCAGGTAGGCGCAGTCCCCGAGTTTCCGTCAACCTTATGTTCAAACGTGAACCTAAATTGGACTGATTTCGAGAAATACACTCATTTGCAAATCAATTTGGTTTTTGCCTACCTGATGAGCCCCAAGAAGGGCGAAACCGGTCGTGAGCTGTCGAAGAATTTTCAGCAACCTTATGAGTAGTGCATTACGTATAAGACTTGGGCGTATTATCACAATCAAAACAATGCACGGGGATTTTTTCTAATCTGCTTTGAATTAAGTCCTGATAAGACAAGCTTTGTCGGCTTTTGTCTGATTCGTTGTTCGTTTAAAATCCAGACGCCATGACCTGGTTTTGTATGAGCTACTTCACAAGAGAAAAGAAAATCTGTTTTGTTTGATGCATTCATTTTCAACTGAGCAACAAGTATTGAAAAGAAGGTTCAAGTGGATGAGTGGCTGTTTGAACAGTGTTGGGGAACCAAGAACGTAGGTATCTGACTCATCCAGGGGATTGACTAGTGTTTTTAGTGAACTCGAATGAGCATCCCGATTGCCTCGAAGAGCACGAAGCCGGTCAAATTGACGCGCGGTAGAAAGATGTTAAGTGGAGCTGTGAATAAGACCAAAATGTAGTAATTCGAAGAGCCAAAAGAGATGCTTGTGTCCCATGCACAGATGCGGTACGGAAATACAAGCTACGTTTAAACCCAATTGAGATTATAAAGAAATATTCTTATCTATTCTGACCCCTAATGTGATGAAAGAAAGGATCTTACACGTCACAGACGTACAGATGGTTGTAATAGTTTTGCTCGAATTATGTCACTTCTCAGAACGTCTCACAAAACACCAAAAGACAAAAATGTTTAATGATGGTTTTATCATACCAATAAACTGCAAAGCAAGGCGCATATCCACCTCTATTATGAGCTGATCTTTCTCCCAAACACTCTGAGCACCATTCATCTCTCGATGTGTTTGCAACTATTCCCTTCTGGCTGATGATCTCAGTGTATTGCAGTCTACTTAATTTTCTGTGTTTCTGAGCATGTTTCTATTGCACTGTCTGTTTCTATTGCATTTCTTTGTCCTGGGCGAAAAAAACTTTCTTTATCCGATCCAGGATCCTATTTAGTTAATAAATGGGAAAACCACAGAGATCAAATAACACAAAGTAACTCGATTCCTTCCATTCCGGGCAGCTTCATTCTCTCCCTCTCCCTGCTCTTCACTGTTGTAACAGGAAACTTCAGACCTGTCTGAAAAGTGACGGAAGATCTGTATTAAATTATTGGGCAAATTAATGTCCCTCTCCAGGCTGAAATTAACCTAGCTAGAAAGGCAAAGGTGGCAAAAAAGCGAAAGTTTGCACCGTTCCTTAGTCTTTTATAGCAAGCTCAAAAGATGTAGCGCGAGGTGTTTTTGCTTTGCGTTTTGAATGCTTTGGTGCGCCAAAGATGGAATTTTCCCCTACGGTGCAATCAGCTTTTGGTTATCTGCTTGTTATTCATGTACTTTCCGCCCAGTGCAGGAAACTGTTTTTGCGCATCGTTTTCTTGGGCAGCACTCTAAGCTAGAGATCTGCAAGACTTTAGACGCCGTTAGTCGGTATCGAGAATGCCGGTGGCTGCACAGAGGAGATGTTAACTGAAAATGGCCGACGTTTCAATCAAGGGAAAACTGACTGACATTAAAACACTACGAATAAGGCCACAACAACTGGTCG
The DNA here is from genome assembly GCA_003604175.2 of Clonorchis sinensis. Classification (NCBI taxonomy): domain Eukaryota; kingdom Metazoa; phylum Platyhelminthes; class Trematoda; order Opisthorchiida; family Opisthorchiidae; genus Clonorchis; species Clonorchis sinensis. The sequence continues at coordinate 8,013,469 of CM030373.1, forward strand.
ACACACTTGGATGTACTGTAATTCACTCACTGTTGAGGGATTATACAAGGTCTGGACCCATGATCAACTGTATCCACTTTAAAAGACCAGCTTCTCCTACAGGCTGATCGAGTTGTCAGTTGTTCCTCCTGTTGCAGGCAACCAATTCGTAATTGAGTTGAATTCCATGAGTTAGACTACTTCAAAAGTCCTTCAAAAAGCAACCAATTCGTAATTGAGCTTGAATTCCAGGAGTTAGACTACTTCAAAAGTCCTTCAAAAGAGCTGGACTGGGATATAACGACGATACATTTTTTAACATAAAGTCTTGTTATGTGACTCAGTTCTTGTCCTCCCAGAACACCTTGTGTAACCCCGCTGGCTTGGTCGTTGAATGTTTGATTATAAGGTCTGCTGGAACAATGGTCACTTTGATGTACCGCAGATAATCGAACTGCAGACGCTTTAACTCTGCTGAAACACTGAGTATGAATAGAGCGATAAGTTGCACCCTGGCTTATTACGTGAATAGGATTTGTAGTGAAAAAGCCTTTTCTCAAATCGAGACTAATCATATTAGAAAACACTAAGAAGCAAAGTATCTCACTGAATACTCCCTTCAGTAAACGGAGACTAGATATGGCCGAGATCTGAATCAACCACCACTGTGTGAAGTACATACGCTCAGCACATACCTGAAGGAATCCGTTGCATACCGCTCACATTCAGCATTCATACGGTTTTCTAACGGGACAGCACAATGCAGAAGCAAGTGGTGCGCACGAAAGACATGCGCTTCAGCGTACATCAGCGATGGTATCTGTTGTGACTGCGTTTACACTGATCTTGCTAGCAGACGGCTGAATGTTCGATTCCCGAAAAGCAAACGATACTTTCGGCAGCCTCGGCAAACGCGAGCAAATTGAACAATCGTACTTCAGGCACTAACTGATGACTACCATTGATAACATGCGTATTCTGTTGCAAACTCTCGGTAAATATGCCCAGGCATGTCGCGCTGAATCGTTGTTATTCGTATGATGCTTTCGTGCGTTGACAAGTCTGACGGTTTTGAGTTACTAACCATTTGGTTAGGTCTAATTTATCATATAAGGATTGAAAAACTGCATGGCGTTTCCGAAGATCCCAAGTTTTGAGACCTTATGATTCGGACAGCCGTGAGAAATGCCGTAATTTTGTGACATAAGCGAATAACCAATACTCAAAACACAGCATTTTGAAACAGAAAATTTCAAAAACAAAGTAAATTTCACGTCTGATTAGCTTTTTTCCAATAAATCTCCGTAAGTTCGGCGGGGCACATCAAGCAACAAACGGAACGAAATTGCTGTCAATGTTTGGAGTAGCTTAATAAATGGTGAAGGAATTCCATATTTTAAAGAGTATCTACAAAAAGGCCAACTCAGAAGACTTTTCAGGATGGAATATCTAAAAGCGCCGGGTCAAAACCTCTGGTTGCTTTATAAACAGTCCGGTCTGTGGGCTAGGCATTTTCACAAATGGAACCTTTTCTATGGTATCCCTATTTCTTAGGTAGAGAAAAGAGGTAATGAATTTTCAAAAACAGTGCTGACAACTTTTTTCTCCAGAATTTTGATTCCCCAATCCAGCTGGCTTCAAATACACGTCCAAAATTTAAACAGCAAGTATATGATGCTTATAAGACGAACTTGATTTTATATCGTAACTTTTCTGTATGTTGCCTTGCAGGCAAGTTCAGCAGACTTCCACAGTTTTCACTTGTTCACTTGATTTACACAACGTGCTGCGTCTTCTCGCACCTCCTGATTCTAGCCTATTTTTTCCCAAGAGACGACAATTTTCTGAAGCATCAAATCAGTGCATCATGATATGGCCCTTCAAAGGTCATAGTGAGTTATTCATTTTGTTCACACAGGTTGGTTCACTAAGAAGGAAACCTGATAATAAATGTTTGGGTCGGTTCTATAGAGTTTTTGTTTGTCCACCGAAATAGCTTGTTGTTTTTCAGCATGCATATCACCTCGATTCGGTCTCTATACTTGCTGTTCTATCTTGCCTACACTGAAAAATTCTCATGAGAAACATGCGGACGATGTAGCCATATTAACTTGTTAGGGATACCTATTAAACTGTGGATTGAAACTTTAAGACACCTGCACGATGAAATCAAAGTTGCTGGGTAAGGTGGCTTGTTTTGATGCAAAAATCCGGTAGTCGACTTGATATGGATCTTTGATATCGGGAAGCTGAGCGGTAGTCGACTCAATATGGATCTTTGATATCGGGAAGCTGAGTAGAATGGTCCACATTCTCTATCCACCTTTGTCTCTTATGAATACCTCACCGCCTGTTCATCTGAAATTCATTATACCTATCTACGGTGACCTAGAGTTTTTTATTCTACGGTTATCAACTACCTTGGAAACTTTCAACCGTCGTATTTGACCCGACGCTAGATATATGGACAACTACACTCCAAATGTGCAAGGTGTGACAAATTGTTTTCACTGTCCATAAGTGTGGGTACCGGAAATGAGATACTTTATACATGTAAGTGGATATTATCGCGACCAATAAACCCAAAAATCTATCTCCAAAGGTTTCTCAGTGGTTAAACCGGAGTGCAGTACCACACCCTTGTCGGTGACTAGTAACATTTTCGGAAAACTAGTGTGCTGCACACTAAAGTACTTGAATGCGCATGATCTGTTTTGCGGCTTGGTAATTCAGGAGAGCATAAATCATGTGTGAACCGCTCATGCATTACCGTTTCGGGAATATCTGACTTCGTACAACAAGGAATTTGTTTTTTTACTTTTAATGTCCGTGATTGTAAAAGTTGTTATTCTGCAACGGTCTTATGGGAAAAAATCTCAGCAGGATTGCTGACTAGGGTTTTTGCCCTCCAGAAGTTGGAGTCGTCGAGTCTGTAATATCCATATTTTGAAGCAGGTGATTTCGGAAAATGGAAATGAAACTTTGTGTTAAAGAATTCGTCAGACTTTTGATAGCAAATGCTGTGGTCTATTCGTGGCTTGTTCAGACCTTTGAGTACTTTCTGGTGTGACACATTTGCACATCAGAGTTCCAAGTCCGCATTCTTAGAGTATCATCAGTTGAATGACATCAGGATGTTAGAGCAATAATAATAAGAAGAAGAAAATTATTGATGAAAGCCAACCGGGAAAAAAGCACGGCCTACAGATCTAACCACCGTCTCCTCGGCATAGTCCGTGCACTGCTACCACTCCCTCTTAGACTCTGGTATATATGAGAATTTCGACCCCGAAAATTAAACCAATGAGCACAATTCACTCCTAAAAGGTTGTTCTACAACGCAGTTTGTCTTGACTGGTGGACGTAGCGGGAATCGGTCCCCCTGAGAGTTCGCGGCCGCTTTAAGCCAGGACAACGAATGTAACATCCAGATCTGAAAATCGGGCGAAGGGATAGTGCTACGGATGCCTGAGACACCCCAGTTACGACACAATACGAGATGGATTGTTTTCCATGGTCGATCACCTGTACTTCTTGAGGATGACCCACGAAGCTTAGAAAGAATATTTTTCAGAACATGTGCAGCCTAACAAAAATATAAGTGATTGTATTTGTTAAGAATTCAGTGAATAAATGATTTTTTTTCTTATTGGTTTTCAACCCACCACTTTAAGCCAAACGAATGTCTTGCGGGTATCTAGACAAAGCTAGCAGTGCTGGAAGTTTTGTTTACAATCTGTTAGCTAGATGTGTGCACAAGTAGAATCTTGGATAGCGTAGAAAACGGTCCGGCGACCGCGAGATAGACATTTTGATTTCATCTATCCGTATTTTTACTTTTACTACATACACTGACTTTACACCACAATTCCGGCGGCGGTACTCTTTAAAATGTCTACAAATGTTTGAGCTAAGAGCACCTCTGCCTAGACTATTCATGCAACTTAGCTACTTTACCCGCCTAGCTGTCCGCGATAGTACATCAACATTGTCAATTTTATGTTATATTTGCCGGTGTAACGGCGGAGACTACTGATGAGGCATGCGAGTAGTTTTCTCATAATTACGGCTCACGTCTAATGGAAGGTGGGGTTTATTACGGAACTTGTGGAACTGCTTTGAATCGTTCGTGTACAACTACGTGATAGTTAATGAATATTAACAAAAGTTCAAGAAGACGCGTGAAAATGTTCAGTTTTTAAAAACAAGGTGAATATGTGATATTTACTTTGCTGTCCAATAGTTGTTAACAAACGACTTCGCAGCGAAGGGTTTTTTTCCTTACACCGGTAGTGCAATTGGGATAATTGTTGTTCTGGAATGAAGAAGCCACCCAGAGAACTTCGCATCACTTTTTGTCGTTCCTAAGTATTCTGTTCTGGAAAACCAAATATACCTTGTAGAAAATGGTTTCCTGTTCAGTATGATATCTCCCGCCTGCTTTCTTCTACTGTGGTTGGACACTGTTCTCAGTGCCGACAACCCTGTCCAAAGCTGCAAAGTCCATTTGACTTTCAAGGAGAACGTTGAGCATACAAACTTACGTGGCTTTTACATGTTTTTGTTTGTTTGAGAATAATTAGAAACGCTATCTTATGCCTGGTATAATTCAAACGGGTTGTGAAGCTTACATCTTTTCTAGTCACAAACAACAACGTCGGATCGTAGAAGGCGGAGATATTCAGATGAATACGTGACCGACAATCATCATACGCTTGACACGAGTGATGAGGACAGTTTGGAATACCGTATTCAGGCTCGCTCTTTTTAACATAAACAGATGAGCAAAAAGACCGTTACAAAATATTATGTTCGTATGCTTAACCCTTTTTGTTGTTAATCCGGACGTCATTAGACCATGCCACTTGCCCTGCGGCGCAGTGGGTTTTCATGGTTTTTCGGTAAAATCCCTTATAAAAAACAGTAAAACAGTCACTGCAGCGCTCTAGAAGCGATAGGGAAATAAGCCAGTGTGAAGCTTGGCGAAGCAGCTTGTTTTGAGTTTATGTAAAGCCACATCAACACACTTGAATGACGCAGGAACCAACTAAAACGAATCAGATGGTCCAGTTACTTCTTTAGAATGTCATTTTCAGTAGGCCAAAAGCAAACAAAGAATTCTATCAGAAATTCCAAACGCATTTTAAAGTGTCGGAATTAAAAATGTCACAATGCTTTCTTGGCTGAAGTTCATCTAAATAACCCAAAACAACAGTTTCCAAAACTTAAACACAGTGATCTTCTGAGTTGCTTCGCTCACAATGCATTGACTTCACTTGCCCACACCTGCGCCTGCGTATTTATCAACAAACACGGACGGTCTTGTTAAAACTTAACCGACAAAAACACTCACGCAGTCGCAACGAGGTGGTTGAATTGCTGCTTTTGCAAGACTCTCAAAAAAAAGAACTATCCTGAATTTCGTCGAGTTAACCCACGGGCCCATATACTAAACGCATATTAACGACCCTTTATTTTCTTAGTGATTTCTTGAGACTTCATCCTGGAAACACTCGATTCCTGTCCATAGTTCTTGATTGAAATCGAACCCGGTCGAATGTTTCGGCACATAAACTCGTGTATATCTGCCAATTTGATTAGGTTTGTTTCGTGAGATGGGTGAATTTTATGCTCACTATTACATCTCAGCTACCTGTGCAAAATACCCCTGCGGTTTCAGTTTGGTTATTAAATGAGCAGGAGAAATCATCGTCCTTTTGATTTCCATATGCTACGAAGAAACCTGCCTTACTGTTAGATGATACCCAAGCAAAATTATATACGTTGTACAGTTGCCGATTAGCCAAAACCCGAGGTCTTGTAGCAAAATTTACATAGTTATATAAACCTGCATGTCTGCGGTTGTCTAGCTTCTACGTTGCGTGACTTCTTCGAAGCACACAAAAATGTTTCTTATCGAATGACAAAAATCTGTCACAAGTTCACACAGTTCTTTTCGGAACAAAACTGTTCGCCACATTTAACTCAACCGGGTGATTACACTCTGAGCAAAATCGCAAAAAGGCTTGTTTTCTGACATAAACAGCAACTTTTGTGGATGTTACAATGGACTCAAACTTTTTGTTTACGTGGTATAATTATCCGTGTTTTATGGCATAATATTATCAGTATTATCTTATCCTGTAGTTTTTAGTGCACAACATTTTGCACTATATATTTTGGAAGCTTATGGAATGAAAACATCGCAGAGAACATTGAGATTACACGGATGTCACGTGACTGGGTGATTACCATTCGGCGTGCATCGTCAATAGAGATTCTACTCACCGAATTCAAACTCGACTAATTCTTGGTCGTCGGGGTGGGCATTCCTACTGGCATATCTTCTGATTGTTAGAAGAGATAACTTGGAGGAAAAGGGGCCCTAAAAATGGCTGTAAATCTTAGAATATTGACGAAACTACATCTTAGCTGAGATTATTTATCGTATTCTGAGGAATCTGATGTTTAAATTCCACTCAGAGATAACCACATGTTTGTAGTTTTCTCCTGCGCTGCGTGTGGCTAGGTAATTTTGCATTTTAGCGGGTTTCTAACTTGGTAGTTTTCTCCTGCGCTGCGTGTGGCTAAATAATTTTGCATTTTAGCGGGTTTCTAACTTACGCTCAACGGGTATCATCTAAGTAACAAATGAAATCCATGTTCCGAGTAATTTCGTAGTCATTTTGTCCGTAGAATGGAGACGAGTGACAATGAAATATTGATGAGCCCGACAGCTGATTTTTTTCGTTGTCTTCTTTTTACACACCTCACTCCCGTTAGTTTATTCTTTTGGTTCGTCATGTTTATTAGAGTCTGGTGGTTTCACATCAGCGGTTTTGTCAAGGTGCCTTTCTATGGTTGAGAAAACACTCGGTTGATCGCCGGTCCGTCCTTTTGCTGCCACGGCGTGGTTTTTATTGCAGACTACGCCGGTCTACGTTTTACTGGTTTGCGTGTAAAGTTTTATTCCCAGTGGAGTAAGTGGGTGACATGAATCAACGAATAATCTGCTACCGGCCGCGTCTGTGCTGTATGATTTTTATTCTGTTTGCACTTTCTACGTCTGTTTGTCTGTGACAATAAACTGTGAATAGTATGTTCCAAAATTACACGGACCCCAGTAATCGTGTCAAACCCCGTATATTCTCGATGCGTGTTCCAGTTCAACTAATATCGTTTGAAATGTAGAGCAATTCAGTACCTGTAATAACTGCGATTCAAAAGAAGACATTTCGCAATGAAAGTGAATCGCGCAAATACAGTAAGTTTTGCTTATCTTCAAATATCTCTGTTCTACGAGCTTTGTCAGGAGGTATCGTTTCTTAGTGATCCCTTTTAGAGCCTCACAACTGCTTGGTGTGAACAAATAAACATGCGAAATCTATGTCCAGAAAGTCCTCTAAAATGACCGATTACAGGTTCCAAAAACCGATCATGCCTCGCAGCGATAAGTTGAACAACATAGCCTGTAATTTACGCGCTAGATTTCCGGTGTTTTGTAGCTGTGCCAGGCGAAAGAGACAAAGAAACTGTACTTTAACTTGGTTTTTGCGGAACTGTTTGAATCAGTGCTCCTCCGTTGGATCATGACTAGTATTCTGTCGGGTGTCGCAAATCTTGCTTGATAGCAAATATTTTGCCCATATTTATATTAGAAAAGTTAAGGCTGTTGCCCATCGACAGATTAGTTTTTGTAAGAGTTATCAGAGCACGGTTAGCGCAAATGTTTGCAGTGGCGGATTGTCAGGAGATCCCGATCGGGCGAGTTGGGAGTAAGTCGTTAATCGCACGCGGTACACAAGCGTGGATTGCCGATTTGTTTCACGAGTAGGTTAGCAGTGTCACTCCTCATGGCGCTCTATTTTCATTCTCTATGGTTTTCGAACGTCAGAGCCAGTCCTTCCTCCTGTTTGGTACAATTATTTCGAAAACATAATGATTAAAACCAAGAAGTCACGGACCTGGAGTATACCCGCGAGTATACATCATTCTGAATGGTCCTTCTGTTGGTCGGTAAAAAGCTTCTGTTTCACAGTTCCTCGGAATTCCGAGAAGTCATTTTCTCTCTCGGATTTCCTTAAAGGGACATGCTGTAAGCAAATTTGATAACCCAACTCAACGCATGTATCCATTAGCTGCTCTAACAAACAGTGGGTTGATTGCTTTTTCCAGTTGCATTCTGAGAGTAACTTAACTTAACTAGCTTGATTTCATGTCTCAGGCTTCAGCTTTGTATACTCTCAGGAACCTCTCAAAGGGAAAACCCCTTGAATACACTGCATCTTTGCAATTCCGCATGCCTTCGAAACCACCAGTCGTGTGATATCGCAAGCGGTTTTTTAATTTCAAGGCTCAAATAATTGGGCCGGATTTTGGAAAGTGTGGAAAATGTTTACTGTTTGGCTTGACGCATTATAGCCGTTCAGCTCTCAGTACTGAATGTCAATGCGAAAAGTGAAACCAAAAAATTACCACAATAAAGATACATCGATCAGAAATGATGTTGATTCTGCTGAAAGATCCTGCAGTCGCCCTTTCTGCAGCTGCAAAAGTCTCAATTCACGACAGAAACTCACACATTGGAGACTAGCAAAGTAGAGGATGAAGACATTTCATCAAACAGGTGGTCAGTGGACGATTTAAAAACATGCTAACAAAGCCCCCTTAGTCTAACTACGTTGCTTTCAACAGATCAGCTCATCAGAACTAAACACGGAGTGGATTACTTTGGAGAGCTTATTCCATCCTGCACTCAAGAACTCGGCCAAACTCTAGAAGCGGTAAAACACACAATCTTTGGATAAAACGGATTTGGTAGGAATCAGTGTTTCTCCTTGTGTCTGAGTACCCTTTTGAACAACTTGAATGTTTCATTCAGATGATGTGTTTTTCAGCTTGTACAATAACTAATATAGCACGGTGAGCAGTAAAATTGAAGATGTTAATTGAAAATGACAAAAACTAAATATTTATGGCAGCAAGTGATTTACATTTCAATTTCCCTCATTTGAATTCCCGATAAATATAGCTTGGTCAGTCGCATAACTGACCAGCACTTGTCCTTCTTTGAGGGATGCGTATCGCACTGTTTCTCCGACCTCACCATGCCACAAAAATAATTGAAAACGAAATTCATTTAGCTGCTCACATTTATATCCTGGGGTAAGACAATGCTACATAAAGTGTGTGTAGTCCATCTGATTAGGCATTGCAACCGAATTCAGCAGTCAACCCTGGGTAAACAGCCACGGGCAATAGAAACATAGGAATTAGAAAGTTGGATATTTTCGTCAACAATGGGCAAACGTCCGGAGTGAAGGAAATTCATTTTACATCCGTTAGTGATAGTTCCCCAATGTTTTTTGCCTGTTTTCCAGAATACTACCCACGGAAAAGCAATTTCTTTATGGAAATGGCCTATTGTTGGTTGTTTGTAATGTCTCCAGTGGTTCAAAACCTCGGGGAATTTACGCATTTGCATCAAATACCGGGTAGGACGTTGCTGAATATCAACAGTAAATGCACCACAACTGATTGATGCGATTTCTTGACAGCTGATTCAAAACTGAAATCCTCCAACTACCCCTGCTAATCTCCAACAGGAACAACTCTGCGTGTCTGGAACACGTAGATTACCCCTTAACAAGAATAATGCCAGTACACCAAAGTTTCTGGTTTTACATCACCTGGTTAGAGCTAGATTGTTTCCATGTATGCTTTGATGTGGCTTCTTGCCCCACCTAATTGTTTAATTAAATGACGGTAATTACCACTTGCTTCCTTGGTGGAGGTCACTGCATCCACATTCAGCGGTATTTATAAGGCCAAATAAATCGTGACAGGCGTAGCTCCGTGATCTGTTTCCCAGAAGCGGACCTAGCGAGGGATGGACTGCCAAATGTTCACTCGCCAATAAGGTGACACCTTGAGACGAGTTAAGAAATGCGTCAGATAGCAATTTAGTTTGTCGGCATCTGAATTTTGGAGGTTTGTGGTTGAATTTCAAATCGAGTGAGATAAAACAGCTCGAGTTTTTATATTGGGGAAATCAACCTCCCCAAAACTCTGTATCTTTATGTGCGCTAACGAACTTCCGACATTTTTCAGAGTCAAACTGTCACTTTTCTGTAAATCTCCTGCTGTTCGGAGCATTAAGTTGTGTCCAAGGTTTCGTCTTCTTACTATTCTGCTGTACTAGGAACCGGGATCAGGCAACATAATTGGGGATAGAATATCGTCACAGTCCGCTCATATTATCGTTTGCTCGCTACGTGATCGAAACATTACAGTTTGTAAAACCGAGTGCCGCGCAAGTGGATTAAAACGTGCCTTGTATGCAATATTATCTCCCAGCACAACGACAGCAACATTTGCAGTGGCTTTGATGTAACTTTTGTCTTGATTGCTCTTGTTTTGTGCTAAATGTGTGCAGGATGGACGGTTACTGATCACAGCGCTCAAGAATTATTTGCTCGCTTTGGTTGTCTATTAACGGTACTTATCGTCAGTTCCTTACAAGCCACTGTAAACTTGACATTGGACTTGTTGTGTATACTTTAAATTCCTTCAATATGCATCGCAGTTACTACGGTTATCGTCATTCAGACATACTGCCCACCAGCTTTGCTACTGGAAGCCCCATGAATAAATTTGTGATTTCTGCAAGTCAGTACCCCGGAAAGTAACGAAGAGACATCGAATTTTTCAGTACAATGCAATCCTCCAGGACAATTAGCAACAATAGGTTTGGCGGATTTCAAAAGATTTTCACTCTGCTAAGTACTATCATCTACTCGAACGCCACCACGTGAAGGCTTGGCTGATGTTTTCCTAACTCTGTTCTCCCAGATGGATAATTTTTATCCTTTACTACGGCGGTGGTTTCCAGGCATCATATCGATGTTTATGGGAGCGTGGTCTCTGCAGTTCCTAATAAATACAACAGTATCGTTCAGCTGTAACACCCTTTAGGTACCTAGCTGCCATGCCACCAGAAAGAAGCTCGCGGGGTGAGTTACTGCCAGGTTGCCCAAGCCTAGACAGGGGAAGTTGAGAGGCAGAGATCGGGTTCAAATCACGGAACCTCCGGTCAGTAAATTCGCGCTCTAACCACTGAGCCATTTCGCCTCAACAGCATACTTTAATCTCTAATATTTTGTTACACGATTATTCGAACTCCAACTGTGTCTGATAATAATTACTCATCCAGAAGAATTACACCTCAGCCAAGATCGCTACAGCCACCCTTCAGGGGATACCCACGTTCAAGGAGAACACCGTATTGCTCAAAGCCAACAGTGGCTCCAAGTGATGAGGGAACTGCTAACTTTTTGTGGTTTTACCGCTGTATTTTTAGGATATTTGCCTCTGTCCTACGAAGTAAAATAAAGTCGCCGAGCAGCTCTCCGTTTTTTGTTTGTGAATAATTGCAAGCGATATTGCCAAAATGCCATCTTATTTTGATGAATTACCAACATCATTGTGGTCAGAAAACGTTTCACAACGACAAAACTTACTTGTCTGTCTTTTCCATACTGGTCTCCGCAGCTTAGCATTTCCTGTGACATGGCTTAGTTTGTGACATTAGCATTTTGTGTTAACATCCGAGGATAATCTTCTTGTTTTCTAGGGAATTCACAAATATTATATTATCATATATTATATTATATATTATACACTTTATATATTATACTATATTATAGCTTAGAAACATTTAATTACAAAACTGACAAAGAGAAACCCTGAGACAGAACACACTACTCACGGGGTGGCTGAACACTATTCAACAGCACACCACCGGTTTAGCCTTTCATGGGGCTCCTCACAAACTTTGAACACTAAATTGGACGTAATTCCCACTGATTTTGTTAACGAATGTAATCCGTGAACTGCATTCCATTTGGATTCAAATATAAAACGAGCTTGACCGAGTCTGGTGAACTGTGCATACGTGATGAACCTTAAAAAGGGTCAAAGTGGTAGTCAATTGTCGCACAGTTCTCGCAAACCTTGTAGGCATTGTGCGATATCTCGGTTACTACGTCAAATTAAAAAGAAGGCGGCCATTTAGAGAAATCCTGAGGATCAGGGATTTATCCGAGGCTCTCTTTACCGCAAACTTAACTTGTGAATCCGTTTTGTTTCGCTAAAAACCCTCGGTCTCGTGATGCAAAATCGCAAAGGACCACTTCAGGCTGTTGATCATTTTAGGCAAACAGCTGTGTGTTGAACTGAATCACACAACTCTCACTGTCGCGGGGCGAGATGGCTCAAGTGGTTAGAGCACGAATTTACGGATCGGAAGGTCCGTGGTTCGAACCCGACCTCTGCATTGTTTGACACCCAAAACTGACATCAAAGTGGACGAGAATTCTCGGGAAACTTCAACGACTATATATTTATATTACTTTACTTACAAGAAAAATACTTAGATTTTAGCATTTATTTTACTCCTTTAGTCCATTGACTGCATGAAACCTATAAACTTCACACGAAAAGAACCAGTTTTCAACAGATGACTGCGGAGAGGTCAAATTTATGGTTTGCACACTGCTGCGGGCCTTGAGGTTTGAGGATAGAAATCTGTGCCTTTTAGTTCTGTCAAAGCAACCACGCATCAAGTTAGCTCCCCTATCTTCAAGTCTTTTTTATTTCGGTAGATGCTGTATAGTGTCTTGACACATCTAACTATATTGGTCCAAAGAGCACGCTGGTAGACCTCTGTATCAGTTACTTCCACTATCGTGTCATTCGCACAGGAAACTCAGTTAAGCTGACAAGAATGCTCCAAATACACGCTCCTACATCAAAACCGATATTATGATTCCTGAGCATTTTGTCGTTTTCTGGGACGCGCATATCGTTCTGCCACCATGGAGGCTTTTTAGCGTCACATTTCAGCTAAGCTCGTGTGTTTATCAAACTCCAGGGTGATTGACATATAAAGTGATTGTTATCCGCCTGCTCTCAAGGCAGAGCACTATCTACAAGTCAATAAAATAGGCAAATACCTTTGCCGTTTTGCCCAGGATAATTAGGTTTCCAGGCTTTTGTGTGGCAGGTAATTAGTGGTTGCTGAGTTAATGAAAGCGCCTACACAAACAATGTTATCGACGTAGAAGTAGTATCAGCTATCGGGGAAATTTCCGAGTTTTCAGACACATTGTGGCACATCAACTTAGGAAATGATGCAGAGGAAACAATACGAAAGAACATCGTAAACGAGATTCAGCTGGATTCAGTTGAGTCTCCCATTATAACGGAATTGATATGCAACTAAATGTATTTCACAGATTGCATCCACTTTGGCACAAGGGAAGTATACTTTTGACAGAACTCAGTGGACTGCAACTAGTTGATGAGCTCTTGGAAGCAAGATGCTGAAGAGTTTTCGGCCCCCAAAGAAACTACTCGCAAGCTTGCTGAAAACTCTTCGACAGCCCACGACCGGTTTCGCCCATCTTGAGGCTCGTCAGGTAGGCCCAGTCCCCGAACTTTCGTCAACCTTGTGTTCTGGTTGAACTTGAATGCAAATGAGTGTATCTGTCGAAATCTGTCCAAATTGGGTTCAAGCAAAACATAAGGTTGACAGAAACTCTGGAACGGCGCATGCCTGATGAGCCTCATAAGTACGAAACCGGTCGTGGGATATCGAGGCCTTTTCAGCAACCAAGTATACTGCGATATCTTGAATATCGTACCAACTGAAATATGAGGCGGCAGTGTGCAGCACATTCATTTGAAAAATATTATAAAGGAGACATTTAGTTGAGTCACTCTTGAAAAACGGATTAATATGCAAGTTAGTGTATTTGTCGAAAAGTATATTCAACGTAGAGAAAAACTTGTTCCAAAAATGTCACGTTTCACCAGTAATGCAGTAACAGCAGCAAGGACTTCTTTATAACCCAGTGCTTGATGAACTGCCCTTACCTGAACTCTATGCACTCATTGAAATTAATAGATTTCATCTCATGTAGTCCTTGTTTCAACCAGCTAGCGATTCACCTGAACAGCTGACTACTCATCAGTAGTTAGACGGGGGTTACCTTAATCATTATTCCTCGCATGAGCGTTAACGTCATTTTTGTTTCAGGGGGATGTAGAGGGATCGAAAGCTATTCGAATGTCCCTATTCGAACACCACATGGGCGCCCTCAAATTTGTCGCCGACTTTTCATGGTAATTGTTACATCTGCTGTGGCGCAGAGAGAACCTTTTGCTTTCTCCATTTTTAGTTGAGAATTCTACAGTCTTATCCTCTTTAACCGGTGAGTTCGTGAATACAACTGTGACACATATGAGTTTCTTTCTAACCAACTGTTGCTTTGTTCTTTAGCGATACAGTTCCGCGTATCTGGTTACCCTGGCACCCATTGTGCGAATTTGATTATCAGTGTGATTTCCGGCAGTAATAAGCGCGCTAAAGCAGAGCAACTTCCTTATCAACTTCAACAAGTTTCATTAGCTCAACACCATTGAGGTGATCTGACTGGAAGGCTAATGGACACGCACAGTTACACCGATGGCAGCTAGTTGGAAAATGAATAGAAAAGAATGAATTCGGGCTGCGTGATCAAGCCGTCCGTCTCAACTAAATGAAAACTGGATATGGCCAAGTTCAGTAAGCAGATATAATTGCTGTCAGAAAATCTGTAACAGGAACTAGCGTCTGTGTTGGCCACGCAGATATCTCAAAAGCTGGATAAGCAAAAGCTTGAAGAATGACATATAACGCGGTGCACTGCAGAGGTCCCAGAGGTGGGGAAGGCTCGCTTCAGGAAACGGGTGAGCCATGTTTCAGCTGGTTTGACAAACCTGCCAAAAAGTTGGTTTCGGGAAAAAAGTATGCGAGAAAAGTGAAACAGTAGTTCATCCTTATACTCATCGTCTTGAGCAACAGACTGAAAAACATACAGTTCAGTTAGACCATTTTTGATCAACACACATCAGAGAGCCTGGATGGAACACTGACTCCAGACCTGACCGAAATGCCACATCGTCACTTTGAAACACGTTCTCAAACAATGCCACTCATTTAGACGTCCCACGCTGGACATTTCGATAGATCTATAAGCTGTTTCTGATTCTCTTGATCGTCATTATTATGGTGGTGCCCAGCGGCCATAGGGTTCTCTTCCTATATTTTCATCCCTTATGAGGACAGTGTATGCAAACTCCTATGAGCGCGTACAGGTCTATAGGAAGCTGTCGCATGAGTTCACCATGTAAAGTTGTGTAATACAAGACTTCCTTCTCTCACCATTCCTCTTCAGATTTGTTAACGACGCACCATTTCAAACTGTCCTGCTTGCCTCTGAAACCTAGAGGTTCGAAATGCTCTCGGGGTGTTCGTTCACAGGTTTCAGCATGTAGACGACGTTGCTCGCTTTGGTTTTGATCCTTCAAAGATGCAAGTCAGTTTAAATAACCAAAATGATTCTGCTACACGAGTTGGTATTTACTTAACACCTGTAATTATAAAGTGTTACTATAGGTCCGGATGGAACCAAACCTCAACCTACGATTGCAGGCCAGTCAGTAGACATGTCAGGTATATTTGTTTACCTGGGTAGTTGCATAAGTTCCGTTGGACTGGCTGGAGGCGAGATTCCTTTCCGAATCGGAAAGGCCAGGGTGGGTTTGCTGACCTCCAACACCTGTTGTCTCAGCTTGACGTCAGCTTTTCCGTCAAGGGAAGAGTATAAACTGCGGCAATGCAAACCATACTGTTTTATAGATCGGAAACATGACCTCCACGAACACAGGAGAAATGGCCGGGAACATCGGGTTAGTACTACTGAAGTAGGCAGATGGTTTCAGGTAAAAATAAGTCCCCTCTCCAATGAATGAGTTACTCACGTTCCATAATTTATGCTGATTAGTGCATGTTAGGACAAGCAAAATGGTCACCTACCTCCATCCTTTATGCTCAAGGGAAGCGACCGAGGGCTGGACAGTTAATGACCTGGCAAAAAAGTGTGAAATCAACAACCAGTAAACTCAGTTGAAGTCCCTGAAAAGGGATCCTGTGACTCAACTCATCAATGGCTAGTGATACCCGCAGACACCGCTCAATCACACAGTCAAAGGCGTCCGTGCATCAAAGCTATCCCTTTGCGTGCGTAGATGTCCAGTTTCCTGCTCCCTCAGGGTAATTACAATACAAGTTAATTGACTATACCAGCGCCCCATATGCTTGGCTATATATCTCCTGCTTTCCCACTTTCCGGTGACCCAAACAGTAGCAGTTAGAATCAACGCGTTGAACTGAGCTGAACGTGTTGGTCAGGTATTTTAGGAAATTCCATGACGGAAGTCGCAAGACGGCTTATATTGAAATGGTGATCACTCTATAGTACATTCCAAAGTCTGCAGTTAGCAACCACAAGATCGCTGGTATGAGAGATTTATATGACGCCTTCGGTGAGTTACTCAGATGAAATAATCTATCGGATATTTTTTCAACCGTCGTGCCGAGGAACATGTAACCTGCTTTCCACGTTAGTAAGCTCGTTATGTTCCATTATCGGCTGAAAACCTCCGAGCTTATGTAAGAAATACAGATGAACGGAGCTGTGAATTTTCTTCGTACAAGTGTTCAAAAATCGTGCTTCTTTTTGTATAGGCTTACGAGTTCACATTATCATTACAGCCTGTGACCTTCAACACCTGCCAACCGCTTCAGCTTCTCTAGCCACTGAAAGGGACCTCAGAATCAAGCGGAATTTTCTGACTTTCGCTTTCTCAGTAGTACTGTGTGCTTAAATAATTCACGTGCTGTACATCTGAGGTCCCGAGTATGGAGCGGCTTGCCTTCTTTGATGTGAGAAAATAACTTCAGTGCAGTTTGACGCAAATCGATGTGTAAGCCGCTGTTTCCCAGCACCTGTCTTCTATATATCACACAATTCAGTAGAAACCATCATAAACTGTATGGCTATATTATGGCAAATTCACAAACCCAGGAATGATCTCGAGTAAACAAGCACTTTCTTGATAGAACACAGTACGCTAAAGGTTACTGAAAGTTCTTATCAGGAAGGTCAGATTCCTGAAAGTAACCCCAGCATGCCCGGAACCTACTGAGACCCTAAAGTTCTACCAAAATCTCCATGGGAAAGCCGGCAAGCATCCAGACCAGTCAATCATTCAGTCAATTCAGCAAAAGCCCACGAGTGTTCAGGCACGCCACAGAAGCACGACCGAATGTGACCAGCGTTCAGACATCTCATAGAAGCACGATCGATGTTGATGGGTGTTCACGAAACGCCTAGCAGACAGCTTGGATCAATGTCAATAAGTGCTCATTAAATAGCGCCGGGTCGTTGTAACTTTTGAACTCGCACGCATTTGCTCGTTGCAATAAAGCTGTTGTGTTCCTTGTCAGTGAGTTCTTTTGCGGCACCAGGCACTGGAGTGGGAACACCAGTCAGATACAGAAGATTGGCGACTCAGCAGATGTAACAGTTCTAGGACAGCCCACTGCCAATTTGCCCCTTTCTCATGTTTAATTGCGCAGGCCTGGTCCCAGAATTTCTAAAACTTCATGTTCTGATTTAACACCAAATCTCAAGTAGCTGATCAGGCAACCATAACTACAACTTATATTTGCTTACCATCGATAAATGTCTTATTTCCAGCCAAAACCGTCATCCGTAAGTCGAACGGGGAAATTTACAGTGGATTGGTTTTTAGTGAATATGTGGCTGGATCCAGAGAAATCAGCAACAGCAGAGGGGTTCGCCTTCATCATGAATTAACCGTCGGATATAGTACAAGCGGACACCTGATCTTTTCTTTAGCTCTCCTAACCTGTCCTTCAGAGGGCCTTGTACCCTCTGACTACCTTGGACAGCTGGGTAAGATTACTCGGATCCGAAAATCTTGTCTAGTCGGCTGTTTGAACTGGTCGGACGAACACGTGTCAGTCGGTGATGGGTCGGCGAGTTTCACTTAACGAGTCATGACGGGAACGACTGAGCGTGGATTTTGATCGTATTTCAGAAAATGATGATTGCCAGCCACCCCCCCCCTCCACAAGAGTCGACCACTGTTCAAATGATATATTCTGGATACGTCCTTATCTGACGTGCTTTGAGTAAACTCCTGAAGTGTGTGTCACATGAACTGACAAGATCCAATCAATGTTTATGGGGCTAAAATTCCAACATTACTGATGAAAACACAGAGAGGTAAGATGGAAAAATATCCAATGCTGGTACTGTTCTCCGTTCTCAGCTCAAGGGGCGTTCTTTGGAATAAGTAAGCTCAATCCTGTTCTCAAGGATAGTAGTACGTCCGCATAAGATCTTTTGTTACATTTCTGGGAATAAGAACGTACTGGAAGTAGAATGAGGAATCCCATACTGGAAAAATGCGACGGCTGGCATCCCATCTACACAGTATATATGATTAAAACATCACTAATATTTCCTAATCCCGTTGGTATCTTTCCAGTTGCATATGAGCTTGGCCGAATCCACACGCATGACGCTGTCGAGTAATGAAAAAAACGTTCCAAGTCGTTTTAGGGCCATGTCCTATTCCGATCAAGGGGAAACTGTGGGGTACATAGCGATGTGCTAGTTGAATGGACTGCCCAATTTCTGTCTGAGAATTCAGGAGTATACCACTAAAACGGCAGCTGTTGCTCTACGTTTCTGAATCAGTATCGTGACCTCAGTCAGAGCGGACACACCTCTGATGCTTCTATGGGTCGTTGAATACTGAGAATATTCATGGAGTACCTGTTTGATTGGCATACTGAACATCAACAGCGGAGTCTCCGGCACTGGAGCAGTCCATGAAAACCAGAATACTAAGCACAACACTGAGTTTTCGGTTGCAAAACCTTCGTACGGTTTCCTTGTTCCAACTATCAACATACTTCCAAAAGCGTCCATCACTGAAACCTTTCACGAAATATCAGCTAACAGATCACCCATTCCTGGCATACGCTAACATCTTTCCTGGAGTTTATCAACTGCGATGCAAACATCAAGAGCATATATGACAAATATTGGAAAATAGTGTTTTCCTGAATCCCTTTAAAGTGTCTGTTGCATTTGGGAAAGCCAACAGAAGCAAAATGCAACACCAAAACTTCGTAAGCATGCTCCCTCCCTACAACATGACCCACAATATCTTCTCCAAATATAAACCGCTCCAAGATTGTACATTAGAGCTGAATCTACAAAAAGAACGGTCTTATGTTCAGTTTACTACTAAGGATACTAACACTTATCAGTTGGGCGAAAACCATCTGCTAGATGGATTTCTTCAAGCCGAGCAAACTCCCCGTGTAACGATGGATACTACTGATGGAACATGGAAGTAGTCTATGGCTAGTAGCCGAGCTCCGCACGGCATCTGTTGGAATGTGAAATTTCTTGTGGCAACTGCCGAACCGCTGTACAGTGTTCGCTTACTATTTTGTAGTTTTCATATCCAGGAAAGTTCAAGAGAACGCGTGAGGACGTTCAGTTTTTAAAGACTATATGCATATGAGATGTTTACTTTCCTGTCTAATGACTTGTAATTGCTTAGTTCGTGTTTAATAAATGTCCTCCCAGCGACAGCCTTTCCTCGTTTCATGTAGTGCAGTGACGAGGATGCGGACGAGGATCCTGCGGACACAACTTTCCAGAGATATGGGCCTTCCTGTAGGATTTCGAGGATGTTGCGGAGGTGGTTGGACCGACCGAGGTAAGTTGTCAGCGCAGAAGACCATCCGCAGAGGCCGGGCGAAGGAGGCCGTGGGTGCGGCCATAGGGGCCATCGGAAGATGGCCGCGAAGGAAGCTGTTTCAGCGGAGTTCGACAGAGCGGCCGTCCGCCAGGAGGCTATGAAGCGGCTCAAAACGGCCAGGATGATACCCAACGGTATTCCTCGCCACTCTGCAGTAGTTGTCGGATCGCCGCTTGCCCGAATTGGACGGAGTGTTGCTGTCTGACCAGTTGGTCGTAGGTGTGCAGCCGGCGCTTGGTGCCCAGTTGCGGTTGGTGGGAGCAACTGGCCAGTTGAATGTGGAGGATCTGGTGCGTCTGACAGGTGAAATGACCGAAGGGCCACTGGCCACGTTGCAGTCACAGAAGAGGGATGACTCAACAGTGGACAAACTGCAGACTAACGTGGACCAACTGACTGAACAGCTTGCAACCATCAAGAAGAAATCTTGCAGTCACGGTTGAACGAGCCGATGCTACAAGTGTGGCATGCCTGGCCACTAGAAGAATCAATGTCGTCGTAACCTACCACTTGTAAGCAGCAAAACTTTAAATTACTCCTCTCTTCCCGAGTGGGTTTCCATTAGTGCGGTGACACAGGCTACGGTACAGGCCGTTATCGAGATAGACGGGAAGAGGAGGCTGTGCCAAGTTGAACAGGGGTATCATTGAGACGGAGAGGGAACGAAGCTGAATGCAAGTCGTGCGCTCCAGCCATGAGAGCAGAGAGCGGGTACCGATTGAAAATTGACGGATTGTCAAGCACTCAATGCGCCTAGGCGACAAGTCCGTACAGCACGCCTTCCTGATCAGCCCAGATATAAAGCAGACAATATTGGGAGCAGATTTTCTCAAGGGCGCAGATTCCGTGGTTGACCTAAAGCAGGGAAAACTGGTGGCAAGGTATGGCGCAGTCAAGCTTGAAGGTTACCAAACGCTGCCTTGAGCGACCTACATGTCCGAAAGCTTTCATCTTGTAACGTGCTGTCAGTACAGTCCCTGGTCGAGGAATATTCCAAACTGTTCACGGGCGAACAAGATCCTTTTGGCTTCTGCTCGGGATTGAACACGAAATTCTTCTCTCGTCAGAATGCTATCGACCTTACGGCCTCCGTCCGCTGCCATTCTATCTACGGGAGGAGGTCCATAAACAAGTTCAAGAGATGTTAAAAAAATGGCATCATTGAGGGAGCCAACAGTGCGTACAATTCCTCGGTTATGCTTCTAAGGAAGGTAAACGTAAAATACCAGTTTTGCGTGGATTCCCGGCATTTGAATGAACTGACCGTAAACTGGTTTGTAGCTGTCCCTCCGAGTGCGGAAATTTTCGATTCCCTCCAGCACTCCCGATATTTCAAGGTGTTAGACTTGCGTTCCGGATACTAGCAACTATCTATCAAGGTGGAAGACCGGGAAGAAACGTCGTTCGCGGTTGGGGACACCCAATATCAGTTTGAAAGGATGCCGTTTGGTTTGTCTGGGGCAGCATTCGATTCCGGCGCTTGATGCTTCGTTTAGCGAAGGGATTACAGAATGTTGTCGCATACGGAGACGATATCGCTGTGTACAACAATTCGGAACCAGAGCACGCAGTTCACTAAAAGGCCGTATTAAAGCGTATCCGGGAGGCTAGTCTGCGGATAAATGAAGTCGAGACAACTCGCTCGGAGTTCGGTGACACTATTCGGGCATAAAGTGGGTCACGGAAAGGTTAACCCACTGCCATAAAAACTGGCAAAGATCGAGGATTGTGCTGTTTCCAACTCAAAGCGGTTCCTATGGCAATTGCTTGGACGAGCAGCATACTACAGCCGGTTTGTTAAGGATTTCAATACGATTGCTGCTCCGCTTTACCACTTGCTCGGGCAAAATCGGAAATTCGAATGGACCAGGCAAGCACATGAGGCTTTCGAACGTGTCAAAGCGCGGATGCTGAATCAGCAACTGACCCTCAAACTACCCAGGTTCAAAGAGATGTTCACTTTTGCAGCGGACGCTAGTGACCGCGGTTCGGTGCAATCTTAAAGCAGAGGAATGGAGTCATCGAATATGCCAGTCCTGTCTTGACTAATGCTGAACAGAAGTACTCAATCATACACACAGGGAGCACCAATACGTACGAATTACTTCGACAGAGGGCCTACTGGCTAGGGATGAGAAGTGAGGTAATGGATTATGTGATGTCTTGTAAGTGATGTCAGTTGATGAAAAGGGATATGACAGGAGCAACTCGCCCCATGGAACCTATCCCTGTATCAGGAATCGGCGAGTGAGGGTCTGTTGACGTCAGCCGGTGACAGACAACGGAAATCAATCTATCGTAGTGATGCGGTGGGTCGAGGCAGCAGGCGTAACGGCAAGCGGCGATGACGATCAGCGGAGTCTTGCTTTGACAGCGAAGAATTTAGGAGTTGCTTGCAGCAGCTGGGCATCAAGCGGCTAAGGCACCCTACCACCCGCAAACAAACGGCACATCGTGTGTCGATCCAGTCAATTACAGTTAGCTATAGCTAAAAAACGTCCTTAATTTTGTCAGTCGAATCTCCTTGCCTTGTCTGTCCACTGTTGCTCTCCCTTTCTCCAGATATTTCCGCCTTATTTGTATTCAGCTGAACTCCATGAGGGGGATTGCAAACTGAGATAAGTCCACATGTCGAGGAAGTAATCTACTCCGAAGTTTGGTGGGAATTTCCCATAAGTCTGTTTTTCTTGTTTGTCGTGCTTCGTTTATCCGAAGCATAGTTTCTAGCTGTGGGAGCGGAACCAGGTGCTCGATGGATAGACGTAACAAAGACCTCACGCACTGTTGCACGCGCATGCAGCAGGACAAAAGTCAACTGCATCTGGCGGGTTTGTTTGTCCCAGTGAGCATAACGCGACCCCTTGGACCGGTCAAAACACAAAAACTTCTGGACTGTGACCGAGTCATTTCTGTTGAGTGTTACCAAACGAATTTTAGATTAATCAACTAATGCTATATGTGTCGACGCCGCTGAAGTTCAGTAGGGGGGGCTGCACTGTTGATGTCTTGTCCATGTTTAAAATTCGCGTACGCACGAATCGGACCTAAACAATGGCCAAAGTAGAAATTAGAAAATCAGTCCGGAGATCATCAAACCTAGCGCTGTTATGGTGGGAGGCGTCAATGTCCACTAAACCTACTGGGTTTGGGACCAAATGATCAAAACTTGCAACCACTCATACGTCTTTCAAACAGTTTTAAGACGGGTTTTTGGTTGAAATTGCAGTTCTTGAAATGGTGGACAATGGTTGTTGGTCCGCTTTACGACCTGGTTCTTGTGAATGAAGATATCAGGCTGATAGGAGAACATCACCAGAATATCATCGTGTATTAGATCTTTTTGGACGTCATATTGTCCTGGCTGATGGACAGTGTCTCGAATAAGAAGTATCGTCGAATAACAGATGTCCGTCCATCAGTGTGTCAGGATGTTATTAAATCGGAAAAAAGGATGACTAATAGTCTTGCATGTTTTTTCCTCATTGCCAACCGGACGAAACAAAGAAAATCAGACTTGGCGAAATGCAGCCATTTGCAAGCAAATTTGGTTTTCCGAGACTCGCCTGGGACCCAGGGACACACATCAAATGATCAGAAACGAGAATAAATCTCACGGGCGTACTAACGCACCATTAACTGTAGAAAGATTTAATTTTCCTGCAGATCGCTCCATCCGAAGGGGGTACACAACTACTGAGTTTTTGAGGAATCTCGCCTGCAACCGTTTTCGAAAAGTTCGCACTGTGACAAACGGATTCTAAACACAAGACGGAATTTGATTCATGGATCTTTGACGTTGTTTGTGGCTAACTTTAGGTCGAGGATTGTCTGGTGACAGCTTCTGGCCTGGCCGTCGTGAAGACTTATGTCACTTGGTGATTCTCGTCTGCAAAAGTAGATCAGTACCACCAACGACATGTTACACAGGAATTTCCGTGATACCATCCCGCAGACCATTAAGAGAGGCTTGCTCTGCATTACCTTACTATGTGCCCTTGGATTTGTTTTTCAAATTTGTCTAAGCAGAACAATGAGTGTAGAAAACGCTAAGGATCGGACGAACCTGTCTTTCGGGCCCGAGCAAGTGTCTCAGAAACTTAGAAAGACTTTAGTTTTAGTTCAGGTGGTTCGACCTCGTTACTCTCGGTCAGATCTGCCGACTATCGTTATTCGGATTCGACTGAACCTGTTTCCGGATGCCACTGAGGCGGACTAGGCGATAGTTACCTAGCAACGGAACGGGCCGCATACTGACGACATTTATTGAACGGTTTTACTGGCATGAGTTGCAGTCACAAATAAAACTGTGTTCAGAATTCGAAGCCGACATCTTGCGAAACGGTCTGACTGTGTAGGAAATGCCAGTATGCTCTGCAATCGTTTACTTACTGTCTATGCAGCTGTCCATCATTGCGCCCCTAATGTTAGCTTTCTCTTAGTTGCAAAAAGACCAAGGTATATATATACATATATATAAGATAAGGAAAATAATCTTTCAGCTTTAACTCCCTTCAGGTGCCCAACTGCCATGCCACCAGAAGGATGCATGAGGGCTGAGATATTGCCAGGTTGCCCAAGCCTAGACTAGAGAAGTCCAGATGCAGATGTCGGGTTCGAACCACGGACCTTCCGGTCAGTAAATTCACGCTCTAACCACTTGAGCCATATATTGAAGTAATGATGCACCACACTGGAAGTTTATACCAACAGTAGGATAATTGAAATTACAATTAAATTGGATTTAGTTTCCAGGCCCAAAATTCTTACTCTGTAACGAGGAGATTGGATCACAGATTTAGAATGACATCCCTCCTTACAGTGACAGAAATCTTGCAAGTAACAATTAAATTTATTTGGTCAACGAAGTCAGTCGAGCTTGTCTGCTCCATTGAGGCTCGAAAACCACCATTTCGAAGCCAAAGAAATATCCCATCTGACCAAATCAGCAACTCAAGCTCTTACAAAACATCTTATGGTCTCCGAAATTTAACGATTCGACAGCTGTGTCCGGTTATCCTTGGGAGTTTTCATTGTGGATGTCACGCTGAAAAAGAGCCACGTGCCTGGGTCGGCTAAAAAACAACGATGCGGAATGATGCCTTGATATGAGGATATGTTTTTGGCTATGGCTGATTAAGCCACCTAGCTGTTTGGGTTTCGTATTAGTGGTCAGTGAGGCCTTTCTGGCTCTAATATAGCTGTAGTAATTTTACCAGACTTCTTTTCAAACTCCTTCACCGAAAAGACTCCATTCCACTTCTAGTAAGGTGTGATCTATAGCAGTTTGCTCACCTCGGTTGGGAAATCACCAGCCTGAACGTCCTAGTACTGAAGTTTTTGCCACATAGGACCAATTCAACATACTATGGAATCTCCTTCCAGGAAGTTTTCAGCGATGTTTTACCCATATTCCATTTTAACGATCTGTCCAAGTTTCTGCAGAATTACTAAAGGAAGCAGTTCGAATTTCTCTTCGGGTATGCACAATCACTTTTCATACGTCTATCATCACCTTTGTACCATGATGCAGGGATTTCCATCACTCGAAATTCTGCGCATCTTTATATCTCTGGACTTCCATAAATACCGATAGCATTCGAAGAAAAACAGCTACCTAAAATAGTTTCTTCCCTGACGTCCAAATCTTACCGGCAGCGAAAAAGATGACAAGATTGTCAAATTCAGTGTGCCTTATGAATTGAAATAGGACGCAGGATGAAGCAAGGATTCATAGCAAAATGCAAGAGCGAATTAACCGGAAATATTTTGAACTCCATGTCACAGCATTAAGAAAACAAATGGTAGAAGTTATATACGTAATGCACTACTCATAAGGTTGCTGAAAATTCTTCGACAGCCCACAACCGGTTTCGTCCTTCCACTTCGGGCTCATCAGGTAGGCGCAGTCCCCGAGTTTCCGTCAACCTTATGTTCTACTTGAACCCAAATTAGACTGATTTCGAGGAATACACTCATTTGCATATCAATTTGGTTTTGCGAGAGACTCACCTAGAACCCAGCTGAATCTCCCGTTTGCGATGTTTTCAGGCAACTGAATGTGCTGCACCAGGCCGCCTCATGTTCCAGTTGCTACGATATGCACGATACATGTATATTCGTAATGGACTACTCATAAGGTTGCTGAAAACTCTTCGACAGCCCACGACCGGTTTCGCCCTTCTTGGGGCTCATCAGGTAGGCGCAGTCCCCGAGTTTCCGTCAACCTTATGTTCTACTTGAACCCAAATTGCACTGTTATCGAGAAATACACTCATTTGCATATCAATTTGGTTTTTGCGAGAGACTCACCTGGAACCCAGCTGAGTAGTGCATTACATATATACATGCATCGCGATATCTCGAATATCGTAGCAACTGGAACATGAGGCGGCCTGGTGCAGCACATTCAGTTGCCTGCAAACATCACAAATGGGAGATTCAGCTGGGTTCCAGGTAAGTCTCTCGTAAAACCAAATTGATTTGCAAATGAGTGTATTTCTCGAAATGGTAGAAGACTTATGGTGTGCATAATCGTTTGTTACGTTTCCGCCTTGAAATTTTGCACAGCTTACAGAGCGCGCACGAATGCACGCACGGTTTGTTCAACTCCAGACAAGATCAGACGTGGTTTCTAAAACGCGTCCAAATTCCACTCGACCATTTATGCACGCAAACATGAATTCGTTTTCTTTACGATGCTATCATTTTTCGGAGACCAGTTGAATAGTCACGATGAATATTTTTATGATGGCAATGTTACTAAAGGCTGTGTTGATTCTTTACAGGAACAAAAATGCTCATACGTTGGGTTAATTCAGGCTACTGCTAAGAAGTTTAATTTTCCACGGGTTTCGACGCACCATTGCCACTGCTACTCTGTTCTAACCAATATCCACTTCGATAGGCGATTTACTCAATGAAAGGTGAGCTTTCGCTGAGATGTACTAATTTGAAAGGGAAAGAGGTCTGATAAAATTGTTAATGTAACATCAGAGTAGCAGTGGTTATAATGACTACTAAAATACGACCAACATAAGCGAACGAAAAGTCAGTCGTCGCCACAAACTTCCCCTTTCATCAGTACTTCCTCATGTTCCTTCCCTCTCTAGTTGGTAAACCTTCGACCGATTTTTGATTACAACTTCTCGTAATGGCCTTTGCTCACTCACACATTTTGCCGTCGTGTCTGAGACCCTCACCAGTAACTAATTCTTGATCCCCAGATTAAAAGTACTCTCGAGCCACGTTTCGCACACATTAACCGATCTGCCACAGAGTTCCCATCAGTTCCCTGTGGCGGTCGAATGGCTAACGTGTCCGATCGTCCCAGAAAACTGGGGGGAATCGATAATAGTGCCCATTTTCAAAAACGGTACACGTAGTGAATGTGGTAACCACAGAGGTGTTAGTTTGACTCCAGTTGTGACAAGGCTTCTAGCTTCACCGATTCTTCGTCGTCTTAAGGTGGCACGCGAAACCTTGACTTCTGAGAATCAAGCGGGGTTTCGACCGGATAGAGGCTGCATTGACCATATCTTCACACTCCGTCAGGTGTTAGAGCAACGCCACACATACAGACGATCCACAATGTTAACTAAACTTGCTCAGCCGGGTATGCCACAGAAGTTTGTGAACATAATCCGATCTCTATATTCACATGCTTCTGAGCGTGTGAGAGTATATGGTGAACTCTTCAAAAGCTTCCAAATGGGCGACAAGGATGTCCACACTCCCCATTGTTGCCCAACTTCGTCGTTGATGAAATGATGAGGCGAACACTGGAAGGTATTCAAAACCCCGGTGTTCAAATTGTTGCTGGTGAGAAACTTTTCTATCTGGAATGCGCAGATGACATCGCCCTAATCTTTGAAGACGAAGGCGAAGCACAAGCCATGTTGAATAGACTGACCACCATCAGAACATTTTTTGGCATTCGCCTTGTGCCTTCAAAGTGTAAAGTCATGCTTCTGAAGGCACAGTCTCCAAACGTACCCCATACATTTTAAGGAGAATCACTGGAGGTTATGGAGTATTTTACATTCGTCGGTAGTTGTATTATCTCTGACGGAAATGTTTGATGTGTGCAAGAATCTCAAAGGCCAGAATTACGTTTGATAATTTGCGTCACTTGTGGCGTCAAAAAAGCGTATCAGTGTGTTTCAAGGGTCGTGTGTACCAGGCTACAGTAAGGGCTGTGTTGTTATTTGGGTGCAGGACATGGCCTCTGCAGACCGATGATGTTTTCAGGTCTTTGACCACCGATGCCTCAGAGACGTTACTGGTTTTGGATGGCGTCAAAGGATTCGTAACGAGGTGACCAAATATAACGAGACCAAATGTAAGGATGAAAGCCCTTCACCGCAAAGTCGTATAGGATGCGACCTTCGCGTTTCAAGGCGTACACAACGTCGGTCTTTCGCTTGGCGTGCTCGGTATAGATGACGGCGTCACGGATGACGTTCTCAAGAAACACTTTCAGGACACCGCGGGTTTCCTCGTAGATCAGACCAGAGTTGCGCTTCACACCACCTCGGCGAGCGAGACGGTGGTAGCCGGCTTCGAGATCCCCTGCATGTTTTCCCGGAGAATCTTGCGATGGCTTTTCGCTCCCCGCTTCCCGAGTCCTTTACCACCCTTACCACGTCCAGACATGAAGATGGGTTGTTACCGCAACGAGATTAGAAAACGGGTATTTGGCTGTGTAGCAGGTACATCAATCGAGGAAAACGTCAAGCACCATCGAGTACGCTGACTCGGCCATGCTCTACACATACAGGGACACCATCCGCCGAGATGAATGTTGTTCTCCGTGCTTCCTTCAGAAGGACAGAATCCGCGAGGTGGACAATGTATGACTTGACAGAAGGATGCGAAAAGATTACGAAAAATTCTGGTGTTGTTTTTGTACGCCTTCCAAGGTGGGGTCCCCACCTGCGCTTCGTTGGATACACCGCAAGAAATGGCGGCCGACCGATGCCAGTGGCGTTAGTGCTGTCACTTTCTTTCCAGGTTGTTTTATTGAACGCTTGAAAATGTAGGTACCTCAGAATGCTTGACAGACCAGCACTAGGTCCTCTCCCTCACGCAATATTTTTCTCTCCCTTCCACTCTAAAGCTTTAAATATAAATGGTTGTACAGCAGTGAAGCATCAACACTGATGTTGCTGTCTCTGACGATGATGTGTCCGATTGTGCTCTTATATGAGGAGTTGATTTCCCCAACATTCTTATCTGTTTTACACAGTCAAATGCTACACCGATAAGCAAAAGTCATTCATGTGCCCTAGAATGCGGTCCGTCAGGTTGCATTTCACCATGACTTGATAGGTGGAAACTGGTTTCCCCGTTAGCATGTTTACTTTCGGACGACACTGCCTGCGACTTCTGCATGTGGCAGTGATACAAGTTCTAAGGAGTGCCTACAGTGTTGGAATACATGAGTGAAACAAATGAACCTGTCACAAATATCGAAAGTCTTGTAACCCCGGAAAGCACTGCTCACGCTCGAGCCTCCCACTACTGTTTTACATACAGGGAAATATCATCCATTTGCTTGGTGTCAATTTAAACCAGCATCCAGATCATCCGATTCTTTTTCTGATTTTTATGAAATATGTTGTTCGTATTAATTTGAAACGAGATGATTGATGTTGAAAGAGCATTATTCATAAGTCTGCTGAAAACTGTCCGACAACCCTTCGCCCTTCTTCGGACTCATCAGCTAGACGATATTCCCGAATTTCCATCAACCTTGTGTTCTACTTGGACCCAAATAGTACGGAATTCGTGAACTATACTCACCAGCACACCAGTCTTGTTTTGAAGGAAAACTGAGATGCATCCACGCTGAATCTTCCGTTTACGATATTCTTCAGCTGAATGTGCTGTTCAAAATCCGCCTCATGTTTCGGCAGCATGAAGGAGGGACTCTGCTTCAGTTTTATTTCGGTTTACTGATGACAAACTCGACCACTCAATCGTCCCGCTTCTGCTTCCTCCAGTTGTCCGTTAGTAAATCTGTTTGTTATCGACGATTCTATTGACCTTTCGGATGTTTAGCAGCGTCCAATCTACAGGTCAGGTAGCTACTGCTTCAACCGATACGGAATCGGGATGTATTGCCTAATATCGTTAAGCCGCATGTGTAACGCCTACCACGTGCGAACCTCAGTAATATGGAGATACTGACTACAATCTGATGTCTGCTGAGGACGGCCTTACTCAGTAAAACTCATTGCCAGACTTCAAACTCTCAGCTACCGTGTTCACCTTCGCAAACCAACCTAGTGAGTTCGACCTAGTCTGACGTGACATCTCGATACTTCCAGACATCAAAACGAAGTTTGGCAAACAAGTTAAAGATGTCGTTTTTTGGGGGACAATGAGCTGGTTGTACCGATCACGATTGAGATTCAAAGTCGCGGAAGACACTTCACTTTTTCAGCCAGGGGACATATTGATCACATTCAATCATGCATACCGCATCATCATCATCGACAGCATGACATCAGTGTTGAACACCGATGCTTCGCTGCCGTACAACGATGATTTATTTGAAAGCCCTATTGTGAAGAAAAAGAATAAAGATGGACGGGGAGGGGACTTATTGCTGTCTTACTACAATCATTCCGAGGTGCCTACACCTCCAAACACTCATTCAGGCAATCTGGATAGAAACTGACAACAAGATCGCCACTGACATCGGTTGGCAGCCATATCTTGCAGCGTCTCCAACCAGGCGCAGTGGGGATCACGCGGTCCCCATCCTGGAAGGCGAGTAGCACCGACAGCACCCAAGCGTTTCGTGATTTCTTTCATACTCTTCTGCCAGGTCAAGGGTTGGCCACCTCTCTGCTTACGCCACTCTGAATTGGGCATGGAAAACAGCACTCTCTTCGGCAAACGATGATTAGGCATGCGCAACACATGTCCCAACCAACGTAGCTTCTGGTGCTGGACACATTCTTCAATGGAAGTACCCGTTGCACAACCCAAAACTCGCTTTCTAACTGCCTCGTTACGGATTCGCCGACACCATCCCACACGAGCTATGGTTCTGAGACAACGATTGTCGAACACCTGAAGACGTCTCAGTTCCGCTGCTCGAACAGGCCAAGTCTCACAGCCATACAACAAAACAGCCCGCACTGTAGCTTGATACACACGTCCCTTGAGATTCAGGGACACACCACTTTGACGCCATAGGTGTCTCAAATTAGCAAACGCGACCCGAGCCTTGCATATTCGCGCATTTACCTTATCTGTCACACTACAATCAGAACTAATACAACTTCCAAGATATGTAAAACGCTCCACAACTTCCAGTGCCTCTCCCTGGATTGTAAGTGGCGTGTTCAGTGACTGCATGTCCAGGAGCATGACCTTACACTTTTTGGGTGCAAAGTGCATACCAAAGGACGGGATGACTTTGGTCAGTTCATCTAAAAACACCTGCGCCTTCTCCTCCTCTTCAAAGATAAGAACGATGTCATCCGCATATTCCAGATCGAAAAGGTTTTAGTCAGAGGCTATTTGAACACCGGGGTTTTGGGGACTTTCCAGCGTTCGTCTCATTATTTCATTTGCATACCGCGGCGTAAAATATTCCGGGTCGTGAGTGCAACTTACCCATGCTCCTGGAGGAAACACGGGAACCATATCAAATTCGGTAAAACGATATGAAAAATTAGCAAAACTGCCGCACCACAAGCAAGTTCACTGTAATTTTCGTCAGGTCGAACGACGGTCACATTCGTATGACGATGTCTGCCATAATGGGTTGCACGAAGTACACACTACTCCAATCAAACCAGTAGAACAGAGCCAATCAGCAACATGATAGATGGACTGCACGTCAACTTTAGACCGGGGGACGCAATGTGGGTCGGAACTCCTCACTTGCTTACAAGCAAGTTTTTCGAATTTCCTAATTTAAACGTTGAAAAATTTAGTCAAATCGCAACTCACTCATCTACAGCCTCAGAAAACATGGTAATTCCCAAAACAACCTCTCGTTCCCACTTGCAATTCGGCCCATGAATAATCCAGGCTGTTCTCAACTCATTTATGCTTGTGGCTATTTCACTGACATAATCTTGTTCCGAAAACGTAGATATTCGTAAACTTCGATATCAGTCTCAAAATTATGATCATCTGAAGGGATAATTCGGAGCCACAATAAACCGTTTCATCCCCGAGTGTCCCTAGCTACCCCAAACGGTATCATGGATTCCCCGCAACATCACAAACGGGAGATTCAGCTGGGTTCCAGGTGAGTCTCTCGCAAAAACCAAATTGATATGCAAATGAGTGTATTTCTCGAAAAAGAAATTAATTTCCATTTAGAAATCCTCATACAAGAACGACCTCCCATTCAACTTTTCACCGGCCAGTCCATTTTAAAAAGGATACCCATGAGAGAATCCTCGATCA
Source organism: Clonorchis sinensis (assembly GCA_003604175.2). Taxonomy (NCBI): domain Eukaryota; kingdom Metazoa; phylum Platyhelminthes; class Trematoda; order Opisthorchiida; family Opisthorchiidae; genus Clonorchis; species Clonorchis sinensis. Next base: position 8,045,632 of record CM030373.1, read on the forward strand.
GAAACCAACCTAGGCAAAATATGATATGGATTCCTCCGGTAAATAAACTCTTCCACAAATAAGCAACTTCGTACGACCGGACACCAACATTACCGTTTCAAGTGACCAGATATGCATTACAGCGAAGCAATCATCAACAAACACATTGAAATTGACACCACCAAAATGTGGACTATCAAAGTAACATATGCACAAGGTCAAGAAATCTCGGAAGCGTCGGTTATCGCGAAAATTCGGTCGATTGGTTAACGGATGACAGTTACGTGCCTGAAGGATTGCACGGAATTGCAGTCATGTGAGCTCAGTCAAAGTGATCCGATACGCGCGAATGGTGACACTCATTTTGTGTGTGAATAAAATCTTGACGAATCGAATAAAGCGAAATCGGTAGTCTGGAAAATGGTCAGACAGTCGTGCAGACAACTCTAGGAGCAGTACTGCAACTTATACGTAGGCAACAGGGGATTGCGCCTACCTGGTGAGCCCCAAGAAGAGCGAAACCGGTCATGGGCTGTGGAAGAGTTTTCAGCAACCTTGTGAGAATCGAAATAATGTGAAAATCCAAAATGTACACCTATCCTGTAACCGTAATAAAGCAGTCATGAATTTTGATTTAGATCCTCGGAAATGAAATCATCGCAATGCCAGAAGCATGAACCAACTGAATGGGGGAAATGATGCACCTGAACGCATCTGACTTTGTATGCTCACGACTTTTGGAGCCCACTAAAAACTCGACTGATGTTAGTGTTCAGTCGTCTGGAAACCGTTCTGTTCGAGTCCAAATTACCAAACCTCTTATACGGTTTGCCTGGTCCGCAGCAACAAACGATTGTCATACCTTTAGGGTCTGAACTTGGTCAACTTCCGATAAATATCAAAGCTGATCCAGCTTTATCTGTCTCGGTGGTCTAGCCAAAGACGATATTTCCATCCGGACCGGGAAGGCCAGATCAGCTTTTGTTAACCTGCCTCACCTGTGACACAGACGTGACATCCGTGAGTGGATGGTTTTACAATGCTTGCTAATGACTATCTCTAAAATAAACTATACTACTTTCGGTTGAAAAAAGGGGTGGTTTTTGGCCGGTTCCTCCACATGACCAGAGGTAACACAGATTAAAACGTATCGACAGTTTAATTACTGAACAGCAGTACAGTAGCCAAATTTATGAGGAAAGCAAAAGGCGATTCCACGTACCGAAACGCTATGACTTCGCGCCTACTAAGGAAGGCCTTTCTTATACACTCAATAGTCAGGCACAACGTCTTGACAAAAACTGTACACTGTTTAGTGCTGGAACATCAAGAGGCAAGAGACGAAATGTGGAGGACAGATTCTGACCGTAAAAATAAGGGCGATAGGAATAAAAAGTAATCTGAAATGGGATGAATCTGGGGCGTTTGTTCGGCTCAATATTTCCTCCGTGTCTTCCCTCGCGCAGGCAGAGTGGCAGATGGTCGCTTGGTGGATGGTCCGCGTGTACGCTTCTGCTGCACATCCCCCGGATCATTGCTCTCCACCAAGATGTGGCCAAGTCCAGCCTGCTCCATGTTTGCAATCAGTCTCGCTCGGGCTTCCCGTAGTTCATCTGAGAGTTTATCGATTTCAGGAGCGTGCAGTAAGGCAGGGATCAGGGTGGCGCGCAGTTGACGTGGTCTGTCAGAAAATACAAGGTACAGCGGATGAATTTAAGGCTTAAAAAGAAAGTTTTCATAGACCACAGTATCGTAGTGGTGTGTGACGTATCAAGGAAGCTTATAAAATTATTTTATCATTTGCTTTTCTACAGTCGCTGGTAGCGAAGTGGGAGTGAAAACATTTGTATAAAAGAAAGCTGTACGAATCAAGTGATGTCTTGTTAACTCCCTGCACAGGTAGTGAGATAGGGTCAGTCGAATTTCCGTGATTGAGGGCTGAGTGATGCTATATCCTGCCAAAGTGTAAGTTAATTACATTGCTGACCATCCGCTCATGACCGAACGGTGAAGTACTCAAACTACTAGCCGGGAGGTCACGGGTTCGAAACTCCCCACTGGAGTTTTGTGGGGTTCGCACTGTTGATGATTACCAATAGGGATGAAACAGTGCTTTTCAGCATGGATTAGTGTTGTATCTAACTGCTGTCCATTCTCCAGTGCTTTAGTGTCGAAAAAGGACTCGCCAACAAGGAAAACAATAGCTTTATTGCGAACAAGCGAGTGCGAAAGTTACAAGGGTGCTCACGGTATTTAAAGCGTACTGTTGACATTGACCCAGGCTGTTTGATCGGTATCTGGTGGACAGCCATCATCGTCAGCCGTGGTTATGTGGCATGCCTGAACACTCTTCGGTCGTTGATGAATTGGTCGACTGCTTGAGCGTTCGATTGGAAACTGGGGTTCCTGGTCTAGATGCTTGACAGCTTCCCTACGGAGGCCCGAGAAGCTCAAATAGAATCAGTAATTAAAAAGAGTGCGTATGTCCCATAAGCAGAGGTAATCAGTGAATGACTCACCACCCCACTCGTGTAACCTTCACCCCTCCACACGCTATTAACTTACGGTGTAGTAAGTATGCACTGTAATTACCTGACAATTGAATCCGCGTGTCTCCCTTGAAAACACAGCTGGATGGAGGGCACGAATCCTTGAAAAAGGTTGCCCACGGCAACCAACATCTTATTCCACTAGGTTGAGCTCGAGATAGCTCAGTGGTTGCGGACCGGAAGGTCTGTGGTTCGGAACCCAAACTCAGCATCTCGACTGCTCCTGTATAAGTTTGGGCAACCTGGCAATATCCCAGCCCTCATGCCTCCTTCCGTTGACATGGCAACTAGGCAGCGAAGGGTGGTGCAGCTGAACACTTTTTTGTTAAATTTGCGCTGTGTTTCGACTTCAAAAATTTCCACATTGACTCAATTCGGTTGAAAATCACTAAAGTGTGGGCTATAAGATGAAACATCTAACGGGAGCCTAGGCTAACGGTAGCAAAATGGCTGACGGATACTGACGACATTACAGGTGATATGTTGTTCTTCACCTTTCCGATCCATCTTTTGGGATAAGCTGAAATGTGAGGGTTCGCAGTATTTGTCTTCGCTGATGGCAGTGCCGAAGAGAGAAGTGAGGTGTTTCGGAACAGGCCCTCTCAAAAAGTGCTATTTATAGAAGCAGTAATTAGAAATACAGGCGAAATTGGTGGACAAAAGGGTATTTATTTATTTATGGCTGTTTAAGTGGATAAGACATGAATACAAAAGCACAAAGAAACGAAGACGAATGTTCAGTTTGTGAGGAAAGTTGTTCCACCTTCCTCATAGGCACCCCAAAGAGGGTCCTTAGAGGTGCTAAATGAACTTCGTTTCCAGTTTCTGAGTGAAACAACCGGTGTTATGTGCCAATCCTGGCTACCATATGAAATTGCAACCGACTCGACAACCAACCTGTTTACTTGTTGATGAATGTTCGGTTGGAATCGCCTTACCGTGGGAAACTACGCGAACAACCAACAGGACACCCCTTTCTAGCAAAAACAAATTCGCCCATCGTATTTGTGTACAGTATCGGGAATTCAGGAAGCAACAAGTTGAGCATACGGTCTTTTGGGTCACTTAATGGACCTATCGCTTTGCTGGTTGTCCACACCACAGACAGGAAGCAATGGACTCGAATTTCGATTTTATTAGAGCTGATAAGTCGTATATATCTTTAATCGCGCCGGGAGTTGAACCATGTACACCTAGTGTTCGGCGAGCGTGTTATCCCAAGCGAGTCCGATGTTAGGAATTCGACACTCGGCAAGGCCATGGATATGCACTACCGATAAACTCTAATAAAAGCGAAGCTCCATTCCAGAGCTACCCCCCTTTGGTGTGGACTCACCAAAGTAATTACGCTAGGACAGGAGGAGGACCGTTCAAACGAGTGGTGTGAATGTAAATTTCTACAAATCACGCAAGTACCCGGAGCATAGCGGAGTTATAATTGAACACCAAAAACACGTACATAAAATGAAGTGCGTGACTGTCTTCAACTATCAACAAACTTGTTTTGTTGAGAACTTGCTTATCCGATCTCACCAAGACACCTCCGAAAGTGACTGCAACCCGCAAAATTGTTCCGCGGTATTCGAAAAGTGGAGCTGGTTCGGGTTACTGCACGCTACTGGTCATATACGTTTATCCAACCTATAAAGCAGATAGGGTTAATGTCGGAGGAGGGCCGGATATCTGATTCTCAGTGGGTCATGGCAATTCCTCAAGCACTGGGCGGATTCGTGAACTGTTTGATAAGTTTGACAACTTGGTTGATCGGCTCAGCCATCCAATCTGAACAATTGACGCGCTCTTCTGTATCAACTGAGAGAAAATGGCAAGTGTTTTGGAAGGTCTCGAACCGTATATCCCAAATTGGGACTCCTCAGTGAGCGTCTTCCCACAAGGACAATAAAGCAGTCACTCCGTCAACAGCGAACCAGGACAGGTGAGAGGGTCAGCTAATCGACAACAACACACACACAGTCACAGATGATAGGTAGAACAATAGAGTGAAGGTCGCGTACCTCAGTAAGACAGTTACTATCGCCAAAGCGAATGATATTCTGTAAAACACCGTTGTGTTGTTCAGCTGGCTTACATTTGTGGCCATATATGGTTGCAGAGGAGTTCTATAGCACGCACCCCGTGGCCCCATGGTGTAGCGGTTATCACTCTGGACTCTGAATCCAGCGACCCGAGTTCGAGTCTCGGTGGGGCCTGCCTGACTTTTCGCCGTCTGCACTGAATTTCGAATTTTTCTGTTGATCTTCGATTTTAGAACGACTAACACCGACCTTTTACCAGCCTTCTGAATCGTTGCCACGATGAAAGTCAAAAGCGACGTCTCCTCTCATCTGAAAACCCAACGTCATCAACCATTTGAATATTACTGAGACCTTTAACAGGTCACCTGATGAAGTTCCGAGAGGTTATGCAAATGATGCATATTCCCATGGTTCCAAGTGTCAAAAATGGTGGACCTCGCACCCAGGTAAACGATAGCTTCTGACATGCGGATATCCCGCATCCTCCAGATATTTTTATTTATTTATACTACTATCTTCATATCAGTAGTGTGGAAACAATCGTGGAGCGACAGTATGGACTGAGCACTCGCATGGCCGCGACCACTAGCAGCAACGGACCGGAAAGAAGCTGGTCGCTGGATTGTTTTTTTTTGCGAGGAAGTGCGAATACACGTTCAAAAAGGCCTCAAAAAGTTAGGGAGGCGTAGAGATCTGGGGGAGGTGGGAATCACCTTGGTCTCACATACGCCCTATCAAGATTCCACCATACTCACTCCGTTGTTCCTACTGATGCTGCACCGTGACAAAACCAAATCTGTGACACGGGGTTGATACTTACTGAAACAATGCTGCCTCTGTCAGTCCATGAGGCAGACGTTGAGCCCGTCCATCTGTAGACTGCTTGGTCATTTCCGTCAGCCATCCACATACCTCATCCCAACCAGGTGTGGAGTGGAACAGATCAGTTGTCATGGGATCCTGTTCTTGTTGTTGTTGTAGCTCCTAAAGGGCATCAAATGGGAGTGTCACTGAGTAAAATGTCTCTGCTTCGGAGAACCTCCATTCAGTTTTTACAAATCAATGGCTTATGGGCTTAAAAGTTACCACCCACTCCCCGGGGTGTCGTTCAACTTTCAAGATTCACAAGCTCTACACCACAGCTATTTGAACTTCAATCTTCCACCATCCTCTTTTTCAAAATAGGAATCCTAGCGTCCTTCCCAACACAGTAGGTTTACTTCACATTTAGAATTCTAAACGACAGATGGAATCTTCAGCGCTCACGCCAACAAGGAAAGAATTGCAACGGACATCATCATCACCATCGGCAGCGCAACAGCACTGTCCGACACTGATTCTTAACTGCCATACAATGATAATTCATTTAAAAGCCTTATTTTGAGGAGAAAAACAAAAGCGGATGGGGAAGCGACTTATTGCCGAGCTCTTAGAGTAGGTGGACTACTGACAGGATGTGAAGGTTCGTTTATTCCATGCTCCAGGCCTGACTGAAGTCAACCAGAAGGACATTCCCGTTTTGTTTCTCTGGCTCACGACAGTTTTACCAGACTGTTCTACGTGAAACTAGATAGCTCCCACTTAAATGATAATACTTATTATCGTTCAGCTGGAACACCCTTTCGGTGCCTAACAGCCATGCCACTCGGGGGCCCAAGCCTAGACAGGGGAAGTTGAGATACCAGGGTTGGGTTCGAGCTATCTCAAGCTTAATCTCACTTAATTTCGACGGAAACTTGTATACTGATCATAAGACGTTTCATATTGGGAGTTAATGCTTCTCATAGGGGGTTTTTCGTTCCTCTCTGAAAATTTTGCTTAATGGAGGATAACTATAGTGGAAATAACTGGGAGCCCCATGGGAAATTGTATATAGAAGACGTTACTAAGTTGCCATCTGCTCAGGACCCATCACTTCTAATTTGTAGCCGACATCTCCACTTTTAGGAAGGCTGAGAATTGGGACATGCAGTAACTAAATGATAGAAGGGATCACATAAAGCTAATATGTGGTTATTCAAAGCACACGGGAAGCCGCGGATACAAAGTTGAGCACAGAAACTTGAAATTCTGAAGAAAGTTGAGGTTAGTGAAAGAGAAATGTGAAAGGCTGTTTTCAGTTGCTAAACTTCAAGTAGGTTGAACTGCCGCAATCTAGATTACTATGCGGTAGCGCGTAGCAGAAAGGTTTGTTAAACAGAAAAAGTGTCATTCAATCACACTCAATACGAGCTCCTATTTGTAACAAGACGCGTGGATTAGGTCCGCTAAGAACGAGGTTTGTGAATGCCTCCGCAAAGGCAGGACCGGCACCTTCTTATAGCAGCTTTACGGTTATATCCACCAATCGTCTGGTGACACAACGGCTTTCTTCGTGCCGCATGATGAACCACGAATCTCAACAAAAAGTGACATAAAAAGTTAACTTACACGTAATTCAGCCAACCTTCCACGCCCGACTTCCACGTAATCATTCCAACGCTGCACACAAGATTCTGCATAAGCCGAGTCCAATGAGTCCAGCTCGGACAGCGCATCGGAAACAAGTAACTCCATGTGGTTCGGTATTAACGTTGGGAAGTTTTCATCTATGTTGGTTGGCTGATTAAACTTTTGTTTGTTTACTGACTTGTTCCCCAGAGCCGAACCTGAGTGAATCGGTTTGTTGGTGATTTGAACTTGCAAGAGACGCGGATCAAACTCTAGTGGTAGAAGTTCCAGGAGCAGACTAGATAGAAAAATCACGTCAGCCCTCGAACGTAGCAGACAGTCCTGGGTTCCCAAAGCGTCCGAACCGAATGTCTCGGACCACCACTGGGAGTAAGAAAAGCCAGTGAGCCGAATATCCTCCGAAGACAGCTGTCGAGCTAATAAGAGCGCCAAGGTGAAAGCATTTAGCTCACCACCCACAGAGGTCAACCTTCTGACATCGTCATCTCGTTCCAAGTCCAAAAATTCCGTGTTCATCAATCCTGTTGCGTTGGAGCCTTCACGTTCCGGGGAAGTCTGGAACACGCGGGTCAGTAACTGGTGGATCAGACCTGGAAATAAAACACCAAAGGACATCGAAGAAGGTCTGCTAGTGCATACCAAGGAGAATAGAAGGAAATGGGAAGAAGGACAGCTCTGCCGAACAGCGCTAGCTGCAGTGAACATAGGCAAAAGATTACCGCAGACCTTCACACGTCCAGAGGAGTTGGCCAAAAATTTGTGGGGAATACCATTGCTCCAACGATCAACAGAGTCAAAGGTAGATTCCATATCAAGAAGGACTACCACTGTGATCGTCTGAAGCAACATCACTATTCCGAAATTACCTGCAGTAAATATGTAGTCGGTGCAACCTTCTCTATGACGAAAACCATAGATAAGCCTGTGTGTTCAGTCAAAGAGACCAGAGAGCACCTTTGATGCCCCAACTACCAGGCTGACAGGTGGTTTTCACACGGTGTTTGCGTACACTTTTTGAAAAACAGGGGGATTAATGGGGTGTCCCATTCTGTAGATATCTTCTCTTCATTCCATATATAGTTCTGTCAGGTTCCACACCTTCACTGAAGGAGTATCGTAGATTTATCAGACTGTTGTGTTTTTTTTGTTAGCGGGCAGTGAGTTGGATAAGGTACATTGGTCACCCAACTGACAAACAAATGATCTAGTGACATTTGTTTGGAAGGAATTGAAAACGGTCGGTAAACTAAAAACTGCGACGGTAAATGATATTTATCAGTTGCCCAGGCAGAGGAAGATTTACTTGGGTCTTTGATCCCACTTTGGATCTTTGAACCGCGCGTCTGACTTACGAAGCAGTGGGAAGAGAAGTTTTGATCAAGGACCTCGCCTCTAGTCTCTGATACAAGTATCACCCGCAAGGGTTGCTTTGCTGTTCAGGGCCAATAACTCAACAGTCTTACCTGCTTGTCCATGGGAGATCGACTCGGCCCCAGAGCGTAGCGAGTAAGGCATAGACAGTCGGCCATTTCTAGCGCATCCTTCTTCGGTGGAAAACAGCATCGTTGCTTCCATAAGCATGAACATGGTGGTCAATTGGGGGAAACACCTTATACTGTCTTAACAATCCCATAACAGACGGCTTTTCTGCCATACTGTCGCACAACACGATTATTACTAGTACGGCGTCTCGCTGCTCTTAGTCTGACAGCTTCCCTTTGGCCTACCCAAGTTCTAGTCAGTGTGGCCCGCGAGACCTTGCGGCACTCAGGCCTGACCACCACGTCAAAATGACAGCGTTTAGTTCGGGGAGCTGGAGGTAAAGGAGTAAAGGAGCTCTCTTACGGAGATATTGAAGACAAGTAAATCCTCGAATGGTGTATAAAAAGGTTCTGTGATCCCCTTTAGGATAGATCACACATGAGAGAATGGCAAATACTGTTTCCTCCTGATTGTCCCTCTTGTGTTTCTACTACAACGGTAACACCAAATGAGGAATGACCGGATGAACGATAAAAGTAGTGTTCACATGTTCAAGTGTTACCAGATTAAACCAGAAACTGCGCTTTCAGTGACGGCTCAAATATTCTCACAAGACTGATAAACAGAGTAACCGTTACGGCGATACTTAGCTAACACCTGAATGTGTTTATATCGCTTTTCATACCAAGGTGTCGATGATTTCGTCATTCTTGTCTAAATATGAGCGAAAGCCGAAATTATACTCTTACCTTTGACCACGGCAACACCACCTTTTGTTGCGACTACAAGTGTACTGACCAAAGCCAAAAAGTGTGCCCAATCAATGTCATCAAGTGATCCACATGTTTGCGGTAATGCCGCAGAAGAAATTTGATTGACTACGGTATCCAGACCCAAAAGTGCGACGATCTGAAACAAATCGCGCGAAAAAGACGTAACATACCTGAATCAGAAAGCTTTGCTGTGATGGGTCCAGACCGAGGAACGGCGTGCAACGATTCTGAAATTGGTGACAGACTATGACAATCGGAAACTGCAATGAAGCGAATGATTATTTTGACAACCTACGTGATCCCCCTGATCCATTTCTCAGGAAGCGTTCGAGCAGCTCAAGCAGCTGACGTGAGATAATCGGATACGGATCGGTTCCGCATATCAAATCATGAACAAGAAGATGAATACCCTCGTTCGAAAAAGAAATATCAGACAGCATTTGATATAGCTATGGACAGGAAAACCGCATAACTGAAATTCATAGCACAAACTGGCTTGAAAATGATAAGCCGTAAACAAAAATCGCACCCTGTCGGTGCTGCCACGTAACTCAAAGAAGGTGCGTGAGTCAAAATACGGTCAGTTTATCCAGGCCTGGGCAGTAGATATTGAAAATCCAGGGTTGGGTTCGAAGCACTGATCTCTTCCTCAGTACCCAATGTGCTTTACTGCAACAGTCTCCTGCAAAAGGGCGAGTCGTAAATTGCAGCTACTTAGGAACAAAGACCGGCGACCAAATCCATAGAGGCATCCAGTTCCAGCTCAACCGTCGAGTCCAAATGGTGACATGAAGATCAAGACATCAAACACTTAGGTTACCGTCATCCAAGATAGGGGTCTTTTGGAGCTCGCCATATAAAGAAAACAATACAATTGGACGAGGGACTTAGTGCTAGCCTACCACAATCATTCCGAGGTACCTACACCTGCAGACACTCATTCAAATAATCTGGATAGAAATTGACAACACGAACGCCATTGACACAGATTAACAGCCATACCTTGCAGCGTCTTCAACTAGGCGCAGTGGGGATTTTGCGGTCCCCATCCCGGAAAGTAAGTTGCACCGGCTGCACCCAAACGTTTCGTAATCTCCTTCCTAACCCTTTGCCAGGTCAAGGGTTGGTCACCATTTTGCTTCCGCCACTCTGAATTGGGCACGGAAAACAGCACTCTCTTCGACAAACAGTGGTTCGGTACGCGGAGTATATGAACTAACTAACACAGCTTCTGGTTCCTGACACATTCTTTGATGGAAGACCCCGATGCACAACCGAACAAACGCTTTCTAATTGTCTCGTTACGGATCCGCCGACAATAATCCACACGAGCTATGGATCTGAGACAAAGGTTGTCAAAGACCTGGAGACTTCTCAGTTCCCTTGCTCCAACAGGCCGAGTGTCACAGCCGTACAACAAAACAGCCCGCACTGCAGCCTGATACATACGTCCCTTGAGATTCGGGGATACATCACTCTAACGCCATAGGCATCTCAAAACAACCAACGCGACCCGAGCCTTGTAAATTCGTGCATTGACCTCATCTGTCACACCACAAGCGGGACTAGTTCAAGTTCCAAGACACGCAAAACGTTCGACAACTTTGAGTCTCTCTCTGGGTTGTAAGTGGCGTGTCCAGTGACTGCATATCCAGATATATCACCTTACAATTTTTGGGTGCAAAACACATGTGAAAGGACGGGATGACTTTGGTCAGTTCATCCAAAAACAACTGCAAGTTCTCCTCTTCGAAGACGGGAATGATATCATCTGCACATTCCAGATCGACAAGGTTTTCATCAGCGGATACTCGAACACCAGGGTATTGTAGACCTTCTAGCGTTAGTCTCACTATCTCGTCCACCAAGAAAGTAAGCAGAGATAGAGAGAGTGGACAGCGCTGTCAGACACCACTTTGTGTGCGAAAGCTTTTGGAGAGCTCTCCGCATACTCTCGTGCTCCAGGAAGTCTGAGAATAAAAAACTTATAATGTTCATAAATTTCCGGGACAATCATTGCTGCGCAAGCATAGTAAGGAGGACAGACAGATCAACCGAGTCGAATGTGCGTCCGAAATTAGGAAATACTAGAATTTTTGGTCATTTGTTCGCATGGCGTTGTTCTAGCGCTTGAGAAGTGTAAAGATTCGGTCAACGCAACCCCTAGAAGACCGGAATCCCACTCGCTGCAGTGTTTCATGAGCCACCATAAGAAGACGAAGCACAAGTGAACCCAACAGTCTCGTTACGAGCGGGGTCAAGCTGGGCCGTTGTGCTTCCCACACTCAGTATTAGCACTTTTTTAAAATGAGCACTATCATCGATCCCTCCCAGTTGTCTGGGACGGTCTCCTTTTCCCAAATGCAGGTAACCACATTAGACAAACGCTCACTGAGTACTTCAGATCCAAATTTAATAATGTGGGTGGGAGGTCGTCCGGACCAGGAGCTCGGTGGTGCTTGAGAGGACATATGCAGTCAAACCTCCGAGGCTGGACAGTCTTCCACATTCACCGTCCAGGGTTCTACTTCAGCTGAAGGATCCAAATGAATGGCAGTCGGTGACCATGAGACTTTTTTTGAAGCATTGAGCCCAGTGGTCGAGGCGTTCTTCATTATTCAAGATGGTCGCACCACTTTGGTCCATGATGGTTTCGTTTACAGGCACTTTCCGGAGACCAGTCGCACGGATCAACTGAAACAGTCCTCGAGCATTCCCAACTTTCTGGGCCTCTTCCAGCTCTTTAGTCTCTAGTGTGTATCAGGTCGGCGCGCACGTTCGATTTCACTTGACGTCTGATAAATCATCAGACCAAATTATGTTCGGTACCGGCGGGAACATTTCTCAGAGATTCAAGCAGTGCCACTGTTCTGTCTGATATCCAGTGCTTGAGCGTGCACGGTAACGCCGCGCCACAGGCAAAACTCCCAGCGCTGTGCAAAGGGATGGCGATCTTGTTCCAGCATAAATTCACAGCTGATGGCAGAGCAGTTGGAAGAGACGCCTGAACATGATTCTCGCAAATTCGTCTAACACCCGTGTCTGCCAGTCTCTCAGTTGCTAAGCGAGTTGTCCACACCTTAGGTGGACCTGGAAAACGAAGAGAAAATTGATTCCGAACGAGTGTGGTCGGAATCTAAATGTATTCTAAAACGAGCGATAGTCAGCTATTGTTCCTTGCTGAGGCTGATGTGATCAATTTGAGTTCGTAGTTGGCACGCCATGTGGCCAAACGAGTTCGGTTAGTTCGGAAGTTAGCACTGCATAAAAACAACCTGTATTCGTCATCGTCCGTGCATACCGAGTCCAATCCACATCGATCACGTCAACTACAACGACATCTGATCTTTTAGCCCGCCGGAACAGGGCATTCAGAGCTGTCAGAGCTATAGTCAGTTGGGTCGTAAGAAGACAGGACAAACTGACAACGATCGACCTCACGCTCATAAGAATCCTTCAGGAACGTTGCCAGATGAATCGAAAATGGGTGCAAACAACAATAACAGATTCAAAAAAGTGTACAAGTCAACGAAACTCCTGGCCGTGTTTGTAACTGCAGGCCGTAGGAGTGAAAGAGGGCGAGATCGACAGTGCTTCTGGGAGGTGAGGTGCTGCAATCCCTAAGTAGCGCCTGGCTGTGACAGCTGAGAGGCCGAAAGACTGGGGAAGCTCAGAGTTATTGTTCACGAAACCCGGCTTCAACCTGCCCATCGAAACCGTCCTACCACCCTGAAAATCTCATCTCTGTGGTGCAACATTCGATACGGGCATTTATATAGGGTTCGGAGGAAGAAAGATGCAAACATTCACCAAGAGGACTTACTTGAATGCTATGGTAGTTAAGCACCATTGTGTTACTAGTGTATTGCTGTCAATGACGATGGTTTCGGCATCGGAAGCTGCGGAGAGTTGTAGAACGGCAGCCACTATGTTCGAAGGGCAGCCGGAAAAAATTTGCGCATGTGATCCCGCAAGCTCTCCATATGTTAGTCGTAATCCAGCGTTGCCCACGGTTTGGGTGCAACGATCTAGCCCGGTAAGCGGAGTACAGCCTGAGCTGTAGCAAGACTGTAAGCCCTGGACCGTAGTGACGACAGTGTTGGGATCCGTATTAGGCAAAGCGTTCAAGGAAAGTACTAGCGAGTTTCCGCGGAGCGGTTTGGTAACGTGATTGTCTCTGGCCACCGTGTGAAACGGCCGGTGCATGACATTGTATACTGATGACCATCTGGTGGCGGAAATAGTCCCAACAGACCAAATGCAAATATGGGAAACGGTTATCAGGGGGTGTCAAACGCCAAGTGGGCAATTCAAGTGACGCTGGACTTTGATGCACCGGCCTCAAAGACACTTATGTGTCAAGCACAGAACGTCAGTGCCGCCTTTCGACCATACAAATTATTCGTTGACCAGACGCACCGATGAGCGCACTCCTGGAGGTCGCGTCCTACGCATGGTGTCGAGCACTGTGCGATGGCAAGGTGGCGGGATAATAAAGTGCGGCAAGCCTAACGAGGTGTCACATAAATTGATCTCTTCGAATCAAGATAGTGGAGCAGCTTCGATTCCGAGAGAAAACCAATGGGGAAATTGTGTCATTTCGTCATCCGATGCCTGGACAGCTACACTGGTGGCAAGGTCTACGGTCGGAGGTATGTTGATAGAGTCTTCTCGAGAGAGCGCATCAGCGACATCGCTGAATTCGTCCGAGCTGTGACGTATATCGGTCGTAAGTTGTGTGATACCATCCAGATGTCGCGGCTCCAGGAAAACGTGCCTGTCAGCGCTCAATCGTAAAGCATAGACAAGACTATACGGTGAAAATCACGAACTCGCGACCGTCAGGCACGTACCGGGAATTTTTAACAGTGAAGTACATTGGGGGCGAGATGGCCGTGGTTAGAGAGCGAATTTACTGCCCGGAAGCTCCGTGGTTCAAACCCGACCTCTGACTTTCGACTTCCCCTGTCTAGGCTTGGGCAACCTGGCAGTATCCCAACCCTCGTGCTTCTGGTAACATGGCAGCTAGGTACCGAAAGGGTGCTACAGCTGAACAAGTACAGCTGGCAGCCCAACGCGCTGTACCTTGGTTCTGTTAGCTGAAGGGGTTTGAAGAAACAATAGGGTACACCTCTCTTTGGTGCACTGCTGCAAAACACCGCCACCTGCTACATCAGAGGCGTCTGTAGCGAGTGGCAAGGTGGCGGTGACGTCATGGTGAGCCACCTCATCGATTTTGAGGACCGCTGTCTTTAGCGTTACGAACGCCGCTCGTAAGTCATCAGTGAACTTTGTAGCGCGTCGACGAAGGGGATCTGCGAGGAGCGACATGAGTTGCGTGTGGCGGGGAATGAAACGGCAATAGAAACTAGCCGAACCGTCATACCAGCGGAACTGTCCGAAGGAGGATGGCTTGCATTCGATCAAGATCTGCATCTTATCGGGGAGCTCGAGGCCGATCGCGGACAAGTTGTGTCCCAGAAATGCTACTTCCCGAAGCCCGAAGACGCACTTCATTGCAACGGTCGTCATGTTGGGATAGACGCTCAAAAAGCACCTTAAGGTGGGTGCGATTACGTTCTATCGGATCGTCAAGATAACAATAAACGCCTTCCGGGTCGTGGCAGACGTATTCGACGAAACTCTCGAAAGCTTGCGCAGTGTTGCTGGAACTGAATGACATTCTGATATATTCGGGAAGGCCGAATGATCAAAGAACCGCGGTTTTTGGTACACTTGACTCAGTGACTGGGATCCGGATGTGGGGACGGACTATATCAATCTTCGGAAACACCGCACCCGGCAGACCGGCACTCAGGTCTTGAATGTGGGGTCGGGCAGCGATTGGCGGTGACGACGCAACTGAACGAACGGTAGTCACCACATGGTCGTCAATCCCCCACGGTCTTCGAGACTATGCGCACCGAAGCCCAGGAGCTTTTTGGACGATAACTGGTGCAGAGTTAAAACGTGCTCGAACTTGGCTCTCGTTACACGAAGCTTATCGGAAGGAGTCGGCGTGGTCAGCACCGGACTGGTGGGCCAGTAGTGGCAATATGGTGTGTGATATTTGTTATGACTGGCCATAGTTCATTTGAGGACGAATAAGAACCTAATACTCTCGCACATGGCGGTCAAATTCGCTAGACACGTTTGGTAGGACAAAAAGTGAATCGAGTAAAGGGCTGTCAGGCTATAGACTCGAAACCTCTATGATGGTTTCGTGGTAAATAGATCTGTTGTGACTTCCGTCAACCAACAAGTCAGTGTCCATGGAAATTAATGCTCAGTATGACAAAATGGACATTGGCAACCATAAAAACCCAGGGTAACTCACGGAGGAGTTGTAAGGATGGCAGTTTTCAATGTTGGATGGTTGGCTGACTCGTTGTCCGTACTTGTGGGGACTAAACTGAGCCGGCTCCGGCATCGAACAGGTAGCTACGAGACGAAATCCTGCTATGTGGTGAGAGCCGGTGGCGGACATCGCAAAGAAGCATCGGTCACCTACTTTCCCGGATTGGACAGTAACTGCATGATGGTCGATATTACTTGGATATGCAATCGAAGCGTGCGTGATACCACCGGAACGAGCTGGTGATGGGTAGTACCTGCCAGAGCCAGATTAGCGTCGGACATCATCAGTTAGCTGATCGCTGCGCATGCGTTTAGTGGCCAATGACCACAAGCATTGACGCAAAACGTCGATCACAATACATGGATCGTGGGCTCAGTTACGGTAACATGGGGAGACGCGCTCAGTACAGAGATGATTGTTGTCGGTGTGGCACAGACGCGACTGACGTATGCCCCGTGACGTTCTGAGATCTCAACAGCCATCTCCACCGCGGCAGACAGCATTTAGTTCCTGGCCAACGCTAGTAGGCCTTGTATCTTCTCCCTGAATTCCTACAGCCACAACTGCTAACGCATTACTTTGTCAATTTTTGCAGTCTCCTAAGGCCCAACGCATCTCCTTGAACACCGCTGAGGGCCATGTCACCGGAGCCAATTCTACCACAAAGCTGTGCATGGGCCACACCAGATGGTAATGATTTTCAGGTGGCCACGCCTTTTAGCGCCTGATATGTTGGTTCATGGGGGTAGAATACTAGGTTAAAATGCTGCGAGACAACTCCCTTCGGGGAGCCGCACGATCAAATTCGGTGGTTATCGAACTCCACCTATAGGTATACGAGCCGGATCATGTCAAAATGTTTCGTAAAAGGAAGAGCAACGGACGCCACTGTCTGCGGTTTGCGAGGCCCATGCAGAGGTTGTGCAAGCCGGATCACTATGGGCGATACCGCGGGTTGTCTTGCGCCCTGCGTGTCTTTGATCAACCTTTCACAGCACGAAAACGGCGGGGACGAACAAAAATGCGTTCTGAGTTAAAAATAACGTCACCTGAGAGACTGAAAACAATGCATCACGGAATACGGGTAGAGATCTGAAGCGTGCGGCTTTTATTCGGGCACCTTAATTTATAGCGTTCAGTTCATCTGCACAACTGCAAAATGGCAGTTAAGATGATGACACAGGCCTCAGGGCTTTAGGACACACATACGGGCAAGTAACTTAATGTGAGTAATTTAATGTAAGTCAAGGCCAAAAAACAGGAGCATCAAATTGTACACTTACAATTACTGTTTTGTCGTTGCAAGCGCGCGAAATTGAAGTACTCGAAATGTAACGTTGTGTGAAACTTGACTGTTCCCGCTTACACATGTTAAACATATGGCCTTACGTGTACACCTCTCCCTCTCTCTCCCAATTACAGGTATCCGGGCGAGTCGCCACGGGCGCCGAACAGGGAAGAGTAGCCTGCTGGTACATTCCCCCGAGTGACCTTGACCAGCTTTTCTGTACTTCCCGTGACCTGTACCCGTTGTTCCGGTTTCGGTTCCGGGGGCCGAATACACGTGTGTTTGCAACGCGGTCGTTCTGCTTTCCTATCCGCGCGTCGTGCTTGCTGTGCCTACACGTGCTGTTGTGTCTGAACTAACCCGATGTACCCGTTGCCTTACAGTGTATTGCGTCGACTCGCCCACGCTACAAAAAAACTTGAACTGTCAAGAAATGGACCACTGATAATGGGTACGCCCACGATGAAGAGCAGTAACGGCAAACAGTATAAACCAAAATATTAGCTGCGCTACAATGCGAGGATTTCAAATTTGACTAGGAAAACCAAGGCGAGTTGTCGATTCAGGGATTCACAGATTGATACACTGGTTTGAAGCTTTCGCCCAAGTTTCCTGCGTTGGTTTTCTTCTCATCGTTCGGCGGCTCTCGTTCATTTGAAAGGTGTGTAACTGCTCCGTAGGTTCTCAGCGCGGGGCAGTAAGCTTGCCAGCGCGAGGACTCCCATAAAATGTCCAATGGTGATTTGAACTGCGTTTTAGATGAAGCTTGAACAACCATTGGAGGACGGTTATTCCACGCAACGAATGCCCAAAATGAGATAAAATCTTGCCTGTGAAATTGTGCGCTTTTAGTTGAAAATAATCTTATGGTAACGCTGTCTATTAGAGGGGACTTAGATGGGTCTTGGAGGGGTCAAAAAACGGTTGACCAAACCTTGTTCCAACAAGACATAAGTGAGAATTAGATCCCCTCGGAGGCGACGATACTCCAGGGGAAAGAGATGAAGCACCACGAGATTCGGTTCATAGTCCATGGATTTAAGGCCAGTAACCATTTTCGTAGCAGCTCGCTGGACACGCTCAATTAAAGTTAGGTCCCTCTTGCGTCCTGAATAGACAACTTGGTTGGCATATTCAAGAAGCGGTCTGACGTAGGCCTCATAGAGCATTCGGAAGTCCATGCGAGTGATACGGGAGAAGGCGGACCGAATCATCTGTAGAACGGCGAATGTCTTTTGAGTCGATTTCCCATGGTGCAATGCGAAAGACATGTTTGGAGAGAGTCAGACACCCAAATCCTCTATGGCATCTATCCTCGTGATATCGTGTGCAAATCAGAATAGAACTACTTATAAACTACGAGCTAAATTAAGAGTAGTAAGTTAATTATATTTGTTGACTGACCACACGCTGATATTTGGCTGCGAAAAGTATGCGATTAGCCAGGTGTAAACCTTATACTCACACAATGAGGGATGTTGCGTTCAATCAAAAGTAGCTGGTAAGCAACCAGTTATGAAATTCCTCCTACTACAGGGTGTGTGATTCAAATGTAGGTGGTAATTAAAAAATGGAACAAGATCCATTTTGCCGAATCTTTTTTGTTTCAGGTGAGCAGCGCAGAAAACACCCCCCCTTAATATAGAACAACGAGAGAGGAGCCCTTCTAACAACTCAGTATTTATTAGGTCTGCTGCATAAAACCAACTCCTCTTAAAAGTAGTACGGTAGTGTAACCACCGCTTAACTGGCCAACGGGCTCTGGTACCCAAATTATTTGGAAAAATTGCCTCATATAATAAGTATGTTAAATTTAATTTCAGGATGGGTGCTGGTTTCCTCAGAAGAAAATTGAATGAAAATATAACCGTGTTTCGCGGATGTACAGAGGCCGATGAACAGGATACCAAAACGCAACTAAATGGTGTTCACATAATTCGTGGGCCTCGTTGCATAATGATAATAATAATAATAACGTTTATTCCCAACTGGCGAGAAGCTTGTCGTCAGGCATGACCATAAGGTTACAGTCAGAATAAAGGCGACTGATGGGGGACTGTGGGTACAGGAGGTTTTGGGAAAAGGGACAGCGTTATAGGCGGTGGGCTTTATCCAATGTAGGCGTGGTCACAGCTAAACCGGCAGGAGCAGGGATGCTCTTTTTATTGGAAGGAACATCGAACAAGATCAGATCGTTAGGAGTTGAAGGTGGCGGGCAAAAACAAAACGAGGGAGGGCTTCCTGCCTGACATATGACAAGAGAAGAGTGAACTGCGGAAAATGAAAAACCAGAACATCAGATCTGGTGAAGCAGCAGTGTTGGCGTCATCAGCCGGTCAAATTGAACTAAAACCTAAAACAATCGCTGAGGCCTCGTGGCCTTGCACTGTTAGGCACATGGCCAGGGTCACAAAAAGCGTATGTGGAGGTAATGAAATGAGGGGATTAGCAAAGTGGGTAAATGGTAACAGGAATCTCAGAAACATGGTATACAATGAAACTGTAGAGACTCATTGGCGTCGCTATTGTGGAGTCGGGAATAATAGTATGTACGTGGAGTGTGCTGGCGCAGTATTCTCCCGCCTTGCGTTGCAGGTTCAGTTGCTGTACTTAATGCGAATACACTTGACATGTGCCGACCGTGTTGGTCGCAGAAGAATACGTGGCAACTACGGAGTGTAACAACAAACAAGAAGATAACTATAGCGCTGCACATAGACAACCGAAGGTTATATAGTTTTGACACTAGTGAACATGGCGTGCTCTTGGAACACAATGATTTGGGCAAAGTCATATCATTCGTTGCCCCGTGAAGCAGCATTGCGTAGCGTTTTCGTTGGGCGGTGGTAAAGGAATGTTCAACCCGAGAGCGTGCGTGTCTTCCCCGTCAAGACTGGTTACCGGGTAACACGCTCATCTGCGCTTGTAACCAATAAGCTCGTTAGCACTCTTGCCGACGGTTTTGCTCGCCGTCAACAATACGAATATCAGCCGAAAGGCCATCTGCATAGTGAGCATTTTTCACCTGCGATAGAGTTCGTCAACCCTTTGATACCTCCTAATTGCCATGAATACTATGAAAACAAACCAGTGTAATCCGCAAACCCGCACTGCAAAACAATTTGATGTTCCTAACTGTCATCATGGCAGGTGTCAGCGCATGTGTTGAAATCCATGCGAATGTATGGGGGACAAAATCTCCGTATGTGTTTTGGTCGAACAAGCGTTACAGGTGATAGTGACAAATTCCACTGAAAGGGAAGGATGACCTACGATGATGTCCTGGTTCTAGACGTTGATTTTGACGTCATCCTCATTATCCTCTTTATTATCGACAGCACTGCACCACTAGTAATTCATGGTGCACACTTCGCATATAGTGCCGCTTCCTTTTAGTACGCATTTCATTTGCATACCATTAAAGTGGATGACCAAACGGAATGAGACCTTCACGTCACCGTCAAAGTTGCGTTGTTGAATATAGTTCCTTTGTCCACAGCCATGACGGTTGTCATTTCCAGATTTACATTCACGTTGATGTAGGCCGTACTCACTACGGTGTCCGGAAGACAGTGATAAGCAATGTGAGATAAGCCGGAAGTAAATTGGTGTCACTATACTTTGGGTTCATTCTATGGTCGGGAGGCAAACTAGTTTATTTATTGAGGTGTATGCAGCGTGAAACAATAACAAGGTAACTGAAATTTTACCAACGTCCCTTAATTTTTGGGTGCACATGAATTTCTTGTAAAGTAGGATTTACGTGCGATTTCTGAAGAGTACCGCTGCTACAGACTTACGCAGAGCTCCGTTGAAATCTTCTGTCCTTTGACGGTCCCAATAAGAGGGGAAAATTAATCCGTACACTACAGATACATTATAACATGCCCAATGTCTGAGTTACAGCATGCTATGTTGAGCACCATGAGAGTACCGGATAATCGCTGCGACCAGGGCAAATTCTATTCGTTCCTCGGCCATTTATGTATTCAACTTCGTCTGTGACAAACAATCACCATTATGAGTTTTTGCTGTCCACTTACACCACAGCACTGTGTGCTGCCATTGTGCAGTGTTATGCCCAGCCAATTTTTCCGTATTGTTTACAAATTCTGTGCTATCAACGCACATATGGTTACTGCTTACCGTTTGTTTTGCGTCCTCTGATATCCTCTGGCACTTCCGGACCGCAATGAGAAGATTTTTTGCCGTCTTCTAGGAATTCTTACAAAAATGGTCCGGTGGATGGTCCATCAATGACTTTCGCTCGAAAATGGTACCTTGTGTCGTATATTGCCACGGTACGTTGCTCGCCGGTGTGAAGGGCCGGAACATTTGCCTCCTCATTCGAGCGTGCAATTTTAGCAAAATATTCTGGGTGTGATGTGACAAGTCCTTCGGGGAATTCCGTCTGCTAGAAAGTGGGAGCATCCGAGTGCAGCAGTGTGGTCTGCGGCAGTTGGTCGTAGTTTGCGATGTTCCGTGAGCTGGTTGCTTGGGGCGGGAAAGTAAACAAATGGATTTCTTGTGGACCCGTATGCTGAACCATACTGCCAAGTCATGAAACAAACATGCCGAAACGTTCATTGTCAAAACTCCAACTGTGCTCCAACTTCATTCAAGGCGATGTTTAATGGGGCCCTGGGGGCTTGAGATCCACGTCGTTGCAAATCCATAGGAACGAATGAAAAGGCGATTGCGCCCCTGTTTTCCTGAGTCCAACCGGAGCTTACCGGAAATTTGGTGGCTCCCACGTTATGTTCTGTTGCAAAGTGTAGCAGGTATCGACAAGGGATGCCGAACACGCATGTGCATGTTTTGGTTGTGTAGCTCACTCTCTTTTATCGGCGATCCCTGAATATCGTGGCGTGCTCGTCGCTGCTCACAACCGTAAGCGGATTGGTTGAGCACAAGTCGGATGCCATTTTGGAAATGGCTTACGGCATCAGTCGACGACATAAGCTGCCCAACTCAGAATGGCAACAATGCGGAGATTGCGGCAAAACGCGTAGGCATTCTGAAAGTTCCATATCAGGTGCGTCGCGCTTATCCGTGACACTCGTTTGGCTACCCAAAGTCCGATTCGCCCGTTGAGCAATTCCATCTTGAGGCATCGGTCAATGGTCTCGACCATGTTTGGGTCGTGAATTCCATATTCTTTTCCACGCGGCATCCTACACTTAACCCATTTCGAAGCGTTAGGAAAGGTAAAAGAGTTTATGTACGCATAATCGGATTGTAATTTACTCGAATATGTCCTAAGGAGGCTTAATACCTCCAAAATTTTGAGGTATGTAAGAGTTATCAATCACTGAATCACTATTGTCGCCAGAGAAACGGGTGGTGCATCACAAAAATTAACCAACTGGCACAGGGGGCTAACATGGTCATTATATAGTATGTTTATGTGACCACTTCCGGGAACAAGGGGAACAAGGGTATGTGTTACATCTAACTGACGAGATAAACTTGGTGCGGCACAACCCTAAATGAGACGAAGGTGGCGACGGCCTTGCACGTTGCTGTCAACCGTAAACGCCGTGAAGTACCTTCAGGCTACCCAATGCATTTTTTAACCCAGATGAGAGGACAATTTTTCTTCGCTTGTATTTTCTAGCTTTGCCGAATAAACGATAAATGGGGAAAGTTAAACTCAGCAGCTGCAGACAGACAACAACGGCGGATTTTTATGAATTTCCTGAGGTAAATGCCAGCCTAAGAACCACCGACGATGGGCGGAGATCTCGTACCGCCGAAGCGGTGACGAGAACGCGCAATGTTGCAACACAACAGGACAACACTCTTTGCAAGTGTACCTAACCACCACGCAAGTTGTTAACCCTCGTGCATGCTACTAGATCTGCAAGGTGGCACGCCACCGAACAGTTATAACTGCGTCTCATGCATTGGCAAAATCTCCGGCCACCAGACATTTTATCCGGTTGGAGGAAAGCCAGACAGTAAAAAAGCTCAGTCGGTTCAAACAGGCAGACAGCAATCATCCGCTTTGACAGACGGGTCATGGAGGAGCCAAATGGAACCGCTGCTACCATTTGGGCCATGAAGGTGCAATAGGCGCATTAAGAGTGTGTGCACTATAGCTGAACGACGATGGAGCTCTGAAGTGAACCGCCATATCACCACCATACCACCACCATATCGCCAAACCACACTTTTATGTATGTGTGTGATTAAATAGGCTGTGAAGACAAACGAGAATTTCATCCGTTACGCATTTTCAAACCGACTATTTTATGTACGTGCACTGCGCATGATCAGGTGATGTAGTATGGTTTCCAAATGTTTCGGTTTTGTATCCGTTTAGACCAGATAGACCTACTGAAAGAAAAGCACCAGATGTTCATCAAAGCTGCCAAAATGGCCCAAGGATGTAGCCCGGCATAGAGGATGAGGCATAAGTCACCTTGATACAGAAGCTCAAGACCAAAGGTAAGAAAAAATAATGGAGCCATTTGGGGTGGTTATGAAATGAATTGCGATGGGCGGCACATGGCGCGCTGCTAGGCTTCACGAGGGACTAGGAACTTTAGGCAGAAACTGAATTCGTGTACACAGTCCTTGGATCTTACATTCAAATGACGGCCAATTTGTCTTATTTCCGAATATGCAAATATCTTCAGGCTCTGTTCAGGGCCACCCACCGAACTGCGTCGACGTCCTGGGATATTAAGCGCACTCCCCTGCCTAAATTGGTCTGAGTTATATTGGGCAAGGTTCAGCCACCCAGGGAGGTTAATTAATGGCAAATAGACCAATTAGTTAAAAATCTTTAACGCGCGCTCGTTGTCCATTTACTTTCCGAGGAGCAGCTTGTATGAATGAAGTTCAGTGCGGATGCCAGTACGCTAGACAGGTAAATACAAAATGCTATGATGGAACGAGAATAAACTCACGTCTATACAATTGATAAAACAATAGTCAAACATACTAGTAGTTTATCTGTGATTCGCAACATTACTGACAACGAGAATGCCCGCTTAAGTGCGCATCACTTGGATTTAAGTTGCATGCACCCCAAACTCTCTTACATGGTAAGTTTACTCTGCTGCTCTAACGAATCAGATTCGTTACCATGTGCCTGCACACCGATTCTTTCTGCGGCAAAACTTGTGCCTAAATTTTAAGACGTCCAGGACCTTGGTTTGGAGAGACCTGTGTCCCGAACATACTGCGAAAAAGATTTGTTTTGCCTTGTATAAAGTTTAGTTCGGCTGAAGCTTTGCTTGTGCTTAAAAGTGCACATTATCTCTGAACATTGATATAGCCACAATAGCGTCGTGTACGGATTCCTCTTTACGTACCAAAACCGGCTGCGCTTACCTGTTATTAGACATTTGTAGCCAAGAGAAACTTGGTTAATGTTCTCTTTGAACGGGGGGTATGGCTGATCCCTCTGGAGTAGGAAGTTTTTTGCCGGGATCAGGGTTTGGAATGCGGGTGGACTATGGATTGTTCCCACTGGGAGGGGACAACTCCATGGTTTATCGATCGGGTAAAAAGATTTAAGACAGGGATTCGAATGTCCTGACTGCTTCGTCTTAGAACACGAGACAGGAAGCCGTCAGCCTTGGGCGCAACGGAATGCTTTAGGTTTAGAAAAAGGACAAAAGATCAGCTAGGAAGATGGTTATGTTGCTGAGAGACGGTCCTGTGGGTGCTAATTCCCACTGGTTTCAAAGTCAAATTTCTTGCTTCGGAGTAAACGACATCCAACGTCTTACATGCTACACTTTCAGAAGGGCTTGCGTGATTTGACTTTTTGAAGGCTGTTTATCAATCTAAGACTTTTGGTGACCTTGAAATTTTTCACGCATTCATGGACTGATTCACAGGGCTGAGGTTTTATTCCAGGCCTCCGGGATAGGGTTTGTTGTCGCGGCCTTCGTTCACCTAAAAGGCACAAATGGGGAAAGAGCGTAGCGCCCTCCTTTGAGTTCTCGGCACCGAAAAGTAAGCTCTCCAAATTGATGGCTCACAAAATGCATCCGAAAGTGATTTGAACCGGCCTTTAGATGTGGCGCGCAAAACGGTTCGCTAAGTTTATCTGGCGCTCCAAATACCCGAAAAGAGAGAAAATATTGCCTTATAAAAGAGCGCGTGCCAATCTGGAAGCGCCCCCTTGGTTGACGTATCGCGGGCGGTGTCCCACGTTGGCTGCACAGGTTATCTGGAAATCCATTTGAATCACATGGTGAAAGGTTTGCTAAATCGTCCGAAGAAAAACAAATGCCTTTTGAGCCGAAGTTCCGTGTAGAATTGGGGGCGACGTTTCTAGAGAGAGACAGACACCTAAACAGTTTTCCGTATCCCACTTCGTAATAGCTTCTCGTCCGATCCGGCTGGCCGATCGCTAGCCACCCAATGGGAACGCTTTCTCGAAAACTAGTGTTTTCAAGATAGCCACTCCATAGTCAAGGATGTTTATGTCTGATATGTTTCCTTGCGACCTTTCCTGTGCGAACGATTGGTCCAAGTGAGTGAATCTTCAGGGTCACCAGTCATCTCGAATTGAAAAGGTCGCCTGAATTTAATAAGTTGGCAGCTTGCGATAAAACTTGAATGTCTTACAATGGGCAAGTGTTGTAGATGGTTCCGCAGCTGTAACAACTTATGGAACTTGCCACAGCCCACATTGTAATTGAGGATGCGAAATAGGATGGTGTGTCACTCCTGTAACTAAATTTGGCTTTTTATCGAAAGCTCGACTAGCCGAATGCCCAATCATGTGTTTTCGGACCCCGGAATAGCCGTTCCGTGGGCGTGATATGATACAGGTTCCGTTGCACATCATCGCTCGTTGATGCTAGTCAGCACGTCACGAGGTGCACACAACCCGAGTCCGTGTTTTGAGACCGCCACGTGGGTTGAGGTGCACCGGCCTCGACTACCGGCGGCAGGTCACCAGTCGCAGACGTTGAGCCTTGATGCAGCAGGATTCGCCCCCTGAGCAATGAACTGCCGAATGGTGGCTGTGAGTTCCCGGCCGTAAGGTTTATCAATTACTTCGTTAGATTGTTTACGCAGCCGTCAAAATTTGACGACGGTGGCTAAGGAACATATGTAAGAGGTGCATATTGTGACGGTGAGCTGTACTCCAACGGCCGCGTTGGTGGACGGGGTAGCAACTTGATAAAACATCTATGAATAATATCTTTTTCCTGTTTGGAAATGACTGGTCTCCAAATACGGATACAGAGGAGCCACAGTGACTGGGAAAAGGGGCAGGAGCATCTGCCAGCACACGTGTCAACCGTCTGGAAGCACCTGGGTGTTAGCACCAGGAGCTATAAGTTAGTTATTGTAGATTTACCTTACCCTGGTAATTCGAATGTGATCACAGTGCATACTTGGAGGTGCCTCAACACGAGGGAACACTCATACGCAGTCATTAGATAGACAAGGTGCAGAAAGAAGCCGCCGCCCTCTCGGATTTCCCTTCGGTCGCACTGGTATGATGTATTCATCTCATATCTCCGCATGGCATTACACCTCCTGTATGTTCTACTCTAGTGTATCTGAGTGTTGCGTTTGCTTTTTCAGGTGACTATTTACGTTCTATAGGTGGTCGTTGGTCACATTGCCAAAGTAGACCATCCCGGATTATGCGTGCACAACTCACTTGCGGGTAACATACAACCAGTGGGCAGTAAGTTAAGAGACAAAACGTGAATCCGTTTGGCGCAGCAGTCGCAGGTCTTATCGGAATCTCTGTGCTTGTATTGTGATGAGCAAAATACCTGCTGTGCGGCATTGTATAGGCGATGGAATATGTTTCGGTTGTTCGCCAAAAGTATGTGGATATTATGATACACACCTGCCTCCTGGTAGGTTTGTCAATGTGAAAATGGCAAGTTACTTCGCAGCCGAACACTACACTTGCTGCGGGCTTTCGTGTTACCAATTTTTTAATGCCAGAAGTCTTCATGAGATGCTGTTTGCACATAAGCTTCTTAAATAAGCAGAACAGTTTGGTCATGGGAGCAAACTGTTCACTTTTAAAGAAGGTATTCATAACCGGACGTCATGTACCCAGGCTGTTTGATCAGGAAGGTTTAGAGCTTGTAACTACAGGCCAGATATACATCGCCTTAAAAAGGCTCACCAACTTGGTTTGCCGCGCTCGTTCCACCAACATTTACTAAATCCGGGAAGCGTCGGAACAGCACTATTTGTTGGCAACTGGCGCCTCAGCGGTGGCAATCTCTTACAGTTTCGTGTACATAATGCCATCTTCAGCAGCTGACTCGCACTGCATGATTAATAATAACAACAATATTAGGTTGATTTCCCAAATTGTAGGGAACACGCCAAATGAGACATGATTGGGTCGTTACAGGCAGCAACAACAAAACGGGGAGAAAGGTATAACCAACGATACGTGCTCATTACGTTAAAAGTCACCGCAGATGTGGGAACCGAAAAAACTAGGACAACGGTCATGAGGTACGGCTAGCTCAATGATGAAGCCTGCTGAACTGAAACCGAAAACCATTGCTGGCCTTGAGTGACCTTGGGTGGTTGAATAAATGGCCAGGGTCACAAATGGAGATGGAGGTGCAAGTATTTGCAGTGGAGAAAAATGGCTAGATTTTTCCCAAAAATATAGTTAAAATTGAAACTAAGTGGACTCCCTGGTGTCGCTGTCGTAGAGAATTCAGCTGTAAAGGATAGATTTAGTGGGGGTGATGGCGCCAATGCATAGGGCTAAACTAACACCGTAGATGAAACTGAACTTGTGGAAGAGGCAAAGCGAAATTGCAGCAGGAAACCAGGTAGCCTAAGTCCGGGCGAAAGGTTTGGCGGATTAAACTGTACTCCTCTCAAAGGTGGTTGGGGCCGGGTGAAAAATTCGTTCGTATTTGCAATTACAGGCTCGAGTGGGCGGCCGGCGACGGTCAAGGGCAGGACGAAAATAGTTGCGGGAGCGCCATTAGACTGTGTATGGCAATGCAAAGCCAGTATCACACTGACATACTTTAGTTTCTGGACGGCTCCGTAATGGTCGTCAAGGGTACCGCATTTGGTGAGAGGATGCGCATTTCCGTGGCAGCTGGATTTGGGTTAAACTAGGAGATTGACAAAGATAGAGTCGGGCAGGTGTAGAGTGACGGATAATTTCGAGGACCATGTGAGTGCAGACCTGGGACCAGCCAGGTTGAATGAATAAAGGTTGTACGAAGCGTCTAAAGCAACTGCAGCCGAAGTTTGAAGCTTGGGAAGACGAGGGTTTTGTCTGAATTCCCACGGAGTGATCTCCTCCAAGGCCTCATCCAGGGCCCCATTTGGGCAATTATCCGTAATAATTGCGAGGTTTCATCTGATGTTATAAGGTACAATCCCACCCAAAAGTGCGTCCGCTTGTATCACAGTCCCATTTACCCCTCTTTAGCTTCAGATTGCCTTTCGTCAAAAGCTGTCGCTGAATAAAGACAATTCCCAGAGTAGCCATTGATTCTTCGTTGCCAGTTATGGGAATTATAATGCATTGGTCAGCGGGTATATCAAACTTCATTAAATTATGACGCATCAATGCTGTTACTGGGGATATACCTACATATATATGCATATATACCTTTCAGAATCCGTGTCCCGTGAAGTTGGTCTGCGGAATACGAAAACTGGAACGACTACCCATTACGTCCGTATCGGTTCATCCAATGAATAAAAAGGCTCATAGATAGCGGGACGTTGATGAAGGTAACTGGTTGAGGTGAGTGACAGCGCGTACAGTTATGAGTATGAAGGGCCATCGGTGTCCCCTGGATTAGGTTACCGTGCGTAGGTGAGGCCTCATAATCAGAGTGGCACATAGACGCAGGCCTAGCAGTTACGATAGGTAGTCGAGGTGAATGACGACGACCACCGTTGTCGTTTGCCCTTTATGACGTATTCCACCATGGAGATTCATATCCCTAATAGGGATGATAGCGTTGTGTTGTTAATATATCCGCAGTTAGCTCCCGACGCTGTTATGACAGGCCGGTTATGCATACCTGGGAAAGGTGGCCATTCATGGAGAGGGCTTTCGCATCGTCACTGCACAATTCATGCAGTTGCCTAACACAGTCATATTTATTGGAAGGCTAGCTCTATTGGGAAATGTGTTATGCCGGAGTTCACCGAACAAACTTATCTTATTTGTTAAATCTGAGGGGGTATGAATCAACCAAACGTCACTGACTGGTTTTCCGGGATGGAATTCGCATTGAATATTCTTTAGATTTTACCTATTTTTTAAAGAACATCGAGGAACCACAAAATATGCTTGGGTGCGATTTCGTGATTTATCTCTCGTAAACGAGTGACAGAATGCGAATCGGTGATAGCTCTGACCTTGGAATTTCGCTCGCTTAAACAACAGGCTATGAGCAACAAATCACCGAAGGGTGCGAACGGATTGGAATAACTCCATGTAAAAGTCACAACTTCGGAAACCCCATCGTTTCGGCGAAAATAACTTGAGCGTGTTTCCAGTGAGCCCCTTGGCCGTACAATGCATTTAGCTACTAAACCTTTGCGACACGTCCTAGCCTTTGAAAATTAAAGTCCATTGTCCTAATACTGAGCGCCATCGCTAATGCCTCCGCTACTTCCAAATAGAAATGGCGCCAAAAATTAAGAAGGGAGACAAATTAAAACAAATTCCAACGAAATTCAAACGGTGTGGTGGCTTTTGGTTTGAGCATACTGTAGTATGCACGCTATGGAAACACCAGAGGGGTGTTCACAATTTCTGTGGATGGAAAACAGAAACAAAGCTCATGAGCCGAAGCCCAGTAAGCAAAGTTGAACAGCACCAAAACTTACATATAAATCAATCAAACTGGCAGACACCGTATACTACACTACATAAAGCAAAATGCAACAATTTAACTACCCATTCTGCGTCTTGGGGCCCGACGAAGTCCGCCCAAGGATCCTGAAGGAAACGTCATATACACTGGCAACTCATTTCTATCCGCTGTTTCGTCAGTCGCTTGACGAAGACCACCTTTCCTCTGTTTGGAAGGGAGCGATTGTCACGCCAATCTACAGAACCGATGACCGATAATCGCCTGAAAGCTACCGGCCTGTAAGCCGCACTAGCGGGCCATGCAAGGTGATGGAACGCATTCTGAATCGAGCCATCCTAGATCACCTTACTTCCAACAACTTGATATATCTCCAATTCAAGACGGATTTCTACCAAACCGTTCTTGCGTGACGAACATGCTCGTATCTATGAACAGCTTAACCCAAGGCAAAGATGAGGGACTCATGGATGCCATATTTTCCGAATTCTCAAAAGCATTTGATCGAGTCCCACTCGTCCCGCTGCTCCGTAAACTCGAGTCGTACGGAATTCAGGGGCAAATCCTACACTGGATCAAGGCATTCCTATCAGACAGGTCATTCCGGGTGAAGGTAGGCTCGAACTAGTCTTCTACCGCATCGGTCTCCTCAGGAGTTCCTCAGGGCTCCGTTTGGAGACCCTTACTGTTTCTGATATACGCGAGTGACTTTCCAAATGTTCTTAGAAGTCTATGTCTACTTTTTGCGGACGATTTGTACTCGTGGAGTTCCAATGCCGGTGCCCTCCAAATGGATGCAGACGCTGCAAGCAGTGGTCGTTGGACTGGCACCTTCCCCTGAATGACGAAAAGTGCGTTCATATGTCATTTGGAGGAGACTCTGCGAACCCCTTTGTCATGCAAGGCGAGAAAGGACCAGAAGGCATCACGAGGATAGATGCCAGAATGGGTTTGGGTATTTGGCTCTCTTCAAAAATGTCCTTTTCACTGCACCTTGAGAAATCGGTCCAGAAGGCATTCGCTGTTCTACGGGTGGTTCGGCGCAGCTTCTTCCGTATTATTCGCCTGGACTTCCAAATCCTCCATGGGGCCTATGTCAGACCGCTCCTTGAGTACGCCGACCCGGTTGACTACTCAGGACGCACGAAAGACGTAATCCTCCTTGAGCGTGTCCAGCGAGCTGTTACGAAAATGGTTGCCGACCTCAAGTCCTTGGAGTATGAAACGCCTCTCGCGGTGCTTGACCTCTTTCCGCTAGAGTATCGTCGATTCCGAGGGGACTTAATTCTTACTTACGCCCTGTTCGAACAAGGCTTGGCCAACAGTTTTTTCACCGTTGGGCCAGCAAACACACGGCGGGGACATGGTAAGAACATTTTTAAGCTCAGAGCGCAAACCTTCATTGAGAAAATTTTTTCTCCTTTCGGGTGGCTGCTGCGTGGATGGTTGTCCACGCACCTTCTAGAACCCAGTTCAAAACACTATTAGACACTTATTTATGCGAGTCCTCGCGCTGGCAAGCATACTGCCCCGCCCTGAGAACTTAAAGAACAGGGCTACACCCTTTTTCATCTGTGCCTTTCAGGCGAACGACAGCCGCTGAACGATAAGGACAAAACCGACCCGGAAAACTTGGGCGAAAGCCTCGATCCTGTGTATCAATCCGTGAAAAAACTACCATCAAGGTTTTGGAGAATCGAACATCCGCACAAGATAAAAGCCATTCAAACGAACCGCTGTCAGTAAAGGGGCCGTAGGAATATGCAGCCAGAGTAGGTGCAACTTTATAAACCTCTCATCGCAGAAAACGTTGCAGCCACTGACTGGCATGACCAACCGACCGCTGACTGAACCGCATGTCCTGAGTAGTCAGAATGTGAGCCAATCACACTTCAGCCCCTTCGGCTAGCCGCTCCTCGGATCGTTGAGGTATACAGTGCCTGCCATTTTGGTTGGTTTATTCGTAAGTGTTGGTGATGTACCACCTTCCTTACTAGGCTACGACTTATGGGGCTTCAGTTTTACATCCACAGAAATTGTCTTGAACACTTCTAGGTGTTCTCTGAAGGTATTACACCCCCTGGTGCTTCCGTAGCATGCATACTACACTGCTGGTCAATTTTGTGCTTGCTTTGTAAATACAGCTATAGTAGTTTCTCCTCATCATACGAAACTCCGTTTCTGACTACATTACCCCAATTCGTAGAACCCACACATGCATCCGGGATCGTAACACGTGCTCAGGAACCTATCTTCCGGTGAGAACGTAAATCCCACTGTCAATCCCATATCTGCTTCTTCCGCAAGCACTCACGTATAATCAATAGCGTCTATTCCCCAGACACAAAGAAAAGATTCGAGGATAAATCTTTGCGGGAGAACTGCGTCATTTTTGCGGTGGTTCCAGAGTCGATGGAAGACTAAATATGGGCCTCTCGAACCTCTTGGATCCCGAAGGAGGCTTACAAATTGAATCGACGTTTCGTCTCAGCAAAAATAAAACAGACTTAAACAACATTGCTTGCTCATTGAAGTTGGTGTGGGGGTCAGAATGAGTGTTTTTCTGGTGGTTGTCCTCTGCAAGACGAGCCATACTGGCTTCTGAGAGATCCAAATAATCAATAATAATGAGCGTTGCTTAGCTGTAGCACTCCTTCGGTGCCTAGCTGCCACATAGATCTATGTGCTGAAGATCGGCAAAAATGAAGGGGTCACTGAAAACAACGGCAGAGAGAAAGATTGCTGGTTAAGTGGATCTACGTACTGTGGATTTCCGGATGGCGGAGGCCGACACTGATAACGCCAAATCAGCAAATTGCCCCAGCGGTCTGATGATAATTACAACTAAGCTCTAAGCCTCCGTGATTGACTGGCCGGACTTACCGTGACTTACTCTGTAACTCCTGACGTTTGTGGTCTCAGAAACCCGACTAGTTTTCACCGTAAGTGACAGTGAACTTCCTGCATGCCTTCACATAAGGTGAATGACAAGTCGGAAGGTGGAATTCTTTCGTACCGCTGTTCTGAACTTAGACCCGTTTCACTAGTCTTGACAATCCAGCGGGAGGGGCGAGTGGTGGTGCTGAAGCCTAAAGTGGACATCTTGGTTGCTGCAGTCATGTATAGCATTCTAAGATTATAGGGTAACGCAACGCTCGGAAAACTTCGTCGGAATTATTATTTTATTGTAAGGGACTTCAGTACGCCTCACCTCCTACTACATCTACCTCGCAGGGTCAAATTCATATTTTTGGAGATCCTGACTGTCCTTACTCTACTATGCGGTGAATCTCCTAGGAGCGTAATTCTTGGTCAAGGCTGTAACACCATTGTTGCAACACCATTGTTGAGCCACCGGCTTTGGATTCGGGTGATAGTATCCACGATGGGTTGTTGGTGCGCATCGTCTATCTTGTCCTGCGCCTCAACTAGAGGACATTGGGAAAAGACTGGAAACCCTTCGCCCTGCGCGATATTCTTTGGAGGTGTGACGGAGACGGGATAGAAAGTGTTGTGACGGTACTTGGTTGGATTGTGCTGGTTTCATTCAATTTTGCGATGTGCAGTTACATGTGGGACAGCATTCAACAGCTGTATAGATGACACCCGGCTTCTCAAAGGCCCATGGTGGATTGACGCAGGGTTGCGTTTTGTTAGATGAAACGGATGCGGGCTAAATTTAAGATCAGTCAGAACACTTCTGCTTATGATAGTTGCGAGGCCACAATCAATGCACAACGATCGAACGGACAAACTATAAATTCAAGTTACCTGAGATATCGATTATTACCGCAAATCGTCTCTTTGTTTGCTTAAGGGAAAAGAGCCTAAAAGTGTATCCCTTCACTGCGTTGCTTTTCTACAGGTCAACTGGCCCTATGAATAATCCTGAAGGTGTTAGCAGCAGCATATGTCAATTCACTGCGTCAACTCTTCAGGCGCCCATTGTACGAAGGCCGGTTGTCCGTTTAATGGAAACCAACAGCTGTGCAGCTGCTTTACAAATCAGGGAACAAACACGATCGGGACAATTACTGACCGCTTTCTATATCTTCTGTGCTTGGAGAGCTGATCCAACGGGTTGTCAAACGCGCCATTGAATAGTGTGTGCAACGAATTCAATCGTGGACATCTGAAAAACATGGCTTCCAGTAGGTCATGCTTCATAACCTACTGATAGCTAGCGGACTCATTGTGGAAGATGCTAGTCTCAATCTTGGCGTCGTTTTCCTTGACTCTAGTGAAGCTTTTGATAAGGTTCCACACCGATGGTTTCTGCCGAAATCATTCTCCTGCATAGCTGCTGGCCAACGTCGTAAATGACTGTGGGTTTCTTAGAAGGGCTAAGGTCAACGATGAGCTTTCTGGTTACTCCTGCCTTTGATGCAATGCTGTTTTCGAAAAAGAAGGATTTAGTGACCAAGAGGATTATGTGCACTTAATGGTTGCAATGAATCATGATATCACCCGGTGTTCCTCCGACAACTGACACCTCTCTTTGTGGTGCACATTAGACTGTGGAATACGGATATACGACAGTTTGTCCGTCCTCTCACGAAACGGGAAGGTCTGCTAGGGCAAGTCTGACACGGTGGAATGAGGCGGGGTTTGCTCAACGTTCTATACCTGTACTCTGTCACTAGTGTACACTTGGAAGGTACCACGATGGTTTGAAAGTTTCTTCAAATAGCTGATGGATCGTTCACACATGGGCATCGGCTGAAGCTGTGAACATTCAGAAGACTACATCTTCACCCGTTGGTCACACGGCTAACAAAATTGAAACAAAAATCGTTCAGCTGTAACACCTTTTCGGTGCCTAACTGCCATGCCACCCGAAGAAAGCACGAGGGCTGGGATACTGCCAGGTTGCCCAAGCCTAGGCAGGAGAATTCGAGAGGCAGACGTCGGGCTCGAACTACGGACCTTCCGGTCAAATCCGCACTCTAACCACTGAGCCATCTCGTCCCATTAACAAAATTGGTTAATGAGTGGAACAGCTTACCGGAAGAAGGTTGTGTAAGCTAACACAGCCGGACTTCATAGATGGACTTGACTAATTTCCTCCCCAACGGACCGATGGATGTTGCTTATGCATGTCAGCAATCTACCTGGAACTCGGTTCTGTTTGGGATAGCTTTAACCTTGCCGACCGGGAAGTGATGGAGCTCCTACGGAACTACCTTCTGTTCTCTGTTGTGACTAACTGACTGACTAAGCATCTACTTAGCCCTGTTGTTTATCCTACTCCATAGTGAGCAAGAACCCTTCATAACTGCAACATTATCCAATGCCTTTGCCCTCCCTTCATCCTATCGGTGGTCCAGCGGACCAAATACCCCGGCTCTCTTAAACACCTCATGGACCGGAGACACGATTCGTAGGCTGAAGACCTCAGTACGTAATGTCAGTTTGGTGGCGACTGATATCTGTCTCTTAGCCGAAAATAAGTGACGGTTGTCATACCTTCAAGTGATAGAACGAAGCCAAAATCTGCTACAGAACATGCGACTCATGCAAGCTTTTCCGCTTCTTTTCCTTGCCATTTCAGGCCAACTGCCGAGGTGGCTCAAATGCTGACAGTGACATGTTGAGTTATATACATTCGATCCCAACAACACTGATGTTAATGTCTCTTATGATGACCTCTAATTATAGCTATCTGCTTGCATCCGCCTGGTGGTCGAAAACGTGCTACATAGAACCACTACAACATACGCATGTACGCGACAATGCTCCAAATAGAACTTTAAGTACGACTTAGCTTGATAACCTCGTTTGTGTCTGTTTCTTGGGCTAAAATCCTCAAAAATGGCTATGTAGTTTCCAGACCGCACTAACTTGTGAAGAGCGCTTAAGTGTACTCGTCACTGGAACCTGAATCTACATTTCAGTATGTTATTGTATTGTTTCATTATGTTATTGTCTTATGGTTTCTCTCAGGAAAGTTGTATATCACGTTTATGTTCGTGCATGCAAGTTTAAGCACACAACCTATCCTCATATCACTTTAGGGCTCACCAGTAAACATCTAAACGCCGTTCTTCCTTCTGCACAGGCGAAATTAGTGACTTTCTCACAACTGAAGTCAGCGTTATTTCATCATGACTTTCCTGCTTAATTTCAGTATATCTTGCTTGCCGTCGTCTTTCATTGAGTTCCTTTTCCGGAGAGAAGAATAATGCACTTCCTTGGGCGTTGGCTTTCGAAGTCATACCGCAAAGCGGCAGTCTTCAACACTTTCCGATGTGTATCTTCACGACCGGAGGTAATCAAACTATTCTTGTGTGCTATGCATTCTCATAGAACTTTACAGAGCTCGCACAGATACGTAATATTGGCATTTCCGCGCATATAGACAGTGGGAAGACCACGATCTCCGAGCGTATTCTGTTCTATACGAACAGGATAGATGAAATGCACGAGGTTAGTTTTGGGATCTTGTTCACTTTTTATGTGTAAATCTTTAGACGATTGCGTTCGATCTCCGCACAGTGAAGAGATTAGGTGGAGCCTCTTAACCAGAAAACTTCGATGCTTGTTCTCTCAATTGTTGTGGTGTAATCGGATGATCCCCGTTTCCCTAGCTTCTCATATGCCTTGTTATACTTGGGCATTAGAAGACTGCTTCAACAGTGGTACTCTTTTACGCATATCTGAGGAAATTCAGCCGGTCACGTTAGACTGCCTGGTTGACCCCCTATATTTAAACAAGCTAGTGATTCTGTGTCACCGGTAGTCATATTTCGTACCTTACTAATCCGAGAACCCATTCGATGGACACGATAACCTTTTGATGCCTGGGTGCTTTAATCTGGAAGGGATAGGCTTTAGGAAAATCGAGCTGGCTCAGCTAATCAAGGCTGAAATTGAACTACCATCTACTGAGGCAGTTTTTTCTTGGTGTAGCTGGCACACTCGAGTGAACTCAGAGTAACTCCAGATTGATGGCTTCGTGCTTTCCAGTGAATTCAGTCTAAGCTTGAACAGACGACACGTATCTCATGCTTAGTTCTTCCGTAAGCTTACTTAGCAATTGTGCCGTGAGATGGTGTCTGTTGGGCACTCTGAGTTAGATAGGACAAAAATAGGTAACCAATAACCTGACTGAATTGGCAGACGATTCTTGGCCCGTTTTTGACCGCCCAAAGATAGAGTTTTGGAAGTGGGCAATTGATACAGTCCCAGGAAGTAGACAGTCAGCACTGAATCTAGATGCCGACGTTCATTTACTACCGCATCCCCCCTCAATGGTTATTCATCCATTTTAAAATTCTTCACATTTACCAGTATACTGAGAAAACCAAACGTGAAATATATGTAAAACGGTTCGAATACCAGTAATACGAGACACCTGTAACAGCTGGGTGTCACAGTAATATATGATTAATCAAACATTGCTACAGATGAAAGTGCTGGGTTCAGCGATAGATGTTCACTGTTACCAATGTATCTTGAAGCTGAGCCACTGTACTCACGTGATGCGCTTGGAATCTTCATAAGTTGAACTTCATTGGTCCTTCTCGAGAGTGAGCATCATTGAGGCCGGGTAAAAGCCTTCGTCCTGGGTTGAGAACTTATAGCTGTTCTCCAATACAATAAGACTGTTTCTGAGGCATTCCGTTCGTTTTGTCAAGAGAGGGGCTGTGGTCTTTCCCGCCAGTCAGCTGATCCCGTATTTCCCCGAATGTTTTTACTGGCAGGATTGTAGAGGGAGGTCATCGTGTGATCTGCTTTTGAAGCTTACTTTAATCGGAATGTTATGACGTCACAGATAGAAATACACTTACACTTGACTCTCAGTCTTGTTCCGCTTTGTGATCGCGGTAGATACCGGTCGGTTAAATGAATCGTGTGGTTATCTTTTAAGCCTTCTCTGAGTAGACCTAAAGTTCATTCCACGGAAGGAATGAATCGGTGCCATGAACTTTGGAGTAAGGCAACTTCACTGTTTCGTAGGTTTTCCGAAGTCGCAGTCCACAGCTGCACCGGGGTTTTCAGCTCACCCATAGTTTACATGGCTGTTTCTAGGATTCAAATTTTCAAACCAATTTCCTTAGTAATGTTCCTGTTGTCATCGAACGGCAATGGACAAAGCTATATTGTACATCTGTTTATGGTTTGAAATCAGTTTAACCAACTGACCCAGACAAACTGTCCATGGAACTGTCAATCTGATGAATCATTGTGCAGTCACCAAAAGGTGACTAGACTATCGCCTCCCATTCCAATATCTGTATCCAACCCCTCACATCTGTTCCCTATATTCGGCTTTTGTCACCCTTATACACCATTTTGAACCATTTCAATTCGAACCCGAAGGTTCGTGGAAAGGATGGTGTTGGTGCGGTAATGGATTCAATGGAACTAGAACGTCAGCGTGGGATCACCATCCAGTCTGCATCCACTTTTACCACTTGGCGTGGACATACAATCAACCTGATTGACACACCCGGGCACGTGGACTTTACGGTTGAAGTGGAGCGTGCACTGCGTGTGCTTGACGGGGCTGTGCTTGTCTTGTGCGCAGTTGGCGGTGTACAAAGTCAAACACTAACAGTCAGTCGCCAGATGAACCGCTATGGAGTTCCGCGACTAGCCTTTGTGAACAAGTTGGATCGACTAGGTGCGAATCCACAACGCGTTTTGGAGCAAATGCGGTGAGTCCTATTTCACGTGGCCATTCCTCTCTCAAAAAGTGCCTACTGTGAAGACTTCTTTCATTCTTCCGAAGTTTCTGGGTTGAAATAGACGGAAGAACTTGTCAGTACGGTCATCTGTGGAGAAAGACTTCTAGGCACAGCAGCCATAAATATTTTCTACCAAGACGGAGTAGGCAGCCCATAACAAAACTTATCAATAAATGAACGCGAAGATTTACCTAACTGGTTATCGACTTTTCCTTGAACTTCGATCCCTCACAGCTCAGCCACCCGAAACCTTTCCTCAGCATTCCCCAGCAAGGGTGAAACATCTGGATAGCGCTTCCTGGCTTTTGATATTGCTTTTTAGGGTGGACGTTACTCAGTTTGGGTGTTGGAGCATACGTGGCTACTTCCTCCCTAAAAATATAGACTGCTGCCAGCCACCACTGCCTTGCGTTTAGGATTTCGGGTCAAGGCCTTTGGCTGAGTACCCTGATCGTTCCTCTATTTAGATGTGAGCGCCCTGCAGTATATCAGCCCCGATGATTGCACATATGACCTGGTTGTATGGCAGTGAAGCATCAGTGTTCTCACCTGTGTTGCTGTCACTGATGGTGCTAATGATGATTTACGATGAATTCAGAAGTCATAGTTAGTTGTGGTCCTTCCTTTTTAGCTAAGTTCTGTGTTGCCGGACACTAGTCGCAGTATGCAACCGAACATGCTTGCGGCTGTTTTGGGAGGTTTCTGTACACGACTGTCTATGAACTGCGGCTGTGTGTTGATTAGGAAAGCGATTGGCAAGATGTTTTCACTACCACACGTACATTCTCGGTTGAAGGTAAAATGCTTTCTTAAGCAATTGGATGGTCTATGTTTCGCATACGTTGAGAGGCATTTTGTTCTTTTTTTCACCAGTTCCAAACTCCACTTCAACGCTGCGTTCATCAACATACCTATCAGTACAGATCCAAAAAGCACAGGAATTGTCGACCTGATTGAACAAAAAGTGCTCTATTTCGACGAGCCATTCGGGTGAGTTTCCTCAGGGGTTTTGCTGGGAACAGGTGAGAGACAGATGGACCCGTTGTTTGGAATCCACACGCCTGTTTCTTCGTAACTGAGTTTTTTGGGACACACAGTGGCTGAGTGATATATACCGATACATCATCCTGTTTGTTCAACTGAGGGCTATGAAGTTTGTGAGTGACAAACATCCTCTCGCCTACCTCCCATGTACTCACTCCGTAAAACAGACTGCCTACCCACTGAGTAGAATCATTCACATTTTAGCCATGGTATCTTATTCGTAGCTACGTGCACCAGATTCCTCTTTGAACAAGAGTTCTCATTCTAAGGGGGAGGGTTCCATTGCCACTTACGCTCGACTCTTAGCCTACTGACCGCGATTTTTCTGCTTTCATCCCCTCCAGTTTTCATTTGGTCGGAGCAGTATGTGACGCCTTCCATATATATATATATATATATATATATATATATATATATATATATATATATATGACACTCACGAACAGACGGTGTGATTAATCAGAACCTGAGTGATGTCGCTACCCTTATTAAGATACTGGTTAAAGTAGAAGACCGCGCCGCATGCCAGCACCTCATTTATTGTGGTGTTAGTGCTCATTGTAGTGTTTAGGCCGGTTGATGGCTACATCTAGGCCTTTTCCCTACGCGCAGAGGACGTACGGAAGATGTCAGTGTTTGATCATCGATGTCTCCGCAGCATTGGTCAGGTCTGGTGGGATCATCGGATTAGTAATGCTGAGGTACGTCAGATGGTCTTAGGAAGAAGGAACTCTCCCGCGATAGATGAATTACTGACGCTTCATAGGTTGCGCTGGTTGGGACATGTACTCCGCATGCCAGAAGACCGTCTGCCCCGCAGAGCTCTGTTTGCCTGGCCCTGTGCTGAGTGGAAGCGACCGAGAGGTGGACAGTGTATGACCTGGCAACGAAGTACGCAAACGCTAACCAGTAAACTTAGTCGGGCGGGCAACTTCGCCTCCCTGGATGGGGACCCCGGGACTCAAATCACCAGTGGTTAATGACACTGGCAGAAATGGCCCAATCACGCAGTCAGTGGCGCTCGTGCATCAAAGCTATCGCCTTCAATGCGGTAGCTACCTAATTTCCGAACAAACCAAACATACCTTCGCCTCCAAGGCTTCGTTGTACGTTCCACATTCCCGTTTTCCGGTGATCGAAACTGTAGCAGTTGGAACCAATGTGCATATGGTACACGGTTTATAGCTGATAAATTGAATTGATTGATTGAATTGAATTCTAGGCCTTTTCGCGTTTACCTCCTGGGTTTACATTCGATCCACAGACCCACCCGCAGTGGTACGCATATCTCCTCATAAACCTCTTGTCTTGTCATAAATATGTACAGCGTCCGGTGGTTCAATCGCTGATGACAAACAAAACAGTATCGGATGCGAGCCGACCGTATATGTAGATAAAAAACAGATCGTTTAGCTGTAACGCCCTTTCGGTGCCACCCGAAGGGAACACGAGGGCTGGGACGATACAGCCAGGTTGCCCAAACCTAAACAGGGGTATATAGGGATATCTAGGCTTGTGCATGTTTGTAGAGCAAGAACTCGGTTCACACTGAGTAAAATGGTAGAGGTTTAAAAACTTGAACAACAATGAAAAGTAATAATCGTTCAACTGTACCACTTTTCGGCAGTGGTTAGTTTTTTGATCCATATAGTAATACGGAGCGCACCGCAGCATGGTAAACTCGACCCTTGACGGATAAGCTGATGTCACAACTACTCCATAGGTGAAGTTCATAAAAGCTGCTCGGGCCTTCCCAATTCGGATGGAAATATAATCTTTCGCGAGACCACCGGGACTAATACAGCTGCCCAGGTAAACAAATTTGTCTACTACCTCAATCGGTTCACCCGCAAGCATTAGGCTAGGGTTCGGGCCCACCCAGTCTTGCAGTGGCACTTAGTTAGATTATTTAATATTGTTTGCATTACCACGGCGTCATATTCGAGAATAGCTATGTCGTCTGTGTACTCGATATCCGTGAGCGGACGCCCCGGGAGCACTTCGACCCCACAGGCAGTAGAGGTTGATAATGAGTCTTCCATGATCGCATCAATGACGAAGTTGAAGAGGAAAGGTGAGAGAGGACAGCCCTGTCTGACATCACTTGATGTGGTGAACTCAGAAGAGAGCTTCCCGTAGACCTTCACACGGCCGCGGGAGTTGGTGTACAGCGCCTTAAGGAGGGTCAAGAATTTATGGGGGACACCTTTACTCCACAGACACTGCCATAGTGCCTGACGGTCTACAGAGTCAAAGGCAGCTTTCAGATCGCGAAACACAACCATTGTTGGTTGCTGGAAGCAGTGTCGCTGTTCTCGTAGAACTCCACAGAGGAAACTTTGTGTGATCGATTCTTCACTTGTGAACTGAACGGGAGAACGGCTCGTTGCTGCTTTCATAGATGTAGCATTTGGGTAAGAAAAAAACGGATGGAATGATATTATCCTAAAAAATGGGGAGGATTTAAGTTTTGTTCAAAAAAGCAGATAGTGAGAGATCCGATGCGATTCGTTAATGTGAAAATTCTGTGTCCCTCAAATCTAAAGATGGGTGACACTTTCTGGTTCCCGTCTAGGTTAATTTAATCCTCGAAGAAAACCCAGCAATTAAAAGTATTGTTGGCACAGGTTTCCCCGCTGACTATCACATCAAACCGTTGATTGTGTCAGCGTTGTTGGTGCGCTTTTACGTTATATCCGTGGACTGTTCTTGACTGAATTCGATTTAGATAGGCCAACAATTCAGTTTGGAACGTGCGCGCAGCATTCTTGTTTGAAACGCGGAGCAGTTGCCATTCCTATTGAAGGTAATAACAGCGGGATGTGGGGTGGGCGACACCCGATCGTCTGATATTTACTTAGAATCTGGCGTTTCTTGTTCTTGGCCATCTAGATTACAGGGGCCAACGAGCGTTATGCGGCTTCAGTAGGTCGCACCAGGATGTCTCTCACTAATATGCATGAGTATTGGGCATTCATTTAGACAAAGAGATATATCCGGTCTCAATGGCCGTCTAAACCACCAGGATACAACTTAACTTACCTTACGCGGATGCGAAAATCCTACTCCGTATGGTTCTAGTCAATTCATTTGGAAAAATGCATTCGAGGAAGCATTTTCGTATCTTATAAAGGTGTTTCTTTAATGAGAGGGATTGCATTATTATGGCTGAAGGAACGATCTGCTTGTTAGGCCTTGGTTACCTTTCGGAGGTGGTTGGTATGGGATTTAGATGCCTACATGTAAGCTGAAAGTTCGGATTCCCTTAAAGTGAATAGACCATGGAATGCTAGTCAAGGTACTCTCGAATCTTTGATAATATTTTTGGACCGATAGAGTGCAGTACTCGGTTGTCGCAGTAATGTATGTTGCCAAAGTGTTGGAACTTTTTTTGTCGAAGTATGATGAATTGACCCCTATTTGGACTGAGTTTACCTTCCGGGATACGCCGATCCAAGGTCAAGTGTTCGCTCATTTCTAGCCGGGAAGAAAATTTCTAATTGAGGTTTCTGTGTGTTTCGAAGACTGAGGCATCACCATCGTTCATTGTTCCCTAGCTAACCCTTTCAAGGTGGTGCACACAAACCGGTTTGAAGGACACATTTATTGAGAACAGATACGTTTCGGGCGAACAGACTCCAATGAAAACTAAGGACAGTGTAGCGTAGATTCCGGTTTTTGTATTACTCCATTATGACCTTAAAGACGTGCGGTTTCTGTGATGCAAGACAAGTGATAATATGGTGAAACGACGAATAGGTCAATGCTAGCAGACGCCATGCACGGACGCATCATATGGAAGATCATCGGCTGAAACGAGGCATGCGTACGTCTTCATTTGTTGTCTGTGTCAAGGTCTCGGGTCGTTCTTCGACGAGCGTTCACCCTCCCTGTACTTCATTCTGTATCGTAATCACCTGTTCGCATCTAGCCTTACCAGTCAGGTTTCGGATGGGATTATCTCTTCTTTCTTGAAATTCCTCTGAAGCTATTTTACCGTTTTCCCATAAGCTGTTACAACCTTCAGCTCGTCATAGGCTGAGTTAATGTGCATCTTCATGAAGATTGTTCTAAGTATTTCCTGTGCGTTGTATCATTCTTACGGAGAACCTTTGACCCTGGGCTCTCCTTTCGCCATGGTTCACTTTTATGTGTTAGAAAATACCACCTGTTCTGTGAGGTACGGCAAAATGATGTCAGACAGATGAAGCGCCCCCTTTCACATTTGCTTCCTTATGTTATTAGGGTATTACACCGGCGTTCGAGAAAAACTAATGAGGTGGTCATAGAGTTGAGGGCAAACTCATTCTACTTCAGCAACCAGACTGTCCGGTGCATCGTCCACGAGGTGAACCAAAACGTTTGAATAGAAAGATATTCCAGCGCCTCGGAAACGGTCGAATAAGAAACTCGCGGAAGAAGCCGAAAACTCCCTTAATGGACAATCATACTCCACAATCTGATCTGAACTAGATGCTTCTGGTTTCTCATGCCTAACCACATTCCCGCCTGTACTTGCTTGCCTTCCACCTCATGCAAACGGTCCAACCGGAATACAGAACGTGTTTCCTCAGACATATCATGACAACAGAAAGAACTAGGTTTTCCTAAGTCGTCTTCGGGACTCCAGTTCTAGATGGAATATGTTTGATCCCGAGAAAAGAACCATAATTGTGCACTTTTAATAATCTGGTCTTTACACACCATGCTATCTTTCTGGTTTGCATAGTTTTAGGTGCAACCTTCAAGACAGGAGTACCTTGCGCACCTTCGGTAGCAGAAGAATCACCGTACTCCAAAAATATCGGTAACAGCTCAATGTTATTATTCGTGTTTGCTTGGGCAGTTTCCGTTCACTAGGTGCCGGGCAGTGATCAATGTTTTGTACAGTCATCACTTCATATATCCCTCATCCTTTTCAGTCTGAACGTACGCGAAGACGCTATCCCATCGGAGATGATGAGTGAAGTCGCTGACCGACGAGCGGAGTTTATAGGTTAGTCGACTCAGTCAAGATTTTCTATTTGCCGTTAAAGCACTTCCATTATTTTGTTTTGCTCTCCAACACTTCGTTCCACTCCTTTCACAGAATGCTTAGCAAACGTTGATGACCAAGTAGCGGATTCCTTCTTGAATGAGAAACCTCTGAGTGAACAACAACTGAAAGCTGGTGTCCGACGTGCAGTGGTCTCAAGGAAATTCGTCCCAGTCCTCGTAGGGTCCGCGTTGCGCAATCGAGGTGTCCAACCCGTTTTGGATGCCATTGTGGACTACTTACCCAATCCAAGTGAAGTACAGTATTACGCGCTTGACGAAAGTGGCGAG
This sequence comes from Clonorchis sinensis, assembly GCA_003604175.2. Lineage (NCBI taxonomy): Eukaryota > Metazoa > Platyhelminthes > Trematoda > Opisthorchiida > Opisthorchiidae > Clonorchis > Clonorchis sinensis. Next base: position 8,090,419 of record CM030373.1, read on the forward strand.
TGAGTCCTGAAACTTTTCAACCATTTAATCAAACCATTCATGAACACGCGCCAGGTCGTTTTTGAATGTTACTTTGGACTACTTATAAGTAGTTTGAAATTAAGGTCCCAAACGGTGAGAGCTGTCAGCGACGACATAAGCAGGCTGGGTAGTGCAAGGATACAGTGATTCGGTTTTCTTTTTCGTTCCCAGTAATTTCCTGTTCCTAGTATCATACCATTAACAAACATACTTAGTCACGATGTTACGTGGAGTGTCTGCTCAGCTGCGTAGTGGTTTTTTCATCTGTTTTGAAGGGTGCTTACAAACAGCAGCTTCGGGCGCTCATCAGATAAGGCAGTGAATGGTTTTAGTCAGTTTTCGACTTGATAAGACATCTGTATTCAACTTCGTTAGAAGTGCTTATTCCTAATAACCTAGTTATAGTGCAAGAAGTCTTCTGACTGCACGCACCGGTCAACTAGCTATTGATTTAAACTGCCTACGACAGTGCATCAATCTTAATGATCTTTGCGAGTTCCGTGATGAAAATCGAGCAACTGATTCTACAGATCCTATGTCTACTGAAAAGTTTGATGGTTTAAGCGGACACCAAGTAGCGCTGAACCTGTGAAACAAACCTACGGGGCTGTAGTTTGGAGAACTGCTCTTAAAAAACATCAACTGGACCGATCGGTTCGCTTTAAGCAGGGATGCTTGCGTTTGCGATTGTTCTTTAATTGATCACCGTGCGCTGTTTTAGCACTTATCCGTAACACATTCTCCGCGCACTTTCCACACTTTCCTCTTTACTCAGAAAGTCTGTCAAAGTCCCACTCAACGCTGAACGATCTGACCAGCAACCGTTCTTGGGACTCGCCTTCAAACTGGAAGTGAGTCGATATTTCGCGTGATAGTTATTTGTCTAAAAGACAAGATTTTTTAAATGTTATGAGGCGGCTGTGTTACATGAATACCACAACAAGACATTAACCTTATTAACTGGAGGTATGGGTTTGCACATACAGCGTCTCTCGCAATAGAGATACTCCCACAAGGGCTTCTTCGTCACACTTACATGAAGCTTGGGTGTGAACGGGCATCTTTTAAGCGGCTACTTCTACACTCTAATCAAACGCTCTATAAATATACTGAAAGTGAAAGTTACTCTCCCAGAAAAATATGGAATGCAACATCCATGCACCAGCTTTTCCAATACACCCGCGGAAAAAATTAGAAGACCAATTCTGTCTTTCACCACGAGGCTGCTATCAGTAGAACGAACACAGAAATATTCACCAGCAGATAATTGGTGTTGTCAGAAAAGGCGGAGCAGACGTAGAAATAGAAAAAAGCAAAAAAGAGACGCCAACACAACCAAGTTTTGAATGATATGTTCGAATCATTTCGCTTCAAAACCTGTATGAATCACTGCCGTACTTTTAACGTGGTTCTGGGTAGTTTGCTTCTTCCCTATGGTTTCAGAGCTGTCAGTTTATCAGTTTTAGAGTCAAGGCTTTGTGCAACCGGGTTATCAGTTTCGTTGAGATTAAGGCGGTAGATTTACCTGACAAATAGGTCGTCCTTTTGCAAACGAAACCAGCACTTTATCAGATTTTTTTATTATCGAAATGTCCCTTCTTCTTCTTCTTCTTCTTCTTCTTCTTCTTCTTCTTCTTCTCCTTTTCGGTACGTTGACTTACAGAAATAATTGCACACTATCTCGATATACGCATCATACTACCATCCAACAGTGATAATTTGCTCAGCAGTACACAAAACCGAGTAGACAAATTCGTACCCTCCTGGGGAATCTGGTCAAGTGAATGCTCAATGGTCTGAACGACCTTTAACGTGCAACTTGGACTGTAATTGTGCTCCTCTAGGATTTTGCGCGCTACCAGACTGTAGTAGCTGGCTGGCCTCTATATTTTGGTTGATGCTTTCTCTCTTTTTCACGATAGGCAAGCAAGTTTGGCCAACTCACTTATGTACGTGTCTATCAAGGCTGTCTGCATCGCGGCCAGGTGATTGTGAACACCCGTACTGGACGTCGCATTCGCTGCCCACGTCTGGGTCGTCTCAATGTAACGGAATTCGAAGACTTGGAGGCTATTTATGCAGGAGACATTGCTTCTCTGTTTGGCGTCGACTGCGCTTCCGGTGATACCCTAATGGATGCAAAAGCTCCGAAACCACTAGTTATGGTAGGTTCACTTCGGTGTTTTCTCACTTCGTATTTTGGGCCATTTAGAAATCGTTTAATGTAACGTCACGATAGATTCTCATCACTATCTATAAAGTGTGAGCAACCCGATCCCAAATGGAAGCTTTCCATAAACCGTACGGTCCTAGTTCTCGAAATGTGGTCACGCGAGGAACCGGTCAACACCAAGTCACGTGACTTGTACTGCGCAATTGAGGGATGTTATTATTATATCAGACTTAAATATGAGTTAATGATACTAGTGGTCAACATAGACCCACGCTGTCCGCGCTGAGATCTATCCGTTTACTGCGCAGATCAACAAACTCCGCTTTTTCTTCCGGTCGGTATTTTTACACTTGAAATGTGGTTTGTAAATAGCGCCTTCTAGATTCCGAAGCCGCTTACTGATAAAAAGGTCCTATGCACCCCATTCTTTCTCATTTTTCCTAAGCCTACAATCATGCGGTCGTGTCAGAGACGCCGAGAGCCATTAGATACACATTAGGTTCTCTTTTTCGCAAAAGGTCCGTTTAAGATGCAGGACGACGACCACTCGCTTGTGAAACGGCACATCAAATAGTAAGTGATAGTGATCTTCCTGTAAGGGTATTGCCTATAGGACCGGTTCAAGTGGTTCACTTGTGCAGTGGCCTCTAAATTTTAATATTCTCCTTCGTCATGTTTACATTCAGAACAATTTTGGCCACCAAGTTATGTCAGACGGGAATCCAGTGTTGCTTGGTTCTCTCAATTCTATTGTCTCTAAGCATGCCCGCCAAATTTCCTACCTCATTCGTCAAAATAAATTGATTGGTTCACCCTATTTAATACCATTTACGATCCTCATAGTGGTATGGTTCCGGTTGAATATGTCTGCCTCTCACTCCTGGTTTTCTTGGTACTGTCCTTCAGTGTACTTGTTTAGCGACTGTAAGATATCCTGAACGTCAGCTTCAGCGTGCCAAACTGTTACTTGGAAGTTCCACAGATCGTTGTGGAAGTTCGAACGGAGCTTCTGTGTAATGTGACATGGCTTATGTTCTTGAGGCCAGCGAAACTGAATTAAGTTTCCTCCTTGGCCTCACGGATATGCCTTTCTCGGCCCAGTTTTTGTTGTTACTTCACGCTGATCCTCTTTGATTTCTCGTGTTCTACCTTATTGCATCTCAGGAATCAATGTTTATCCCTGAACCAGTTGTTTCAATGTCCATCACGCCAGTTGACAAGTCTAACGCGGAGTCTTTCAGCAAAGGCATTGGTCGTTTCACTCGCGAGGACCCCACCTTCCGCCTGTCCAAAGACCCTGAAAGTGGTCAGTCCATTGTATCCGGGATGGGCGAGCTGCACTTGGAGATCTATGCACAACGATTGGCTCGTGAATATAATGCACCTTGCGTTCTGGGAAAACCGCGTGTCGCATTTAGAGAGACACTGACAGAACCGTTCAAGTGAGTCTCATCTATTCTCACGTTGTCCGTCAATGAAACATGGTTAAAAACGAACAGTCATTTCAACGAAGGCGATTCCAGGCCAGTGGGTGATAGCCACGTTCTTGGTCTGTTCTGAAGTTAATTTGTCACAGTGGGTTTAGGTCGAAATGCTATACGATTCCAGGTTTTGCCGGATTACACAAACCCCAGGCAGTGATGAATAGCTAACGGAACGTACAAGGATGTGGGGTGATTAGTCGAGAGAATGGACTAGTTGAACTTCGGCTCGTGCCTGCCTACTTGGGTAACTCAAGAGGAATTCGGTCACCATTTCGCTGTTGATGGTAGAAATAAATAAATGAAATAATCGTTTAACCATAAAACCCATTCGGTGCACAGCTGCCATGCCACCCGAAGGAAGCACGAGAACTGAGATACTGTCCAAGCTTAGACGGGAGAATTCGAGATGCTGTGGTCTGCTTCAGACCATAGACTTTCTGGTCTGTAATTTCGCACCTTAACTACTGAGCTAATACTAGGAAACAAAATTTCACATAGTACTGTGTGGATCATATAAGACAGCGACAAACGCAGCCTTTTCACCTTCGTGCATCATAAAGGCTGGAATCTTTCCGCATCTCACTGTTCAGTGGAATGTGAGCTATACACGTGGTCCTTGCTGGTCAAGCGGATGACCACGTGTACACTTAGTCTACATCCAAGCCTACCAAGGAAGGGTCAGGTTCGGGCAGTTAGTTGCATTGTTCACAAGATTGCACCTACAACAACGGGAGCGGGTGTAACCTAGAAAACTACAAGTCCTGATGGAAGGTGTATCGCATCTGTGGGCTTGAATGACAACCTATAACGAATGAGTTGAACTTTACTGGACATGTTATTTCGTTTAGAGCCCTAGTGTTTTCCACTGAACCTTACGCACATTCTTCCTAAGTTTATTGAGATGGCTCCCCGTCAGAACGGAATGGGTGCATCTCTCCTTTATGTTAACGGTACACAATTTCCGACAGAGCTGCCAAAATTACCACTCTCCACGTTAGTAGCTACATTCTCACCCAATAAACGAGCTTTTCCTGGCTTTGTTTTCCAGACATCATTGTCAGGATTTCAGAGTTTGAGTTGAACCTGGAGCACGGTGACGTACTATCTACAAGGCCTCATCATCATCATTTAGCTGTAGCACCCTTTCGGCACCTAGCTGCCATGCCACCCGAAGGAAGCACGAGGGCTGGGATACTGCCAGGTTGCCCAAGCCTAGACAGGGGAAGTTGAGATTCAGAGGTCGGGTTCGAACCACGGACCTTCCGGTCAGTAAATTCGCGCTCTATCCACTGAACCATCTCGCTTTGTACTATTCCACTAACTTCATTCGGTTTAACCGGCGCATCTCATGAGTCAAATCACTGAGTAGGGTCAGCCATTACGTGGCCTTTTCAATATAATTGCGTCTACTGATTGTCACTCATGCAAGCATCATGGGCTTTGTACACGAGGAAGTTCAGTGTGTTGAGGCGTGCCTGTTGCAGGTCGCAATGGGAACGACCGAACAATTGCAGATAGTGGTGCCTATTGCTGGCAGATTGATAGTCTGCTCTGCCAATTGCCAAACATGGTCAACTTGTATAGTGTGTCTTTGATTTGCCATAGTCAATGAAACGGCGGTCATGAGAAATCACTTTCAACACCATCACAAGTTTACCACATTGAGATGTTCAACTTACCAAGGTAGGTGTCCTGCAAACCCAATCACAGTGAATGCCACCAGTTCCGTCACTTGACTCACCTTAAAGATAGAGAGTAATCATTCAGCTGCAACGCTTTTTCGGTATCTAGCTGGCATGCTACCAGGAGGAACCATGAGAGCTCAGATACCGCCAGGTCCCCCGAGCCTATGTAGGGGCATTCGAGAATCAGAGATTGGGTTCGAACCATGGACCTTCTGGTCAGTAAGTTTGTGCCTTATCAAGTGAGTCTTCTTGAGCTCATTTGATTCACTAACCCTGAGACTGCTCTTGAGCTTTCTCAGGCTCCTAAACTGAAAAAAACTGTTCAGCCGTAACACCCCTTCGGTGCCTAGCTGCCATACCACCCGAAGGAAGCACGAGGGCTGGGATACTGCCAGGTTGCCGGAGCCTAGACAGGGGGAGTCGAGAGGCAGAGGTCGGTTTCGAACCACGGACCTTCCGGTCAGTAATTTCGCGCTCTAACCACATGAGCCATCTCAGGCGTATGCTGTCGCTCGTTGACCTGACAGTTCTGCCCCTCCTCCATTTCACATGATCTGTACTTGTAACATTCGGTCTTTCCACTGCGGGTAGCATCTGGCCACAATTGAGGATTGTGTGTCAGGTGACAGTTGTGCTCGTACTTTTTACCCAGACTAGTCGATCGCTAAGTCGTCTGTTTACTCAAGTAGGCGTTCGCAGAACCACTAAATAAAAGTGCTGACCAAGATATATTTTAAAAGGACAAGTGTTCTCTTTTCCTTTCCACGTAGATTTGATTATCTACATAAGAAGCAGTCTGGTGGGGCTGGTCAGTATGGTCGCGTGATTGGCGTTCTGGAGCCGCTGCCACCGAACTCAAACACTCAACTGATATTTTCCGACGAAACGGTCGGAACCCATGTTCCCAAACAGTACGTGCCGGCAATTGAGGTCGGATTCCGAAATTCATGTGCCGAGGGCTACCTGGCTGGTCAGCGTATCACCGGTGTGCGATTCCGCTTGCAAGATGGAGATAATCACTGTGTGGACAGTAGTGACTGGGCTTTCCAACAAGCCGCTGAGGGAGCCATGAAGCAAGGTATGTTAGGAGCCCTGTCGTTCTTCTTTCGTATGTACCACAGCAACAATGCTCCGTGGTCAACTATGTTCCTTGTCTATTCTATGCTTGAGCCGTGCTTTATTCCCGCCGCCCTTTTAGGGTGTTTCATTTTCTGTTATCCTACATTTGTGACGATCTTTTGGCTGCTCAGCATTGTTCCAAAATAATGGCGATGGGCATTACTTATTAGTGTATCCCGACAAGGGTCCTTTGTTTTGAACAGTTCTTGGCTTTGTCGATACATCCTGACGACATTAGTTCCTCCGAAAAGACGTTACTACGGTGTTCTCCATTATCCGCGACTGAATTTGAAATCCCCCGAAGGTAGGGTAGGCCGAAATGCCCCTTTCCGTTCTTCAGCTGGATAAGTGCAGGCATGGATCCTCGCCGGAAGTCGGCTTGCTTATATCCGCCTAGTAAGCCCTGATAGGAGCTGGAGCCCCATATCACCGAGCTTGTTAGCAACCGACCACACATTGGTCGGAAATACTACGTCATAACCACTTGTTACACCCATTAAGTGTCTTATTCCTTAGAACGAGGCTTGCTAACATTCAGATATTTTGTCGCCATTGAATTCTGGCTCTTCTGCGCAGACCGCACGAACCATTGGCCTACTTGTAAATTATAATCACACTGCTGACCAGCGACTGACAACTGTTAACAGGGACGATATGGGTTCGAATCTTGATACAGATTTATGAGATACACACTGCTGGTGACAAACAAGAATGAAAAAGTCGTACAGTAATTCTCGGTTTTGAGCATAGTCCTGTTCGATACCGAGTATCAGTCAACTTCAGTGTGTCAGTCAATGACCCTTTTGGGGCACCCTGTGGTCTTATGGAGCATTAATGGGAAGTCCTGACTGGCGGGTCAATCGATCGTCACAACCAGGACAATTACTAGGCCGTCTTTCGATGGGTCGGGCGTACCAATCACGTCGCTTAGGCGTGAACACGTTCGCCTGTTCAGACGAAAATTCAGATGCGTCCAACGTGCGTTGGTGGAGTAGTGGTAACACGCTCGCCTCGCATGTCATATGTCCGGGATTCAAGTCCCGGCACGGCTATTGGATATGCACTGCTGATGAGCTCTAGTAAGAGCGACACTCGAGTCCAGTGCTCCCCTTTGGTGTGGACTCATCAGAATAATTACGCCAGAACAGGAGGATGACCGTTCAAACGAGAGTGGTGTGAATGTGAACAAAATATGAACATTTACAAATAATTACAAATTTCGATGTCAGTTTGATCCAATAGACTTTCCACCGGGTGTGTTTTATACAACCGCTATGGTGATGTCGTTAAGTACATTGCGGATGATTGAGATAATGGTTGTTGCTGTTCAAGATCATTCATTCATTTTAGTCACGGATGAAAGCTTCACTGGTTCTCTTGTCCCGGGGACACTCTCGCCCTGTCAGACAGCATAACTCAGTATAATATACATTACCTTGAAACCGACAGTTGTACTCCTCGTAAACGGTGGTTGAATGTGTCTGGGATCCGAATGTCGTACGCATATAATGTCCTTAAGCCCACGCGCTTTTCCCCATTTTCTCCAGCTTGTGACAGTTAGTCACCACGCAACACGTGACCGATTTCATGTAGATTCGCACTAGGCTCGGAAGTGTCATCTTACCTGTTTTAGGAGTTTGCAAAGCGGCTAAATTCAATGCAAACTAAGTCCATAAGCCAGTGAAATGAGTTACTCATGTGCACCATTTTTCGTAATAGCGGAAAGATATTCATCCTACCTTACAGTGGGTTCTGTGGGTTCCCCGCTTCCAAGTTTCTCTGTATGTCCTACAGTGTTGGATAGTGCGCCGGTGGTTACGACCAAGTGTTAGGCAATCGGTGTACGGTATTTAGTGTTGACCTCTTCTAATTCATCGTCCATCGGGAGAAGGCAGCATCGTCACAAACGTGGAGATGCTGGTGGCCCGGAAGAAGCAGTGTGTCCATTAGACTCTTTCAGCAGCGAACAGTACGACTTTTCCTCCGGATCTCAGCAATTTCCCGTAGTGGGTTGTGCACATCAGTCCAACGGTCGAATGTAACCTTGTTTATTGAGCACCATGAATCGATATACTCGTATTTTCATGAATGAAACTACTCTCAGTGTTGCTGAAAACTCATCGGCAGCTCATGACCACTATCGCACTTGCTTGGGCTCAATAGGCACGCGCATTCCTCGACTTCCCGTCAATCTTAGGTTCTACTTAAGCTCAAATTGGACAGATTTCGACAAGTGCAATCATCTGCACATCAATTTGGTTTCCGCAGTTGAAGAATATCATAAACGAGGGGTTCAGTTGGGTCTCCGGTAAAATCCAAATTGATATGCAATCGGCGTATTTGTAGAAGCCCATATTGTTGCTTAGGATGCTGTTTGGAATGAACCTGTTTGTCTTCGCGATATACTCGTATATTGAAATACCGTCTTGTTGTTTACGCAGAATAAAAGTGATGATGGTCCGTGTTGTGTGCATCGATGTAGCGAACGTTGGTAACGTATCTGTCCCATATAGTGAATTGGATTTTCTGCAGTGAGAGTTGTCACCCGAAACGATGATGAATTCCCGTTTGGTGACGACGGCTGTCACACTAAATCCTTTACGATCATTAGTCGGGTTCCAGTCCTCACATCAAAGCATATAAAAGACTATTGATGCAAACAATCGTGATTATCAACCTTTTTTATTATTTCGGAATAGTGAAAATCTATGAGGACATAGTTCATGTCGAGTGCACTTCCACAATGAATCAATGAGACGGCGTTAATGATTCGTCATGCCCTCTTGATACTAAAAATAATATTTTCAGAGTTCTATGTGACTATAAGTCACATGGAAAATTGCTGCGGTAACATGTGTCTAAATTTGAATGCCTTAAATTCAACAGAGTGGTCTTCCTAGTGTTTTGTACGATGAACAAACAATTGTGCTCGAGTCTATAAGGAGCCTTCGAGGAGCGTGACCGGAACGCATGACCACGTTTTTTCCGTCGTCCTGCGTGTGAGTTAGTCGCCTTCAATGTTTGTTGTTCTATGGCATCCACTGATTTGCGGTGTTCCATAAATTTCGTTGCAACATGATTGTTGTGGCATGGTAACACGTGGCAGAATAATGTGGTTGCATTGCTTCCTACGTCGTAGCGTAGCCATTTGAAGGCATTTCGTGACGTCCCTTTGGTATCAGTACAATAGCAGCAATACCCCCTTGTCTATGAGGTGTTGATCGAACAGAACCACCATCATGATAATTCGTCCCGGAGTTTGAACTTTTTCGTCCATTTTACTGGACCTTATCGCGCACTAATGATATATCCTGCTCAGCCACCGATAGATCCCACCTATGCCTACCCGATTGGCGTGATTTGTATGGGAGCTTGGAGCCAGAAATGCAGTGTGTTTGTGCACGATCAGGAGTACTGTCTCTTTTACTTCGAACATGCGACTAATCAGCCTGTTTCCCAAACCGCTGACCGTGGTTCTCATCTGCGATCTGTCTATTGCCCTTCTAGCCATGAACGAGGGTAACTGGATGATTCTCGAGCCGATTATGCTCGTAGAGTCAATCGCCCCGGCTGAATTTCAGGGTCAAATTTTGACCTCAATCACCCGGAGGAACGGATTGATCGTCAATACAGAGGTGCATGAGGGCTACGCGACCGTGGAGGCCGAGGTAAGTTGTTTGCGTGTAAACTGATGCCCTTCACCATTTGTGGACGTACACCGTGCTTATCTTTTTTAAATGAGCAATCTTCTAGTTACTGCTCTTCGTTATCGACCTGGTTTATTTGGATGTTTTGGGTGTTCGTCCTGAGTTTCACCTTACACTACTTTCCACTGTCCATTGTACGCCAAAAGGCACATGCGTCTCTCCGATTCATGTATATATTGTCTAATCTAGCTGTAGCACCCTTTCGGTGCCTAACTGCCTTGCCACCAGAAGGAAGCACGAAGACTGGGATACTGCCAGGTTGCCCAAGCCTAGACAGGGGAAGTTGAGATTCAGAGGTCGGGTTCGAACCACGGACCTTTCGGTCAGTAGATTCGCGCTCTAACCACTGAGCCAGAAATGGCAGGTGTGACATTGCATTTGGCTCTAGGTTGTTGAGCTATGGTTGCGAGTTAGCTGGACAATTATATTCCGGACCACAGCGATATTCGGTTCTCCGGCAACATCTTATTGTTTAGCCTTCGAAGACGTTACTCGAGAATGGTAGCCGTTATCCAAACCTGTTGACTTCGTGCATCCTTGACATGTATCCCCACTAATTTTTACTGTTAGGAGTTTCTCGTTCGTTGCAACGCCGAAACACCGTTATCAATTTTATCTGAAATCTACGACCCCCTTCGTTAAGGAGGCTGCGGTTCGGCAGGGCTTTTTACAGCCGCTGCGTTGAAGATATCACTGGCAGCCTTGAATGACAGGCAACTGTTCCAATTTGCGGCAGCTTCTGTCAACTATTCATCGACACACGAGGGCTAATAGTATCGCGACTCTTAAATTTGAATGATCACCCATTACTACCACTGAACTTCCCGGGGCGAGATGGCTCAGTGGTGAGAGCGCGAATTTACTGCTCGAAAGGTCCGTGGTTCGAACCCGACCTCTGCCTCTCGACTTCCCCTGTCTAGGCTTAGGCAACCTGGCAGTATCCCAACCCTCGTGCTATCTTCGGGTGGCATGGCAGCTAGGCACCGAAAGAGTGATACAGCTGAACGATTATTATTATCTTTACTGAACTTCCCACACTCTTTACTCCTCTAATCATTATAGCTTTATCCTTGATCGGGTAGATTTTTGTCCGTGCCTTAAACGACAACCCGCTCTTTGGTCACACAAAATGCACATTGACGTTTATGCATCGGTGAGGCATTAAGGCAGTGAAACATCAGTGTCAACACTGATGTTGCTCTCTCTGATGATGATGGTGATGATATATCAGTTTGCGGCTACTTTGAGATTTCTTTTTCCGTCGCTCGTCTATGACATGACATGAGTGAGTTGAGCACCCGGTTCCTGTTAACTCCCAGGACATGAACAGTGTATGATCTGCAGTTGCCTTTGGCCTCTTCTCTGCATCCCGGAATCCGTACGTAGCGCGGCCAACGGACTTCCGTAAGTTTGCTCCGACAATCTTCTCAGAACTTGTATCTGCAGTCGCACTATTGGAAACGGACTGGTCCTTTATCACCTTGAGAACCAGCAAGGTTCTGCAGCGCCGACTTTGACTGCCGGGCATATATATCGCACCCCAACGTGCATTTTTCGTCAGCAGATCCATCTGATTTTAGCGACATACGCATGAGACACCCCATGCTCTCACATTCCGAATGTCGTGTAACCACCAACGGGAGTCAGTAACGTGTTGGGTAATCACACCTGAAGGATGAGTGGCGCTCTATCCTGCTTAGTTGCAAGTCGATCACACTGCTGATCAGCCTCTCGAGGCCGAACAGTTAAGTGTTCAGACTAGTAACCTGGAGATCGGGGGTTTGCAGCTTTCCTGAGTTCCGTTAGATGCGCACTGCTGACGATTCCTGATAGGTATAAAACAGCTGTACAATACCTCTCGGGTTTGGACACCATAGACTGTCCTCATTTGAAGAACAAATCTCCGTTGAGAACTCCCAAATAGTGTGCAAGTAGCTCAGTGGAAGAATGATTCACACGGTTAGTGAAACTTCCATATGAGAAATCGTTACTCGCGGCAGGTGACCATGTAATGTGGATTCCGTGATGAGGGGTGAGTTGCGCTTCATCCTGTCTAAGTGCAAGTTATTCACACTACTGATCGGCTGCTCTTGGCCTAACCAAACAATGGAAAGATGACCAAGAATGTAGGAAGCACCACCGAGACCTGGGCAAAAGATTTCTGCCGGGTAGTGGACTCACTTCACTGCAGTTTTCGCATCCTCTTTTCAAAGTTTTCGGAACCCATTTCGGCTTGTCAGCTTCCCACATCTCTTTCCATATCTCTACTATAAAAACCAGCATAACTGAATCAGCACAAATGAAGCTCATAAGTTCAGTTTTTTGTTAGTCCGGCGCTGGAACAGCTACATCCACTGAAAGTGATCGGCGTAGACAGCTTAGTGCTGCATTCTTTTACTCGACCGTCAGATGTTGTTCCTCATTTCATACGGAAATGGCGTGGTTACTTCCTGTGGTGTTCAGTAGGAACCGACGACCCAGATGTTTCGAAGGTGCACGTGGAACGCTTTCCAGAGATCCACGAATCCAAAAGGATGGTGATTACCACTTTCTATCCATGGCTGATGTTGCAGGAGATTCGAAAGATCGCGTTGGCCCGGGATAATTATCCAGCCCATTTTCCACTTTCGGTTGGCAGCGCAGAGCTGATTTTTTTTTTCGAACACGATGTAAGGTCTGTAATCTTTGCATGCCGGTTCAATCAGACGGTTAGACTAAGGTATCGGTTACTGCTGTCATTATTGCAGGCGAGCAAGTTATCAGACTTTCCAAAACAATGGCTATCCAAGGAATTTCCTATAGGGATACCAACACCAAGTTGATTTACCAAGACATCCAGAACGGAGAAAGATTTTGCTGCCTTTTATCAAAAACGTCGTGGAGATGACTGCAAGACATTTCGGCAACATGGAATAACAGTCTCCATCAAGCCGGTAAACATGTTGAGAAGAACCCTCAGAACCAAAAGGAAGGTTATATGCAGTGAAGAAAACGAACGTGATCTACAAGCTTCAGTGTAACGACTGTGACAAGCACTATGTTGGCCAGAATGAAAGAAAACTTGTCACCAGAATACAGGAACACAAGCTTGCCTGCAAAAGATATGACCCAATATCACTTGTTTCAGTTCACAGAGGCAGTGAAGGACATCAGTTCAATTGGGACAACGTTCAAATACTTGCTCACGCAAGAACAAAACCAGAGTGAGTTTGACGAGGCGTGATACTCCACACAAAAATCGATCGTCAAGCACATCGATATCGACCGAGTCCATCAGTCTTTACGAGCAAAAGAGCTACATATTCTCGGGACTCTGAACCACATGGGAAATCAAGCAACCTGACAATAACCAACGGACCAAGGAAAGAAAACTACTAAAAATAGAAGATTCCTGAATCAACCAACCAACTGAAAAAATTTAGACCACAAAACAAGAAGGAAACGGCCCAATCACTGCAGCAGAGCAGAACTGTCGAAGTGAATGCGCCAAACGGACCAGCCAGATACAAGGTAGTGAGACCACGATGTAACTCAGATTCCCAGGTAAACAATCAGATTATGCGAAGACCACCTCGGGACCAACCAATCGCTTTTTTTTATTACTTCTCGTTGGTCGGTAATTGTCTCTGGTTGTGATAGGTTATTCGGGTGCTCCGCCTTGTTGGCTGACTAGTTGGCCAGCTCTCTAATTGGCCGACGTCCAGATGCCTTTAATCTTTACCTCTGTAACTCTCACTCGGTAAAACTTACCAGATGCATATTTTGGAGACGATGAGACGATACAAAGTGAGACAGTGCAAGCTACGAGAACGCCAGTAACCAAGCTATCCAGAAACTGTTTTGCTGCATGCAAAATTGGAAACGGTACCGTGCAGTGGTGTTATTGGTGGCTAACCGATAGAAGTGAACTTTCCTCTCCTTTGACGTCATTCTATGCATCAAACTGCCAGCCTTGGTAGCTGGTTCTGATTTACCAGTCCGCTTTTAAGACGAGGCTGTTTTTTGTGGCAGCGAAGTGTCGAAGAGACAAGCTGAGGAAACTGCCACTGGCAATAAGTCACCCACGTTAATACGGTCCATGAGGCGGTGTGAACATTTTAAGTGGTCCACTATTTTGTTATTGTCTGAAGGTTTGATTTTAGTACATTTGTATGAGTGAGAATACCTGTCGAATGTGTGTCGTTATTATTGGGTGGAACACATGGTGCGTGCGTGCGAGTTTGCTCATAAGACCGGTCCAAGTAGCTTCCTCTCAAGAAAATCCACCCCCTCCAATTAAGACAATTGGACCGTCAGTTAATGGCTTTCGTTCGTGGGAGCTTTTTGTGCTCTCACAAGGTCATTGTTACATCAATAGGGGGGACCTCAGGCTGCTAATGGTCTATCACAGTAACTTGTCCACCACTTGTCACCAGTTACGATATTATCAGATGCATGGAGCTTTCAAATGTCGATTCGCCCGTTCTCCACATATCATTTATTCGTCCAACTGGTTTTCTCTAGTTCTGCATGACGTATAAATTGATGCTAAAAACGGACCCCCGATCTGTTGGAAAGAATTACTTGGCGGGGTCGGCTGTTTAGTGCGAACCGCTTGATGATTCGGTTTCCAAGCTGATAGGTCGAATAGGTTTTCGGGGTGGGGCACACTTCATACAGTGCTACCATGTTCAAAGCAACCTTGAAAGCCAACTATTGTCTATGGGGTCGGTCATAGTTTCAGTTTCAGTGAACACCTTTCACTGTCCGAACCAGGGTAAACATCTTGTCATGTTGAGAACCGGTTTTCATGTTTTTGCATGCAACACCCAGTAAAGTGCACGTGTCTTCCCAACTGTTCCAACCGCTGATGTAGGCCGATAGTTTTTCTCGAGTTTAACTGGGTTTAAGCCGAGATGCTGACAGCACCCCGTGGCCGTAACGTGGATTAGAAAGTCCTGCTAATAGGGTGATGTTGTGAACTGTTTTACTCATCTTAGCATCGGGACTTTCACTTTTCCGGATATTCATTCTGTTTGCGTAGCCTTCCTCTCACTATTTAAATTTTCCTCCGTTCCTCTCCTTCCTATTAGGTTCCACTAAACGACATGTTTGGGTACGCGGGTGAGCTTCGCAGCCTCACTGAGGGCAAGGGCGAATTCAGTATGGAATACCTGAAATATTGCCCTGCCCGAACAGATACCTCGGAGACTCTCATCCAGGAGTACGAGGCTGCACAAGAGGCCAAACTTGGCGCAGCCGCTAAAGCGGGTAGCCAAGGGAAGAAAAAGAAGCGCAACTGATGACTACTTCACTCTTTTCAGTAGTAAGTATTTTACCAATATTTTTGTGGTCTTTGCATACTCGGAGATGCATTCGGACTCTCTCGGGGTGGATGATCTTCCATAGCTCGCACTGTTGGTGCGAATCGTGCAGTTTAGATAAACCATGGGCTTCAACTTGACTCTTGACAGCTTAAAGGACAGCTGTTGTCGAATGCTTTTCTGCTACACAAAGCGTTTTTTTATGGATTAGGAACAACCTGCCTGGGAACGTGAAAAACGTTTACAGAGATTTAGTGTTGGGTTGAACAGCTACACGTCGATTCGATGTCTGAAGAGCTACGAGTTTCGAGAGTTTTGGAGTCCGGAGGTTGGCAGTAGTAGGGTAGTTTTATATTCTATGAAGGACCCTTAAAATAAAAGCGTGAGTCCCAGCATCAAAAGATTGAATGTTCCGACGAATGTTCCGTAGCGAAAGTCTCCTTATCAGTAGTAAATAATCGTTCAGCTGTAACGTCCTTTTGGTGCATAGCTACCACGCCACTTGAAAGAAACATGAGGGATGAGATATTACCTGGTTGTCCAAGCTTAGACAGGGGCGGAATGCTGTGGTGCGTTTTATTTTGAGAGGTTGGCCTCTCATGGGGAGTGTTGTATTCGGAAGTGAGAGTGTTTCTGAAAGTAAGAGGTTCGAATTAGATTGCTCGTGTGGATCAAAACACGTGATATATAGTCCGAAGGTAGGCTGATCTGAAGGAACACAGGTACCCTCTGAAATCCGCAATTTATGTCAGCTGCCACCCGGCGTGTGATTCCTCTTAAGGGTGGCCAGGCCTATTCTCTTGTCTTAGGAGCCTCTCTTGGGAGATAGGAGGCTATCCATCCAGACAGTCTTGTGGGTAGTTTACGCCTTTTTCAGTTTCTAAAGACGAACCTACTCATATTAACACTAGTGCTATCATTCTCCCATTTGTCTTTTTCCACAGGAGACGTTTCAGCGCCTGGCTGCCATTTGCTTGGACAATGTTCTTTGCGATGCAGTCGATCATGTTGTTTGTGTACATAGTGTAATGAATTAGATGAGTCTTTGACCTCTATTCTTTCTTATTCTGTCATGTTTCTATACACTATCCGCTTTTACGGACGAGGGCATCACGCCGAATTTTCGGGGCTTGTTTCGGGTGTTATACCATCCTGTGTGAAGTCCTTTCAGTGCTGTTTTATTCCATGTATTTGTAATGGGTTCAGAATGTTCGAAACTGGCAGATATAAATGTTCCTCAGGATATATCAACTAGACTGTGATAGACAACCTCATTGGTGACAGAAACGCCAATGTTAGTTGATCTTACTTCTCCAGTGTCACTCAAATAGGCGACTGAGAGAAATTTTCCCTATTGTTTCTGTGCATACAGACTATTAGGTGCACTGTTAGCCCGATCACCCTCGTCATTCGATGGTGACGCTCCAATTATGGATGGTTTTTGAATATGTCTTCCTGGTCAGTTAACACATTCAGGAGTCGACTCAAATGCAAGGACGATATCTCGAGCTCAGAATGAATGTTTGACAGCGCTCAATTCTCATCTGATGATCGAAAACAAATGCTAAGATCAGTTTTAGACCCCACACCATCTGGTCCTCCAGGAGCGGCGTGAGTATTGTTATTAGACTAAGCAAATGAAAAAACAACAACATGAAATGACAAGACAGCGTGTTTACACTTTCTAAACAAGTCCTGATCGGATTTTAGTTTTCTATCCAAAGTTGATGACCCCAGGAATTACACTCTCACTGGCAACGCCACCTCATAACTTGGTTCGTGGACGTCAGTTGGATGGATGACTATGGGGCATGGAACCCAGGTGAAAGCTCAAATTGGACTAGAATGTTATTCACCACCTAGTCGGAAACCACGTCGGTATTACCCTAACCACCTGTGCCTTCAACAGACTGCAAAAGCACCGCCTCACTACACAACAACAAACTGATAGGTCTCCACGATTGGTGATGAAACGCCTGCAACAAAATCGCCGTGCTCAGGGAACAGATCAATGAATCACTGTGCAACATTCAAATATTGATCGTAATCCGTGTCTTCTTGATGAGATCAATCTTAGTTTGCAGAATGATGATATGTTTCAGCACACAGTTTCGATAGCAACGATATTTTCACCAGTTTGGAGCTCTGAACATGCTTTTATTCCCGGTGGCGAGCGGCAGTGCGACATGCATTACTGCTACACTGTCCGGCACGGCGGCCGCGAGGTTTTCTCCTGACCAGAACGGTCGACGAAAGGTTCATCTCTGGGACGAAGGATGTTCTACCGCCGTCGGCTACACCTATAACTCTTTGTTCAGTCACACTGCCGGATTTTCGGTAGCATGCAAGTCGAGGACAGGAGTCACTCATAGTTGTGTACATTCTCATTATATATATATATATATATATATATATATATATATATGACATATATGTTTGCATATATTAGAGCTGAACGCCCCACCGTTTGATGACATGTGACGTCCGCTAGTGTAGAACATATCCTGCCAGCTGCAAAATCGTCCACGTCTTGCCAGAATGCTTTTTTCGTCAGTTCTTAAAGAGTCTGTGTGGAATTTGACTACAAATGATGGCAAAACAACCCATTGAAGCCAAACACACTGGTTGGTCTGAGTCTTCGACAAATTTCCGCCAATCTGAGCACACAGGTTTCGGTCGGTAGTTGTGTAAGGTGACAGCAATTCTTTCGAAGTATCTCCCGAAAAGTTTGTGCAGTAAGGATTCTCGACTGATTGAACCAAGGCAACTGCAAAATTCCATAAAGCAGACCCAGAAGCACTTTTATGAAAGCAGGCTACTGCATCCGCAATAGGTCTTTGTGCCTTGTAGGCAAATGATATGCATCACTAGTTCAGTGAAGGTCTTATAGCGCTAAGAAACAACTGCTCTAGCACTTTCAGTAAACTCGAGGTACATTGAATGGGCCGGATTTTCAATAAAACGTCAAGCTTTACTCGTATGAACTATTCTAGCAGTTCTCCATCCGCCCACAGTTGGTAATTTTCCTAAGACAACTGAGGGTAACAGAACGGAGATTTCTGGAGAATAACACAAGTGAGAACACTCTCCAGATTACTGGCTTTATTCTCGCGGATTTTTATCAATTCGGGATAAACTTTTCTAGGGAACAACGTCGTTCACTCAGCATTTGGGAGCAAGGGCCTTGTCTGGCGTTTCCTGAGCTTTCTCTGCACCAGAGTGCGTTTTGGGAGAGACCTGGTTTCCCACGGATTACACTAATCCAGACAGAGCCCCGGATAACAACAGAGTATGTCGCACACAGAATGCCTATAGACCAAAACCCCAGATGCTTGACGGAAAACCTTATTAACTCCTTACGGAAGGCTATCACAAGTTTTTATGTCAAGCTACTTCTGGACACACTTTAGCCAGTGAGAGGTTTTTGAGGGCAGACTGCTCATCTAGAACACAGATGCTCAACCAGGTCCAATCAGAAGAGGGGTTTCTGCACGATCATCGTGTGAGAAGATTGCGCAGATCGTCAGTTCTCTCCAGAATAGATCGTGCAGGAATATTGATGAGGTTGTTCGAATTATCATTTACCAGGCGTGACCTTGCTATCGCGACATTCCCGCTTCCTTTGGTTGTCGTATTTATGAATATTCTTGGGGCACCTCCAACTCATCCAATTAAATTTCAACATTCGCGGTGCGTCCAGCATCCGCTGCTACTAGGTTATAACAGGACGACATACAGGTCTTACAACACGAAGTGACTTTGAAAAGCAAGCAAACATCCAACCAAATACGTATCTACGTCTAGAGAAACCACCGAGTAACGAGAGTGCGTTTAAACTAGCCGGTATTCCCTACCGATTCATCGTTCTATCCGGTCGGTCAGGTTGCAAGCAGAGTGGAGAACCATTCAGTAGTTCAATCGGGTCATCGCATTGTTTCACCTGAGTACTCTACCAATCAGATCAAGAGAAGGCATCCGATGCTCTGTGATTTTGAAATATCGTATTAAAAACCAGTAATGTGTAGCCGGCTCACAGAATGAGAATCGTTTTCCTTTTAGACGGAATGACTTTTTTGCGCTTTTGTCAGCCACCTTTAGGGCCACAGTTTGTAATGCCATCTTTGCGGACCTGTTGGCTGTATATCGTCACTTTGATTGCATTGACACCGCAGTGCGATTTGAATGCCGAATTCTTCATTTTATCTTTGACGGCAATCAACTTCGTACGAGCCATCGATACCTGTTAGAACTTCCAGCTGGGATCTGCGATTAGGCCATCAAACTGCGAGCATGTATGCCATTTGGAATTGCCGGAACTAAATAAGTGATAAGGATGATCATCCATATGGTTATTTTGACTATCGTAAAATTTCCAAGTGTTTGCTCAGCTAGCATAGATGGTCATTGGTTTGTTCGCTGAACTGAGCAATTTGATTGCGTGAAATCAAATTACCGAGCTCAGCGAACAAACCAACGACCATGTCCCGGTGTGCCCGGCATGTAAACGCGAGTTCTTGCATGGAATCCGCTCGCCTTAGGCTGTCCTATAGCCTAGGTTTTAAGTTCTATAACAAAGTTCATCGGATGGTGTTCATGACGTGTGTGCACCCCGTCGCTATTCTATAGTGCTTTCATACATGTGCGATCACTAATGTACCATTATCCACGCGTCTGTTGACCTTCACTTTCCAGCTATCTGTAAACGGGTTTAAAAACCGAAACCAAATTCGGAGAGGATGTACAAACCAGACGGTAAGAAAATAGCGCAGCTTCAGCTGATTGCCACAATCAGACAAGATATTCGGTTTCAGATGAGGTCATAGTTCCGGTTTATAAAGACAGATTGTCGTCCTCTTTAACGAGCTTCTGTGTGCAATCATTCATTAAGCTGGTGTTGACAGTGTTTATCAAACAGGACACGTGAGCGCACTCAGAAATTTCTACGTTTGGTGACTGTTGAAAGCCTAGCCTAAGTGCTTTCTTGACATACCAGGCGTAAACACCTGTACCACAGAGCAGTGGGCTTCCAAGTCAAACAACGGCTAACGTGTAACTGACCACAGTTGGCCGAGTCGAAACCGTTGTCGGGATTCAAATATACACTCAACGTAAATGGAAATACTACTATACTTTTCAAGTCAACCTTCCGTACTTTTGGTCTCGCACCAATGAACCGAACAGGTCACATCCAGCAATGATTAAGGAAACCGGATGTTACTGTAGCGAACTACCACTCCGGGGTTGCCTTACGGCTTTATAGACTGTCCTTGAATGTGCCCGTCAGGTGTTCGGATTTTACAAGTCTTTCATACGCTCACGGAGTATCCACAGCAAGTCGTTGACTTAGAGCTGACAAACGATCCAGGCTGTTGAAACTCACAGGGGAGTGCAACTCCCTCGGAGATGGGTGAGTCTGCACCCAGATAACACAGTGACATTACACATATCCCCGTTTTTGGTAGCCGACGTGCTAGACTATATAAGAGTACAGGTGTCCGAACTGTACGTTTCTACATAAAATATAGGTGCGACAGTACATCGGACCATAGTACATTTGACCCACCTGTAGCAGAAAGCGGTATCCAACTGAGCTGATATTAATGTACATCCACATGAATTATATGGTGATTTAATTAACCTTTGTCTTTGAGTACCCCTCGTCTTGTACACCAAAGTGTAATCTTCAAGTCCCCACAAATCTGATGACGATGGAGTTAGGTTGGCTGAAGCTAGTCGATGTTTGTTTAGCTCGCTTGGCTGCTATGACACCAGACTACCCAGGCTTGAGAAGCATACATTTCATCAGAGACTGAGACAGTAGCTCAGAATATCCCACAATCCTGTCTGCTCCTATGCCTCAGCATCTTCCCTACGCCAGTTATTGGATGTTCAAGCCCTTAGAACCTGGCAGACTTAAAGAAAAAGTGACTGGGTAGTGCTCCTGACATCCTCACAAGGCACACAAGCAGTTAAGATGCATTGCCTCACCCTGTACATTGCATACTTTCGTTGCAATCCTTTTCGGTTTATTGTTGAATTGGTACTTTATGAAAAGGTGCGATCCTCTAAACTCGTGAATCAATTGTGTGGTAGGTTATACAAAGCCCAAGAGCACTCTCAGTTTGTTTTGAAACTTAGATTCGAACGAGCTTCGCATGAACCAGAGCACGGTTTTACGGCCCGAAATTGTTGTTAGCATTCTAGGAAGACTGGCTCATTCAACCTGATGAGCTCTAATAAGGACAAAACCTCTGTGATTCGGCTACATGTTTCCCAGTTTTGAGAGGCTTTTGGGAGTATTTATTTCTTGGCCGCTTTCTTCTGCCTTTCAGAATACAATTGAGTATGCCATCGGTTGTTAGTTTTGACCAACAAATGCACAGAATATCAGGTCGCCAAAATAACAACACCGTCACCTTCAGATGACCGAAGCGCCGTGATTTCAGCGTACCCCTGATGGATTGTTTTCGCAATATACGTGACAAGTAGAAGTTAAAACACTGGATCAGAGGAAATGGAAGCCAAATTACTGTCCAAAAACCGAATTGACTTACGAGAACACAAATAATAGGTATATATTTTTGCTAAGTATTGTACCAAACTGTACAACAATGATTTTGCCGAACTGCTTAAAGTTCCTTCAAAAAGTATAATCAGTAACAGTAACAATAACGACAGACTAGCGGATTACTCACTGTTTATCGCAAACAGCGCTAACGCCAACCATGACCGCAACCTGAACGGCTAACACACTGGCACACACCGCCATAAAATAGGACCACTGACGTCCCACCTCTCCGGTGTAAACGAGCACTCCAGTGAGAAGGGATAAAAGGCCGACTGCCAGAAATATATAATAGGATATTTGAAATCCTCGGTTGAGGAAAATTGTCGACCGACATAGTGAGACCGCTTCCATAACTATCAGAAGCAGGAGACACAGCGTTCCCAGGAGGAAAACAGAAGCCACTGCTGAGGCTACGGGCCTATAACGTGTGTCCTGGCAACTGGTAAATAGGTTCCCACATGCCCATGCACTTGTTGCTAACGCGATGATTATCAAAGCCAGCGAAGTGGATAATATGGTTAGTGGAATTCCGCGGAGAACTTTAGCCATTTTCTTCACGATATCCTAGGTGTTTCTGTGTGTAGTCCGTTTAGTAAAATGGACACTGCTTTGTCTGTCGCTGAAGCGCGAGAAACACTATAGATTTGTGTCAAGGGTGTTCAGGCGATCAGGGGCCACTGGCACAAGTGTTGATTCGTCTTGTCGAAAAGTACGGCTCTGATTGGCCGTTTAGCACGGTCGATGTCATGCGCATTCTGGTCGACCGAATTCACGCAGCGGTGAACTCGGGCGGAGTTTGTGGCTGCTTCTCTCTGGTGAAAGTGACTAACAGGAGTGTAGGTCACGTGGTTACCTGTTCTAATTGAGTGTGACTGCAGTACACCACAGTATACCCGTCTCCTCACTAATCTGATATCTCTTCACCGCGTTCGAGCTCACGCCGAAACAGCTTAATCTTGTCGTGCACTTAAATCAAACTGGGTGACCTGACGACTGGAGAACCTCGCGTAATTGGCACAGTATACCATGTATACAGATGTTCCGGTGAGCCTGTTCACATTTATGCTGTTATTCAATCAATATTATCGGTGCAAATTTGCTAGCATCAACCCCGTTCTTGATTGCTGATCATCAAAATTCTCTGTTCGCTCCGAATAATTTCACGCTGTTTTTCAGTGTGAGGATTCGTTCGATGTGCTAAAACACAGCTTGGAACAAATGCAGCTGCCGTTAACTCATACTACCTGTGGATAGATGGGGAACGAAAAATATTTTCTCGATGACCCACCACTTCAGACTTAAGTACAGTTTATTTGTAGATGGTTGGGTGATTCGCAGAATTTGAACAACCCTTATTCTGTCCAGGAGCAATTACTTCTTCGCAAAAAATGATGGAACGTACTGGGCTCCAATTAATCTTTTATCAGGGCTAACCAACAATGAATATCCCAGACAGTGCCGAGGTTTGAACATCGGATGTCCATATGGGAGGCAAGCGTGTTATCACCAGGTTTTAAGCACCCGTGGCACTACCGGATTTGGAAGTCATCACATGCGGGTCATTCGGTCGATACAAGCGGTTCACTTCCAAGGTCGTGATTTGAGGCACTGAGCAAACCAATCACTTTGCTCAAGCGTGACACATTCACCTGTTTAGCCACCGGCGTGCGTGGAGCTGTGGTACCAGGCTGACCCGACACGCCAGATATCTGAGATTTACATCCCCACACGGCAGGGATATGCTCTATTGACGAGCTGTCATGGAGACAAAACTCAAGTCCGAGGCTATTCTGTTAAATGCAGATGTTGCAGATTTGATTGCAGGTGACAGCAGGGATCTCACTTGAGGGATTTTTTCATTTAACGTTGGAGTTTAATAGCTTCTCTCATGGGGAAGCATTACATGAAAGTTGGAAATGCATACCCATTTCCACCCCTCATGGGGCAGAAAGTGCGCAGTAGTGCAGTACCAAATGGAATCATCACGAACACACTGGTGTATATCATGGCTTTTGGTAGAGGACTGTAGAAGACACCCTATGACCCAAGGCACTAGTTTGATTATGGAATAGTGCAAAGTAGTAGTGAGCATCACAAACCTGACACTGCCGCCGACGTTGACCGTAATACCCCCTATCGAGGAGCGTGCTAAATGTTCGCAACTGTCTGCTCCTGTGTTTGTTGCACAACGGATGAAGTGGTTCTTGAAAAAAATCAGCCCATCAGAAGAGATGGTAAAGCAAACGAATAAGGCTGATATATCGTTAAAGCGTAGGAAACCTCGAACACGGTAAGTGTGCTTCCAGGTAAGTTCAGCTGATTCTGTGTTACCAATTCTAAAAGGCTGGTGCCATCCTGGCAGAACTTCGTTTGAAAATCACTTTGAAAGCCACTCTGTCCGTGAAATGAAATGTTTCACTCCTTGCTGTTGACCAATACATAGACCCATAGTTAATAGTGAATATGTTTGAACATAGCCATTCCGTAAATTTGCCCTATTTAGAGAGCGATTTCGAGCAATTCCAGACGAAATAAGGCCGTGACTGGTCAGCTGTATCTGCATGAACCAGAGAGTACTTCACTCTAAAAAGAATAGAGCTAACTTAGCAGAAGATACAACGGTTAATTGTGGGAATTTTCACCTATCCATCCAGCTATTTCAGCTTTACGCGTTAAAATACTTGTGCGTTTAGAACACAATGTTAACGGACAATTTTCACCCCAAATTAGTCATCTCATTAACTAGATTATCTCCTCACCAACTTTATGGAATATTTCACGACAGTCCCCGAAAATCTGTTATTTTATTCTGTGAGCGAATTCACTCCATTAAGGCCTACCTATCACAATAACAAGCCTGCTGACTCGGCTGCGCCCCTAGTAAGTCAGTACTCGGAGAACGAGTGCATGCACCCGCACTGAACGGTATACCAGTTGCGACTTAAAGTGTATGGCTTGTCAGTAGTGCTCACTTTTCAAGCCATGATTAAACCAGATCATGGCACTACTCGATCGATATTTTGACACACTTCAAGGGGTTGGATTTATGAATATCATTCAGAAAACACGCTTCTAATGAGAAGCTTTGCTGGTATCCTCTCCAGAAGGACAACCACATCTGATATGAAATTCGCGGCGCTTTTGTTCAAAACATGCAGATAAATGCGATATAAGACGAGAATCTTTAAAGGCATCTCAGATATGTTGAACTTGCACCGGAACCTGCGATGTTCATTCTCGCCTACCATGATAATCTTCAATCTTCCATGAATCAGCGGGTTATTACAGCTATTCGACGTATCATATTGGGGTGGTTGGACACAGTACATTACTGTCATTTGTTGGATTGATTGCGTTGTGTCCCATTCATTACTAAAGTTGGAAGATATGCATTCGATGTCCTAATAAGGGTCCTTTGACGGCTCGTCGGAGCCAGGGCACTGGATATGGAACGAAGTTAAAGGATGTGATGTGGTGCGCCAGTTTACTCACTGAGTACGCTGTCAATAAAAACCGAGACTATTGGTTGTTGATTTGTTGTATTTTGAAAATTGGTAACCCGCATATATGGATGTAATACACTACTCATGCGATTGTTGTAAACTCTCCGACAACCCGCGACCAGTTTCGCCCTTCTTGAGGCTCACCAGGTAGGCGCAGTCCCCGAGGTTTCGTCAACGTTATCTTCTGCTTCAAGCCAGGTTGCACGAAATTAGCGAAATACCCTCACTTGCAACTCAGTTTGGTTTTGCGAGAGACTCACTTGGAACCCAGCTGAGTCTTTCGTTTTTGAGGTGGCCTGGTGCAGCACATTCAGTTGCTTAAAAACATCATAACCGAGAGAATCAGCTGGGTTCAAGGTGAGTCTCCCGTCAAAACCGAATTGGTATGCAAACGAGTGTAGTTGACCTTCAGTTACCTTCATTTCTCCATTACCTGAGCGGGCCAATACGTTTTCTGAAAACACAGCTACTGGTATGCACATGAGGAAATGACTGCAGATACCGAAGGATTGACGACACCCGTTCGAGCCATAAAACGTCACTTTTAAATTACGGTCAACAGGTCATATCAAAAGGTAGGTCAGTTGTCCCGGCGGTTTCTTGTCGTTACTGTCAAAGCTCAAAGTCGTGATTACTGACATGGTTGATACAAGCGGAAAGTACGTAATACCATGTTATATGGTTTGTTGGGAGGAAGTCAAACATCCGGTGGTGTTATAGAAAGACGATCTTGAAAACTAATTACGCTTGACGTGTTTGGGAATCCGTTCAAGCCACGTTCTGACTTCCGCCACCAGTTTCAGAGCACCACAGCGAAAAGTGGATGGTAAGAACCTGGGCTGGATCGATCGACTTAACTTCTTATGTCGCACAGACGGCAAATCAGCGGTTAATATTGATTCGCTTTTATTAAGGATATTGTGCAAGCACATGACGATGGATTCACAGATAGAGAGACGCCCAGCTCAGATTCATGTGTACGTCAGTGGTTGTGCGACCTATGTGGATTTTCTGGTGAGTGGTGTGGGAAATAACCAGACCTTCGCTGCGGAGTTATTTATCAGAAAACACCAACTGAACAGTTACAGACTATTGGACAGGAAAGAAAAACTCTCATATGCATCTTGTTTATAAAAACTGAATATCCATCTTCTTCTTCTTGAACCCGTCTTCCTGAACTTTCCTGGATATTCACTGACTATCACTCAAATGCAAGCGAATGCTACAAAGCAATTCCACAAATTCCGTAATAAATCCCATCTTCCAATAGCGATTCTGAGTTACTAGAAAACATATTACTCGCATGCCTCATCAATAGTATCCATCGTTACACCAGCAAGCCTGTCTTCTATTTTTCGATGTAAATTATTCCTCAGGTCACATGCCAGTGCCAGTGAATCACGGCTTGAGTAGCAGGTGATCAGTCTGAGTTATGGAGTGTACCTTCAAGCTGATGACGAGACTCACAATCCCAATAGGAACTCAGTATGAATGGCACTCTTGCATTTCATTTCAAAACAATCGTATTCATACCATTTCGTACATATAGCCCACGCGTTTTGCTTAGGTGTTTTTGATTTACCAGAATATCACCGATAAACGACTGACCTCCCCAGAGAATTGTATGAATGTCAGTCTCAAGTCTACTTACATTAGGACGAGAAGACTGTCCACCAAGAGTGGTGCCTTCAATGCACAGCTCCCTTCCCAATCCCCCACTTAACAGCCCATTGACAGTGTATTTACGCACCAACTTATCAGCTCCCGCCTCCAATGCGCAGCTACCTACCTCACCTCCCCAAATCATCGGCGAACGAAACTGTGACAGCTACAACCACTGTACGGCAAGTACACCTTTCTTACAGCTGACGATGATGATGACGATGTGGTGTTTCCAATGACAGAGAAGTCTAGTCATTCGGATAAAAGAGAACCTTGTTATTCACATTGTCCGCATTCGAAACTACCGTTTTAGATGTTCAGGAAGGATGACAGTAACGGGTGCCTACGTGGAAGTTGTTAAACTGGATTTCATCAGTTCCCTTAAAGCACTATCAAATAGCACTTTTGAATGACCTTTATAGTGCAAGGATTATTGGAATTAGTTGGGATCATATAGCTGATAGTGCTGGGCACACGCGGATAACGTTACAATAAAATATGAGTAACATTATGTTGTTAGACGTAAGGCTGCACTTGAGGCATATATCTAAGGGTCGAAAATCTGAACTGAACCGTATCGGACGTATCTGCATCATTCAGCAAGCTCTGGGCATCGTCCTAATCGACGCTGCATAAGATCGCTCTGAAAAGTTCGAATATTTCAAGGCTATGAGCGAGCCTACCGAAGGAATATAACAAAAAGTTTGCTGAAAAAGCCCACTACCGTTTTGGCCATTGTTAAGCTCATAAGATTTTACGAATGGTGTTTCATGTCAAGAGACTGTATTGTGACATTTTGAATATCGTGCCAAGTTATACATGAGGAGGACTTTACGGAGCATACTCAACTGACAAGTATCATAAAGGAGAGATTCAGCTCTTTAGTATCAACGTAATTTGCAAACGAGTGGGTTTCGCCAATATCGATGGGGTGTTTTTGGGTCTATTTCAACAAAACGCAAAGTCTGGATTGTGGACAGCCCCCGGGTTATTAGATCATCGTCTGACAATCTTGTGCCCAAATTCTGGGTGAACTGAGCAGAAACCGGCGATGAGTACCGCAGATGCAGACGACGAGGGGCACTCTGTTATGATAAACGTAATCAGATGACCACAAGCGTACACTGAAGACGTTACTTAACAAGGACAAGGAACAATTATCACCAGACTTTCCTAAAATGGGAACTGTCACTAAAGGCGCTAGGTCGTTATTCTGTGGCTAGTTCTACACTGCGAAATTATCCAAATCTAAGCCTGGTAAATCAGTGAAAAACTCCCTCATTTATTCCCCCTCATGCCATCCAGCGTCTATTTCAGCTGTTTGGGAAAATTCTATAGACTTATGGCTCTTCAAGGAGACAGCACGTCCAATAAAAGTGAGATTTTGGCCGATTTCGACAGTGCATTCTCTTCACGGATGCACTGAAATTGAAGACATTTTGATAATCCATCAATTGGGAGTGCACTGTCACCCAAGTCTGCATTACTATTTGGACGATCTGTCACAGAGACACCAAACTGATATCCGTACTTCCAAAGTGGATAAAGGAATTCAATGCAGTCATTCGAGTCCCATTTCAAAGAGTAAAGTTGGCCATTTCCAGGTCACAGAACGTGACGAGTTCTTTGCCATTTGCTTGGGGTTCGTTTGCCTCGTTCAAGTTACTTGTGGCGTAGGTACGATTCACCGATCTACGGATACATAGCAGTTGCAAATCAATACAAAAGCAAAAACTCAGGTCGCTTTTCCAGATGTTAGTATGTAGCGTCCCGTTTTATAAAAATCACACAAGCCTCAGATGAAAGTGAATTTAGGGACTTAGTTTCGACAAACCATCAACCTACCGGAGGTGGTTCTCATCCCTCGGTTGGAAAACATCCTGATGAAAAGTTTAATTCAGTTACCATGAATCTTAGGTTTCAAGCAACACAGGATGTAAGACACTAAAATATCTTTTTCTGAAAAATGGTGGACTATTTAAGGCGGCAACTGTTGAAAACAGGATGCGGTCCAGAGTGGACGGAAAAGCGGGAAATTTCTGTGACTGACTGTATACTACCGATGGTTGGTCTAGATGTTCAATAATATTTTGTGATAATCTTCATTGTCAAAGGGACAGGTTGAATAAGTAGATCTCTACGCCCCTGTGCTGTCAGTTGTCTGACGGGCTCTGTCCTACTTGATGGAACTTCATACATGATTTTGAAAAAAATGTTTCCATTTAAGCCAAAGCCAATTTTAAGCAGGCGGCTGGAGATCATGACGGTCCTTTTTCTAGAAATTAAGTTTTCTAACCGGACCCTCCAAAGATTTGGAATTGTTTTTGAATTCGTTCACAGAATTTTGAAACAAATTTTCAACATGATTTTTGTTGACGCCTCGGAGAATTTCTTGGGGTTCACTAGAGCAGGTACAGACAAAGCATTGAAGGCATTGAAGCATGGGAGAGTTGGTGAGCGTCCATACGAACTGATCATTAGCAGACTCTCATCGTAACAACTTGCATCATTCTGTTCGAAAGGACTTCCATTCAGGAGGTTCCTTACACCGCAAATGTTTTGAGAAGGTATGCATGACTGTAAGGTTTTAGTAATCAGCTGGAACAATGTTAATTCGGGTGAGTTTATTTATTTTTGGTCTGTTCGTCAAATTTGGCAGTCGATTAAAAAGTCATTTACCCAGCTCGGAGAACGAGTCGAAAACGAGCAAGATTTCTATTTGTGAGCAAAAAGCACGTGTGAATGAGATAAAAACCTCTACACACATCGAATCATAGAAAGGGGCGATAAAATGGTAGAAAATCTCACTTTCTTTTAGACGTCTTTCTAAAAGCCACAAACCAGGCTGCTTGAACGGCCATCACACTGGCCCAAATGGCCAAAAAGTAAGACCATTGCCGTCCAATCTCTCTTGTGTAGATAAACACCCCAGCAAGATGAGACATGGGTCCAAGCAGCAGAAGAGCGTAGTAGGCGATTTGAAACCACAGATTGGCTGAGACTGGTGGATTGCAGAATGTAATCACATCCATTATCAAAATCAAGATGAAACATGATGCGGCCAGGATGAGGAAGGCAGCAATGCCTGTCATTCTTGACCGGAATTTGGTTTCTTGGCAGTCCGTAAATAAGTTTCCACACTCCCAGGCACTCGTTACTAAAGCGACAAGTGTCAAAGTCAATGAGGTGCCCAACACAGCAAATAAGACCACAGAATGTCTTTGACTCATGTTAGTCAGTTGAACAGTTCCACCATGTTTGGGCCCGTCAGTCAGCCATCTTGGCAAGTCTCTGCATGACACACAGCTACGACAGAATTCTGTCTTCGAAAACAGTTCTTCCGTACAGACTTCTTCTATTGCCGTACAACTGTAAGTGACCAATCAGCACGTAGATAGTCGCATACAAGTTAGGGTCAATGTGCAATGTCAGGGTCAAACGATGCACGTGATTCTTTTTTCAATGAGCTAGCAGAGTGAGCGAAACTTGACTTTCCTTCATAGCTAAGCCAAGTTTCAACGTAAAACTTTCCCCCTTTTTTCCCCAAAGACAACAAACCCGAATTGTGATGTGTGATTTAAAATGAGATGCTAAATCCCGGTGAAAGCACCATTAATTACTTAGGGGTAACATGCAACGCGCACCTTTCGGACCGAGCAGAATTAGGCTGTTCTGGGAAGTGTCCCTTTAGAAAGGACTTGAAATCGTACTGTTGCAGCATATTTCCGTATAGTTTGGTTCCAGACCAACTTTTAGGAAGGAGGATGTAGCGGTGAGTAATCACATCAACTAACTGGAAATAAAACTAGTTAAAGTCATCGTGGAGAATGTGTGACAAGGCTTTGTTTGGTCACATTCTTCGGAGGAAAAATTTCATGGTACTTTGCTCCTACTTCCGAGGAACAAACAAATAAAAATATGGGACACCTTCGGTTATTTTTCAGATAGTTTGGTTACAAAGTCTCCCACAAGTTGCTGTTTGCTTCGAAGTTTTTTTAAATTTACGTAGTTCCTCATTGCTGAAATTTTATTTACGCATTCTATGCAGTTTTCTCCATCCTTTGGCTCATAGATCCGTTTGAGGATATTCAAAAACATCCACACCCGAATCAGGACTCATGTTCTCTAGCCTTGAAGAAGCTACAATTTCCAGGTCAATCTCTTGTGGTACCAATCGGGAAGGTTTGCCAAGACCGACTGAGAATAAAGGAACTTCTGGGCAAAATATGTTTGCAATGCTTCGTCAAACAAGATAATCTTAATCCAATTTTCCCGATTGGACGCACCACTCAAAAGGTTGCCAGTTAGACAGTCCACTACCGGTTTCACCCTTTCTGGGGCTCATCAGATAAATGTGGTCCCTAAGTTCCCATATACCTTTTGTCCCGTCCGAACATGAACTACTCTAATGTGCAAATTACATTTGTGATATCCTGTAAATCGTGTCAGCTGATACGTGT
The DNA here is from genome assembly GCA_003604175.2 of Clonorchis sinensis. Lineage (NCBI taxonomy): Eukaryota > Metazoa > Platyhelminthes > Trematoda > Opisthorchiida > Opisthorchiidae > Clonorchis > Clonorchis sinensis. Next base: position 8,122,104 of record CM030373.1, read on the forward strand.
GGTAGCATCTGTGCAACAAATTCTTTTAACGAATATCATTATCAAGAATTTCATTTGAGTCTTTCATAGACAGCAGCTCTGATCACGCTTTCGTTTACTGCTGTTCACACATAAGAGTCTCGTGATTGTGAATCAGTGCGATGGGTTTTCCATACCGCTAGCGATGGCATTAAAGCCCTTAGTTTATACCGCTCGCTTGCATTAGTTTACAGGTTATAATCGCACTATTGTGATCCAAGTAAGCGGTTTTCCGATAGAAACCGGCTGTTGTCAACCTATCGGAGCTGATGGAGTCCCAGTTTGGAAACTGAATGACAAACGTGGGAAAGTACCTTCCTGTCTGGGTAACCAGGCTACTGTCTTCTTGGAAGCAATTTTATTGTAATGCGAACTTAGAATTCAGCTTTTTGCCCGGTTGGAATCACATCATTTTTTGTGGACATTCTCTTCCGAGGGAGTATTACACAATGCGCCCTTTTGGAATCTGCCATTCGGATGACCTGCAGTTGCCGATACGCCCTGCCTCATCAATTCGTTGAGCCAGTTTTTGATAGAAATCACCTATATATTAACGTTACCATCATCGGGTAATAGACACAGGTATGAGTCTGTTTAAGTCACATTACTCTGTTTTGTTTTCAGCGAGCTTAACATCGATGCTTGGTACATCATTTAAAACACCCAGATTAATCATCGTTTGGTTTTTCCACAGTCTCTTTCAAGCATTCCGACGTATGTGTTATATGGTGCTTTTTAGCATTTGGCATGCCTCCCAATAGATCGATGAAGGGACTACTCACAGCCGTCACTTATGTAATGGAAGAGTTAAGCTACAATTTTCGACTGAGTTCGACTACTTTATGTTGGATGAGCGTCCGCTCATTTTAAATTCACCCACTGCCACTAGACACGACGTTCTTACTGGAAAAAATTTACTAAGTCTGTGGTCCCTCTGTGGTACTCTTGCTTCAGACACTCATTCACTCCGGCGAAATGTGCTCATTCGGAGATTACGTTGGAGTGAACTGCAAACCCAACTCAGCCCCGCATGAATCTCTCGTTTATAAAAGTTTTGCACAAATTCTTCCCTTGACGTAAAACTACTTATGAGGTTGTTGAAGTAGTCTTGAATGGTCACTTCTTGTTTCACTCTCTTTGTTGCCCACTAGCCAGGTTTACTCTCCGAATTTCTATCGTTCCTGCGCGCTACTCGAACACAAATACACATTGTGAAGATCAAACACTTATTTTCAGACAGATGTGAAAATAGGTTGCCCAACTGTTTCTCATTAGCCTGAAAGCGTCTATACTTAGCTTCCGTGCTAAGTTATATGGAATTTTTTCAGTTCTATGCAACGTCTCTGCAAATCATTAGCCTGACCATCTTCAAAAAACGGGTTTTTGTACGTTTGTTTGACAGTCCGCGGTTCTTTTGGGGGACAATATAAAGTTCAGCTTATCAAGATGACGCCGGACTGACCAAGATGTAAATTCGATGACCTGATGAAGAAAGAATTCTCCGTTTTCAAAAAACCATTGTGTGGCGGCTGAACATACCTTGTTCCGTGATTGTCCTCAAAAAAGGAACACAGACGGTTTCATTGCATTGCATGATAACCATGTGTATTTCATTGACGGTTCTCATCAGGGTAGTGAAACCACAGTTTTCAAAATATCTGTGTCTTTTGGTTACTGTGGACATTTCCGCAAACAGAGACAATTCCTTTGTGTTGAGGTGAGATTTTTGGTCATGTCGGTTGTCCATTAACTTGGGTAATTACTGACTACTTACAAGCAGTCGGAAATGTTTGTCTGATTATTCAACGATTGCTAGCTCAGTGTTCTTCTCAGTGGTCGTATCTTTGTATCAGTCTCGTGGTAATTAATACTGATGTTTTAAGACATTTTTGGAAGGACAGTACAGCGATAGGCCTTAAGTGAATAGCGATGGATGGACTGTTCTATCCAGAAAAAATGAAATGTCTCGGTTCCAAGGTTATCACACACAGAGAGAGAAGTTTAGTCACAGAGATGGAAAAGTTTCTTCTGTTGACGCAAAATTTGGATCGGCGGCCCCATTGAGGGACGTCTATTCTAAAACTGTTTACTATAATCTTCAGTGCCATTGAGTAAACACGAGTGCGGCATTTAGATGCAGGCGCCAGTAGACAAACTACTGGAGACAGGAATCATTCACACACGTATATGATAGCGTAAGAGGTTTTTGAATGCAGAGGGGTACTTCAAATTAAGATGAAGAATAATTTGCGTTGCAATTTCACCTATAACGGTCGAAAACCTGGGGTAAACCTTATTAGGTATACTTCGATACCAGAGCAGCCTTGGGACGCTACCCAAGCCGGTACTAAACAGGACTGCTTGGCAAACCGCTACTTTCTTCAGCACACTACTCCTGAGGTTGAAGGGGACTGCCCTGATTTCTTGAGGGTCACCAGGTAGATGAGCGTTCGAGCTTCCATCAAATTGTGCCGTACTCCAACCCAAATTGTCCAAGAGCCTTCAGCATAGTTGGGAATATTAGGTTCCGTCAGGAAAATATGTTGCAATATCTCAAAAATCGTACCAACTAAAACAAGAGATTGTCTCTTTGAAGCCAATTCAATTGAGAAAAAATCAGAGGCTTGAGATACAGCTGAGCTTGAGTTGAGTCTCCCGTTAAAACCAAGTTGGTTTGAAGATGAGTATATTTTACTTACACCATTCTGTTTTGTGGTAGGACCACAAGTGGCTTAGACCAAAAGTTCAAGATGCACACTTCAAGTCTGATCTCCAGACACCGATCAAGAGTCGTCTTGAGAAGTGTTCTGGGCGTTCCCTCCGAAAGCACAATTCGACGGAAGGAAAGGTACTCGTTCATGCCTTTAAGCAACTAAATGAACACCAATAAACATTCAACATCGTCATCGACCCAATAATAAAAATAAAAGTTGGTACCAATCAAATTCAAGGTACCTGGTCCACATTGCTGTTTTCAATGTCTGCACTGTGTTTTAAGCTGAGCAACTGGTGGCTCTTTCTCAGACTTTGTCTTTCTAAGGACGTTGTGCCCCCGAAACACGTATAAGGTAACCTGGTTTGACCATACATCTGAAACGGTTTGACACGAACCAAGATATCTCGTATTTTACCCTTCGGGTGTCCGGTGTTTCCGATGCAGTCTACGGCGTGTAAATGCTGCTTGGCTCCGTGGCTCGCTGTGTCTTACTGGATTGGATTCCATTGAAAAGTTGTCTTTTCGCTGTTAGGTTCCCCGGGTTCTATCAAGATTAGTGCAGCTTGATATGGTAGACTAGGTTTGTTTGTTGCGCGAGCATACGCTACAACGGACCGTAGCTCTAAGGCAAAGAGAGACAGCTTCTAACGATATTAGTCACGGTTAGTCCGGTCAGCGAAAGGTACAGGTATCGTGATTCTGAGAGGTGATATGGAATCTTAGGTTGGCGGACCAAGTCCTGATAAAGCCCTTTTTTGGCGTCTCTTCAGAGCGCGCAGATAATGTGGAACGATTTCTGGAGTTATGTGTGAGCGTTATTCAAGTCAGCGGAAACTTTCAGCATAAGCGCTGGAAACCATCAAATATGAACCAGCTGTTCACTCAGTCGAACCATGTGGCAATCAGCTATTGTTGAAGAAATTCGCTTCAAGATTGCGGTTCATTTTGGAGCACATCACGGCATTGTACAAGCAGGTCTATTTATTCCTCTATCCCTCTGGAAGTTCCCAGTTACTGCAAAGTCATTCAGCTCATCAAATACAAAACGTACAAATACAAAACAAACGACTGTGATGGCACGCACAGATCATTTAAAAAACGCCGGAAAGTGAAGAGCTTAAAGACAGATAGAGAGCGCTGGTGGATCGCAAAGCTGAGCAATGCAGAAGGCTCTTGCTTCGGGAGACAATCCTACCTTGTTCTAGATAATCCAATCAACTGGTCCAAACGAGATGTTTTTATTGAAATGGTATCAAAAAACGATGGGACTAAGTTCATTCATAGGAACGCCACCTTGAAAGGTGGACTGTACACTTTGCAAAACAGTTCAGCTGGATCCCATCAACTCACCCTCGTGAATGACTAACTGAACCCTATAGGGGTGTCGAGATCATTCCGCCATCAATGATCAAATTCCAGGGAGTTAATTCACTTCCTCAGCGCAACAAGACACCTAGTCTTAATGGTTTGCATCCTACACTATTCAAAGAAGGTGGAGAGAGCGTCTTGGCTATCTGACCACCCTACTCCTAAAAGTCTGGAATGAGGAATTTTTACCAACGGAATGGAGCGCCTCGAAGGGCGCAAGAGCATCGCGCAGAAGCACCTGGAGCCTCAGTCTGGTGCTCGTAGGTCCCACGATGCTCTTCAGTATCAACCTACGAAGGCTGATCCATTGTCGAAGGGTCAGATTCCTGAGAATCAAGCTTGGTTCCCCTCTGGCGCGACTTGCATTAATCACCTATGCACTTTGCAACAGGTGTTGGAACTGTACCACCCCTTCCGATGACCAAAAGTTCTCTTCTGTATTGTGGTCTAGATTTGCTTTTGACTCCGTCGATCGTCAGTTACTGTGATGATGTCTGACGAAGAAAGGTTTCCTTTCTAACTCCTTATATATTATAAAGGCTCTAAACGCCTCCGCTCATTTACGTATACGTGTAAGGCAACTCCTATTCCGAGTTCACTACGTACTTTAGTGTCTGGAGGGGATGTCCTCTGTGGTTCTTCCTCTTTAACTTCGTGATCATTATATTGTTTGAGTTTACTTTGCCAGCCTTTTACACCTCGGAGATCGAAATGAACCCGAGTAGTTTACTCACAGAAATTGAGTACGCTGACGATATTACTTTTTGGATCAGACCTCTTAGAAATGCAAGCTATTTAAAATAAACTAAATAATTCTGCAGTTCAATTAGGCACGCGGTTCGCACCTGTAATGTGGAAAGTTCAATGCACCAGTGATCCATGCTGGTGCCTTAAAGAGTGGCTGTAATCAAACTCAAGCCCCACGCTCTCAGGTGAACCGATCGATTCAAAAAATAAATTTGTTCACCTGGGTAGCTGCACAAGTCCCTAGAGGCAGACAGAAGACGAAATCAGTTCCCTAATTTGGAAGGCCATGTCGATGTTCGCCGACATCACACATATTTCGTGCCGAAGTGATATCAACTTAAATGTTAAAGGTAGCGTCTACAATGTTGTTAGTAAGTGACGTCGCCCTCGGTGTGGATCGCGGGATGAAACAAACCAGTCTTCCGTGGCACTGACAGATATGGCTGTGTCATGCAGCCAGTGGTGATCGTTCATCAAAGCTATCGCTTTTACTACGTAGATTTAACTTCCTGCCATATTAAACGAACAGATCCACTAGTCGTCAGTGTATAGATTGGGTGATCGTCTCCAAAACTAGGCTCTCATTCCTCTAATCTCCTTATCCTCGGTGAACGAAGCTGTAGCGGCCAGAGTTGTACGGTGTATGAGCTGAACAACTGAATCCAACTGAAGTGAACATCGGGCACGGATCCAGCATCCATCCTGCATCTGGTTCTCCTTTCTCCCCATGCATGTCACAACAAATTTGTACTCTGGGATTCTCATATGTTGTTACACATCTATTTTGGAACAATTCTGTATGACGCTGAAATCGGTTATCACTTACGGTCTCATTTCATCCGCATAACTTATTATTCATTCGTGGTTAACTTTCGTGAATTACAAAGAACGTGGAAGTGTTTTCGTTCGTCTACCACGCCGAACTTGAGCACGAGTTCAGAAATCAAGTCAAGAATTTCTCGTCTGTATTTGACAGTAGTTTCTTAGTACCCCTCAGAACTCAGAACAAAACACCTTATCAGGAGGGTCAGATTCCTGAAAGCACCCACTGAATACCCGAAATCCACTGAGACTCTCAACTCCACTAGATGCTGACCAGACAGACAACGCCCCCTCACTATGCAGCGCGTCACAGCCCTGTATCAAAGCCAGACAGCGCGAGACAGCCTTGAACCAAGGTCAGACAGTGTCTCTCCAATAAAATAGCTTGAGTTTCGCACTCGCGCACTCGCACCCGCTTGTTCGAAAAAAAGCTGTTGTGTTCCCATCCGTGCGTCTTTTTCCGGCACTAGGCACTGGAGCGGGAACAGCAGTGAGATATAACACATCTACATTTGCTCGGTCGCATGTCGTTCAGTCTGTGAAACACCATCAAGTAGTTTAGGTGACAGAAAGCACCATGAGTTTGTTTTCGAGCTGGGAAATGTGAGCGGAACAAGATCAAGTAAACTAAGTCACTGATAGTTCTTCAGTTTCATTCTACCCTACACGTTAGTATGCGGTTGCCTGAACGAACGGGTATCAGTATGAGAAGATGACATTTAAATACCCGGCTGGGCGTATGTTCGTGTACGTGCCTCTGCACAAGTCGTAAATTTTCAGCAACTCTCAAGAGGAGCTAGTAAACTGAAGGCTTTATCAATTTTGACTTGGATTGTAATCAAATCTTGAGACATCATTTTACGCATTGAACTGGTGCAAAGTACCATTCTAGCCGGTCCATTTAAATATAACAGCTGCTTACTTTGGAGTATTTGGCGTTCTTTGCAATCCACATCTATAAAATGTCCAAGTTCTAGCCCCCAGAGTTTCCTTCTCCGCGATATCATAGAGCCTATTAAAGTCGCATACTCACCCTGTTATTATATCTCATCTAACGGTTTGACGAATGACTGTATCCCTGCATGGGACAACTAGACAGTTGAATTTAGAGAAATAACACATGAGAGGGGTGTTATACTTTAAAACGCATCAATGTCCACCGTGATTTTACCTTCTGGTTCACCCAAATCATGTTTATCTAGTATGGAAGCGGATTTGGACCACCTAAACTTCTTTCAATAAGAAATCGGTCATGAGGGCGTCTGTATTTTGTCATACCTTGCCGGATAGATATCCGGAATCACCTGGATCAGTCAGACGTCAATAAAAACTCACTGGTGTTGATGGAGAAACAGGAGTTGAAACTCTGAGCATCCCGCGGTTTTGTGTAGCTCAATTTCCGTTGTGTTGTCATCCCATCAGCTCGTAGTATAATGTTTTAGGATTTCTGCACACACAAAACCAATATTGTTCACGAATAAACCAAGCATTTTATTTGAGTGACAGGTTCTGAAAGTGTGACGAAAACAAGAAATACGAGAGCCTCTAAAAATAAAATAATATACACACAGCGCGATAGGACACAACGCCAGTAGCAGTCTTACATGATTGAGACGGTCAAATGAGTGGAAAACCGCCTTATGAAAAGCACGACAACGATAAGAATGATCCACTGGGGGAGTAAATGTATGAAAAAATATTCCATCTAGATGAACTTCGAACTTCGGATGTCCCTTCTTTGTTCAGCAAGGAGCTGGGTGTTCCAATTACGTGGTCCAAAACCAGGGTGGCTTCATTAACATTTCATACCAATTGTTTTTGCTGCTAGTGAAAAGATTGGATATGAATCCATTACTACACATAAGGTCGCTGAAAACTCATCGACAGCTCACTACCAACCTCGCCATTCTTGGGGCTCATCAGGTAGGCACAGTCCCAGAGTTTCCGTCAAGCCTATATTCTACTTGAACCCAGGTGATAGGAAACTCGACAACTACACACATACCCCTCTGGTTTTCATCGGTGAATCAGCTGGAACCCAGCCGAATCTCTTCTTTGTTGTGTTCTTTGCTAAATGAATATGAGTAGTTGTATATTTTTTCAATAAATCGTGTTAATTTGAATGTCATACCAACTGAAACAAGAGGCGGCCTTTGAGCCGCACATTCAGTTGAAGAACACCGTAAACGAGTGATTCACTTGCGTCACTCGTGAAAGACAAATTGATTTTCAAATGAGCATATTTGTCGAAATCGGGTTCAAATAGAACATAAATTTACAGAAATTCGGGGACTTCGCCTACATAATGAGCCCCAAGAAGGGCAAAACCGGTCGTGGGCTGTCGAAGAATTTTCAGCAACCTTATGATTAGTGAGTTGCGTCCATAGGTGTATCGTGATATCTCGAATATTGTACCAACTGAAACGTAAGGCGGCCTGGTTCAGCAGACATAGTTGAAGAACACCGTAGACGAGAGGTTCAGCTACACTTGAAAACCACATTTGTGTGGAAATTGGTGTTTTTACTGAATCCGGCTTCTGCAAAATTATACTTCAAAATCGAAGATTCTGTGCTGAGAATCAGGTAGCATATTGAAGTAAGCAGTACTCCTGATCCGGAAAAATTGCTTTGATAGCCTATGAGTGTATATCAATAGAGGGTAGTTTGATTTGTCATTGACCAACAGCAACAGATTAGCGTAGAATTAGAATTGGTAGCCACGTGCCTGTTGGTTAACGCAATTGACGTCATCAAACTCGCTGCTTCGCCCCACATTAAATTAGACTGTTAGTACATCTTTCTACTTTCCTGCTCTCCAGAGGTAAAATACAATCGGTAGAAAGACAAGTTAGAAGTATTTTGACACGTCTTTCGTCATGGGAAACGCATCTTACGCTAGGCGGAATGAATGTGAAGTCAAGGAGTTACGGGACAGTCACTCAGGCATCTTAAAAGTTTCGTGTGAACCATGGAAGCCTTACAAATGCTTCACGTTAAGCATTGAGTCACTGATAACTTAACTGTTGATGTAGGCATATGACGCAGTTCATGATTTGAATTTGTGCATGCGCGGTTTGACAAGGCTAAAATGATGCGCCTGGTTGTGCGGATCCCATGACTCCAAAATTGTTTACTGTTTACTTCACTAGGTCTTGGGACGAATCAATGTGGTAGTTACCACCAGCAGTGTATCTTACTTGCCACAGAAACCTGCTTATATGTTATCAAATTTGCAAGTCCAGCGCAAAAGATTTTTCATGAATGCTTACCCGAACATACGGACATACACTTTGTTGATTCTTTTCTTCTATTTTTATTGCGCACAAGAAGATTCTCCGTTTCGTTATTTTTGTTTTGCGCCTCTACTGCCTATCTTGCTTTTGACCATAAACCGTCCTTTGACCGTTCACTTGAACCTGTCTACGATGATCCAGACTCATATGTGCTGACCCCAAGTCACTTGTTGTTATTGTTGCGGGGACAGCTTGAATTGCCAGGTGATTTGGTCAATGTACGTGACAGATATACCCGAGGTTGGAGACAGGAGCAAGTGTTGGCCGATACGTTTTGGCGTCGATGGTGGAAGGAGTACCTTCCACTATTACAGTTACGACACAAGTGGATGCGAAACCGTCGAGATTTTCGAGTTGAGGAAATCTTATTATTCAGAGGCGAAAATCCAACTCGCGGCCATTGGGAGAAACGCATCATGGTGGATGCCAAGCCCGGAATCGATGGCCATATTCGAGAACTACTAGTAAAGACTACTTCGGGTACGGTTAGGCTGGGTATACGTTGCATCTACCTGCTGGAAGGAGTAGAACACAACTAATTGCTCCCCAATCCTAGGCGTATGCTCCGGATTGAGGAAAGCGTTTGTGGAGCAGTTGTACCATTCTCGTTAATCTCATTCTTGAATGCAGTGGACTGAAATGGTAGATCAAGGAAAGTCAGGTTGGCTTTGTGAGGCGGTGTAGATTCATTTCTTCTATTCTTATTGTGCACAACAAGATTCCCCGTTTTGTTATTTCCGTTTTGTGCCTATACCGCCTTTCTTGCTTTTGACATGAACACAAACCGTTCTTTGATCTTGTCATCAGATGTGTTGTTTAAGTCAACACGTAGTTTCACCATCTTGTAAACACGTGGCTTTGAGTCGGTGTGAACTTTGGGATCCATTTGGAATGAGCAGTTCCTAAACCAGTGTATAGAAGCCGGCGTAGTCTCACAATTTGTGGTTTGCAAACTTTTATTATTTTATTATTGTGTTTATAGTACCGCACTTCTAGATAAACCTCCATTTGAATCATTTTGCTTTTAGAGTTTTGTGCGTAACTCAACGTGGCACAACAGAATGCTGGAAACGGCCTATACATTTCAGCTTGCATCTCAATCAGCTGTAAATTTCATGCGTTGTACCAAACACTTCATCCTTCTATGTTGTTAGTCCTAACGAGGAACTGAGTGACAGCCTACGAGACCATTCGCGCTTAAGAATGACTGGTTCACTCCGCGAGCGCTCGCCTGAAACTCATTTCCTCAAGAACTACCTTATGACCAGCTGAAAAACGAAGGAAGTTGGAATATACATCGATCGATACCATGGTTCCTTTTCCTGATTTCATCACAAGTCTAGAGGCTATTGTGCCTAAATCCATTTTTACGGTGCAAAGCTTACAGCGAGATGTCTGATCCCTGAGCTGGCGGACTGGAAACGCAGGCAATGCTCAAGCGCGGGCGGAGGTATCTTCAAAAGTTATCGGAGTAGACCCAAGCACTCACAAGAGAACAGTTATTCACAGTAGAAAAAAACTGGGACCTGGTCCATCTTAGCGATAATCTTTCCAGATGACTCGGATGGGCTGAACTCAAAAATTCCTTGCATTTAAGTGAAAGTTAATTTGATTGTTCAACATTCTAGCGGGATTTAACTTCCTTTGTCACTAACTTTAGTTGTGTCTATTTAGTTTGAACGCGAAAGCTTCACTGCCGTTCATTTATTGGCTAAATTTTTTATTTTATCTATCAAACGAAGCTTCAATCAAATCCGTCCGAATGGATCTTCATCAGCAGTGACCATCCATCAGGATAGACCACTTTTTGTTAGTCTCTTGAAATTACAGTTAACCTTCCGGACAATGAAAAAAATAGCTTTTCCCTAGGTTGGAACACGGCCACCTGCCGGGAAAATTTTAGTCATAATTGTTGTGGAAGTGTCATCCATTTTGCGAAAATGACACCAGATTAGGAGCTTTACGTAGATGCATAGATATTTATACATTTATACTCACAATACTGTCATCTGAACACTTCTTCACCTGTCCTGGAAAAACTATCCAGGTTCGTCCGGTGGGCGAGTTCTGCTCTCACAAGAGCTCATCAGCAATACATTTGCTATGCGAGGCAAGCGTATGGTGTACGCACGTGATTTATCAGGCCTGAACTAGCAGACCTATTAACAATTGAGTGAGGTCAATAGCTTGACAGTTTCGCGTACGATAGGAATTTCGTGGACAAGGCAAAACAAACGTTTGGTTTTGTGTTCTGGTAGGTTTTGTTCTCTTGTAAGCCCCATATTTGGGTTTTAGGAACAAAAGCTTGACGAGGTTGGCAGCAGATTGGGCTTATTACCTTATTCCTGTCGATCTCAGCCAGATGCACCCAGTTACTTGAGGTCCTCGACCTTGACGGAGTCAGAACATTGTAACAATGGTTCGCATTCGCACAGTTGGTCTCCGAGCCTGTGATCGATCAATCTTGGCAACACGGTCGGGTAAGCGGGCATCGTATTTCGGCGCACTTGACTCCGCAGTTTTTTGACTGGACTGAATGGTCGCAATTTGGGCGTGGTTTGTATGGGCCGAGATGTGGACGGATAGGTTACGAACAAACAACAGCAGAACACAACAAGTCATGCTTATATTGACTTAGATGGTCCCATTGTCTGTTTTTTTTCGGAATCCAGGGAGGAATTGAAATATCAGTAGTGAAGCTAACCCCAGTAACGCACATACCTGCGATGTGAATCAGCTTGGTAGTGTAGGCTGTAAACTAGCAATGGAAAAAATAAGCTACCCGAAATTCGAGCAGAAAAAGGCCACAAAGTTTGGATCCATGCTTCACTAATCCGGATACGGTTTAGGAGTCATGTTTTCAATGCAGTGCTCTGAGATCGATCGCAGTAAACTACACTTCCCGCAAGTTTCTAAAGTCACTATTAACATGGTCGATATTTGCAGTTCAGTTCCTACTAACCCAGAACCGAGGACTTCTTCATCGTTGATGTGATGGTCGAATGAAATGGAAGAACTACTCAGTGGTCTTAGATCGTACCGAGAAAATCTTCTATTTTCTAGGCTTGAAACTTGTCACTTGGAGAAGTTTTACTGCATAAGTTTCCTTCAATTTTGTTTTCCCCTCATAACGACCCAAACTTGTGATGGTCTTGTCAGCTAAGCTTTCCAGAGCGATACAACTGTAGTGAAGCTCCACGTTCCCACTACAAACTGAATCGTGGCTGACATGTTTGAAGTTTCTTCGCGTTCTTCATTATAGAGCCACGGTAACAAGTGCTTAATGCTTGAACGGTTTCCCAAATATGTTGCTATAGGCGAGAATGGCAACGACTGATAGGTAAGTTCGTCATTGAATGATACTCTGTCCCAGTTGAGTGAGAACAAGAATGATGATGTCGAACACTAAGATAGTTTTTTCTTCTTGATTTGACGGTCCTGTTAATGGTCTTTTGTATCAGCGTGCAAATCTCTCCAACCTAGTAACCACACAGCCACACCGGATCATGATATCCACATATAGTAGTTACACAACCTATATACAACCGAACAATTCAACAACTTAGATGGGAGGTGTAACAAGGAGGTCTCGTAGATCCAGGTCGGTCGGTATACTGTTCGTTCAGATTCATGCTTAACAGGTTTCTGGCAGGTATCCTAAAACTACCTCCTGGTAAGTCATCCATGCAATGAAATTTCTTGTGACTTTGCTGAAAAACTAGTTCGCTTTCTGTTACATTTAGGCGAAGTTCCCCCTATTTTTTTATGTCTTCTCATTGCACAAAAATGTTCTTCAGACGGATGATCTGGAGATGGCGAGGTAGATGCCACTGGCAGGCACAACGCTGAAAGAAGGACTTGCAACTCCCTTTACCTCCGGATTTTGTTTTTAAATCAGTTGGTTACACTGAAAACAAGGTGTGACGGTGGGACGCTACAGAGAGAGAGCTTTATTCGGACTCGACTATACATCGAGTGTATTTTGGATTTACGTGGGTGATACGTTCGTTGTGACCAAGCTTGGTAAGATTAACAAACCTTAACCCTTAGATTCCCCACACTGAATGCCACATGGTGCTGCGTTTCCTAGACTGCGTGGCACACAAGAGTGGTGGAGGATTAGAAAAATCTGCGGTTTCTGAAAAGCCTACTGGTAGTCTTAGATGCTTCGTCCGTCTATCCGAAAGAAGAATGCGCTGGTACTGTTTCAGAAATATTGAGTCGAGTTGACACAACTAGGTGGTCTGTATACAAAATAAAAAGCCGCCAATGCTCGAATAGATACACAGGTCAAACAGTCAGCCAGTTGCATACGGGTGAACATAAGCGGTGCGTAATTAGACCACTAAGAAACGCCGCTGAATACCAGGCTTTGGTTAGAGGTTCAGCAATGGCGGGACACCCACTGGACATTAGGTGCAGAATATGCTTGAAATACGTAGCAGTTTTGAGGCGTGGACTCACACCACCGCTACTGACAACCAAGACGATTGACGCGGCATATATTTGAGTAAGTGCGGGACTAACGACCATCGTTCGTAGTTATATTTTATACAGTTACACTCAAAGTGATCACCGTTGCTTGAGTTGTCTTTCAAAGCCTCATAACCCCAATCCAACCCTAAGTATGCGAAAGGTTGTTTTGGGGACGACTTCATTTTCGCGAAAATTCCGATGGGTTACAATTCAGACGGCACTGTAACTGAATTCCACTCGATCTGTTGAGACCCGCTATTGAAAACTGGGGAAACACATGGAAGCAGGTCAATAAGACATGATCCTATATGCTGCTACACGTGCACTACAAGAGACTTAAGAGTTGGCTGTAAACATCAATAAAATCTCAATGTGTATAGGAAATATGTTTACTAAGACAGATGCAAATCCACCCTAGTCTCCGGGGACGCGTCCTGGGGGCCCAATGTCTATTCTGCATGAATGAGCACGTTTCCAAAAGTAGAACTACACAGCACAATTGAAATTAGGAAAACGCATTTATTTTTAGATCAAGTGTTACGATTAGCGAAACTGAACACGGGTATCACAGTCGTCTGATGTAAATAAGGTGGTGGGCACAAGTGGTTAACAAATCCGTTGAGTAATCGTTTGCCTCTCAGCGATGGCTCTGGCTACCGCCAGTATGGCAACCTGAACGGCTAACACACTGGCACACACCGCCAAAAAATAAGACCATTGTCGTCCAATCTCTCCGGTGTAAATGAAAACTCCAATAAGCAGGGATAAGATTCCAAGTGTCAGAAAAACGTAGTAAGGTATTTGAAACCCTCGGCCGAATGGGATTTTAGGATTACAAAGCGCCACAAGTTCCATAACAAGCAGAAGCACGAAACAGAACGACCCGACGAGAAGCATAGCAGCAATTGCTGTAGCCACTGACTTGTATTTCGTGTTCTGGCAACCGGTGAATAAATTTCCACATCCCCAGGCGCTTGTTGCCAAGGCACTGAGGGTCAGAGTGAGTGAAAGAGATAATATAAAGAATGGAATTCCATGGAGCATTGGGGCCGTGCTGATCACAGTCCCGAGAGCACACTATTCTTTTCGACTATCTTTGATCTGTGTTTACACGTAGTATGGCTGTGTTGCTCAGCACCAAAACCGTTGTGATAACCAAGAGCCGTTTTACTTATGGTTTCATTCAGCGTTGACATCTGATTCTGATTGGTCATAGCCGTTCTAATACTGTGTGCATTACAGTCGTTACACATTACGAGACTGTTCCTGCTCCTGTAAAACACTTCACCACTACGAACGACAGCTGAGGTACAAGTAGGCTGCAATACTATTTGATTGATCGATACGTATGAGCTAGTCATCACAATGTTCCCAGCCTCTACGTCATAAAAAAAATATCTTGGAGAGTGCACTGCGCACTGCGCTTGGAGACCTAGAGATGTGGATGCTTCAAACAGCCCAGCTTTACACCTACTGTGGATGAATAGACTCACTACTACTAACAAGTAGTACTGCTCACAGGCACTCACTAATTAGGAAATGTGCAGATTGGCAACTTGCTCTAACTGTCAAACTGTTGCTATGCCCTGGTGTTCCTATGTACAATGGATGACTTAGACAGCATTTCAATCTAGTTTTATAAGAGAGGTTAGCCAGGTTTTCTTCACCGATTCACCAAGTCGGCGGATGTAGCTGTAAAAGGACAGCCAATCCATTAAAAACAGTCACCTGACAGTAGGTACTGACTCTTTCGATTCGTGAAGTAATCCATCATGGTCCTGTGACAACAATCGAAGAAGAAGTAGATATTTACAAGCCAAAATTGTTCTCATTATTTAAGTAATGGTGCTTGTGGCTTTTTTTCATAAATTTTTTCTATAAAAGTTGCCGTATCCAATGAGGCAAGGTTTATCCTAACTACATCTAGGCGTCATTCCATTGAACACGCCAAGATGGTTTTCTAAGTTTACAGATTTGAGTGCAACATGCGTTAATTTGTGAATTTTTCCAAACGTCCCTGGTCAGCTTCGCGTAGGGTCATACTGGCTGAGTGATCATATTAAATGATCACTTTTTTGACCATACAGTATACCAGTCGTTGCCTGATCTAGCGAACACATACTTGCTAGTTTTGTTCTAACTGGGCATTATTCACATCCCGTTCGAATGCATGCGTAAGGAAAATCCATGAGTTTCTAGAAAGGTAGTTGCATTTAGCGATCATATTGTTCGTTTGCACGTCCTTTTGAAAGATGCGTACGGATGGATAACTATACCTGGATGTATACTCAACTGTCGCAGTTAACAAAAGAAGCTGATGTGAATTCCAGAATGGGAAACTTGAAATTGTTATCTAAGTTAGTACACTTGACAATGTGCGTCCGCCTACCAGAATCACCGTCATAATTTTAAGAGAGGTGTACGGCCGCGGCCGTGGTGATACCACTGAACGCTAAACCACTAAACGTAGTGAAAACCACCAAATCAATCGGGGCAATCAACCTGATGCATTATTGGTGAAAACTTGGTGACCGAGGCACACGCATGCCCTGACACCGGGAAAAAAACAGGCATATCAATGCATCTTCAGAGGTACCACCGCATACGATATCCTCACTGGATCTCATTGTCCATGTTTTTTCTGAGTTAATGATATACAGGGCAAACCTACCCCACATTTTCCAAGATATCAACTACTCACAGACGCGTAGACGAAAACTGCATGCCCCTAGGGTAGAAATTATTCCACCGAAAACTTCGCAGACGCAAGTCCATTATGCTCAAACTAATCCTTCTCCTCTCTGTTAAAGCATAAGCATATCCATGGGGACCATGCGAAAGTCTGTCTTGGCAAGAGTTACACTGCTTTTGGGACTAATCGAATGCACAAGATGTCCAGTTCTGGTCGCCCACACTGTCTCCCTACCCATCGTAGAATGCAATGAATTCAACCCATCTGCCGTCTAAACCGTCGCCCAGAAATATAAACCAAAATAATCACTTACGAACTTCAAAATATCTAATTCGCGCTGCGGCCTTTAACGTCCATACTTTATGTCAAATGGGAGAAAAGAAATGCCTTGCTGAAACCATGCTCTCCCTCTCTATCTACATAGGTTTTGTTTCCAAAACACACACACGAGGCCCTACTTCGGTCGTACTGTTCAAGCCGCTTAAAACGATGTTCCATTTTTGATTCTCTGGGTATCTGGTGATCCTGGCGCAAGGGCTTGTAGTATCTATTATGTGGGACTTGCAACAAGCGTCATGACTGAAAGTGCCTCACTGGACTTGATCGCAGTAAACTGTCCTGTTTGCGTTGTGCGGTTGCTGGCTCCATTAAGATCAATGCCGGTTGGTGCAGTAAGTGGCGTTTATCGGTCATATCGGCGTACGCTCCGACAGACTGCAGTTCTGGGACTGAGAAGGACGGCTTTTATCAGGATTTTTCGTTACTGCTTCGGTCAGAAAGAAAGACGAGTATAGTAATGCTGCCGGGTGATATGAGTGCCCAAGTTGGATGAATCAGTCCGGAAGTAGCGCATTTGTGTGGTAGACATGGAGTTGATGCTCAGCGTACGAATAATGAGGAGCCTCAACTGTGTGTAGATCATCGTCTGTTCCTGGCCAGTACGAACTTCTAACACAAACACTCACATCGCGTTACTTGGAGGCCATCAACAGCAAGACAGTCATGGACTCAGTTGAACCGTAGAGTTACCGATGGAGAAAGTCAACTGAAGATTGTGGTTTCCTCTGTTGTACGCAGGTTGACTCTGATTACGCTATCTTGCGGGCCACGTTAGCACTTCGCTTTCCGCCAGCAGCTACGCCAGAGTAGCTCCATTAATCAACTCCGACAAGTTTCATCAGCTCAAGAATATGGAACTAGAAACCTACTGAAGCTACTGTAGGTTGAATGGAGGCGAGTTAATGAAGCAGTGCTCCCAGCTTTCAGAACTGTTTTTCCTAGACACCTGCCTATACTAAATGAAATCAGGATATCGTCGAGGTCAACAGATCTTATTGGTGCCAGGAAGGCCGGACCAAAACCTATGGACAATGATGGCGCAGGCAGATCCCTCGAACACAAGATAACCAGGAGCTTGAAAAATGACAGAGAACGTGAGTGGATTTCGAAGGCCCAGAAAATGGAGAAGGCTTTCGCTGAAGGCATCGGTCGCGATCTGTTTCAACTGATTCGATCAACTGGTCAAAAGAAGCCAGGTGTCAGTGTAACAATATGCGAGGGGAGAAGGAGCAGCAATTCAACCCCTCAATCGTTGTTTTGAGCGGTGGGTTAAGTACTTCCAAGAACAGTTCAACTGGTCTCCTTCATCACAATTGGTGGAATAATCAAGCGGATCCAAACGGAACACTGACACCAACCCGCCATCATCAACCGACATCCCGCGTGAGATATTATCAGGAAGGTCAGATTCCTGAAAGCAACTACTGAATGCCCGAAATCTACTGAGACCCTCAGCTCTGTAGATGTTGACCAGACAGACAACGCCCCCTCAATATACAGCGCCTCACAGCCTTTCTATCAAACCCAGACAGCGCGTGTCAGCGCTGCTCAAGGTCAGACAACGCCCCCGCAGTATGCAGCGAGTCGCAGCCTATACCAAGACCAGACCGCGTGCGTCAGCATTGGACCAAGTTAGACAGTGTCCCACCAATGACTAGCTTGAGTTGTGTTCTCGCACTCGCACGTACTCACGCTCCGCACTCGCTTGTTCTGAAATATAGCTGTTGTGTTCCCTTCCGTGAGTCTTTTTTTCCCGGCATTAGGCACTGGAGCGGGTCAGCAATCAGATACAGCAGATAGCGAATCAGCAGACATAACAGATATCAATCATAAGACTGGGTGGGATCAAACCCACACCTCATGCTTACAGACAAGCCAATCGATGTGGTAGGTAAATTTGTTTACGTGGGCAGCTGTATAAATTCCGGTGGACGGGCTGGAGATAAGATTATTTCTCGAATCAGAAAGGCCAAGGCAACTTTTACCAACCTCCGACACCTATGGCGCCGAGGTAGCATCAGTTTGTACGCGCAGAGGAAATTCCGAAGGTGTCAGTTTTTGCATCAAAGCTATCGCATTTATTGGCTAACTGCTCAGTTCCCCAACTAACCAGATGGGACATCGCCTGCAAGGCTTGGCTCTATATCCCACACACGTCCTTCCGCTTTCCGGTGATCGAAATTGTAGCAGCCGGAACCATTGTGCCTACGGTACGGTGCTCATAGCTGATAAATTGATCCATTGAACGGCAGCCGCATCGTAAAACCGTTTGTAACAGTCATGAATTACAAAACAGGTTTGTTCAATTTATCATGTGCATCTCATGCTGCTTTACAGAAGCAACCCGTTTCAGGACATAACCTATATGCTCAGCTAGTTGCTATTTATGTTTTTCAGAAACACTCACGAATGTGACAAACCTATGCACTGATACTCTGACAAATTTTCCACTTTGCGGTTCTCTGGTGAGGATATTAAAGCTTTCAGACCTGAGGTTTTTGATGGCTTAATTGGAATCGGGTCGTTCAATATACCGAGCAAATTGTGAATCTATATGGTTGGACCGTTGATTAACTGTACCCTCAAAACGCAGGTTCAAAGCACAACACTAAGTTGAAGTAACGGTTCCCTCTACTATATTCTGCATATCAAAATCACAGGCTACCAACTCACTGACTGACTCAACTGAAATACAATGCGTCAGCTTCGAAGATACACACGACTGTCTACGCCGCAAGCAAGGGTTGGAAGGCAATCCGGCAGCTCTGGCATAAGATTTTGTTTCGAAACGCAATACCTAACGACGTCTTCGACAACATGTTCCAAACGTTTATCCCTTGTGGTACATTTCCGAGTAACTTGTCCAATGAACTGCTTAAAGTGTGCCATGTTGCTCGTCTGTGGCATGACGTGTCATTTTCAGAAAGGTACGTATACAGAAAAATAGAAGCCTGTTAGAATAAACTGCGCACTTCTAAACAAGTGTAGCAGCTTTCTTGAATCTACCGTCAGTAGGAGGCTCAAAATATTTTTTCCTGTTATAGCTGCTATAGACCAGTGTTCACGGTACGGAAGAGTCCACGTGCTTCGTTTTTGTTCATCCCTTTTGCTTTACGCCTAATTGGGGCACACCTTTGTGTCAACAGGAGCGTAAAATACGTGATGGGAAGTGGCTCGTGGAACAAATGTAAAAACTAATCAAAACACTATCCCGGTTTCAGTAAGCTTCTCATGCACTGAATAACAGATCTAATTGACAGATTACAGAAAATTTGCAGTTTTTTATTTCCTATTACACGCTCACTTTATTTCTACTCGCGCCTCTACATATGACACTGGTTCAAAAGGACAACTCGTTAAATTGGAAAAATCATACGCCATAATACCACGTGGGTGGCGAGGTTGCAGCACACTAGTCCGTACCTGGTTTCCTTCTCTATTCGCTGTTTCTAACAAAGATGACTGTTTTTTAACCATGACCTAGGGGAATCCTGGTCGCTGAGATGAGGACCAGCTTTCAGACAGTATGCATGAAATGAAACACGAATGTTTGTCGCTTAGCAGCCACCTGAAGAAATGCGTGGCCGTATCCCAAGACTGCCGGAAAACAACAATTTGCCCTTCAAGTAGGGGGTCAAGTTAGTAGATATTGGGGAACTGGTCTACCTAATTGGCTCCAAAAAGGAAGAAACCGGCGGTGATCCGTCCAGAAGTTGACTTTGTGAGTGATATTAAATCATTTTAGGCTTCCTTTTAAATGCAGCCATGTTAGGACGATGAGTCCATAGAGGAAGGCACGTGGAGTCAAAAGGTCTTACTGATCGTAGAATGATGAGGTTATTGATGGTCTATGGCTTAACTATCCAATAATATGTACGAGATTCCAAACGAGTCTGTCATGTCAAATTTATGCAATGCCCGCAGCAACGCGCCCTCAACTGCTCACATTCGATGTTGAGATTCGAAAAACATTAAACAACGAGAACAGATTGAAAAATACAATTCAGTGAAACTTCCAACTTCACTAAATGTTTATCAATTAAAATCTTTCCTAATTGGCACTCGCTATTGCGGGTAAGGTTGTACGCTCCCGGAAAACTTCCAACTTCACTAAATGTTTATCAACTAAAATCTCTCCTAATTCGCACTCGCTATTGCGGGTAAGGTAGTACGCTCCCGGGGAATGGAACGGATATTTTCTAAACAGAGACCTTGATGCCATCAACATTCAGGTTTATTCAGCCAAATTGTAGCCCACGTTTTTTTCCCATCACAGTAATGCCGAATGTATTGAAAGCTAACCACTTGAAATGCTCCTACAACTCCAAGAATAACACAATTTTGTCTATGCTTATTAGTGTGTTCAGATCATTTTGGATCACCATGGAATGACTTACGCACCCGACTCTTTTCTTCTGCAGCCTCTTTTGAATAGCAGTATAAAATCCTTTGATGCAATCATCCAGATGGTCGTACTTTTTTGAGATGCATACCAGAAAAGATTTAACTTTTTAATAAACTGGATGTGAGAGAACGAACGTCAGTCGTCAAACTGAAATCGCTAGCCAAACACTGATTTCTGTTTTCTGGAACTGAGATTCTGCAGTTTCTTGTCAGTATAGAGAACAACCAACGGGAGGTTGCCAAGGTATTCTAGCAGAGACTAGAAAACAAGAAGCCTGTGGCAACTGAATTTTTCTGTATTGAATGTTCCTGCATTAGGTTTTTGGTTAATTTTTTAAGCTAGATTATCTTTGGTTACCTACCAATTGTCTAATTCAATCAAACATCCAACCAGAGGCGCTCCGCTACCCCTAACTAATAACCAGTGCATTAGTTTCAAGGACAAACTGTTATAAAAGTTATTTTCATTACTATATGTTCCATTAATTCTGAGAATCTCCAGCAGGCGAACGATCAAAACTGACGTGCAAAAACTAGACCGGATTCGCGAACACTTCCTTGAAATACGTCTGAAAGACGGAACTATCATGTGGAAGAGAGCTGATGACAGAAAGGCACAAGATCGTGAAGGTGAAAAAAACAGGGAAATTCACTCCTGGAAAGTTGGGTTATACGGAAAGGAGTCATGAAGTACCACCGTCACCACCACTCTCCAAGGAAATGTGTAGCTTGTAGTGCAATTAGCTGTGATTTTACGAGTAAGTTTGTTAATTACTGCGATCAAAGATGTCCCTTCTGGGGACACTGTATTCGAACTCCTGTGGGTGCGTATGAGTATACGGTAAGCTTTCGCCTGAGTTCACAACGTCCAGCGGTGGAAGACAAATCAGTCCTCTCTCACCTTTCCTCTTCAACTTTGTTACTGGACTGGTGCTTGAGATTTCTCTGTCTGTCTCTGAAACCTCGGCAGTCGAAATGCTCCCCGGTCGTTCCCTCACAGACATTGAGTATGCAGGAGATATTGCACTCCTTGGTTTAGATCCTTCTCAAATTCAAACGATTTTGAATAATCTAAATAACTCTGCCGCACGGTTTGGCATGCGCTTTACACATGCAAGGGCTAAAGTGCGGCCATAAGACTGGGTGGAATCAAACCCAAACCTCATGCTTACAGGCAAGCCAGTCGATGTGGTAGGTAAATTTGTTTATCTGGACAGCTGTATAAGTTCCGTTAGACGGGCTAGAGATGAGATTACTTCTCGAATCAGAAAGACAGGGCAATTTGTATCAACCTCCGACACCTATGGCGCCGAGGTGACATCAGTTTGTACGCGCAGAGGACATACGGAAAATGTTAGTGTTTGACCATCGGTGTTTCCGAAGCATTGGTGGGAATAGCTGACTAGCAGTGCTGAGGTACGACAAATGGCCTTAGGAAGAAGAAACTTTCGGGTGGAATCAAACCCAAACCTCATGCTTACAGGCAAGCCAGTCGATGTGGTAGGTAAATTTGTTTATCTGGACAGCTGTATAAGTTCCGTTAGACGGGCTAGAGATGAGATTACTTCTCGAATCAGAAAGACAGGGCAATTTGTATCAACCTCCGACACCTATGGCGCCGAGGTGACATCAGTTTGTACGCGCAGAGGACATACGGAAAATGTTAGTGTTTGACCATCGGTGTTTCCGAAGCATTGGTGGGAATAGCTGACTAGCAGTGCTGAGGTACGACAAATGGCCTTAGGAAGAAGAAACTTTCCCACGATAGATGAATTACTCATGCTTCATAATTTACACTGGTTAGGACATGTACTCAGTATGTCAGAAGTCCGTCTACCTCACAGAGCACTTTTTTCCTATCTGTGAGCTGAGTGGATGCGACTGATAGGTGGACAATGTATGACCTGGCAACAAATTACCACCACCACTCTCCCAGAAAATGTGTAGCTTGTAGTGCAATACGCTGTGCTTTCACAATTAAGTTTGTTAATTACTGCTTTACTGGATGTCTCTGTCCTTCCCGTTACGTATGAACTGTTTGTACGGGCACTCTGAAATCTTCGCCTCAGACACCACCGATTTGTGCACGCGCTTGCACAAAATGTGCGCACCCGAGATGCGCATTAGTGCTTCGGCGATTCATGTAAGTTTTGGCGGTATAAGACAAACAAGAAACTCAAGTTATTCAGAAACCCTGAATCCTACGGTTATGGGGTCCAAAAACAGATAATCCCTTTGTTTCCGACATCCGTGATCCATTTGGTATTGCGGCCTTTGTCCATGTGACTTTACTCCTATGCGGTTTTTCCTTGATTCATAATTTCGGGAGTGACAAATTCGTGCACTGGTGGAGATTGCTTGAAGGTAGGAAAGCTGTACCGAGGTTGGCGTTGTGATGAGACGAGGCTTAGACACAGTGTTTCTGCAATACAAAGAGACTCTGAACGACATTTCGGCCTAAAAAATTTCGATACACAACAACTGATATATCACCGGTTATTCACAAACTCTTGTTAGTAGTTTTTGTCCTCGTATTGTTTGTGAACTATACAATTTCACAGTCAAGAGTTGGAAACCCAAATGCTCTCCTGTTACACATGGTCCACAGATTAATCCTTAGTTTGAAGAACAAGCAACTGGGATAAGGTCTAAGTGTTTACTTTTTGAGCCAAAGTTTGGATCGACACGGTGTTCAAGTGTATCCAAAAAAGTGACGAATGCACTTCCATTTAGGTGGGAAGCGTGTACCAGTGCTGGACATAACGGACGTAAGGATCGGGTATGCTTAATCACGGTCAAATTTACCGTGTAGCGCAAATTGGTCGTCTTTTCAAGCAATAGCACTGCGAATCAGATGCACACCTTGCTATGTCATTGTTAAAGCTGTCCCGCTGACGCTCGATCTAATATGAAAACAGCTGCACAGCCCCACCAGCTCCAAAAGAGATGATCGGGACAAGTGTAGCCACAAGAAACAGCACAGCCAAAAATACTATTTGACGCCCTTCTCCACAGGATGGTGCCATGGATTTCGTCTACGAACAGTTGCCAACTCAACACAGAGCAACACGAGGAAGCAGGTTTGTTCCCGTGAAACAAGTTCCAGAAAACGCTTAATGGAACCACAGAGCTTTTGCTACAAATGCATTCCAATTTATATAATCTCACATATTTAGTACACTCGAAAGCACTCGAGACAGTAGCCTTCAAACTGTTTACCCCATCTCTCTTTTCACAGAAATGTCACGTCCATGCTCTTATCCGTAGTCTTCTTCCAACAAAAAGATCAAAATTCGTGCACGTCAACCGCATACCCCTGATCACACTGGTCTGCTTGTTGCTTGTGCCGATATGTACAGTGCATTTTTTATACCAATCATCCCTAGGCTGACCGGCTCGATCGACCTTGACCAAATTTTCAACTATTTCGCATGGAAGGCGAATGGTTCACATGGGTTATTGACCTCACAAACGATGGTGATCAGTAAACAGACGGTTTGCGTACCCGTCTATGCACGTGCAGGCATTCAGAAAACCCTGTTGAAACCAAGTTCTAACAAGCTGCGTCTTCTAACGCATACAGATACGTATCGCGTCTGACCAAGGCAAACAAGATACAACGGAATAGTCGACATTTTGCTCAAGGTTGGTTGGCGGTGAGTGATGTAAAATCGCACCGGACACGACTGATGAATCATGCACATGGTTACACGAATCAGAAACGTGCATTTCTCTCTGCTACCGTTCACGAACCGACCCGGTGACCAACGTTTTTCCGCAGTCGTCTAAAGCCACAGCTCATAGTACAACAATGATAGGGTGTACGAAGTACGGAAATTGGATAACTAACAGATGCGTTGGTGAGAAAAACACTTTATCAACCTTATGGTGCGCAACCAATCATGAATGATGATTGACGAAGTGGGTAACAGATAAAAGTATGGAAAGACTGACACAGGGGCATATATGTACTGTAAACATGAAAGCTCACGTGTGACGGGAGTCAAAGATGCCATAATAAAACCAGGGAGCTGTTTACTTGGGACTAGACTTATCGCACTCAAACTATGACAATCAAATCCAAGAGGTGACAATGCGGAGAATATCTTCGGCTGAAGGAGGGTTTCACACCACATTATTCGCTTGAGAAGGGGAAACACTGCATGAAAGAGCCGCCAACAACGGTATTCACTGACAGCCATGACAACTCTGCAAGGGAATCCCTTCCAAAGAGAAACCAGTCTTTAAAAGAAGCTGGAGGAGTTCACCACTCAGAGCGTTCTTTCTTTGAGAAGATGAGAAACCAGTCTTTAAAAGAAGCTGGAGGGGTTCACCGCCCAGAGCGTTCTTTCTTTGAGAAGAATACTGTAATTCAGAAAAAAAGCTTCCTTTGACTTCATAGGTGACTGACTTTTCCTTTGGTAGACCGATGTTGAGAGTCGGTTTGATGTAGTGACTTTTCCTTTGGTAGACCGATGTTGAGAGGACGGTTTGATGTACTACTTCGTTGAAACTGAGAGATAATTCAAAAGTCTAATCACCAGTCAGGGTGGAGGCATTTATGTACATATTGAAGCCACGGAACAACATGCTGACTATTTGTAGCGTCCAGTGAATCTGCATTGATAATCACAGAAGTATTCATATTCTGTCGGAAATGGCTCGGATTACAACCAGAACAGTGGTCGTAATGGTAAACACAGTGGCGCACACTGCAAAGAAATAGGCCCATTGTTTACCGATCTTTCCGGTGTAAATCAATACGGCGAGGAGAAGACACATTAATGCGATTGCCAGAAAAGCAGAATAAAATATGTGCACCCATTGGTTCACTGAAGTTGCACGATTGCAAAGTGTAACCAAATCCAAAATGAGCACTAACAACAAACACAGTGTAGCCAGGACAAGGAGAGCGGCAATTCCTTGGGCTTCTTTCTTGAATAATGTGTCTTGGCAATCAGTGAACAAATTTCCACATCCCCAGGTATCTGTTGCCAAGGAAGCGAGTGTCAAAGCAAGTGAGACAGACAGTGTGGCTATCGGGATTCCACGGAGTCCAGGATGCATGTTAGTCATTGTGACTTGGAAAAGTTTGTCCTGTACGGTAGTTCGGTCGGCACAATCGCCTGAGAGTGTTCAGTATTCCTTATCTGTATTACTATGGCGAATAAGTAACGCGCGGTCCGAAGCTGTAAAAGACCATTATTGTTGCTACCGGTACGGAGAGATCTGATTGGTCCGTTGGTAAATTTGACATCGAATGCTTTGTTATTAATCGAGTTCACGCAACTGTGCAAATGTGGTGTGCGCAGTTTGCCACAACGAGTATTCATCGTCACTCACGTTACACTGTTTGTTCGTTACTTAAGCAAATACTCTCTATACGACCAGCTGGTCGTAGCTAAGGAGTACCACGTTTGAAACAAAGCCAGCCATTTTCGTTACTGGTTAGGTAACCTTTTGAATCGAAGTATAGTGACTTGAAGTTGGAACATTAGTAGTCACTGTACGGCATGGTAATGTCTAGGATTTGAACGTAGATTTGGGTAGATTTAATCGCTAGAAAAGATAGGTTGAATCAAAAGGTTTGGCGGATTCAAAATGCAGTGAAACCATACTTGTGCATTACTCCACTGTGAAGTTGAGATTACCAAATTAGACATCGGTCTTTTAACAAAAAAAACGACAACCCTTCGGCGTAAATGGTCGCATAAATGGTCCTTAGAACTCCTATAAGGACGACGAAATCTCTGGAAAGCTGGTTACTGGTTTGGCCCTTTGCGGCTTTCATTAGGCTTTAGTCCTGATTAATATCATGCTCACTTCTTAGTTGAACGCCAACAACTACATGCTCACTCTAAAAGTAAGTTGGTGTTGACGGGACCCTCAGCCGAAATTAACCCGAATTTGTTGCTTGGGATATCCCTCAACTGAATATGATGCACACGGACTGTCCAATGTCCCAGAAAGAAGGGTACTAAATATATCGAAGGATGTTTCATTACTAGTATAAAGTTGATCAATCCTGGACTTTGTAATACTTTGAGCAGATTTCCAAATGTTGTATGCGGTGGTCTTTGTGCAACACAATTTGTTAGAGAGGAGATTTCTGCCGTCAACATCAAATCAATGTGCATATGACTAGTGTCGTGCGGTTTCAAATTTTGCTCGATTTTTTAACCCCACGATAATAGGTGGTGCAATTCAACTGAATACTCTCCACGTAGGATGAATAAACAGGCACGGATTGGACTTTGACCGCAAGTGAATGCATCAAACTACGAACGTTTGTGACCATCAGTGGTATTTGCTTCAGCGGATTGCATATCTCTTGGAACCCAGGTTTTAAGGTATCCCCGCTCCTTTGGCCTATTTCAGACTGGAGTAGTGGAGTTGGTCGTAAACCCCGTATTATTAATAAAACGGTAAAAGTGCTCCGTGACTGACACAGGAGCTTAGACAAAGACACATCCCGATGGGCGTGGGAGTAGATAACTTTTTCATTCCGACTACTTCCGTTTCCAAGAGATAGTTTTGTCTCGGTTTTCTAGATAACGAAGGAACGGATGCGATGGAAACGGAACGAACTTAGCGCACAACAACCGGTGCTGGCAGGCCAACATGATATTACTGACTGGTGCAGTTGTATAAAAATGGCCGGCATAGACCGTGTTCCGAGAGACTCGATGTTAACGTTTGCTAAGCATTATTAAACAAAACTTAGGTTTAAACGATCAATTAATGCACCGTTTATCTATGATAAGCACGTGAATTTTTCAGGATTTACACCACTTGTGAAGGGGGGGGCAGATGGTTCATTGGTTAGAATACAGATTTACTTACCAGAAGGTCCGAGGTTCGAACCCGACCTCTACCTCTCGATTCCCCTGCCTAGGCTTGGGCAACCTGGAAGTATCCCAGCCCTTGTGTTTCCTTCGGGTGACGTGGCAGTTAGGCACCGAAAATGTGTCACAGCTGAGCGGTTATTATCATTTTTATACCACATTTTGAAACTCCTACCAGACGTCTCCTATTCAGACACAGCCGCGAGTGTTTAGACCTCGGAGTTCAGAAAACAGCTACTTTTACGAATCCAAGGAGACCAGATATGAGAAACCATTTATGGATCATTTAGCATGCTACCAATTTCGCGATACGAGATTTTGCTCCAAAATTTAGCGAAGTGCGCTAACAACAACACTCTACTCTGTTCGATAAAAGTGTTCATCATCTCAGAGCGTCACATACGGCCACACACACACGCCATTTGCCAAAAGGCCAATAGACCTCTCATCATCAATGGGAACGTCGAAGTCGCAAGGAGGATTTGAAATTCTGCCTGACTACTTTACTGATGCCCCTCTGTGTTGACAACACGTGTCCTCAAATCAGAGGCAATGGAGTGTACCGAAACGTGCGCACGTTGTCCTCCGCTTAACTCTTCCAAGCCAGGTTACTAAACTCTAATTGCAAATTCTTCTGTCGTGCTCATCTTTTAGCAGCGCACTTAACGGATATGATTTGGAGCAAAAATATATCCATCTAGGTTGTTAAGCATAGCAACTGCATTCACTAATCCCTCGAGCAGTGTTATTAGCTGAGTTCGGATATCCGGCTGCCCTGGCTATTTTTCTGCTGCATTGAATAAATTGATTTGGATCGTTTGTCTACTGCCCTACAGGACCCTATAACTTGAGATTTCATCTCGTTTGCTAGTGTTAACTGGAACGCACGTAACCACTGACTCACTGCTTTTTACGGAATACTGACTAGCTCAGTCAATGAACGCCACTTAATTTAAGCATGAAAAATCGATTAGTATGACTTTCACGTTTGATGGTACACGCGGTTTTGTTTGGCTTCACGCTGTGTCGGTTTTGTATCTAGCTTTGATCTAACCTTAACTGGTGAAGTGCAGTGAGCTGGCATGACTACAAATCGCACAGCAACTGGCTTGGAAAAATCGATTGAACCATTATTTTATATGTTCGATGGGGGTAATTTTCAAGTACAGTTTATCTGGCGTGACAAGGTCACAGACCTTTGGTAAATTAGACCATCATAATGAACTTAAAGGTCTCGTTCTTCGGTATTTCAACCAGTCATTGTCACAGATGACTTCGCGGTGCGAAATTTTAGCGAATCATTTGAAATAATTATGTTATCCTGTCGTAGTTCTTGGATGCTTGATTACTTGTGAAACGACTTTGCGGGTTTAATTCTGCATGACATGAAACTACCCTTAGTTCATTGCCGGCTGATAGGCAAAGGTGCTCGAAAAATCCGACAGTTCTGCAGGGTTAATGGAATGTGCCATTGTTTTCCTGTCAGACACGGAGAAGTGGAAGCCTCGTGAGAGTACTCTGAAACACCTTCACCCTATAATTCGTGTAAACAGGTTGCGCCGCGTCTTAAAAATTCTAGACAGAGCGCTGTGTTCCCTACAGCACAAGCAACTCCGCTGTAGATGCAAGTTGGTCCGTCTAAAATCGACCACGTCATCATCCGGTGATGAGTGTGTTGCCGATTTTCTTTAAAGTTAGGACTGTGTAGTACGGTCTCCTGCGATGATCTTCATTCGCTTGGGTTTATTTGACTTTGCCGTCGAGTTTGAAAAGTTATTCTCAAATGCCATCTTCGTTGTTGTGATGTTCCCTCAATTTACGATGAAACGTTTGCAAACCGTTGCCTAGGGAAATAAAGGTCAACAACAAACCTGGCACACAAGAATATCCCACTGGAAAGTTCAAGCCCTCTCACGTGACACTGTGTCGTTCCATTCCACTGTTGTTGCTCTACGTCTTTGCTGTCACTGTGCGCGTGTTATGCCTGTGTGGCTGAAGAAAACACAGGGATGAATAAAGGCTTTCACGTTTTGTCTTTTGTTTTGCCGATGAATTGGATCAGGAGTATCTGACGCTTTAAATTTCTGTACAGAATGCTAGCTAGTTTTCAATAACCAGGAAAATTCACCACAATGAGGATGAAAAAACTGTGCAGTCCTTCATGGCTGTTCAGCCTCACTGAAAATACGAAATCTCAATTGACAGAATAGATAATTTGACACAGCTCATTTAAGTGCTTTACTTTTCCGGAAGTTGAAAAATCCCTCCGGGTGACCCGAAAATGACGTCCTGAAATACCCCACGTGGTTAGCTGTCTTCTTACTAGTAATTGATCGAATGACTATCGACCTGTTCGCCGAGTTTAGCAATTAGCTTCCAGTTGAGGAGACATCGTCAGTGAGCAGCTGCCTGCGTTTATATAGTGTTCGAAGAGCATCAACTATCATGTGACTGACTAATTGGTATGCACCCTTCTTGTACTCTTATTAGCCCGTTCGTGATTTGTGCTGCTTCGTGGTCTCTATATAAATTGTAATCCAGTAAACGCACTCGGGTTATCAATATTTCGAAACACTGGCAACCGATTCAGGCGTTGCGCACTCAAAACAGCTCGTCGATGGTAGCTCGCCTGCTACCAAGGCCCCATACAATAACGGTTACCGTTTCCTCTACAAATGTCTGCAAAAATGCAGCCTTCCTATTGGCGTAACCTATCGAGCACAATTGTATCATCCAAAATCCTGGACGTTGGCCAGATAGGTCGGTAGGCGGATGGTCGGAACGCGCACTTTCTGTCCAACGATTACCAGATTGCATCCAGGTATTTTGGGTAGTATGTATCCGTGAGCAACAAAATATTGCGATTAAACCACGGTGGATGGGCGTGGCTGGATGAGGTGTCTTTTGTGCCGAAGAAGTTTCGGGGTCGGCGTTTGAAGCATGATGGGCCTATTTCATCAAGTTTTGGATGTTCTTCCGTGAAATACTATCAGTTTAATCTATCTGCACTAACCGGTTAATTGATAAGCGGTCATACAATGAAGTACAATCCAGTCTAGAATTCTAGAGGAGCCCGCTCACAATCCGTAACTGCAGAAGATAGGACTCCATAAGTCTAAGCCTCTGACGGTTGAGTTAAGAACTTAGCTTTCAAAAACTAAAAATATTTCTTTCAATCGCTTGTTGTCGGTATGGCGATTTTATTGATTCACTGTTAAGAGGGATGTGGGAAAGGAACTTTCGGCGAATGATAATCGTTGTCAACGGCTCATGCACCCTCTCCACTCTGGTTGATCAGTAGCGTGGACGATGACGAATAAGATGTATGAACGATGTCCGCTCAATGCGGCTTGCAAAGCAAGTCGTCCAGGGATTCAGAGGATTGCAAGTCATCACCTAGTCATTTCGCTGTTCGTAACTATTTACGCTCGGCTTCAGTCATAATGGTATTTCACAGGACGTGATACGACTTGTCACCTCGTGCGTTGAGTTCAATCCACCATCCCCGAAAATGTAGTCCTACCCGTAAATTCATTTGCTTATGAAGGCTTCCCGGGAATCGTTTCGTACACTTGGAAGCCTCATTCCCACAGGTTTACCGGCGATATTGATTGGAATCTTCACTCTATGAAGCCATCAAAAAATGTACTCGGAGAATGTTTAGGAAATGAGGAAGGTTGTGCTACTTTTCTCTTAAATGTACTTGGAGAATGTTTAGGAAATGAGAAAGGTTGTACTACTTTTCTCTTGGTTTTGCTCATGTTATTTCGATGAACTTGTGGGTGGACAGCTTCAGTAATCTGTAACACATTGGGGTGTTTGCTTGTTTTGGATTTTCAACAAGCATTCTTAGTGTTATTATTGTTATATAATATATATTACATATAAATCTTTTAAAAAATAATGTAAATCTAACAGCTAACGGGGAGGTTGTATTTAAATGGAACGGAAGAGGAATTCCGGGCATAAATTTGTGAAGATGCTCTGCTAGGTGGATCGGAGATTTACCGACATAAACTATCACGCGAATTGCCATAACAAAGTCAAATGCCTGTTCGTAAATTCGAACCAAGACAAACAATCACAACAGAGGGAAAGATTCCATTGAAGTGAATCGAACTCGAGACGTCCAGCTAAACCGGAAAGTGCTCTACCAATTGACCGAATGGAAATGACGGATGTCAAACACTGTTACATTAGTCAGATGTGTAGTGGATCAACACAGGCAGGCACGTGCAACGTAATACAACGTTCGCAGTTGCTCGATTGCTAGAACACTTTCCTGGTAAGTGGGAGGTTGTGGGCTCTATCTAGTACTGTCCACGTAACTTGCCGCTGTGTTTGCATTATATGTGCTTGGGTTCGCGTTCAAAAATGTTTCCAAAACCCCTGTCCCTTCAAAATCTGTTCGAAACCAGATTCTAAATCTCAGCAAGCCAACAGCGCAACGTACATCACCGGGAACATAGATATACGATAGGTGTATTAAAGACCGTTTGCTATTTTTGGCTAAGGTGATGGCCAAAATTAGTCAGCGCCTCCAGTGATGATTGCAGATGTGCTGTCAGACCGTATAAAATAGCCCAGTTTGCATCCAACCCTGTCACTCGAGTGCACTCCCTTATTAAATATTGAGCATCTGGTGTTTCATCACTGGGCAGTGTTTCGGTTGTGGGAGTTAATTGCACACGCTAACCCCCAAGATGTTTAACAGACTCTAAAAACGATACACAGTAATGGTCTAAAGGAACCGTGTTGACACGCGATCGATGCTGCTACGTCAAACTGATGGGCTTCATTCATTCACGAACAGGCAAAACTTGTCAAGCATTAAATCTACATATTGCCTGACAAATCCATCGGGGGTGATTTCCAGGAGTCCATGTTTCGTTGGGGTCACAAAGGCAAAGAGCTGCGACCTCAACCTGTTTCAGTTATTTTTTGCATGGGATAAACAAAGAAATCGCTTCAATCAAACTGGAAAAGGTGCATTAATTTTCATTGTCATTAGAGCTATACTACTCTACAACATTTAGTAAGAATACCACCACGTGAACTGTGACTTTTAGCTTCACAACAGGATTGCAACAAAAAACTGAAGACATTTTGTGATGAGAGCGCCTGCCAAATTACGCGAAGTGGCAACAGCATGGAGGCGACCGCGTTGGGGGACGAGTCACGGGGACTCTAGGTCTTGTCATTATCTACAAACTATGGATGATATGTTCATAAATATGAAAACTCCTGTAACTATCAAGGGTCTTCCAAATGAGAAGTTGACAGACAAGGAGCTTAGATTTATCAACACCTAGCTTGTTGTGAGATAAACCTGCGGAAATCACCAGTGGCCCAAAAGACAAAGTTGAATACACTGTGCGACCATATGCCAAAAATATTCCGGATGGACAACATAACTAACAAAATCTCAGACCAGTTGATAGCTCTTGGTTGATCCTATGTAAGTTAGAGTGCACAACGTCGATAAATTGAGAGTAAAGAACAATTTTTCACTGAATCTGCTGCTGGAGGGAACGCAAGCTTAAGAGGCATCATTGCAGACATGACAAAATATTCCCTGATGTAGCGTATCTGAGAGCTTCATTTGAGCAACAAATGAAAGAAGGGATTGGATTTCCTAGAAGCGAATAGATATCTGGGTCTTTTGAAGCTATGGACTGCATATCGACCCAACAGGCTCGAAGAACATTGCTAGGAAATCGTTAACCAATGGGACAACAAATTGGAGAATACGGAATAGTCCCTAAAGATTAGGGCTAAATTATTGCTGGTGGTGGGATAAGGAAAAGAAAGAGGAGGAGTTAAAGATTTGGAAGGTATGAACAGGTACGCCGCAATAGTGTATGAAATCATGGTAGCACAAAAGGAAAACTTTGGTGAAACTAAAAGGCACTTTTGACTGAAAAATCACGGGTCAGAAATGCGAACAACCATCAAGGATAATGTGATATCGACAACAATGCGGGAACACTTCACCATCGGGGGTGTTTCAACCAAACAAAAATATCACCATGTTAGGAGATGTGGATCTGAAAATCACTCAATTTGCCGAGGATTTTCGTTCGCAAGAAAGGCCAGTTTTCGCTGTTTTATTCGGAAAGTTCTCGAGATTGTCGAGCTACGATGTAGTCAACAGACACCGGTCCATCAGTTTGACGCTTCTTATCAGAGGCGCCGGAAACACTGATCATATCGCTAAGGATGAAAACACGTTATTCCAACAAATTTAACGGTACTATTTTGTCTAGAATGTTCTGGTGGTATGATATTTGAGCTCCCACTTTGTGTGTTACAGGATGGTGTTCAGTCTAGTCAAGGATATATATTAATACCGCAATTGAATAAGATCGAATCATGAGTTCAATGCTACTCACCCAAAGTGTACGCTAATTAAGCAACCGCTACTGCAGGCACTCAATCAGACTGTCGGCATAGAGACTGACAACCAGAACGCTGTTCACATCGAATAGCAACTATATCTTGCAGCTTCTCCAACCATACGCATGAGGAACCACGCGGATCGTATCCCGGAAAGTGAGCATCATCAACAGTGCGTGGACTTTTTGGCAATGAATCAAAGAATGACTACCTTTCTACCTGCACCACAGTGAATTAGGCATCAAAAATAGCACTTTCTATCGCAAAGAAATGTTTGGCATACACAATAAAATCACCGCGGGTTTGTTGGTGGACACAGTCGTCGGTTGAAGTATCTGTTGCTCAAAACAACACTCGTTTTTTGATTGTCTACCAAGGATTCGCCAACACCAGCATACATGAGATGTGATTCTGAGACAGCGACTATCGACAACCAAAAGTGTTCTCAGCTCGGTTGCTCGCAGAAATCACTCCTGACAGTAATGCGGCCACAGTGCATCCTTTGAGACTAAGGGATATGTTGCTTTGCCGCGTAGGTGTCTCAAATAAGCGGAAGTGACCGGAGTCTCAGAGAGTCCTGAGCTAATACAACTCCCAAGTTGTGACACGCTTCGCAGCCTCCAATTCCTCTACTTGAAACACCAGAGGTACGCCGCCGGAACCGAGTGGAGAGAATTTAGGCAGTCAGCTCAACGACTTACATCTTGCTTACATCTTGAATTCTTGTTTCTGGTTTACAGCACAGGCCAATGTCAAACAACTTGAGTGTGTGAGTAACAACAGCTTGATTCTACTTGTTTCAGAGTGAGAAGAAATTTATTTGAAAACTTCACTGTGGTGGACAGGGAAAGGACTTAATGCTACCTTACTACAATCTTTCCGAGGGACCTACATCTCCAGAGATTCATTCAGGCAATGGAGATAGAAACGGACAACAGAAACGCCAACATTATCAATTAGCAGCTATATCTTGCAGCCTCTCCAACCAGGCGCAGTGGGAAAAACGCGGTCCCCATCGTGGATCCCCATCGAGTCGCACTGACAGCACCCAGACTTTTCGTCAGCTCTTTCCCAACCCTTTGCCAGCTCAAGGGTTGGCTACCTCTCTGCTTCTGCCACTCTGAATTGGGCACGGAAAACGGTAAGAGATGGTTCGGCATGCGCGATACATAGCCTAACCAACGCAGCTTCTCTTCTCGGAAAACTATCAGAGCAATCATTCAAGCAGTATACATAGCGCGGTTGGAATAGTTGAGTTGAACGCAACAGGTAAGCAAACAAGCGGTGGAAGAACCTGATTTGACGGTGCTCTGGCGCACAATTTTCTGTAGAGTTAGTGTAATATTGTCGCTGGCTCAAAAAAGCTCTCCTGATTATAACGCCTTACCGCAGCGAAGAAGCATTTTCGAACGCTGATATGTTATTGACGATCATGGCAATGATGTGAATACCACCTTTGTGATGGTTATTTTCTTCAACCTTTGTGGGCACAGAGCCCTCGTGGCTCGGAGAGCTGTTTTCTAGACATAGCAGTTGGTTTGCAATTTTTTCGTCACCAATTGAGAATAGATCATTAGTGTGTGGTTGTGTTGATGCTCTCCCTTACTTACTTACCATTTATGTTTCTCAAGGAATGTTTGGTGCATATGACTGGCTAATTCTGGAAAATCTTCGTTGGGATTTTATTGATCCGCTTGTTATTTGTGTGGTACTGTTTTGCACATTCCTGACATTCGATAAACTTATTGGGGTAGTTCTTCCGTGAATTCGTAATGCATCCTCTTCCGTGTGTGCTATGTCCGGTTGGCCTTTCCTCAGTCTGTATTGCATTTTCGTCTGGCTTTTCTGAGTTTGATTGACTTCTTGTTTGATAGGTTTTTCCCTTACAATGGTGAGCGATTTCCTCATGTTGGATGGGCTAATTGTGTGCATCCTGCCGTTGGATCTGGATTCTTTGTTCATTCTGGCCAATCAATTCATTGGTCGAAGTTTTAATGCGGTCAGATTTGTTTGACCGTTCGAATATGATCCCAGTACCTTTAGATCCATTTCTGTGCTGCAATCTGTTTAGACTTAAGCTTCGCAGGAGTGGAGTCATTTCGAACTAGAAATTAATAGACTGAGCAAATTTCTCTGTGTTAGCTAGAGACAATCTATTTTGAAAAGCCGAGAAGCACTGAACTGAATCCCAGGGAGTTTCTAACCCGCAACATTCTGGTTAGTAGCTGAAGACTAAATCGTCCTACCACCAATGGCTAATAAGCCAGGCAACTAAATAGCCATTGGGAAGGATATGGCGGCAGTCACCCTTCAATCACGGAATCCATATTACGTGGTCACGTACTAACTGGCTCGCCAGCTGACGATGTAAGTCTCAAGCATTCTGTGAATTATTCTTCTTTTCAAGCTACTTATAGACTGCCAGTAGTGTAAAGAGGCCGGATTATTTCAACAGAGGTTTCATCCTGCAGTTAGTGTTCAAACTACTAATTCGAAAGTCGTGGCTTAGAATCTCTCGATAGTTTCGTGAGATGCGCAGGGTTGATTATCAATAAGGACGAAACGGCTGCAAGATTATCCCTGGATTTTCAGTATGCAAGTGTGCTTGGTTTAGCCACTGTGTTGCTGAGATACTTTAGGACGGTTTTTTGAAGGTTTGTTGGGTAAAGTTGTCTGGTTATCCATCTCTATGAACAAGCCTGGGATCTGGAGGACCGCAGTGATGCACCCCGTAATGCTCTTTGCAATCCACAATGCATAATCAGCTGAAGATCCTCTAGAGATACATTCTAAATGTTTTGGGGACAATTGTTCTGATGAGTCAACTTACCAAGGCGCAAGAACGCCACTCATGAAGAGAAGATCACCGTTTCATTCCTAACAGTGTCTGCTTCCTTTAGGTTGTTTCACAGAGTAACTTGCTCGTCGGTGGTGTTAATATATATCTGTAACATACCTAAAATTTCTCCGTAGTTCCTCCGGATGGCTTTCAGTTAGTGGATCATGAAAAACATTCCAAGTCACGTTTATTTCTACAGAGACTCATGTAAAGAGTCTACCAAGCTGTATCACCCGATGACCGTGTCTAAGTTCCGCAGAGCTGTCTGTAGAACCAGACCACCCCAAAGGTCAAAGAGTGTCAGTTTTCTGAGGGACTTCGCCTGATAGCAAACAGCCGTTTACCAATTCAGTCGTATGTTAGATACAAGAAATTGAATGGGCGAATGCTTCGTGTTGATGTGGAGTAAGGATCGGAAGAACAGGTAAGCCCGACGAAGGACCTCTAGCAGTCCAGCTGCATGCGGAAGTGAAATGTCCGGTCAAAATAAAGTGCTTAGTCGGTTGCTGTCTCCATCGCATGCACGTGATATTGCAATCAGATTCATTCCCTCTCTCATAGTATTTGCATGCCATGCTTGTTTGTTTTCTTGCCACAATCGTGTTGAAATGTTTCAAACTGGCACTCCTAGTTGCGACCAGCTGACGAAAACATATTTTCTAAGCCTTTCGATGCACATAAAGCATTGGGTCTGGACAAGGAACATGGCTAAACTCTATAGAGTCCAGTTTCATTTTCTTCTTTGGATGTGCTCGGGATTTTGCCCTAAATCACGCAGAAAACGTGAACACTGCTAAACTGAAGCGCTGTAAGAGATTTCCAGCACAAAAGTGGTGTATAAGTAATCAGAATATTGAGGAGTACCTGGGAGAATTTTTGCCACCATATATGGACAAGTGAATCAAATCCTTACAAGCACTGAAATTACTCTGACTGACACGTGTTCTAATAAGGTTGTTAGGCGTATCACTTCTGTAAAAAGTAGAGCTGGAGTACGCAAGTTTCGCAACTACTTCGAACTAGCCAAAATGATAGAGTGGGTTTCAAGCGACAGTCAGGGGCCACCTGACTGGGAAACCATGAGATGCAAGTCAATCAGTCGATAAAACCGGAATGGTCACTGGGTCGAAGTCCAATATGTTGAACAGACGAATTACATCGTCCAACCACAACCATGTGTGCTATTTTTGACTTGATGTCTTAGGTCGACCTGACGCTAAAATGTGCCCTGAGGGGCACAAAGTAGCCCAACTCATCCAATGTCCCGGATTCACATTTCGGAACAGATTAAAAAGATAATCGTTCAGCTGTAACACCCTTTCGGTGCCTAGCTGTCATGCCATCAGAAGGAATCACGAGGACTGGGATACTGCCAGGTCGCCCAAGCCTAGACAGGGGAAGTCGAGAGGCGGAGATCCGGTTTGAAGCACGGACCTTCTGGTCAGTAAACCCGCGTTCTAACCACTAACCTATCTCGAAACAGCCAACGATATGCATGCATGAAGTTCTAAAATCCCCCGTATTGTGTACCACGGATGATAACCGCACCGGATAAAGATATCAAAAATGAAGTAAGCATAAAATATAGGGTCATAAAACTTACAGTAAAATAATAAAAGGCCTCAATTAGCAATCAGTGTACCGCTTTTTCAGTCATCCAGGTGGTAAAGTAAGTTTAGAACAAGTTCCAAATTCCTTTAAAAAATGTTCGTCTCGGTTGATTTTTCGAATTTCTCATGGATTCTGCTTGACCTACATAATTTAATGAGGCTGTATGTGTCTAGTGTGTCTCACCAGAAAACTTCTGCGTTAATTACGGTAACACCCAAAATGTACCAACATTTTTAAAAATAACGCCATCTTCTTCTGGTAGGTAACTATCATCACAAGACTCATTAGGGAAACCTGTTAGGACAAAGAACTTGTAGCTGAGTTTTGCTTCTCTATCAATTTACATCACTGTAAACGTTTTGCAAATTTACTTAAAAGAACCTGGCAAGTTGAGTTTTATTTGGACGTAACAATTAATTGCAAAAAACGCGGAGTCAGTCGTGTTGCGAAGTAACTAAAAATGTACTTCACACATCCCAGAAAGGCAGCAGCAAGTTGGTTTCTTCAAACAAATGTATGTTTTTAAATTGGTATGGTGTGCAAACATTTTAAGCTGCAATCCGAATTGACCTTCCTTACGTAACGCTCTCAAGTTTTCCTGTGCTAACGTAATACATGTAAAAGATTGACGAATCCTACTCGAAAAGAGCAGTGATGCAACAATAAATTTAACACAGTTAGTTATTAATGGATAGGGGTTATATGTGTTTACCAACGCCCATGTCTTTTAAATGCACACACTTATATTCCATTGATTATTCTCAGGATTACATACACAAAGTATTTCAGATGTGTGTTCGTGGATTCCTTGCAGTGTACAGACGAAAATGTTCTCCTCGACCTACCCAAACCAACAAATAGAACAAACAACTGGCGAACCACATCGCCTCCTGAGATCTCACACGATGTTGTCACAAACACCTGAAAACTCAAAACTCCCAGGATGTTACCCAGAAAACCTGGGTGTGTGATCTTAACTCGCCTCTCATTTAAACTAATTCAAAGAGAACTGGGAAAGTTAGGACAAACAGCCTGAAAACGACGTTCTTCCGATACCTCTGGGGAGACCCGAAACTTTTGTGCTTTGGGGAACTAGCGCAGTCGTGAAGCAAGTCAGGAGGAGAGGCGAATGTGAAAGCTCGAACTTCCAATCAAATCGACTGCATGCAGAAATCTGTGGACCACGTGCAAACAACTGTCAAAGGTCATTGTCAGGATCATTTGAGCGCTGTACTAAGCTAAAGAAGAACGTGACGTAACCCGAAATTTAAACAGCTTTTGTTACGTTTTGTTGCAATTTGGTCAATTAGGGTCTCTTGTCACCCAATGTTTTTATGCAAGCAATCTAATCAGTATCAAACGAAATGGTCCCATTGGAGAAACTACACACTTCAAGCATTTACCCACTCAAATGGCGGCGAGCCAAGAAGGCAAAACAATGCCTGAGTTTCGTATTCGGTGGCATAACAATTTGCTCCAAATGAAAGGGGTGTCAATAATGTTCTTCCCGGGTTACAAACATATCCTGTCTGATAGCCAAGACAACCACTTGCTTCCTCTACATTGCATTGGAGGACACGACTCCAAATATTACTGCTGCACTGATTTCCTTATTCTTTTGAACCAAGACGAACATTTTGCTGCGGTTACTGACCAGACGTTATATAACATGAATTCTGACTGTCATAATTATGACATAAGATGCTTGATTTCCCTTGATTCCTAAGCATAATAGCAAAACTTTGACAAAATATTTACTCCCTGCTTTGGGTATAGATATCCTCCGGTAAAAAAAGACTTTTCTGTGGGGATTAGATATTTACTCCCTGCTTTGGGTATAGATATTCTCCGGTAAAAAAGACTTTTCTGTGGGGATTAAGCCAAAATATAACGACAATTAACATTAGATGTTGCATAAGCCGCCGGAATTTGTACATTTGCTTAAGTTAAGTTGGTTTTAACCCCAAAACTCGACCGAATCCCACGTTAACCGTTTTGATGATATTTTTTAGGCAAAGGTGCTACACAAAAGTGGCTTCGTGCGTCATTTGGATTCAGCCGGAGATATCAAAGTGTGTTTTACGGAACACACTACGCCCGGGACACTTCGACAACGAACAACCGGCTTTGTCGGTCGTGGGGCTCATCAGGTAGACGCAGCTCAGTGAAGACTGCCTGATGCAATATCTCCAATAGCTTACCAGCTGAAACATAAGGTAGTCCTTATGCAACACATTTACGTAGTGAATATTGTAACAAGCTATTCAGCTGCGATTCAGTTAAGTTTTCAGTTAAAGCCAAATTAGTTTGAAGATTAGACTAATTTCGCAAATTTCGAACAACTTGTTTCAAGTGGAACGTAGGGCTGATGGCAACTGGGAAGCAAAGCTTGTCTGATGAGCTCGAGGAAAAACGAAATTGGGCGCGCACTGTGGGATGTTCACAGCAGCCTTGGAGGTAGCGTTTTGCCTTAAACTAACCCTATGCATAGCGAAATACACTCAGTTGCAAACAAATTTGTTTTGGCGAGAGACTCACCTGGAACCCAACTGAATCTCTCGTTTGTGATGCTTCCAGACAACTGAATGTACTGCACCAGGCCGCCTCATGTTTCACTTGCTACGATATTCGAGATATCAAGATACATTTATATTCGTAATTCAATACTCATAAGGTCGTGGGCTGTCAACGAATTTTCAGCAACCTTATGAGTATTGCATTACGAATATAAATGTATCTTGATATCTCGAATATCGTAGCAAGTGAAACATGAGGCGGCCTGGTGCAGTACATTCAGTTGTCTGGAAGCATCACAAACGAGAGATTCAGTTGGGTTCCAGGTGAGTCTCTCGCAAAACCAAATTTGTTTGCAACTGAGTGTATTTTGCTATTTCGTGCAATTTGGTTTCAATTAGAACATAAAATTGACGAAAACTCAGCGATACGCCTACCTGATGAGCCCCAAGAAGGGCGAAACCGGTCGTGGCCTGTCGAAGAACTTTCAGCAACTTTATGAATGGTGTATTATGAACCTTATGCATAGTTCTTTGCTTCTGAAGACTCTTAAAGGCGACGTATCTTCTGGTTCAATCACAATTCTCTGCTATGACTTTTTGTTCTGTTTCTCATTTTTCATCGACATCATCTGGTTGGTTTGGTTAGTATGGCAACGCGAATCCAAACTACCCTATTTATTAACAGCGACATCGTTACAAACATTGACCGCAAAGTTATGGTTCATGGCGAGTTCAAAGTACAAGTGTACTTGCCTTGGTTCGTGCACAGATCGATGGCTGACTATTCGAGCAGATTACTCCGACAAGGATGATAGGCGCTCTGACGAACAGCGGAAAGTGTGAGACTGATGCGTGTGCCTATCAACCAAACCAGCTTACCTGTGAATGTCTCATTTCAGTTGTTGCCTCTGCACTGGCCAGTTAGCTTTCTGAAACCTCTGTGTTCTCAAAAGTGCTACATATTGGCCTTGTAGTAGGATTGAATATTATCCTACTCAGCAGTAAAAACGAAGCCCTGGCCAAAATTTTACATCTTCATAATTTTGCTCAAAGTACTATTCACCGGAAAATCAAATTGAAGTCGGACCCACTGGCTACAAGAGGACTGACCCGGATTGGGCGGGCTGACCAGTCGCTACCAGTTGTATGAAAAATAAAGACACACCTGTTAAAGAGACGCACAATAAAAAAAGCAATGTCAGCTCTCTCACAAACACCAAAAATACCGGAAAAGCAAGACGTGCAACGAGTGGTGGATTCCTGAATTTTTCAACCATTCCATGTAAGCGAACAATCTGCCTATGGAAATATGACATACACACTGAACTGGAGCGCGTTTCCATCATTTTGGACAACAAATTATGCCTTCTTTTTAAAGCAAAAACAAACTTTTGTCCACCTACGGGACAGTCTGAAACACCATCTTAAGCTTACACTGAAATTGCGGTATCGATCGATGTTGAAACATTGCCAATACAACTGACAAGTTCGGCGACAGACCAACAACTTTGCGGGCTATTAGTTGGCAATCCTGGTTG
Source organism: Clonorchis sinensis (assembly GCA_003604175.2). Classification (NCBI taxonomy): domain Eukaryota; kingdom Metazoa; phylum Platyhelminthes; class Trematoda; order Opisthorchiida; family Opisthorchiidae; genus Clonorchis; species Clonorchis sinensis. The sequence continues at coordinate 8,164,724 of CM030373.1, forward strand.
AGAGATAGAAGATGATTTGACAGCGAGGTATGAAAAATCTAATTGGGGGGAATATTTGTGACCTGCAACGTGATAAAACTTCGACAAATGACAGTGCACACCTGAAGGCCAGTTGGATTTTGAGGTCATCGTTATCTGAAATCCTGGCCACTACTTTCGTTGTAAGAATACAAAGATTACTGGGAACATTTCTTACGGTGGGGCTGAAAACCGACGTATGTTGTCTATTTCAATAATGAATTTTCAATGATAAACGGGTCATTTTTTGAATTAATTACAGCACTTTGTCCGCAAGACTCTATTGCAACCACAGAACAACGACTTTTGCCAGGGTACTAGGAAGTACACGTTTTTTCGAGTTTACCATTTTTCGTGCGCTTGATTTATGAAAACGTTTATAAATCACTTGTCATCTCGTGATAATGTTTTTTCATTCTAGTGGAAGCCTTAGATACACTCCTTAAATACTTTGCGGCAACTAGTGAGTCAAAATTTCTTAGAGGATTTTATTCTCGTTGGCAATTTCAAAAAATGCAGTAAAATTAGAGGAATATTTAAAAAGAGCCAGAGAGTGTGAGAACGGTTTTGGTCTTATTTAAATATAAAAGCTCAAAAAAATAACAAATTTAATTTGACGATTCTTTTTTTATGAAAGACAGAGGAACCTTGGTTTTCCTCTATGCTCATTTATGCAGACTAAGACAAAAACACAGAAAATATTTGCACCATTTTTGAGTCCATACTGGCGGGAAAATTGCGTTGTGATTTTGCTTTTGTCCCGGTTTTGCTTTCTTTTGTCCCGGTGCAAAAGGAGCACTGTTTTTAGGACTGGTACACTTGCAGTGGTGCCTGAATTAAATTTTCATCCGGACATGAGATTTTAAATACATTGGATGAACCTTTTTTTATTAATATGGCCGTGATGTTACCCTCGTGCAGCTTTTTTCTAGCTGGAAAGCGTCTCGTCAACCCACTGCAAAATACGTCATAGAAATTCACCGAAAAAATCCCACAACTAACTAACTTATTACTTTATACTTCATACTTTATATTTAACTTTATACTTTATACCATGGTATTAAAACACGTGGTACTAAATAACTGTGAATAATTCACCAATGATGATTTTAGAACTGTTTCCATATCTGCTCACTGTGTACTTCGAGTATGTGCTGACCTAGAGTGATATGTGTAGAACGCTTTGGCGAAGTGGATTGCGAAGGTTTATTCATGGAGACTTTGTTTCAAGATTTCACGTACAGTGAAACTTGATAATTGTTTGCCACTTCCTCTGATTGTTAGGCAGTCAGACGCCTGGCCATTTTAGCTAGTCCGGAGAAGAATACTCCGAAGAAGTGACTGATTTTGTTGGGATCAGGTCACTATTCAAGCAAGCCAGAATGTTCGCGGCTAATGAAGACGCGTAAGGCCTTCAGTAGATTGGATGTAGAGTCTACTGAAGGTCTCAATGATGATGAAACTTGTAAACTTGGTTGGTGATATTGAGACTACGACATTGACGCATAGTAATGCATAGAAAATAAATAAGAAACTGAAAAGCTGATGGATAAGTTCACATGTCTTCGAAGGAATCGAACGGTATCAATTCTCCAATATATTCCACAGCATGAATGCAAATAAATCTTATCCCGGAAATGGTGCAGTCATTCATGCATTAGTTGCGAAGCAACCTGGATGTGGTGGCCTGGCGGTAGCGTTCAGAAAAACGGGGAAAGACTAGACCTGGTGCATCACGACGGTTTGGGATCCACTCTCACATAATGGGGTTGCGACCGTGACTCTCAATCTCTCGTACCAGTTTGGTCAATGAATAGACTTTAAACAAACACGGTTTACCTTTCTCCGTACCCGTGCTGGTGATTAGAACACGGTTGCGTTGTTGCACTACTACAGCCTGCAATCAACGTTTCAAGCCAAATGCGTTGTGATCACTTATAGCTCCCGGTCTTTGTTCGGGCGTCTTGGCAATATGCTATTCCACATACAAGGATGGACCGAAAAAAGGTTGATAACTTGATGTTAGACCAGCCGTCACGTGGTATTTGTTAGATTTACACAGAAGAGCGAGTAAGCTGGCATCTGCTTACATACTTCGGCGTTATGTCTCAACCCAATTCTTGTCCTATCACTGATCACTTTTCTGTTTATTCCAGCCATATATACATCGGTCTTGCTTCCACCACGCACGTCTGGCGGACATACACCAAGCATAATGATAGCATTTCCTTATTTGTGATTTACGCATATGCGCAGCTGTAGCCCTGACGCGCTGAAAATTACTTTTTTTAGAGGAAATAACCACTGTGGGTTCCAGGTATGGTCCCAGTCGGGCCACAGGGCCAAGTTGAATTCCACTGATGTTGTTCGGAGGTTGTGATGAATATTTGTGTTTTGCATAACACTAGTTTACGATAAAGTATCGGCTGAAAAAATAAAACCCACAATTGAAACACTTGTATAAAATAAGTTAAGACAGTAAGGTTTGAAGTTACAAGCGGTATTTTATGAATACAACTGGGGTGGGTTTAATGATTTCACGTGACACACAATGACACGAAGTTTTTAATGTAGTCGAACGGCGATCGGCTCTGCAGTTGTGGAGGCGTTTCTTTCAAAGGTCCTGAAACAGTTTGTGTTTTATCTCCACCAGGTTGTCTAAAAGGATTAGGGAAAAAGAACATGGTTCTACAAGCTGGAACCAGTCACTCATTCTTCCCGTATTCAAAATTGGTATCCCAAGCGTGTGGCGCAACCATAGGGCCTGAGGCTTATCGGATGGTTCAATAACTTCGTCTTGCGTGAAGCAGTTGAGTTTCTGGTTGGGTGTAGGATACCAGCGGACAATCAGAAAGTTTCAGCACAACCACTAGGGGCCAATAGTTTTGCTCCCTCTCTTCATTTTCTTTCAGGCTTTTTTTACTGAAGGTCTCATGGTATGTACTGTTCAGGGGATCACGGATGCGTAAATGACACTATTCCGTTATGAGACGATCGGCAAAAACCTTTCCAAATAGAATATCGGAATAGGTCACTCGCTTCAGCCTGCGTTGTGCACATTCAAAGCGCAACGTTGCAGTTCAGGATTACTCGATCACTTGTATCTCCTTGGAATTTCAGAATAAGGTGTTGCTTTTTTAAGTTATTTATCTTCGTAGACGTGTCTGGGTGCACTTTGATGAATAAATTCATGGAAGCACAGGCATTATTCGTCATGATGTATGATCTCTAGTGTCAAAACAAGCATTATTGAGCTTAAAGGGTCACGTATAAAAAACATCTTTGAAAGCTACCTTATTTCATGGCTGCGAAACCTGACCACTGCAATATGAATAGCCAAAATGTCCCCAGATATTTCTTCACCAGTGTACCTTCACAGTGGCAGGGAGTAACAAACAGCAGCATGTTCCTAGAGAGACCGTTTTCAAAGCAGGCATTTCCGACCAACGCCTACCAAAAAGCCATATTTTCCACTCGAAATCCCTGGTGGCGTCAGATTTTTTGGGGGAAACAGGTCATAATACGGTAACGCAAAACGAAATCGACTACTGTCAGGTTCGACGGTGTGAATACTTCATACCTTCCTGGATGGGATCCACGTGGTTGTTTTCGAGCGTGATTAAAATCCCCACAGGAAGTCACAGTTAACCAAACCTAGTGGCAAGCTTATTATCACTTCTCAGTTGGTCCATTTAGTCGACACTTGTCTGTGACTACGTCCTGTGCCTGTATTGAGTGAAGTCCGCAATGGACTATGGTTGAGTCCAGCTGACAGAGCCTTGTACTCACAGGACGCTCGAACGCGTTTACCTTGATGGTTTTAGAAGGTGTAGGTGTCTTGCTCTTGACAGTTTTCCAAAGGAGAACATGGTTTTTGCAATATGTCCCCACAAATTACCGTTCTTCGCACCGTTCTTTTCAATGCCTCCCTCTATGTTTATATGTTGGCTTTCAGTATTGGTATAGTTCTGTCTCGACTGTTGCGTGTGATGATTAGACATATACATCGTCTTTTAGACTTCCAGTTAGCACGCGACAATCCCGTCATCGATCCAAGCCAAGGGTTGTGATAAAAAAACACAACACATATTACAACCATTCTCTGGCAAAATGTTAATTGAAAACGGCACTATGCACGAAATTTGCACTTTCTGTTTTACCGATATTTGACGAAATTTCGTCAAACTATCTCTTGTGTTCCTGTAAATTTGACACAACGATCAAGGTTCATCGGATGGCGAGATTGCTTCTTGTTCTACAAAATCGCTAAATTAAGCCTCCTGCAAGCAATCTCTTTGCACGCAGCAAGCACCCTTGCTATCAAAAGATCAGCATAAATGCATGAAGACGGTTTATGGAGTGGTTACCAGTTAAAATGGAATGCTTTCTGAGGGATGTTGGAGATGGTCAGTTGTTTAAAAACACCTCGTAGAAGTGGTCACATGCCACCTAATTTGGCAAGGGGAAATGGCATCAACCCTAGAAGGTGTACTGAAATGATCCGTGCATATCGACTTGAAGAAGGGGAAACGATTGCGCAAGCTCACCATGGTGGTTTTACCGCTGGTTATAGATGTGTGATGTGAACAGCAGTGGCCTAAGTATGAAAGCCGCAGGAAGGCTCTGGTGATTTTTAGCGAGTACAAATGGGTGAATAAGACGTTTTCACCTGAGAAGGAGATGGGGTGCTTTTTGGCTTTTTACTCTAAACCACGTGAATTTCAAGGCCATTGGATACATACAACCTTCCAGAGTTCTTCAGTCATCTGTAGGCGCGTTCTTCGACCGGGGTCTAATAGCCTGCGTGCGGACCGCCAGTCGCTTGAAATTGTAAGACGTTCCTCCTTTCGTGTACGTTAAACTACCGCAATCTAAAATGCAATGAATCTACTTGTTAACAGCTGTTTGCCCATACCAGATAACGTTTAGGATCATGAAGCATGTATTACAGCTGCACACTCCGTTCTTCACCTCGACTGAAACATACGGTGATCAAAAACAACTAGCGGAATATGTTCGAAATCACTGAGAGTATTGCAGAACTGTTGGAAACAGTTGGTAAGGTAAGGTCTTCCGTCTCGACCACCGGGGATCAGCTTTTCCAAAGAACAGACGCTTTGAACTTAGACATTTACAAGATACATTGAGAACGGCAGCCATCTTGATGTTGCGTGAATTGTGATTAGGGAGACTGAAGTGTATGGTGTGGTGGGTGGTCGACGGATGATCACTTCTGAGCTTAATTTTAGATTGTCAGATCACAGGCTGGACCAGTCTGCGTGTGGTGAGACGGGTCGGGTGAGATGGTTCAGAAATCGGGGATATCAGACTTATTGTCGCATGTTCTCATTGTCTGTGGATTTCACATAACCTTGCTGTACCATTCTCGTTCGCTGGTTGAACCTGTAGTTGTCTAATGGTTTACTTGATTTCGGTGTAGTTCAGCCTGTAAACAGAGTCGATTCAATCCTCCGGTCATTAGTGCCCGCTGTTTGCCTCCGTAGTGTGTCATTAATCTGTGAATTTAGGAGAATACCAAGGGAGACATGTGTATTCCATGTGGCGCTTATCGATTCGGTTGTTGTTCTGGCTGACGAAATCAGACATGATGCATTTGGAATGCGGTAAGTTAACTCCGGACGGTGCTGAATGTTCATGGGAGTTAGTTAAACATGAGTGACTTTGGGTGACAGTTTGATACACGTTTGTTGGTCTCGGTGTACCAGTGTGCGATCCATTCCAAGTCTTATGTTGAAAAACTAAGAATGGTGAAGGTTCGGCAGGTCTGCGACCGTATAGGTTGATCAGTTACCTTGGTTCCCGCGAAAATGCTGTTTTTCAAGAACCGAAGCAGTCGTTGAAATGCAGCTGATCCGTTCTGAGTGTCTAGCGCCACTGTGATTTGAATAAAGGTGCAAAAAGGGTTGATTTGAGACCGCCCAAAACTCTACCGCTGAGTTATTTTAAGTAACGTTGTACTTATGACATTCTGCACTGATGGGATCGCAATCGTCTTACAGTTGTGTACACTGCATTAATTTTTCGTAATATGCAATAAAGAAGCAATTTCTTTGTTATCCTTAACTTGTGTGTGAAATCAAAAGAATAGCAAGACGGGATAGAAGTCAAACGTTTGGTCAAATGATGCTGGTTAACACATCGCAAAAATTGTGGCAGCAGTGATATTTTTAGGTCAAACACAGAGGAACAGTACAAACAGTGTTATCATTATTTAAAAAGTCTAAAACTTTAAAGATACGTCAAAGTCTATGGAATCTGACAGGCTTGAATAAATTCGACACCTAGTTTAGCCGTTTAGTTTTTCGTCCACTGTTTTGCAGACGTTTAATGTAGATTCAGGCTGTCAACAGTACTGTATAACCCCAAAAGGATCTTTAATCGTCTACTGGTTCACTCTACTTAGTGCTATTTGATAAACCCCGGTCACCACAACTGGCATTTCGGAACTGTATGAACCATCAATATTTCTAATTGTACAATGCATTCGGTTGAATGAACGCTGGAAATGCAGTTAATTTATTTTATCGCCTAATTGTCATTTGCTTTCTGCAGGTGAACAGCCTTCGTCAGCTTCGACACACGCAACCGTACCTTTGAGTATCGGTGAAAATGCAACAAGTCCCCGCCACTTTAATGTCGACGAGCTTAGTAACTCTGAGAGCGAAGGAGAAGCCGCTGAGAAACAAAATGCCCGTTGCTGTGCATGTGGTCTTCAGTTTGCTTCTTTGAATGAGGTGGGAAAACACTTAACTGAGCACCATTTTAAAAATGTGGCATTTAAAAAACTGCATGCGTGCAAGACCTGTGGAAAACTGTATGCCTATGCCTCACTTCTGAAGCGCCATTCGTTTGCGCATGACAGTGCACAAATGTTCTCCTGTTACATATGCGGACGGAAGTTCGAAAATCGGGATAGCTTGGATACACATACTAAGAACAAGCACCCGGCCGGTGATCAAAACCTAAGTGCATTGAAATGTCCTATATGTAACAAATTGTTCGGCTTTCCGTCCAACTTAGATCGCCACGTGCGTACGCATTCCGATTCAAGGTGTCACAGGTGTGCAGATTGTGGTATGGAGTTTGAAGACGCTGGGACGCTGCATAGACACAAATTCACGTCTCACTCCAGTATGTCTACGCGTGAGGTCCTCAACCACGAATGCTCTGTTTGCAAGCGGTGGTTCGCTTATAAAAGTCAACTTCAAAGACACTCCAGCGTTCATTCCGGAAAGCATCAGTATGCTTGCACTTTGTGTGACAGATCATATCCTCATGCTGCCGGCCTTCGAGAACACGAACACACTGAACACAGAGAGAGGCAACCGGTTGTGGATGTTTCCGAGCGAATTTCGGAGCAGCAGAGTGAATCCAAAAACTGATATCAGTATGTTTTAATAAATACTCGAAAGTTTCGTTCACACCAGTGCGCTTACTTAGTAGAAGAAATCTACGTAGCCTGTTTCGTAAATTCTGTTCGAGACTTTCAGTCCAAGATTTTTTAGTGTTACTCCTAGGTAACGACTGATATGAGTATACCTGAGAGTGAGCTTCTACTGAAAGGAGGAAAAGCCTTCGGTAAGAAGTCGTCTACTAACAAACACCAACTGAGCAGTTACAAACTATCAGACAAGAAACTAAATGTCTAATATGTACATAGTTTTTAAAAAGTGAACATTATCGCGCGTCTTCTTGATATTAATTGAGTGTTACACAGTTACAAACGAACCCTGCAAAACAGTCCCACAAGTTCCGTCACCTTCCATTTGACGCGTGGCGGAGCTTCGACACGACCACAAACTACGCGCATGCCTCGTCAGTAGTATACGCTGTCACACTACTACATAGTATAGTACAGCGCAACACAGCACATTATAATACAGCAAGGCACATCACGGTGTAGCACAGAAAAGCGTGGTAGAGTATAGCATAGCACAGTAAAATATAGTGTTCTACGCTATATTGCAGTACGCGATGGCACAATGTAGCACAGAACAGCACCGTACCGTATTTTGAAAGTGCAGCTCATTATAGTGATATATAGTATGGTATAGGAAATTGCCCAACCTAACAGTTAAACGGGATAGTTTCGCACACCTCGATGCACTGACTGCCCTAGCTTATACGTCATGGTGTAAATTGTCACTGACAAATAAAACGGGCGTCCTATGTTCCATGCCAGACACAACCAAGCGTATGACAACGCAGTTGATTTCGCCTCCGCTTCGTCAGGTATTCAGAACGGCTCCGTATAACTCAGAACATTCAGAAAGCTTCCAATCCACAGTACTCAGTTGCCGGGCGAGTGGATCAATAATGCAAGCATCCTCTAGATGCATGCCTTTAGAACCAGTTAGAAGCATAGTTGTCAAGATGTTTTGGTCATGGAAAAGCAGAAATGTAATAATGGGAGCTTCTTTGAGGACACTAAAAACCCGTTAGCAAATATAAAAAAAATTAACGCATTGAAGACAGCTTCTGTCACGCATTCTAAGAACGAAGCAACCTGGTCGCGTTAAAACAGAATTATCTAGTTATTTCTACTCGCAACTGATTGTACTAAAATACAGAATGCCACTGAGAATTGCGTATCAAATTTCTAGATGTTCGACAGCTAAACAAAAGTCGTTGAGATTGTCAATAGAGCACCTAATCTTTCCGAAGGTATCAAAAAGTCGGTAGACGTTGGGCGACACTTTCAAACGAGGTCTTTATCACTAAGCGCCAATTAAGCCATCTGTGTGTGCTTAAATGCATTCTTACCGTCTTCACGTATCTGGCAGCCACGGAGAAATCCCAAATAACATAATTAAGAAAGATCGATAGAGTAACCAAAAATATAGCAAGGGAAGCTTTGAATGATTCCAGGTAGACACGGCTACATTGGGTTTGTCCAAATCGGGTGCTTATTGGCATTAGGAGGTTTTCCTATTGTCATTGGGAATCTGCCGAGTGGTATATCCTTTCTGCTCAACCATAACCTACCAGGCATTGCAGTGTATCCAACACGGAGGAATTCTCGAATCACACCAAATAATTCTCTAACACCTGAGATGCAATAGCTTGGTCAACCTAAAAACGATATCTAGATTTTGATGACAAACCACAAAGCCAAACCACAGCCATCCCAAGCTGTTCATTTTAGTGAAGAATGATACTTTTCCAAAGTTCGCTTTTTGCAAAATGGGCATGTTCAACTTAAAAAAACTCGCACTCTGTATAGTCTCCTCGAATAACGAGAGATATGGTGGTAGGCTTGGCACATCCTGCTCCTTCTGCGTCTTGAATTGAGCCAAAACTTGCTTGTCCTCCCTTCAGCTCCTTGCTCTGCATCAACTCCTCAGAGGTCATTTGTCCAATGGACCAACAATTCTTGGTGACAGGCCTTCCTCTTGATCGCTCTTCTCTCCTGTATGATCTTTCGCGTGTCCTCCTGCTTAGTTCGTTTGCATCTTCCTATCGGTTATCAGGGTTTTAAAAAATAGAGAATACTGCTATTAGTACCTGTAGTGAAGGAATACCATATTCTAGAATGTGCCTTTCCACTTAATTTTCTTCTGCACGTCCTTTTGCTTGTGCGATTGCCCTTTCGGGTTCATGGTTCTCAGTCAAACCTAGCTATGGAAGTAAAAATATGATAGTTGTTCTACTCTTCTTGAATTTTGCTTAATGGTACTGCGGACATGCTGGATTGTCTACGAGAATAACAGTGAAGTTTAGAGAAACATTCATCTGCAAATTACTTTTATGTTGACGAGAAAGTCAGCTCATTTGTTTGTGCTTCATGAAGGCCTCCTCATGTTTCAGCGCGATTTTCGAGATATCACAGCATATTCTTAACATTACTCTCTGGTCGTAAGGTTGCTGAAAATTTGTGCAAGAATTTACGTGGGGGCGAGATGCGTTTGAGAACAGAATAACGACCACTGCAACCTGGAATCTTTGGACATGTGTTTGCGCAAACACCGTAGAGGATCTACGAGGGTGATAAGCATATTGCATGGTTTATCCAATGTGCTTGGCTGCCTGGTTAAAGTTGATCATTTTGAATCCATTTTCTAGTATTCCCTTGGCCAAGGGCCCACAAAATTGTAAGTCATAAAAAAGTCATCTTAAGTGAACAAGGACTACTCTCTCTCAAATTTAGCGCATTGATTTTTGAAGTCGTAACCGAAACTGTCGTTAAACTGGTCAGAATCAAGCGACTGGATGCTGAGAATTGTGTTACAAGAGATTCGTAATTAACCTTCTGTTAATATTCTCGAAGTAATTTTTCTGATTGCACACAAAGTTGATGGCCGAAATTCTCAACTCCACGGCTTTTAACTGATGCATTTACAAGATTTCGAGAAAGCAGTCCTGTTGAAATCTGTTTAGTAAACCATTATGGCGCACTCTATGATATCCGGTTCAATCTTGTAACCCCACACATTACAGATATCCCCCTGACTGGATTACCGGCGATTATTCTACATGTCGTCTTAGCGCACATTCGAACTCATCCTCTTAACTTGTCATCTTTCAGCCTGTATTTTCTCATAGTCATACAGTTGTTTTCGTGCTTGCTTCATTTACTTTTTACTCCCCAAAGAACCACCACACGACGGGTTGTCGTTGAGGAGAAAGTGTGCCACATGGTCGAAAGTCTGAACAAACTTTTTAACATTACTCGAGTATGAGCCGGGCAGTTCGAGTTTTTGATATAACTGTGCTTTCACGTAGTGAGTAAGTTGAGCTGTGTTCGATAATCGAAGAGAATAAAACTCCCATGTAGCAATAACACCAAACGTGATCCCTCATCCAGGAAATTCCAACCATCTGAGAGTAATATGAAAGTTCTTTTTAGTCTTGCCGATGACCTCTCATAGTGACATTAGGACGCTCTGTCTATGTTATTTTCGGAAGAAAAAACACCCACGGAAACTGCAGGCTTCGCTAACGTTTTTGATCGAAGGAACTTGCTGATTCGACTATCAGATTAGATTGTCTGCGCCATCTGTGGTTATTTGGACAATATGCCAATGAAAATGGCAGAAAACTCCCTACATGAAAAAGTGGACCCGACATTTTGACTACAAATGAGCCTTGCGAACAGATAAGCTCAGATAACCACACAATACACATCGTCTCTTCTACTTTGTACCAACGAATAGACGTTGGTTGGTAAATTGTCGATTTTGTCACCAGAAATTTTCATCAAAGCAATTATGATCGAATCAATGAATTAAGCGGGACTTTCCGGCACTCCGTAACAAGTGGGAAGAACGAACACGGTTGGACTTGTTTGAGCATTCAACAAAATTTTTGTTGTAGAATACCCCGAGAAAGTTCCCAGCAGCATAATTAGTAAGGCAGAAACACTAAAACACCAGATGCAGATTGAAGATAGTTTATCAGGAAATAGAATAGTGATCAAATTTTTAACGCTTCTTTTTGTCAATACAATATACGCAACTTTTTAAACATGCAAAATTTCTGACTGAAAAAAGCGCCAAAAACTAGACCGTGACAGATGAACCCAAGTTGACCAAGGTATTTACCTTTCCAGGATTCCTGTTGCGTTCACACACATGAAGCTGGTCGAAACCTTCGTCTAATTTCGGAGCACTCGTAGAAGTCACGTGACGGATTAATAAAGAATAAATGACATGTTACAGCAGAGGACTTTGGACTGAATCTTTAAGCTGAAATTTGTGCACTTTAATGTACTAAGGCCAAGCTTTTGAACTGACTGTTTCCAGCTAAATTACTTTTTGCTACTAATTTATACCAGAATCAAGGTAAAGAAATTCGATACTAACTTAAGATATGGGAAAGCTTCCTGGTTGACTGTTAAACCCCGTCCTTCCTTCTAAAGTTAAAATGCATTAAAAAATTTGTTTTATTTTTAAACTAGAAAACACTGATTCCAACGCAGTTAGTTTGTGTGATGTGCCTATTTGTTACGAATAGTTTACGCCGTGGAAGTATACAAGTTCACGAGATATGTCTAAACAATCGTTAGTTTAGGTGCAGATTTGAGTCACATGGTTTGGAGAACATTGTTTTTAGTGGTTTCGTTGAAATTGGCCAACCATTGTACGCAGCTATTCTGTGACACTTTGCTCTCGTTCTTTTAAAAATTCGAAGGCTGGAGAAGTAACATTCGTAATAATTGTTTAACATTTTGACAGTAAACAAGTAATTAATGGTTACACGCTCAAAAACGAGACTATATTAACGAACTGCACTCATTTGCATACCAATTAGATTTTGATGAAAGACTCACCTGGAACCCAGTTGAAACTCTCGTTTATGATGTTTCTAAACAATTTGGGTTCAAGCAAAATATAAGATTGATAGAAACTCGAGGACTGTGCCTACCTGATGAGCCCCAACTAGGGAGAAACTGGTTATGGTCTGTCGAAGACTTCAGCAACCTTGTGAGTCGTTTTCTGTATGAATATATACTGCGATATCTCGAATATCATGCCAACTGAAACATGAGGCGGCCTGTGTGCAGCACATTCAGTTGAAGAACATCATAAACGACAGATTCACGTGAGTCTCCCGTGAAAAACAAATTGATTTGCAAACGAGTGTATTTGTCGAAGTCATTCCAGTTTGAATTCAAGCAGAACATAAAGTTAACGAACACTAGGGGAACGTACCTGCCTGATGAGTCCAAGAAGGGCGAAACCGGTCGTGGGCTGTCGAATAATTTGCAGCAACCTGATGGATAGTGTACTAAGTCCATACATGTATCGCGATATCTCGAATATTGTACCAACTGAAACATGAGGCAGCCTGGTGCAGCATATTCAGTTGCTTAGAAACAGCATAAACGAGGGATAGCTGTGGGTTCCAGTTGAGTCTATTGCAAAAACAAATTTGTTTGCAAATGAGTGCATTTCTCTGATTTCGTGCAATTTGGTTTCAAGTAGAAGATAAGGTTGACGGAAACTTCGGGACTGCACCTACCTGATGAGTCTTGGGAAGGGCGAAAGGGGTCGCTAGTTCTCAAAGAGTTTTCAACAACCTTATGAGTAGTACGCTAAGTCTATACAACAGGTCATATTAAATTATAAAAGGCCAAGATGCCAGCAATTCCATAAGGCATTTCTTGTTAAAAACAAATTTTATAGGCTCTCTCCGTATAGAAATAAGTAATTTTGTTGTTGTTTCGGTTGGCTTATGCCAACAGTATCTCAGTTATTAATTGCCCCCTTAAAAAAACAAACTTGCATTTGATATTGCGCCAAATAATGAACAAAATTCGCGTTTTTACCCATGAATGCAAACATATCTCGGATGTGGTCCTTTGATTCCATAATTGCTATCTGCGACCGGCGGAAAAACGTTTTACTAGTAGCCTGATCAAACTACTACGGTTTTCTCAGTAACATCATTCGATATGCTACGTGGGCACCTAGCTGCTGTCTTGTTACGTAAATCATGATTTAAGCGAGCGCAGTTCGCACAGAAACGGACAACAGTTAAAGTGTAGAGATTCACTTGCGTCTCCCGTGAAAACCAAACCGATTTGCGAATGAGTGTATTTGTCGCAATCAGTTCAATTTGGGTTCAAGTAGAACATAAGGTTGACGGGAACTCGGGGACTGCGCCTACCTGATGGGCCCCAAGAAGAGCAAAACCGGCTGTGGGCTATCAAAGAATTTTCAGCAACCTTGTGAATAGTTTCCTGCATGAAAGTGCAGACTAGTTAAGTTTGCCTGTCAACAAAGTTGAGGGTTTTTAATGCTTGAATAGTCAGTGCCGCGACAATTCTTCAGCGTGTCCTTTTGAATAAGGCAGTGATAGTGATTATACCCCAAGCCCATCTGCTTTTTCCATGTCAAGTGCGTTTTGACAAATGCGCCCAAAACCATTGTATTGAAAATGCAAGCCTGTCAAAGCACAAAACCCCGAACATGTATACTGTATATAATACTCTATATTATCGTTTATTTTTGAAGAGCATGGTCACAGACATAAAAAGTGAATGCAAGCGATGAATGCGAAAGGGTTACAGGAGAATATGAGATAAAAGAAAGAAATGTCTCATTCGAAGTCATGCAACCAACAGTTCCAGTCAGATAGGATGAATCCCAACATACGTAAGAATTTTGGTAAGGAAACATGCGTGTAAAGTCTAACAACCGAAGAAAGGACAAACAATGCTGAATGCTCTTCAAGGTGCGGTAAGCGCTAGCACAGTCAAGACTCGCACATCGGGCACAAAGTGTCCGTCATACTGGGTCTGGTGTGAGATTCAATGGCAAGAATGTACATTCAACGCCATGTGCCACGCATAAAAGTGTCGTACGTACGCACAGAACCCACAATGGTGAGCAAACACAAGTCACTGACTGTGACTTTAGAAAGTCCCAGTCCGATAACAGCTTTGGCGGATTGAGGAAAGCAGATCCCTCGATAAGAGATGATCATCGGTTGGTGGACCAAAAAGTCCACATCACAACCAATAGCACGTAGAGCTGAGATTATGGCGAGGGAAAATTCATCAGCACCGTACTTCTGCTTTTTCTCATTCCACACAGTCACTCCGCGCCCATCTGTATACTGTATACTGTATACTGTATACTGTATACTGTATACTGTATACTGTATACTGTATACTGTATACTGTATACTGTATACTGTATACTGTATACTGTATACTGTATACTGTATACTGTATACTGTATACTGTATACTGTATACTGTATACTGTATACTGTATACTGTATACTGTATACTGTATACTGTATACTGTATACTGTATACTGTATACTGTATACTGTATACTGTATACTGTATACTGTATACTGTATACTGTATACTGTATACTGTATACTGTATACTGTATACTGTATACTGTATACTGTATACTGTATACTGTATACTGTATACTGTATACTGTATACTGTATACTGTATACTGTATACTGTATACTGTATACTGTATACTGTATACTGTATACTGTATACTGTATACTGTATACTGTATACTGTATACTGTATACTGTATACTGTATACTGTATACTGTATACTGTATACTGTATACTGTATACTGTATACTTGTATACTGTACGTACTGTCTTCAAATACAGTTCCACTCCCGTGGAATGTACGAGAACTTCATATGCACCGGGATTATGTTGAGCCACACATTGAAGTATTTTAGGAACAGGATTTCCAACTGTATCGTCTACTCTTTCCTGGCATGTATACACATACAGAAAACGCTTGC
Organism: Clonorchis sinensis; assembly: GCA_003604175.2. Lineage (NCBI taxonomy): Eukaryota > Metazoa > Platyhelminthes > Trematoda > Opisthorchiida > Opisthorchiidae > Clonorchis > Clonorchis sinensis. The sequence continues at coordinate 8,179,992 of CM030373.1, forward strand.
ACTGATACATAAATTTTATGTTACGGAATCATAATCGTTCGTTTTGGTGTCGTTTACTGGCGTTTGTTAATGGCATTCCCTCCAGAAAACCGTGTGTCGTCTTTTAAGTGACTGGATTCTGGAGGATTCCTCAACATATTCCGAATGATTGATCTGAAAACTTTTACTGTTTGCATGTTTTTAATCTCATCCACATTCAGCTGTTCCAATAGTCTCACTGCTTCAGAGCACTATACAACCTATATATTTTAGGGAGTGTTCGAATCTGGATATAAAATGATGGTGTTCCCTTCTAAGCATAACCATTTTGGGAGTGCTTATGACTGAAATACTACCGACTATCGGATCAATAGGCAGCAGTTTAAATCAGCTGTCTGAGTCCTCTAAAATTCTATGTGCAAACCAACCAGAATCCTGATAGTCAGGTGGGTGAATGAACATTGATATTTTGTGGCAGTACTATCTCAGTTTGTTTGGACAATTGCCCGATTGTCCCCTTCATCCTTTTATGTAACATTGCAGATAAAGCCTGCACAGTTACGATTCCACAGATTTGATACTTTCCGACACTATGAATAAAATATCCAGTACCTTTAGCGTCAGTAAAAATACCAGTGCAGTGTTTGAATAAAAAGCGCAAAGAACAGGAAATGAGAAGACCGAAATGGGTTAGTGTACCAAGTAAAGAGAAAAAGGGTCTAAAAATTTAGGCAGCCGTATCTAAACAGTATGTATGGTGCACTAGCTTGGCGTTGTTGCTGATCTTATCCAAATGTTTGCCAGAGCTCACGGCAACGCATTTCATTAAAACGGCCCGGCTGAATAACAGCGTAACTTCCGCTAATATCTGTCTTCGGGAAGAGCCAAATGAACGCATACTAGAAGAGTGCAGACATTTCACATAGCCTGGTTTCATTGTGACGTTTCAGGCCATTCACTGCGCTAGGCAAACGTTTTCCAACTGAGGATATGGAATGGAAATCATATGCCTGTTGGGACATTCTTCAGTTACAATGATCAAATGTTCTTTGGCCATCTGCTGCTCATTCACATTCTTTCTGTGGACTGTAATGTTATTTGTCTACTGTATACAGTCTATCGTAATTATGTATGTAGGTAGGAATGTGATTCCTACGTGCGTCCAGCAGGAGGCTCTGGGGGCTTTCTGCCACACAAGGAAATAGATTGGAATTTACAAGCTAGTCCATCGGTAAGGTGCGCAAAACTGCCGAATCCGTCGTTTCAAGCTAACAATCCATCTCGTAGACCGACGTATGAGTAGTGAATTTCTTAGAATAATAAGTGGTTTGTAGTCCTCCCACCTTACCCAAATTCCCAATTTTTTATCCAACAATAATTACCATTGGAGTCTCATTCACGAAAAAAGACTGAAGATGACCTGGGGTGTAAAAATCACTTCCGCGGAAATCCCCGTTGTTATTCATCCTGTCTCTTTGATATGCTAGGTATTTTTCGTATACGGTTCACAGGCATCTCCCAGTACAATATTGTTCTAATAACTGCAGGCGAAAATCAACTTCTGTGTAGAAAGCCGGTTTGCTTAAATAGTAAATAACTGTAAAATAAAAAATTATTAATGCATTAATTTAGCTCAGAAAGTTCAGAAAGCTATATCCACACGTTCCGCCGAATATTACAGTGGTGAAATTTCTATACACTGCGGAGTTTTACGTGACGTTTTTGTAAAATATTCAGTGTGGTAATCAATATCGCATACATTAAATCTTTTTGGCCATGATAAGAAAATATTTAGATCCAGAACTCCAAACACTTCAAAATCGGACTCATCATCTTTGTTCTTCAACTTATTTACGGTGGTAACTGCTGACCGTTTTCAATCAAAATTAATTGCCGAATTCTATCTTGAAGCGCTTGACTACTGAAAATATTTTGGTAGTAAAGGGTGACTTATGAATAAACTGATAAAAAGAATGATATCTTGGTGATGTAATTGATTGTAAGTGGATGACCCATCATGATCTGGTGCAGAATCTTCGGAGTCTCATCAGAACTGGATTGATTGATTTAGGAGACGCATACACATATTGTGCTGTGTTTCTATACTTGCTTGGTGGGTCGTCATCTTCCTCAGAATGCGTGAATTTCCCGTACACCGACCATAGCTGCCACAGTTTTGTTCGCAGATGGTTTTAGGAGGTGCGGTTGTTTCTCATTCAGGACTGTAGCTGATGTAGTTGAAGCATTAATACAGATTTGCCAATGAACCTTCCTTTGGGGAAATCGAGAGGAGCTACTCATTGAACGCAGTTGCTTGGATGCACGAGCAACATTGAGTGCGCGACTGGGCCATGTCCGACAATGTACCTAACCACAGTTGTTTTCCAGCCTGGGGTCTCCATCCAGGGAGACGGCATTGAACTGCGCAGCTACGTTTGCTGCTATTGGCTCTCATACCTCGTGGCCAAGTAATCGTTTGAACTCATCTTACTCGTTTCCACCATTTGCATAACTGTACCGAAAGCACCCTTCAAAATAGTAGATCGACTAGCACATGGAGCACGTGACGAAGCCGGGGCAACCTCTGGAGCGCGATCAGTTCATCTGTCGTGAGAAAAATATTTCGGCCGAAAACCATTCGTTGTACTTCACTATTACTGATCCGGTGTTCCCCTTAAACTTGGTCATCGATGATCAGGCATTGAAAGACCTTTGAAGTCCTCGACGCGCAGCAGCCATATTTCTAACTCATATAATGATGGAAGGCTCACCGCAGCATTTTGGACTCGACCCCTGATGGACAAGCTACCCAGCTACCTTACCCATACTGGCTGCATGCGAGATCTATTCTACAAGTGATGCAGTTTCACGGAACCTGTTCCGGTCTTCCCGATACGGGGTGCTGGATACAAGCTCTTCGGTATTGGTGCCTTCTCACGCTCCAGTATGGATGTCTCACATTTCCTTTATACTTCTGACGGGCGAATAAAGCTTACATTCTATCTGCCCATTTAAAGTGTCGCTGGAGACTTTGTTGCAGGAGTCCATCTAAACTGTTCTTTGAAATGTATGAACCATCTTTCCAGCGAGTGAATTAATAAGCCGCTTTTCAATAATCATATTCACTGAGATGGAAAGCGGATGTTTCAGGTTAAATAAGGCCGCTTTTCAATAATCATATTCACTGAGATAGAAAGCGGATGTTTCAGGTTGAATAAGGCTTCCCCATCTCTCGAGCTTTCGATGTCCACTGAAGTTTGCGACTTTTCTTTAGAATCTTCACTATTAGGCGTTTGAGCGATTTTGGTGCGCCATACAACTCGTTGCCTGCTGGTTAGTATTTCCTGGCATTAGTCACTACTAGCAAAATTGGCGATATCCAGGGTTCATTGGATTGCATTGGAAAAATCGGACAAGCACTGCTAAACCCCACTAGCATACCCCGTTTCACATTTTTCCGGACCTCATCCACGCACTCACTACCACCACTGTAAAGGGTGGTTGAGCTAGCTCAGATTGGTACTGCTGAGCTATGGTCGTTCTTAGAGGATGGTGGATGCATGCTTATTGGTGACCTGCGAACGCCCGAAGAGAAAATAACTGCCAAGGGGTGTTTGCACCATGGCGTCATCGGAATACAGTTGTATGCTCCAGAGAGAGCGGTAGTCTTGAATTGTGGTTCTCCATCGGTGACTGATGGCCACGTGATACAAATTGGTCCACGGTGGAATTGCAGTTGGTGTCCTTTAGGTTAAGCGATGCGTACGTTCATGCCGAAAGCTTGTGATGGCCAATTTACGATCAGCACACAACTGAGAAATCGCTTTCTGTTATATGTGCGACGAGAACCGACTCTAAATCGACCACCAAGGTGTGATTCCAAGGGGCTCAGATGAGCGACTTGGTTATTCATATCGCCCGCAAGCATCACAATGTCAGTACTTCTTGCTTGGCAAGTGGGAATGGATAAATCTAGATAGAAAGTACTCTTTTCAGCGTCAGAAATACAGTCTGTTGGGGCATATACCGACACTACAAATAGACACTGTCTTTTAAGTCAGGAGATATTAGCTTGATAGAGCTGGATAACCGAAAGGCGCAAAGGTGTCTGTTCACTGGAATCCAAACGAGAAAAGCGCATTCAGCTCCGTGGGGAAAGCAGTTTTCACGCCATATATTCCATGAGTCATGATTGTGGATCACCGGACATACAGAGAGTAAACTGCGAAAGAGGTGAGTTCAATCTTCGCTTAGTGTGTTGTATCATCTTGCGTGGATCTTGGGTTCGTATTTCAGAGACACAGCTAATGTCAATTCCAAGGGAACACAAAACCTTGCCGAGCACTGTCTGTTTGAGAATCTCAAATTGATGGAAATCTCTTATGTAGAAAGGATCATGTGGATTTAGTAAGGTATTATTTCGGTGAAATGGACCCTTTGAATATCCATTTGATTTGGACGGGTGACTCACCTGGAACCCAGCTGAATCTCTCGTTAGTGATGCTCTTATGCCACTGAATGTGCTGCAACAGACTGCCTCGTGTTTCAGTTGGTATGATAGGCGAGATATGGCGATACATTTCATGGAATACTCATAATTTTGCCGACAACTCTTCGACAGCGTACGACCGGCTTCACCTATCTTGGGGCTCACTAGTTTGGCGTAGCCCCCGAGTTTCCGTCAACCTTATGTTCTACGTAAACCCAAAAATGCACAAAACCAATGAAACGCACTCATTTGATTTTGATCAGGGCAAAACTGGCCATGGGCTGTCGAACAGGTTTCGGGGAATTTACGACTAGTATATGGTGACTGTACATGGCGTTCTTTTCTTTATTGTTGATTGTCACCTTGGTGCATAGGACGCTTCGTTCAAACGACTGACAACGAAATCGAAATAAAGAATTGTGCAGGAAAATGATACTTTCCGGTTGACCAGGCTGAGGAAGTGGGTCTGTTTGATGTACACCACAAGGCAGTAGGATGACATACGGTTGTGTTCAAGCCCCCCTAGCCTCTAGGTTAATAGTCTGACCTGCGAGGCAGTGGACAGTAGAAGGTTTTTGAGAATCCTGCTCGGAAGTGAGACTCAATAATCTGACCTGCTTGGGTACAGGGCGCTGGCCAAACCGGACGGAGCGGAGAGTAAAGTCATACTATCTGACTCCCAATGTAGCTGCGCACAGCAGATGTTTTTTGAGCAGCACTACTACTTGGTTTCAAAAGTATAATAGTAATAATAATAAATAATGCGCTGGCGGTTACCGTGTGCGGTGTTTAGGGCTGACTTTTTCCAAACCTGCCTTCTCGGGAGAAGGCAGCAGCGCTAGGAAACAGCCTAATGCCTTCACAATCCTATCACAGTACGGCTTCACTTCTAGGGCACTTCGTAGCACGATTGCTCTTAATACTGAGTCTTTCTGCCATTGGTCTGATTGCCCATTTGCTACTCCTGTCATGGTTACACATTGCGGAACAAAGTTCTAGCCCATGTGGCTCGTAGGGTGATTGCTGCACCACGACATGGTGGGAGCTTTAGATCGGGATGATGTTGGAGGAGATGCGATGGTAACTAATTCATCAGTTGTATCGAATACAGGGTAGAATGTTTATCAGGTAGCTAAGCACACCTAAAAACTCATCATTGAATATCACTTTCTGGGAGTTTTCTTTACTGTCACCTTCAAGAAAATTGAGATTAAACCTTAGAGGAAGATTTGCGGAGTTCAGTTTACGAGATCTCTTTACTGTCACCTTCAAGAAAATTGAAATTAAACCTTTGAGGACGATTTGCGGAGTTCAGTTTACGAGGCTGGTAGTGCTATGTGGTCTTCCTCTTTGTCCGCCTGGTTAGAAACTACTGTTCTGATGGCTCGTTTTGAGGAAATGTACATGAGGCTTGGGAACGTTGGGAGCCTCCCCTAGTTAACAACATACGTAACGATCTTTCATGAGGGTGGCTGTAAATTCAGACGTCAGTAATTTAAGCCATACTGGACTAAACCAGCTTTCGATTTTGGGACAGATCGTGCAATACAACGTTTGTTATGTTGCTAAGATCATTGGTCATTCACTGCGAGAAATTAGAGCTACGTTTTAAGTCCAATAAATTTGTTCGTTTACATATTATCATCTTGTTTCTTGAACGGACATTTGTCTTTTCGTGACCTGTTTGTCTCCTGTGACCTAGAGGTTACCATAAAGAAAAGACAAGTGGCGACATGTATGACCTGCGCTTAAAACAAAGCTGCATCAGCTTGACAAGCTTTGTTGTTTACCCGCATCATGATTAAGGTGCAGATCGATCAAACACAGTTCCGCACAAACCTCTCTATGCAGAGGACCTGTCATGCGTTGCCTATAACTGTAAAGTATAAAATCCGGTAGTCAGAATTGGCGAATTTAAAAAGCGGCAAGTCATACTCCACACATCTCTCTTGACCCTATGCTGATGAATACTCAACGTTTTCTGGTGTTGCTGATAAGCTTCGGATGTGTAGGTATGTTCATATTCGTGTTTTCTGCCGTTATGATGAAAACCTGGGCAAAATTGTACATTGAAATTTTGTCTATAATATATGGAACCACAGTTTTAGGTTAATTACATCTATCTATTAACCTCACTCACACAGCTGAATTAAAATGAATTCTTAAGCTTGGTTCAACCAGGTGTCTGACAGCCATATGGAAGAAATCATTAGATGGAATCTACGTTTCTCGTCAACAAGCCTTCTTTTCTGAGCTAGAAAGGCTTCCAAACATACATGTAGACATATTAACCGACAAAATGTCACCCATTTTTGTGAACTAGATACCCCATAAACCGGTTGACCGCCAAAAATGACTACAAAAATCCTTTTTAAAGCTGTTGCGATCAAGAGCATTTTATGGGAAGTATTTTTGAAGTTCATCATGGTTGGCACATCCAAAGCATTCAATATTTTTTGTTTAGTGACCTACCTGCTTATTCCCCAACGCTATATCTGTCTGTTTATCTATCTATCTATCTATCTATCTATCTATCTATTTATCTGTCTATTTGTCTACCTATCTATCCATCTATCTAGCTGTCCGTCGTTTATCCCAGTGTCCGATTGTCTGAATCTCCGCAGCATCCTTCTTTACGTGGGTATTCACAATATAACCGTATGTATGAGATATACACGTTGGACTATGTGGTAGGGCAACATTACTGCAGGCGTCAATATTACTCTCTAGTCAAGCTGAAATTCATCTTTCCAAAGGCAATTATGCTACGTTGTAGGACCTCTATCTTTGTTCAGTATAATTTGCGTGCTCCACAGCGTGGAAGTAAAGGAGAAGAAATACACAGACCATAATTCTGAGAAGCAACCGCATGGGGCTTCCAGATTTCACGATGGAAAATTTGCTTCAACATTGAAATATTACGCTGGCACTGACACATTAGTGAAAAACTGTGCTTAAACGAAACATCAAAAATCTCGGACAAGCCGGTTTTGAGCGATAGATGGTAGACTATGTCAGACCGTCCGGGGTATCCCCAATTAATCTAGAAATATGTATAAAAGATGCAAAACAGCACCATGCACTGAGCAAAAAATTTACTTGGGTGCACACCTAGTGGCTCAAATTTTGCGCGATACGCTATCACCTCCCTCATACCTATGAGTTTATCTGAATTGGTAGCAGTATCATAGTGGGTTTTGTGGTTAGACTTGGGTTAAGGAAGAAAAACGTAACAAATGATTCATGATTCAAAACGACCAAAAAGATGAAAGCAAAATGATTTAGCAGTTTATTATTGTCATGTTCTACGCACGTATCTTTCCGAATTTTTCGTTGATTCGGCCTTGCACTCAGGCCTTTTTTTAAAGCTGATTGTTGGTAATTCACCATGTTGCGACGGGACCCTGACAGGGATTTATTTTTCCCTTACAGACTGCAAAAAATTTTGTAAGTTTTTGCAACATCACGTAATGTTTATTGTGATTCTTCCAACACACGCGGCTGTTCACCTTCATCAGGTAGAGCATTAAAAATAGTCATTGTCATTCACAAAGCAGAGATTGCTGTGCTAAAGGCCGTGAAACTGTTGAGATGTCATGGAATAGGTTCACTATCTAGCAAGGGAGGTTTTATTGTCTGGCCTGAACTCGAAGTTGACCAGAATATGTGGTAAACTGAATTCTCTTAAGACATGCTCTAGTATCCAAATGCTGAAATACCTGTTGGAACGTAGGGATCAGTGCTGTTGTCACTTTAAAGCTTATATGTCATTTGGTTTCTCAGGCACCCGCGACGTTACTTCATCAATTTCGCTTGTAGAATTGTTGACACCAGTCTGTCAAGCGATCGCATATTTTACGTTTTTAGGGTAATGAATTTAAACCAAACACCCATAACGGTCACTGGCTGTCTTAAGCACATATTCATAATGAAGTTGTTTGAGCTGGAGTTTTCAAGGAGTCCTTCAAGGTCAACGGCATGTTGACAGTTTTGCGCATAATCTAAGGCCCACAGACCTTTTTTAAGATGGCACTGTAAAGATGTTCAATAAAGCTTCTTTGTGTGACATAATTAGTGCGGTACAATTGCCAAAAAACTACGGACGGCACATGACCGGCTCCGCCATGCCTGAGGCGCATCTCACAGGTGTGGTTTCCGGAAGCTGAAGTAATCTGTCCAAGACCTAAAAGGAAATTTCATCAGACTTACTTTTTATCTCATATATCTGACGAAATTGTCGATGCTGGAGACTCAGTGGGATTCCCGTTGGTCAATAGTGCACCGATGCTCTTGCCTTTATTGTGCGACACACTCTACTTTGAAGCATTGTTCGCTAAAGCGATTTCGTCGTGAGTTTTGAAGATTTGTACTTAATCCAAAGGTGTAACTCTCAAAGGTTCAGTAGATGTGATGTCAGGAACGTTGTGCAGTGGAAGGGAGTTTGCAAACAACTTGCTCACCTAAGAACTTTTCAGGAGTAGATGTTCTACAAATGCCGCATCCTCTGGGAGCACAGCCGAAATACGGCAAGCCTTTGTGTATAATTAAAACAGCCGTAAAATGGCATACATGTGAAATATAGAATTTAGAATATATCTGCAAATATTTTCTCTTTTAGTTGAGATTGCTCAAGGTTAGTTAACTGACGATTTGATAGCTATCACCAAAAGCTCTCCGTTATCCTGTGGTATCTTCTTTGATAAACTAACACCGGATAAAATTTGACAACCCGCGAAAGCAAAATATCGGTGCATAAGCGTTATCATTCAAATGCATCCACCCACTCTCCCGGAGCAAAGACGAGTTGCATTTGGCCAGGTATTGTTAGTTTCGAACCCGAAATCTGTTATCTACTTCAAGTAGGAGGTTGCTATCTTATCAGTCTCTCCTGAACGAACAGAACGTTAAATTTCTCTGATTAATCCAATCTCAGCATAGACCAGTTACGACCTTGAAGGATTGGACAAACATCCAATCCCAGAAAGAGTATTTGGTGTTAGCTGAACAAGGTCCAGTTAACTTGTCTACAGGAGAATATTTTAGGTAAGTTTCCACCAGGACTTAGGATAGCAAGAATACAGAATAATGATCAAGAACGTAAACCTATTGCATCAAGTTCAGTGAAAATGGAACTGTGAGTTAAGAATTGATTTGTTGATGAACCTGAACTACATAAGGGTCACTATTAGCATTTTTTCTCTATCAATCACAAACAATCAATGTGAATAGACCTGACAGATGCGATGGACATCGAAACAATCGATAATGGGATTGTCTTTTTGCACGATTGATGAGTTGACGGTTTTTTACCTGTAGTCATCAGGTAATTGTCTTGCCACATAGCCATCGTTGTGTAGACCAGGGACTAACGTGTTGTCCGACCTCATCTGGGATGCGAGGACCAGTTGGTTTGACTTATCGGTCCATTGAATTGAATGATCATGAAAGGCTGGTGTGAGTAGTGATAATCCGTAGGGATATGCAACTCCTCTCTTGCACTGTTCTGGTTTACGTACTGTTCAGCATACAGAGGCCTCCTTGAGACAACAGGCATAACAGTTTATCTACTCTGACCAAAACTCTACCAGAAAAAAAAACCTAAAATACTGTAAATCTTAAGCTAATTCCGAATTCACTGCGCTTAACAGGAAAGCGTGCAGGATTATTGTGGTTGATAGAGAAACTATCCATTAAAATGAATCAAGCAACATATAGATACGACCCATGTGTCTTGTGGTCCAGTGTACACCACATGCGCACCGTCAGCAAAAGTTATCTCAACGAGCAGTGGTAGTCATTCCGCTGTAGCACCCATTCTGTGCCTAACTGTCATGCCACCCGAGGTTTGCACGAGGGCTGGGATACTGCCAGGTTGCCCAAGCCTAGACAAAGGGAGTCGAGAGGCAGAGGTCGGGTTCGAACCACGGACCTTCCGATCAGTAAATTTGCGCTCTAACCACTTGGTCAGTTTTACTGTGCGTTAATCTACTTACTAAATTCTCTGTTCACCTCAGGCGATACTTTGTTCCGCTAGTCATGAAAAGTAACAAGTAAAACTTGTTCGTTTGATGCGTTTTTGATAACCTCGGTGGTCTAAAAATATCCTCTGCACTGACTGACGCCTCTCATGAAACTGATAAATCAAGTTGCTTGGCAAATTGTTACACACCTTGTCGCGAAAGATTCGCTCGCCTCATTTTCACAATATGATCGGGTCCACACAATTCTTCATGCTCTTCTAACTGATAATAATGTATCGGTCACACGGAGACTCTCGTTTGAGCAATCATCTCAAACATCACTATAAGTAGTCCTTAACCATCAGCCGTTATTGACTGCTTTGTGCTGCGACGAATGTTTACACAGGCATGAGCACGTAACCCGGCTTCAATATATAGGTCGTCATCGAGTATGACATTTTGTCATAATGACCTGTCGAATACCATGTTGGGTTCAGTGGATAACGTCTCTGTTCCATACGAGATCCCTACAATGATCTCTGAAGTTCGTAAACCCGCCATACCAACACATCCTGCGCTAATGTATACCTTCTTTTGACTTGTTTCTCGTGGTAAGGCAAATGAGTACTGGTTGAGTACTGATTGCGTCACAAACTGTCAAGAAAACGATTAAATAACCCCTGGGAGTGGCAGGGATCTGATCACACGGCATGTTATTAGAGGCTTACTGAATTGGCTCAATTTTTTTCAGTACTTTTTTATTTGGCTGAATCAATTACAATTCTCCGGACATCAGTCATCCCATGCTTACCTAGCAGCCAGGTTCTAAGACCGATTCTATCGTTATTGTGTAACTGCATTTAAGGGTGTGTACCTTCTTTGTAGTATTTGGTGAAGATAGTAAGCGTCCGTCCATAAAATATATATTTCACATGCATACATTCTATATTTTCTAATACATTTTTTTATAACACCAATATGGCAATCATGCTACGAAATAACCACTGTGGGTTTTTATTGTCGGTAAACGCTAAGTTTAACATCAATTTTTAGCTTGACTCTTTTCCAAGAATTCCGGTTAAATAGACAGCATTCTGGATGCTTTCTGGGCATCACAGTTACTGCATCACAAATTGCGCTTATTTAAGCTAGTGGCTTCCAAAATATGTCAAGGCGTTTATGCTAAAACTCTGTTAAGGTTAACCTTTTTGTTTCTCCACCGGAATGGATTTTCCTCACAACACCGAAAATACCAACATTGTCAGTCGATGGTACATAATAACACAAGTTACTTGGAGGGTAAATAAAAAAACTGCTAATGACAGATGGATAGGTTGAAAGGTGACAGAGAGGTAAGCTGATCGATTATTTTGTTCATTGATTGGTTGACGGTTTCAGTGACCGGCCGATAGTTTATGAGGTGACTAACGAATGACCGATTGATTGCTGGGCAGATCTTATGGCAACATTGTGCTGCCCAGTTATTGTAGGTGGCTTTATTTATAAATATAATCATTTTGCCGTTGATTTGTCACTTGAAAGGCTCCATTACATTTGTTTTCCTGAAATTGCAGACAAAACATGTGAGTATGATTCCATAGATGGCTACTGAGTTCAAAATCGATGTTTATTGAAACTCAGTCATTGCGAGTGGAAAATTTCACCTAGGAAACATTGTCAAGCAATTTTCGGTCCCGTTACGGCACGGTTTAACTAGCTGGAGCTTGACTGGAAAGTACCTTGTATAACCAGGATAGGAATAGTTACACTGTCTGAGATGAACCGAGAAAACTGATGCTTTTTTCTGTCGAGGAGTGCTCGAGATAACCGAATAGCGCACTAGTGGGAACTTATGTAACTTATGTAATTGGTGAGGGAATATGCTAATAATCAGTGTTCAAATTCATTCGAAAAGGAAGCACCCTCGTGACAATATGGCGTAAAATATTTGCAGCTTTCTTAACAGAACATTGCCCTCAACGTAAATGAATACTCTCTGAGCCACAGCCAGTCTAGCCCTTCTTCGGCTCTTCGGATCGGTCTCTGAATCTCCAAAAGCTTGATGTTTTGCCGAACAGATCCGAAATAAACACATTTGCACATTAAGGAGGGAAATAAGGAGAATCAACTGAATTTGAATAAAACTCCTCCAGTTTTGAATATTTTTTACCCGTTCATTTATTCTGCACACTGAATTGGATGCAATTTGGGTACCACTAAACACCAGTTGTCCGTGTTTCGTGTTTTTAATTGAGCACGCAATCTTAGCTAATTATTTCATCTTTTGGCGTTTTAACCATTCGACGTGTACTCACCAGACGACAACTGACCCGAAAACAGTAGGATTCATAGCTCTGTATTCCTGCTCACACTATGGGAACTTTGAAGCAAACCGACGATAGAGACGTGTGCATTAATATTCCATATTTTACAAAGTTGCTTTTAGACATAAAAATTCATATTTTAATGCTTTTGTCCGTAACAACCTTCATGTTTCAACCACCAGTGAGTAAGTTGACTGCGAATTACGTCTGGGGTCATGATTCTTTTGAACACCGAAAAACTACCTACGTCTCAAATAATTGATGCAATGAAATAAATTTTGAGGACGGAAACTCATTTTCTCGAGGTGGTTCTTCCTGAAAATAAGAATATTCTAGTAGTTTTGTTCGCAGTAGCTAAGGTAAATCCAGCTTTCATAAAAACTTTGAGCGCACAATGCCTCAAGCTTACCCACAATATTGAGCATATTCAAAATTTTGGGCAGTTAACTTTGCCCACCAACCATTAGTTCAAAAGAGACACTTATCTGGATGTAACTGTTGGCCCGAAACCGACACTGCGGAAATAAATCTCCTTGTCCTAGATTATTACAACAAATAAAGGAAAATCCACAAACTGAGTAGCATAGGCCAAATCACCTCAACCGTCAAACAAAAATTGTGGAAATCCTAGAAATTTCGCTTGATGTAGGAGGATAAAACTTCTTTCACGATTACAATGATACTAGTTATCAAGAATAGTTAAGCCAAATTCCGCTCTCACGAATGCAGACAATCGTGTACACTTATTTGCCGATGTCCTCATCAGTAAGGAAGTTGGAATCTCAGTGCTTAGAGTTTGCTGCTGCGGGCTGCTGGCCATTAGTCATTAATTAATCAGTTTGCCTGACACCAGGTCACACCGTATGCTATGTTTTTCATCCCGTTAGCCTCCGTGCACTCTGGCGCTTTCAAATATGCGGTCTACGTGGTCATGAGGCATGAAACTTTAAATTCGGCGCATCGAACAGAAATTCATATGACAGGAACACAGTAGAACTTTCTGACGAGTCCACGATCTTATGGTAACGGTGAGTTTATTGAATATTGGTCAACCGGTGGAAAATGGGCCAAATATAGCGTGTGGCACTTCGGTGGTCAGATGGGCTGAATATTCGTTCTTTGTGCAAAGAAACCGAACAGGATGTAAAAGGTGGGCTGTTTCTTTTTGGAACTTGGAAGCTTCTGTCACGCAGATCAGCGATTACAAAATTCAGCTGTAGTGAACGTTGGAGCATACTCTAAGTTTACTAACACATTGTAAGCGTTTCGTCAGATGCGAACTGCTGGTGCTTCCAAACAAGAATGAAGAGACTGTATAGTGATTCTTGGCTTTTCAGCATAGACTTGTTTTACCGACAGGATGAAATCACTGCTGAATATGACCAAATTTCTTTTTAAAGCTGAATTCCAAAACAAAAACAACAAGGCAGGAAGGGTATTCGCAGTTTAGGTGAAGCAGTTTAGATGAAAAGATCGAGTACATGAACATGGTTAACAGGGGGTTCCAACCTCTGGCCTCCTCTTTTCTGCGCCGAAGTCATACCGACGTTCCTACTGAGGAAAATTGCTCTTCGTCACGCTGTTTCGCCACACCTCTGTCTGAAAAATTTTATCCTAAAAAATGCTTATAAAAGTCAGCCTTAAGTAGCAACGTTACTCGTACCTTAATTCAAAGACTACCGAACACCAACACTTATAATAGAGTTATTTGCGCGCATAACAAACTGTAATTATGAGTATAGATGTGCACGGAACGTTTGGCAGTTACCCAAAAATCCCTGTGGTCTACTTTTCCCTTGGTTAGAAGTATTCTGTGTTTGCATGCACTCAGTCAGACTCTATATGCCAGGGTCGCAGACAATAAAATATAGCACGTAAAATAAAATCAATGTCGGCTGCACCGTTTCTAAAAAATATGTGGAGCCATCGTTTTCTCCGTCAGAATAGCTGTGACAGATACCTGGGACGTGATGTTACATTTAGTTGAGATCATGTTGAATAAAGGGCTACATTACATGTAAAGACGGCAGCGCTTGTGTAACTGAGCTTCCTGGGATGTAATTGCGTGTCTGTTTGCAGAAAAGTAACAATTGTCTCCCCCTGGGGGGGGACTTATCTGCTACAAGTCCACCTTTTGTTAAACCCCTGGAGCATAAGTGAACATGAGGCCTACCTTGAGAAGAAGCAAGTCTGACTGCTACGAAAAAGACACACATTGTTCTAAATTGATTTTATCAGTTCACAGCTGACTAAAAACGAAATTTGCCAACTTTCTGAATTGTTTTCTTGTTTGTTCCATCTACATCCTTTCGTAACCATGTGTCGTGAGTACAACAGTTTTGGGGACACACGGGACGTGGAATCCAGTGGACCTTCTAGGTTGTCGTCAGTTTAGGGTTAAAGTGCTGATGTGTTGAACTTTCCCGTCTTTTCCTCGAGGATAGCTGGGTTAAGTGTCGGTATATCTCTGTATATCTCAGATATTGTGGGCATCTTTCCACATACATATTTCTTCACCGGGCGTGGTTGCGTCCATCTTGTTAAATAACTACATGCAGTCGTTTTGTAACTGGCAGAGAATATTGAATTACTGGGTGAAATGACATTTTCAGTAATAAGTGGAAGCCATCCTCAGACGGAGGAAAGTTTGGCTCTAAATGTAGACGGAAAGATTCAAATTACTCATTCGACCCGGAAGTAGGTTTTATCGATGAGGAACTATAGGATCATTCGAAGGGGTAAATTGGTGTAAAAGTGGATACTACTGATGAAGCATGTGAGTAGTCTGTCTTCTCGTAAATCTCCTTTGCGTCTCTTGAAAAGTAAGATCTATTACGGAATTTGTGGAGTCGGTTTGTAGAATTTGCTTCCATTTGAGTAACACTCAATGAATATCTAGGAAAGTTCAGGAAGATGGATTTTCAGTTTTGTGAACGAGATGCATATGAGAGTTTTGCTCCCCTATTCAATAGTCTGTAACTGTTAAGTTGGTGTTTCTCTAGTAAGCAACTCCCCAGCAAAGGCCTTCTTCCTTTCATTGGTATAATCAAGATAACCAAATCTCCTCACACTATCTTCAGCCTTTAAGTAGTTCATAGGAAGAGTAATTTCACAAGTGGTGTGAAATTTTCTGCATGTTCGTCACTCAAGAATCCAGTCAACTAACTGTGTCCTTTGATTGAAGGATGAGTGGCGCAATATCCCGTCTGAATAAGATGAAATATCATTTGCTGCATTACTCATAAGGTTGCTGAAAATTTTTCGACAGCCCACGACCGGTTTCGCCCACCTTGGGGCTCATCAGATAGGTGCAGTCTCCGAGTTTCCGTCAACCTTATGTTCTACTTGAACCCAAATTGAAGTGTTTTCGAAACATCACAAGCGAGAGATTCAGCTCGGTTCTAGGTGAGTCGCTCACAAAACCGAATTGATTAGAAAATAACACTTTTGATCAGGAGATCGTGGCCAACGGTTAAGTTTCTACACAACTAGCTGGACGGTCACTGGTTCGGAACGCCCTCTTGATGTTAGTTGGGTTATGCACTTCTGATGATTCCGAACAAGGATGAAGCAGATGCACAGTGCTTCTGAACGTTTCAGCATAGATTGCCTTCAACGACAATATGAGGTCTCATTTTAAAACGATAGTCAGCCTAAATTCAAGACTTAGACTTTATCTTAGATTTCAGTGCAGGTGGGTGCGGCTTCCAAAGTAACAGCAAGATCCAGGATGCTTGAAAAGATTGGATTATATGCAGTCAATATTAAATGCGTACAGAATAGTTGGATATTGAATTGAGAAATGGTTCCGTGGAAAATATTTTTTTAAAAATATTATGAACCATTGAGAACCCACAATCGGTGGGAGTATAAACAGGGACAGTGAGCCAGCGATCCTTTTTAAGCTATACTTAGTAATTAACAAACGAGTTAAAAATGTACGGATGCTGACAGTCAGTTTAACTGAGCACATACGAGGATAACAGAGCGGAAGTCAGTACTGCGTTTGAAAATTATTGCCAAAAAAAAGACGAAACAGAAACTATCCGGAATAAAATGTATTGGGTAAGGTTTGTACAAGAAGAAACATACCTGCATTCCTCAAATGGCATCGGGACAAAGCAGTACGTGAGACAAATCAAAAGAACTTTGCACATAGGTCTGTTTAAAGCAGAAACCAATGAAATAATAACCGATGAAACGAAGCACAAAGGTATTAGGAAAACGTGGTTGTCGAGTTATCGCGGTGGAAAACTGCGCTGGTCTGTCGTCCTGGGGCTCCGGGCTCGATCCCAGGGCAAGTTACTTAGTCTTTGAAGCAGGTGCTCGAAAATGAGCAGAGCAGATACGAGATTGTATGCAAGGATGAGCAGCTGACAAGCAACTAGTTGGCAACCAAATCTTAGGAAGGAGCAGAAAACCGGAAACGAGCGCCAGGGAAGCAAATCGGCGTTATCGTAGACGGGCTTAGGTCACGCTTTCGTGAATAGTCAAAAATGGGTAAAATAACTACCAGTTTGCACTGCCTTATACGACGAATCAGCAGTAACCCAGCATGCAGTTATTACCTAGTTTTATTCTGTTTTGTTTTTTCTGTGCAGGCATAGGAGTGTTACCTAGTAAGTTAGAGCCTACCGTGAACTCACATGTACGTAGGTCTCATTACGTCTAATCTCAAACTCTGAACATATTCGCTTGTCTAAAACACTATGATTTCGAGTGCACTGTGATAGGAAGCCGATAAACACACTAGCAGCTAGCGATCTTCACCACAAAGGTGGCTAACGACTCTATTTTTGTAGTTTAATGACAGATTGTATGTGGACCTCGACGGAATCACTGAACTCATCAACCATCTTGACCAGATTGCAAAAGTTTGATTGAAAAAATAATAACGTTCGGTGGTGATAATATAAAGGGACCCCAATTGATTTGTAGCCAGCAGAAAATAGACGATGTTAGTAGGTTTAGTCGTGAAAATGAACTTTGCATTAAGAAATTGTGCTTGAATTTCCTAGTCATTATCCGTAGGTCAGGATCGAACGTAGGCTTTTAGCGCATGTCGGCATTCTTATTGATACTCCAGTTGGCAGGCCTATAGTTCACTTTTACTTCATATGTTTTTCCATGCAGAGTACATCAAGAAAATAGGTGCGTGGAACTTTGCTTTCTTAGCTCAGTTTCATCTTTCTGTATTGTAGTAGTAGTAGTAGTATCATGGAAAAGTAAAAAGTGGAATTTTTGTTTTCATACAAATGAAAATGATTTATATGTTTGCACGCCTCCCATACATTGCGAGAATCAACAATTGGAGAAACGACCCGGCGGTTTTGATATCGTTCAAACTTTAGTGAAAGAGAGATTTCTTCACTGGTTTAAGATGACATTTTATATCTTAAAAACTCTTCTTCATACAGTAGTCTCTGAAATATTGACATTCCGGGGAGCTGCTTCTTCATAAAGGAAAAATATGTCGATGCAATCATTTAAGAAAAACAAACCAGCAGATCAGCAGGCAAGCACAAATTTAGCCGTTTGGACTGAATTAGAGACGTGCGTTCTGATCATCAGTTGTTGTAAAAACCACGCTGAGTTGTCTAAGTGTACTAATGCATGAATGGCATGCTATGGCTTGATTCTTATTAGAAACCCGTGGCAGGTCTGTTCAAGTTGAAACTCCATTTGAAAATTTCAGGATATCCGCCTGTATAAACTCACATTCTAGTCATACTGGACAGGTTCAGACAGGTGGCTTTGTTGTGAGTAGGACAGGCACATTTCCAATTAAGTCTTAATTCTCAACGCCATTCTTACTTGTCCTGGATTAATGACTTGCCTTATTGTTATCAATCAAGTCGGTTGTTACTGAATCTCCGATGTTGGCACATTAGTGCGGGTGGCTGTAAAACTAGGGATATATTTTTTATCCCGGTTGCTCTCAGCAGTATCTTTTTGCAAAAACGTGAAGTTTAACTTTCAGAGCATGTCAATTTTGCTGTTAAAGCAAATGTTCGGCTGTCCATGGGTCGAACGTTGCGACCAGCCAGAAGAGGGTATAATAATCGAAATAATCGTTCAACTGTAACACCCTCCCGGTGCCTAGCTGTCATGCCACCCAGAGGAAACACGAGGCCCGGGATGCCGCCAGGTTGCACAAGCTCCAGATAGGAGAAATCGATAGGCAGACGTCGGGTTCGAACCACGGGCCTTCCAGCCAGTAAATTCGCTCTCCAGCCACCAAGCTCCCTCGCCTTCTCCCCAGAAGAGCGTAAAGAGTACGGTGATTCCGACATTCGAATCCACCACATAAACGGACCTCACATTGTTGGTATCGTGAGATTTGGGAAATTTCGGTAAACATTGCGTCCTGCAACTGCAAACATTCTACACTGAAAAGTGGAAAAGTACTGCACATGTGTTTTCTTCCTATTGTTAACCATCAGCAGTGCGTATCTCACGAAACACCAGAGAGTCTCGAACATGCGTGATTCCATGATTGATGGATGAATATATCCTGTATAAGCACGAACCTATCGCACTGCTGATCTGCCGCTCGTGAATGAACGGTCAAGTGTTGGTCAGGAAGTTGTGGGTTCGAGACTACCTGGAGATTTGTGAGGTGACTACAGCTGTACAGTGCTTCCTTGCTTTTCAGCATACGTTGACTTCAATGAATAGAATAAAATCAATTCTAAACAAAATGGACGGACTGCCTTTCGATCAACCTGGTGAAATGAGGTCTGTCAGGCAAGAATGTGGAATCTGCAAACAATATCAGAAACGGATTACGACCTTGAAACTGTCTACTCAGGTACAGTCGTATAAACTAAGTTAGTTTAAACTAATCTCTCAATAACATGCCGCCTGCGATTTGTCGCTTACTGGTTTCAGTTTCTCTGTGTCACCAGAGAAAATCTAATGTGAGACTTGGATTGGACAAATCAACGTAGGCAGATAGAGGAGGACACAGATTTGTCTACGAACGACTATGATTAGAATGTGTCCCCGTCCGGCGTGATAAGTGGGTAGTTCCTTTGAGTGGATGGGGTTAGCAAAAATATACGGTAGCTTACCCTCAAAATGGCCGTTTAAAAGAGCTTCAAAATTGCATGTGTATGCTACTGTTTAAGACCCCACGTCACTTTACTGCTGTATAACGGGGTTACTGCCATTTTCACCCGGTTTACTTTGAAGCCCCACATACTTTCGGTTACAAGTGGTCAGGCCTAATCATTCTATCCCAAAAGTACCGGAAGGAAGACACAAGTGTCGTAGCATTTTGGGCTCTGGATGTAACATAGTACCCTCTGCCGCCATGCTGGTCTCCTAATTGCTCCAACTGGGTGCATTTTAAGACCACAAACAATGGTAAAAAACGGATGTGATCAGTAGTTGCAAGGACTTCGTGAATGGTTTTTTTCACACAGGTGTTCTGATTGTCAAGTGCCTAAGAATCCAGGAAGTGTGATCCCAGTCCCTATTTTGACTCTGCTCTCAGTTTTGCAAGCACCGACTGGTGAGTAGTTTTTCGGTAACTACGTTCCTTGTTTTTGTCATTTGGTTTTGTCATTTTTCAAAAGTTAAAAGCTGGAACTATTTTTGTTATTTGATCGGAAGGGTGTTGTTCTTTTCGACTAGCCTAAAAATCGACTTGCAAACGTCTCGTTAGCCTTCGAGAGGATATCGCCAGAAGGTGGTTCGCGACGTCTTGGAAGATTTGCACACTAATTAGGATGCTGATGAAACTTTTGTAAGCACTAGCCATACGCGGCGAACAGATCGACAAACACCAATAACTAGTGGACCATCTGCCTAATCCCGGTTCGGATCAAGTGTATTTCACTGTATTTTGCTTCAGTTTACTTCGTGTTTAACCAAGCTTCTACCTCTACAAATGTGGGGCTTGGCGATAAACTGCTGTAACTGTATGTCAGTTACATTCTATATTTGTTCTAACCATATTTGTGATTCACCGATTGTCGCGCCAAACTCACGGTGTACTTAAGCTTAATTATAATCCTTTGATGGGGAGGGACCTTTCAGGTGACTCCATCCGCAATGCTGAGGTATGGCTGATACGCTTGTAGCATCATTAAAAGTGTGTCAGACTAGGGACCAATAGACGTTTCACGCAGACTTATCCGCATATTCGCGGTAGCACAGAAAGATGTTAATACGGAGTTGAGTTTTGTAGGGTTATGAACAAGATTTAAACCCACCCATTTTCTCTACGTTTTGGGCGTCAGTTTACCCTAGGCAATGGGATTCAGGAAGCACAAGGATGCAGCCTGTGTGAGCGTCACTCGATGGATGGATATTAGTAACGTGGATGCTAACCAAACGAAACACAATCAACGTAACCGAAAAAATGAATCACATGCCCAAATAACAAGTGAAGATCGAATAACAGGCGAGTTAGTTGCACGCATTTGGAGGCATCTACACCGTAATCAGCACACGCACACCAAACAGAGCCTCGTCTCAATGCACAGTGGTGCAACAATAAGGTCGTCTTGACTGTTGACAAGATGGTCATAATCAAATTGTCCAGCTCACAGAGCGGAAAGCTGACAATACGTGGAAACTGCAGTACCACCGTGCACCTATTTAGAAACAGGAGTATGTAAAACGAGCAGAAATGCATCGCTCTCAAAAGACAGATACAATACACTTAATAGGTTCACGCCGCTCTACATTTGTTACAAATTTATCGAGATTCTCGCTCCTTATTCTGAAGGTAATGATTCTCGTTTGGTCTTTGTGACAGAAACATCCCAAACGTGCAAAAGGAGGGAGCTTGAATTCAGCAAAAAAATATTGAAACAATTAGAAGTGTCCACGTTATTTACTGTTTTCCCATAACCTGCGCTATACTATCATGCCTGTTCTTAAGACACCGAAATTGAGCCGATGATCATACTTCAGTGAAAATGGGAAATAGCTCGGTAAGCTTTGTCACTCAGAAGTTGCAACGGCTTACAAACAAATGGATAGAACATTTGGACAAAATTACGACCCCCAAAGCCTATAACAGCTAATGAGCTCACGGAGACGTGAGTCATCCCCATAGTGATCTTTCTCCACTGTATCCGCATGAATGTTCATTTTATTACGAAATACCCATTTACTAAAATGCGAGATAGGTTTACCACTGTGTATTCGCAACTGCAGAAAACAAACACCATATGGTGGCATCTGGCGTGTTGCTTACCCCACGCGATTAAACAGGGTTTGATAATTTTACCTCTGAAAATTAACCACAAAACCACTAGTTTGGTTCCACCATGTACACAAGCATATAGTATCAGTTGTTGTTTTTCATTATTTCCGTGTTTTCGCTGTTCGAAGGTCATGTCTGGTTCCTTGTCGACGTTTTGTCCTGGCTTTGTTCTGTGTCCTGGTTACTCACTACTGATGTATATTCATGTTGGCACTATACATGTTCTTATACGAGAGATGCCATTCTAAAGACCTTTCTACTTACTTACTAAAATGAATAAAAAATATATTTAGTGACGTAGCAAGAGTATGAAATAAAGGAAAATGAAATCTACTATGTAATATGACAGTACCACTAGAAGTCTCTTGCGGTGACGCTGATGTGTGTTAATTACGCCAATAATAAATAGTGTAAAGTATAGAACCGCGTTTTTTAAATTTCTAAACTGAAGTTCTGTCCCTCTTTTTAATTGCAAACGCTGTGATTAAGGAATGAGTAAGTATTATTAGCAGCTATTGTATCATTTTATTGCGAATGTTTGTACACTGCATCAAACTTCCTTAAAATTTGAACAGGGAGGAACTACTGGGAGGATATTCTTGGAGTACTCCTGTGTTCATGGTACCAAATTTTTCCCATCAAAATTTGATTACGACGTCGCAAAACGTTTAATTTGGAAGCTGATTAGGAATCCAAGACTAATTACCGATACATGTGGGATGATGCTGCACACCTAATATCTTGCTCACGATGTAAACCTAAAAAAACCGGCAATATTGTAATAAGGTTTTGGAATTTTTCAACCGAGATTTCGGTATGGGAGTGAAGTAAGCGTATGACCAAAGAGCCGTCTGATCATATGTGGGAGTCATTAGGGGTGCACAATCTATGACCATTTGAAGGAAATAGAAACGTTCATCTTCCGGCCAGGATTTGAAAAAAATATTCAGTCATGAACGACTGTGATTACTTCATACTTAAACATCATATAACTCTATTCATTGTTTAATCATGACCCTCGAAACATGTGGACATGTTTCAACAGATAGTTTTTGTGTTTACACTCGTTTTCATTGATTTATTAATCAGATTCATCCTTCACTTAAAAATTGCGTGCAAAAAAACTTATCCAGCAAACTAGCCATAAAATCACAATTGGATCAACTTGGTTCTTTCAAAAGACTGCCTATTATAAGGGTCATGCCTAAGCAAATCACGAGCTGACCAAAAAAGTCCCAGAGAATGTTTGGTTTCAATTACACCTGGGGTTTGTATCACGGATATTTAAGTCAAAACTGAGCATTTAAAGAAGGATATATATATATATATATGAAAATTTATAAAATAAAGATTTAGGCAGCGAATATGGTGCACAAAAACGTGAGCAGTTGTATTAGATTCCATGAATATAATTAAAATATGTCGTTAATCAGGCAGCTGGTCAAAACGGGTGAATTTCGAAACTGAGGGATTAGTTGCGCTACATCCTGTCTAAGTTCGATTTAATGACACTGCTAATTAGCCGCTCGTGAGTGAACGGGCGAACAATAGCCGGAATTTTGCTGGTTCTTAGCTCCCTACCGGAGTTTCATGAGATGGATACAACATATGATTCTCAATGAGGGTGAAACAGTTGCAGATTGCTTTTCGGTAGTTCAACGCAGATTGGCTTCACTTACAGGGCAAAATTTTTGCTAAAATTTCCTAACAATTTTTCAAGGCCAAATAACAAATCAGCCATTTATGCGAATGTCGTAGTAGAAAGTCTTACATATCGCCACTTATTGCATGTGTTATCAAATAAGTGAAATTGTTTATTTTGTGTACGTCGACACACTTTCATGGTTTGCTATGTTTCCAACGTTTTGACAGATGCCAAAAAACTTAAACGTAAGTTATCAGGAAATTTGCGAGCACGTTCAATCTGACCGGTGGTCGTGTTCAGAATTTCGCCTTCAGCTATGCTTTCGTGCTCCAGTTCTCAGCCCACAAGTTTTGCAATTGGTAAAGTGGGCAGGTGGAAGCATGAACTAAACCCATAAACTATAGAATGAAAATATTTGTTTGATGTGCTGACCACGAGCTAAGAGAAAAGGGAAAGCACTGCTTTTTTTGCTTTTTTCAAACAACCGAATATGTTATTCTTACACACCATCTACTTGTGTATATTCGAATAGACTACCTAACACAAACAAAAGCTTCCACGAAGAGTGGAAAAACTTTCACGGAAACGATTTATAAAAGGTGAAAGTGGAGTCGTTAAAGAGACTGCCCTGCAACTACTCAGGACGAATAACCGGTCACTATCCAAAATTCGAATTAGGTGATGCGGCAGATGCCTTTAACAGAATTTTCCGAAATCCACGTCGTACTATTAAAAAAAGGGATAAAAATACTCTGTTGGAGGTCTGGTTCACCCAAAACAGCATGCAATTTTCAACCTTTCAGCGTGTTTTGTACAAGTTCGTTTTCTAAGGGAAATAATATATATATATATATAATACATAATAGTTCAGATACTTCAACCAGTTTGCAGAAGATTGGTGTAGTTAGCAATACAAACACAAGAGTAGCTGTTTCGAGCAACACCTAGTGCATTTAAAAGCTAGGAACATACTTGTTGGCTTTGGTGTGCAGTCAGATCAGGAGATCAGGGCCCCAGCAGTTTTTTACAGAGACACGCGGGAACTCACGTAGGCGTATCAATGTGCTGTTGCATTACCCGAAGGAGGGCAAGAGGATTGCCTCTGTTAACTGACCTCAAGTAAAAGCTCAGTGTAACTCCCTTAAAATTTATTTTTGAGAAGAACGTTTCAAATGGATTCTACCCTCCAATTCTCTATTTCCACAGGTTTTTAGTTCCTCCAGTACAGGCTGCCGCACAGCAACAGACAAACAAATAATGCAAACCACTGTTGAATTATTATTTGAGGAAGATTAGCAGTTGTGCCAAAAACAAGCCTGGATTTTTTGGCTAAAAGCTTTCCACAGAGTGCTTTTGACGGGTGTTCTCCATAAATCTTCACCAGACAGGAAACTAATCAATATCCACGCTATCTTTAACACTGATATGTCTCTCCGGGGAGCGGTGATGACCATTCGCCTCTAAAAATGCTTCAAATAATTGCTCATTTTAAAGTTCTTAATCCTGGAACACCATTCTTTTAACATTAGGAAAAACACTCAAAACTTCACGCTGGTAATTTCTATGGGACAATTTGACTGAAAGTGTGCACCCCCATTCAGTTGAGGTCGCATTAAATGGAACACCTAAGGATGGCACCTGTTTCGATGAATCGACCTCCGGTCAAAATATTACGCGACCCACCTGCATCCATTTCTGCTACCATTTTTAGGTTGCAATACGTACTTTCATTTTAACGTCCAGCAAACCACCTATAGACAGTGCGGGAGAATACATACAAAAACTAACTTAGGATTGAGTGCGGGGTGGCTGAAGGAGGCAATCACAAAAAGAAAAGGCGCCATACTTTGGCAAAGTCATTTTGTGCATGCTCAAACAAAAGTAATTTACTGACTTTAATTTGATAATTTTGCATTGATATGCAGCGACACCGTGAAAGGACCTATAGAGTCATGACAAAGATATCATAGACAAGCTGAAAAAGTGGTTCATACACTCAGTAAGCTAAGAAAACAAGGTACCGGTGAAAAGGAAGAAGGCCTTTGCTACGCAGTTGTTTATTATAGAAACACCAACTCAACAGTTACAGACTATTGGACAGGGGAGCAAAACTCCCGTATGCATCTCGTTTACAGAACTCCTTGAACGCGTCTTCCTAAACTTTCCTAGATATTCATTGACTGTTACTCAAATGCAAGCAAATTCTACAAACCGACTCCACAAATTCCGTGACAGACCTCACTATTCAAGAGACGCGAAGCGGATTTACGAGAAAACATAATACTCATATGCCTCATCAGTAGTATCTATAGTTATATCGGTAGAACGGCAAAGAAAAGAATAGCCAGCGTTCTCATAAATGTAGAAAAGCAGCACGTCGCAGCTTAAAAAACAATTTCTCCCTTATGCGCCCTTCTAACCAATACGAAAGATGAATTAATTGAGGTCCATAAGATATACATAAAAGAGCAGACAAGCATCTACGAAAAGAGTGGAGAATTGTGGCAATTAGAAGCCACGAACTGCATATGTTCGTCTGGATTGTCCAGCAGGAGACCAGTTATATCGCATTTTAGATTTCTAATGGTAACTGGATTGACTCTGGATTGATTCTGTTGGCTACGAAAATCGTTTGCTTAGTTTCTGAGTAGAATACCATCCATACAACCTTTGCTGTAAAGCTCAGACCAGAGCGAAGAACTGAGAGGATATATGAGTCGGAAAATATCAAACGAAAAATGAACAACCGTTATGGCGAAGCCCACTGACATCTTCCTGGTAGAGTTAAATTAAGCGAAAAAACATGTGCTCTTCATATATTTAAGCAGTCGGTTAGGGACAAGTAAATATTTGACTGTTTTCTAGTAAATAGGAAGATAGTATATTGGATTAAATGCCTTGTTAGGATTGAAGCCATGTCAGGTATAAATATCACTAGGCAAAGACTGCGAGAAAGGTGATTGAGAATTACTACTTGAGAATAAAAAAAGTTGCCGTTTTATTTCTTGACATCAGTGCTTAATCTAAACCTGTCTTAAGAAATCTACCTTAACACTACACTACCCAACTCGCGGCTAATTCGGTTTTTCAAAACGGTATCAATAAAGTTTGTATTCAAACGTACATTCTATTTTTTGGTCAGACAGGATAAAATCCTTGCCAAGTCTAGCTAACCCTATATCTGACAGAGTTCGCAATAAAATCTCGTTGTCAATGAAAATAGCCGCGGCTGTATGATAATAGCTAAAAGAAAATTTGAGTTATTCCAATTGCTACACACAGAATGAGAAAGCATTTGCTATTGACGAGGTCAACTTGGGTACCCATGGCGTCCGAGTTCAATAGCTTTGCAAACAACATGCGATGAGTGAGAAATCTGATAAAACTTCTGCCAACGGCTTTAAGAGGGGGCACCAGGTTGTGGTAGTTAGCAGTACCAAGCAAGCGAGCTTCTGTATGCGGAATACTTTAGAGTCACTAATGAAGCCACCATCATCATATCAGGAAGTAAACTGTGTCTAGAGGTTAGCGCGCATAGGCACCCAAAGAAAGCCAAGGTGGCGTAAAAAATGGCTGAATTCACTTAGGATAAAACAGAAGCGAGAACCATAGCGTCAGACAGACAACTAGTTAGATGCCCGAATGTGATGAACCAGTTGAAAGTAGACTGTTGGAATGGAATCAGAATCCTAGCATTAGCGTGGCAAAACTGTGCTACGAATGGGTTGATTGGTACCGATCTGAAATCATGTAGACCACTAACAGATTTGATCCGATAATATCTCACACGATAATCATCATCATCATCATGATCACATAAAAATCTGCAAAGCCATTCTCAAAGATATCAAGCGCTTTTAACTGAAAAACAGCGCTGTTGACATACGAGTGTAACCGGTGTCATTCAAACATAAGCACATGAACACTAATCCATCCGCCACAAATTAAAGCCACCGGAAGTTCAAAACATTCACCAACCAATGAACTAACCTCATAAGCACCATGGAAATAAAGGATACATGATCATGAACTACACTCATTTGCAAAGCAATTAGGTTTTGCTAGAGACTCACCTGGAACCCAGCTGAATCTCCCGTTTGTGATGTATCCAGGCAACTGAATGTGCTGCACCAGGCTGCCTCATGTTTCAGTTGCTACGATATTCGAAATATCGCGATACATGTCGAAGGATTTTCAGCAAACTTATGAGTAGTGCATTACGTAGATACATGATCAAAATTCAGCCGCCTTCGTGCAACGTGTCAAGCTTTAGAGTGTTTCGTCCTGTTGACGAAACGTGACAGTGTGTCGCTTGAACGAATCCCTCACGGTATTGCCAAGTCACCAATCGTGTTTCCCGTGCGCTAAAATGAAGAAAAAATTAAAAGTTTGTGGCTGTCTATTAAAATAAAATGTTCATTCTAAGGAATTATGCACGACAAGCTAATCCACGCAGACAACGTTATTTGAGAATACCATATATTTGGCACGGAGCACTCGACGAAAACCACAAGACCGGTGATAGCGTAGCTGACGCGGCACCTCCGAAAGCGGGAAACCGTGTCACTGGTTAGAGTAAAACATTATCACCAGTAGTGTCTTGCTCGAGAGGTCTTCCAAATTCAGGTTTTGCGTTTTAGCATATACACAATAAATGATAGAAGGTCAGCGAAAAGCCACAGATGATACAGTCGGGTTGCCAAAACTGAGTTGTTATATGGAACTGAGTTAGCAATATCTCACTTCTTATATTTTGTCTCTCTAGAACATGTACAAACCCAGTCTACTCTACAGTGATCAATGTGCGACGCTGAGAATTCTCATCTATGGCGACATCCCCTAAAATGCTTTCGAATATAATTAGCACTTGGTCAGATATCCGTGGTTCTTATAACCTACACCATAGCAAGATATTTTCAGTGAGCTCTTCAATGCGTTCGTTTTTTGAGTACCAGGATGGATTTTCTTCTTTAAGAGTACGCTTTTTTATATGAGCGCTATGGAAATCTTTTAACTAGATACACCATCGAAAGAAACTGATTTCCTCTTCATACAGCGAAACAAATGATTGGTGGAATAGGTAAGCTGTTTTTTTACCCGTTTTCGGCACGCGTCAGTCGGCCATGTTTTGGAATATTGGTGTAAGGAGGACAGCCCTTAACACGGAGTTGTTCATTGGAAAACACCATCTAAACGGTTACAAACTATTGGACAGGCACGTAAATATCTCATATTTTTAAAAGTTGAATATACAAGTCTTCTTCAACTTTCGTGTGTATTTATTGATTACCACGCGATTGTAAACCGACTCAGTAAAGCATTTCCGCAGGTTCCGTAATAAACCCCACAAGGGTGCATCTTCAGTTAGACGCGGGAAGGAGTTACAAGAAAACCACATACTACTCTCATGCCTCGTCAGTAGCATCCGCCATTAGCCCTGGTGGACTAATTAGTAATTGATCAGGTGTCTGTTGATCTGTTCGCCGAGCTTGGCAGTTGATTTGCAAAAGTCTTGGCACCATTCGAGGAGACATCTTCAGTCCGCTGTTGGGTGAGTAGTTCCTCTCTTCGTGCTTGCGTTCATATATTCATTGCAAAGAGCAGCTCAAAACTGCCCTTTGGCCATTGGTAATTATCGCAGTTGGATTCTGGTTCGTCCGATCATAATGTGAATTGCGTTCTGTTGTTCCCGTTCGTGATCTGTACTGCGTCGTGGTCGACCTCTTTGTTGTTTGATTGGTTCCGACTGCTCCATACTCAACTGGTGGTTTACATTCATGAGCTTGAGTGGTTGATTTGCAGGTCTTTTTGAGGCTCTTGTTATTTTGGGCCCGTTTGGTAGTCGGATTCTGTGAGCCTTGATGAGATCTGGAAATTCCGCTCCAATCAATTTGTCGTCTTGAACCGAAAGTTTTTTTCTTTTTAGTTCTATCGGTTTCTTCTTTGAATTCTTGCTTGGCTCAAGCTTTTAGGGTTCTGGATTTCATTTGTCCTCAGGGGTTGACAGACAGCAACGGTCTGAATGCATCTGTTTATTGCTCCATCAGCGGAGTACCACGCCTCCATGAACTCGCGTTTTTTCTTTGTTCTTGCCTGGCCCAGCATGCTGACGTTGTTCCAATCGAATTTCTATCCTTCTCCGTCTTCGTGTGCAGAGATGAATGAGGGCTGGTCGTGTTTCCTAGTAGCGAGCTTATGTTCGTTGACTCTGATTGATAGTTTCCTACCTGTTTTTGTTACGTAGTGTTTCTCGCAATCCTTGCATTAAATTATGCAGGTTACATTCGTCATTTCCATTGCATTAAATATCCCTTTGGTTTCGATAGGGTAATTGTTTTGCTTGCGCTTCAAGTCGTCGAGATGGCTGAAGTACATTTTCTCGGAGACCACCAGATGAAATATCTTGCGTAACGGTTTCTTTAAAAGATTTTGTGTAGGCCTCTCTTTTTGCCTTGTATTCTACTGCGTTGCAGTGTGTTTCAATTCGCTTGAAACTCTGTTTGTGGCATTTTGGATGGTTGCTGTGGAAGTTCAGAATTTGATCCGTGTTCGTAGTCATTCTGTAGATTTCGTTTACACCTGTTCATTTGGCAACCTTGTGACGAGGACATTTATGCGTAACCAAATTCTGGTTAAAATCCAACTTACAATATCAGGCACTAAAATCGTAAGACGGAAGAGCATATCCTCAGACAGTTCAATGTGGTAAAACAACGACCAGGTTTAAAGAAATACACCCGTGCGAAACGGTTTTCTTATTTTCGCACCCTCCCGTTTGAATGTGTAGTCCTCGGGATCTGAGAAGTCCTTTTTCAAGTTCATATCTTAGCAATAAGTAGCAGTCCAAGGGTGATTATCGCCATGACTAGTGACTGTGTGCTCCACTGAGCTCAGCAAGTTCGTTGCAAATTTGTCGTTCTCAGGCGGCAGGATGGAGCTCCGCTGCAACCGCTTTGCCGCTAGGAGTTCTAACGCGTTTAGAAATGTCCTTTGTCGGAGGTCACCATTTCTAATTTCTGAATGCAACAACATTATCAACAATCGAAAAAAAACTTCAAAAACTCCGGGATTGCATCACAACCTTCACACCAACTGATCACAAACTTGCCAAAGACTGTACAGTGGTGTTAATTCTAACCCAGTTCTTCACTACCGTACACTAAAAGCCAAAAGCATGTGCATTTTCCTGTTCCCTACTTGACTACGCACGTTGCGGTTGATGAAGAAATAGAACAATATCTGAACGAAAGGCCTTGACGATACAAATGTTCAGGACGTATCTGCAAAGTCACATTAGAGAATTAGACCATGAACCACATGAACCACACTCGTCAGTAGTGAAAGAAATGAAAAACATGCCACTACTAACAGAAAACAGAATGTCATTTTTTTCAAAAAAATGAACTGGGGAAAAAGCGAAACTGCCAAAACAAGCAAAGTTTGCTGGTATTCACAAAACATACTTTTACCAGAGAACATCGGATCGTTTACCACAGCAACTACCTTATGAATAACAAAAATTATCGCTTTAAAGCCAACTCAAAAGTGTGAAAACACACTAGCGCACAACTGAGCTGACCACCAGCAAAGCTTCTGTAGTTCAAGTAAAAAAAATAAAAGCCGACATCGCAGAAATTTGACTGGACAAACGTGAAGAGGAAGGCATTGGCCGGGGGTAGTAACAAAAACCAGGACAGGCTAATAAAGCTTCTTAACTAATGGTGAGGTAAATGTATCAAATGAAATTTCCGTAGCACATAAACTAGACGCTATAATGAAGAGACTGCTTTTCCGACCAGAGTGACTTTATTGGTTTTCATGTGTAAACGGCAGATAACCACTTGAAGTTTATTTCTTGTGTAACTTTTCTTTTCGGTTTTTCCGTGTGCTTGTTAACCACTATAAATTACTGAGTTTCATAAAGATGATCGTGATAATGTTGTTGATGATGATGATGACGATGACGGTGAAGCTTAATCTGCTGTGTACTCCCATGGACTATTTGGTATGGGGCCACGGAATGGTAGCACAGAGTGGGGTGCAAGTTAGTCGGATCATAACAGTTTCAGTCAGTTACTGAAGAGGTATCTTAAAGTGACATGGGAAAATATGTTGACTGAATAACAGCTTATATAATTAACTGGAAATATTTCGATGTAATACGTTGCTAATGATTGTGCTGGTACATTGTGCCTGCTAAATACTTTCAAAGAGCTTCCAAGTTCCGTTGACCATTTAAAACCATCTGTTTGGGCATTGGTTGTCTTTTGAAACCTGGGAGACCCCCTGGCATATAGTTACAGTCATGGTTTAACTTGTTATGTTTGACGCCACACAAAAGGTTTTCTCTGAGGAACAGGGAAATTACTGTTCACACTGCGATAATACTCTGCGCAGTGTCCATCCATCTACGCTCTGACATGATGTCGCTTTGCTGCCAGTTGAAAATATGCTGCCTCTGCTTAGAGGACTTACAATTTGCAGCAACATTCAGCCTTGTGCATGTTTAACAACCGAAGAAACATTCACTGAGGAAGGCGAAAATCACATTAGTTAGAAATTTCTTTAAGTCACTTGATAGAAATCAACATGACACTTTTGAAAATGGTAAGGTGTAAGGTAGTTCAAGAAAGGTTGAGTTGGTCGGTGTTGATTAACGTGTATTTGTGTGCTTGTTGCACTAGCCATAAATAGAAAGGTATTTCGCATATTAAAATGCCAAACAAGTTTCCGCAAAGCGCATCTGAAAGTGCTCATAGCAAAGAAGGTATGGTCATTCGTATGGTCATATGATCGCCTGATACAAGCAGACTACTTGCGATGTTCACTTTGTGGACAAAATATTGAGCAACCATGAGCGCAGTGGTCCACGTGAACAAGTGACAATCACGCTCCACATATAGATTTCAGAAAGAAACTGGTTTTGACGCTCCCGTGGTTCCGAGAGCAATCGGGTCGCATGACATTTTTTTTGTTCTTACTATCCAAACTACTTATGGTAACGCCTTGACTGCATAGAAACGGACATGTCATTCTCTAGGTCCTTTTAACCATGGGCATCCCTTAGGATCTTCACTGAGACTGCCTTATATCGGGGATTCACCCATGAGCAATTCACTTGAATTTCGTTAACTCCACCTGAATAAATTACGACGCTTAGCAAATACACTCTTTTGCACGCCGACATGGCTTTCACGAGATCCTCACTTGAATCCCAACTACATCTCTCTTTTGTCCCATTGAGTTTAAGTAGAATATGAAGTTGCTAGGACTTTATTCGTGATGAGCTCCAAGAATGTGGTCGTGGCCCGTCGGGGAGTTTTCAGCAACTTAGTGAGTAATATGCTCCAATAAACGTACGATGCCGTTCAATTAAACGACTTAGTAGGTTTTGTTTCAACAAAGGCAGCTTTGTCCTTGCAAGGGCCACTTTCTTCCCATGAAACGGGAAATCTGGTCAACGTATTGTAATAGGACCGTGGACAGCAGTATGTGTGGAAATCGCACCCTACAACAATTATACTCGGTCAACGGGCAAACATTAAATTGTGCTGTGACTCTGTACATTGTTAAACGAGAAAAATATTTTACAGTTGTGATTCGGCAAACGCCCATCTATCAAGTAAGTCACTTTTTTGTTTCCAAATCAGTCATTATAAAATAATCAGAGTTCCTGAATTACATGATTACCTCAAGTGCGCAATTAGACGTTAACTTGGCTGGAATAATGAGGCTAAGAAAAAGTAATTAAAAAAGCAATCAAATCAATCAAAGCAAGCAAAAACAATCAAAGCGAAAAGTTATCAAAATAGCTAAAGTTTCGTCCAAAGCTTCTATGGCATGACCCTCGAAGTGACACCTAACGTCAAAAACTAAAAAGCTTGCCTGAATTACGTCTAGCTTGGTGAAAGCGGTTTCAGTATCTTCTATACTTTTCTGGCGATCCATTTAAATCCGAGGGATGATGGAATGACGAGACGTGCTGTGCAGAAACTAATCTGCTTTCAACAAGAGACTCAAGTAAACTCCAGCTGAAATTCCTGCTCAAAATATTATTCGGCTGGATGTGCTGCATAAAGGCCACCTTATTTTGCAGTTAATGGGACATTCGAGAATTCGCAGAGCATCTTCATAAGGTCTGTTCAAGGTTTATGTACAAACTGGGTTCAAGTCAACCATATGGTTCATGGGCACTTGATGACTGTGTCTGCCTAATGAGCCGCAATAAAGGTGACGCAGCCACTGTTCGTCGGAGAGCACTGTTTTCCGTCTAGCAGGGATTACACTGTAAACACCAATTTTATGGTTAGTGTTCTTTTTGCTTGGCAACGCCATTCGGCTGCGAGCGTTGTGTCCCCCATCAAAGTTAAATTATCGGTGCGTATTAAAATTCGTATCGAATCGGTGCGAACAAACAACCGGTGGCTGAGGAGCGCAGCTGATGTAGTTGAGTCCGCAGGCGCGTTTCGTGATAGGACGGATTGCCAACTTGGTCAGACACTCCATGTACAATACTTCGACGTATTCAGGAAAGCCCAACTGAGTGACGCGCAAAATCGCAAGCCAGAAATTGTGGATTCTTGAGATTTATCAATGAAAAGCGGTACTACATGTATAAAATGCATAACAAAAGGGTTACAAACCTCAAATTATGGGGGTTTCCGTCTAAATTGTTGCACGAAGTAGTGCAAGTCCAAAGAAAGCCCGGAAAAGACGGCAAATCGATCTTAGTTAGCGACACACGCCTGTGCACAGCACGCGGTAACGCAAAACGGTCAAAAAGCGCGCGTAAAAATAATCGACCAAACTGGTTCGACAGGTCAAGGGTTAAAATTTCATGAGGGGTTACAAATGTTCATCGAGTCTATGAAGTAGAGGCAGTAAACAGCAGGCTCAGACAAGCGACGGAAGGGAAAGTAAGTACACTCCACTCCTTCCGAAATAGTCAGTTTGCCTGCCTAGTGGGCAACAGTTGGTAGGATATGAAGCAAAAACGTTCCAAAAATCGTCCTGAATTTGACATAATAATTTGACACGTATGGGGGTACCAAGTGCATCATATCATTATATAGTTTTGCCGCAGATGACTGGCTTTGGTTATGGCATTGTACCTGAAAAAACAGATTATCAGCAAATGACCACATTGACACGGCTTTTGCAGAGGAGAAACTCCACTCGAGTAGCAGAACCAGGCTATGCTAGCCGAACAGGTGTATTATGCAAGAAACTGTTCCTACAGGGTAAAAAATTCTGGCAAACACTTGAACAGATAACTGCAGCTATCGGTTGTACACACATATATTGAGGCGCCATTAAATTCAACTTTTACTAGTAAGTTGACGCAAACAGGCCTACCAAAACTTGCTGATTCCGAGAGGGTTCGCTAGCCGGATGAGAGGAGCTTTGGACTATCAATAAAAATGACGAACGAAATTGGGTCAGTGCATTCTGAAATACCATATCTTCACCTTGAGACAAATTCTTGAACAGCGCTACTCCTTCAGACGTCCCACGTTGGTCGTTTTTCTGGATTTGAAAGCTGCCTTTGATTCTGTCAATCGTCAGCAACTTTGGCAGTGTCTGGCGATCAAAGGTGTCCCTTCCAAATTTCTATCTCTTATCAAGGCACTGCATGCGGACTCCTGTGGGCGCGTACGAGTATACGGGAAGCTCTCGCCTGAGTTCACCACGTCCAGTGGTGTAAGACAAGGCTGTCCTCTTTCCCCTTTCCTTTTCAACTTTGTTATTGACATGCTGCTTGAAATTTCTCTGCCTGCCTCTGAAACCTCGGGAGTCGAAATGCTCCCGGGACGTTCCCTCGCAGACATTGAGTATGCGGACGATATTGCTCTCCTTGGTTCAGACCCTTCCGAAATGCAAATGATCTTAAATAACCTAACTAACTCTGCCGCACGGTTTGGCATGCGCTTCACACCCGCAAAGTGTAAAGTGCTGCTACAAGACTGGGTGGGATCAAACCCGCACCTCATGCTTGCAGGTGAGCCAATCGACGTGGTAGATAAATTTGTTTACCTGGGCAGCTGTATAAGTTCCGGTGGACTGGCTGGAGATGAGATCATTTCTCGAATCGGAAAGGCCAGGGCAGCTTTTGCCAACCTCCGACACCTGTGGCGCCGACGTGACGTGAGCTTGTCTGTCAAGGGAAGAGTTTACAGTGCGGTGGTTCGATCCATACTGCTTTATGGATCAGAGACGTGGCCCCTACGTGCAGAGGACGTACGGAAGATGTCAGTGTTTGATCATCGATGTCTCCGCAGCATTGGTCAGGTCTGGTGGGAACATCGGATTAGTAATGCTGAGGTACGTCAGTTGGTCTTAGGAAGAAGGAACTCTCCCGCGATAGATGAATTACTCACGCTTCATAGGTTGCGCTGGTTGGGACATGTACTCCGCATGCCAGAAGACCGTCTGCCCCGCAGAGCTCTTTTCGCCCAGCCCTGTGCTGAGTGGAAGCGACCGAGAGGTGGACAGTGTATGACCTGGCAACGAAGTACGAAAGCGCTAACCAGTAAACTTAGTCGGGCGGGCAACTGCTGCCTCCCTGGATGGGGACCCCGGGACTCAAATCACCAGTGGTTAACGACACTGGCAGAAATGGCCCAATCGCGCAGTCAGTGGCGCTCGTGCATCAAAGCTATCGGCTTCAATGCGTAGCTACTCAATTTCCGAACAAACCGAACACACCATCGCCTCTAAGGCTTCGTTGTACGTTCCACATTCCCGTTTTCCGGTGATCGAAACTGTAGCAGCTGGAACCAGTGTGCCTATGATACACAGTTTATAGCTGATAAGCTGATTGTATTGATTGATTGTGAAAGAACAACAAGCAGTATAGAGATAGTATATCTTTATCAGGAGTTAGTGGACAAAGTTATTTTCAACTAGATGGGCCATCCTTTTATGTTACTTTATATCTATATTTATCAACAGTTTACATCAAAATCGGATTTGCTGCCCAGCAGGAATCGGGCCACTTTACGTGTGTGCAGAGTAGGAGATGGTTTTATAGCTGAACGTAGTTTGGTGCTCCACACAACCCTTTGATGCCGATTCCAATACGGGACACCGGTATAATCCCGCGGTTCATTAACTTTCGGCGATATACTCTGCCTCCTTTATTGGAGCATTGCTAACACACCGTCAAGGGAATGATAGATAACGCTGTGGTATTCCGTCGCTTGTACAAGCAATAATGTTGTAATCTTTGGGACGACAATGTTGGGCAGGTACTGGTTAGGAAATCAGACACATTTACCTGGGACCCAGGTGGTTACGTATACTACACGAACCGATGATCACAAAGGTGACGCAAATAGCCAACCTTGCCAAGTCATGTGCCTCCCTATTTCGAGCGAATTCATTCCAGACTTAGAGCTCAGTTCCAAATTGCTTGGTCGTGTTGCGACGTTTCGCGTCCTCAATCTTCTCACCGCTGCTTGAATAGCCGTCCTCTAACACGGATGATCAAGTGCCAGGTCCACCCGTAGGTTAAAATGAAAACCATGGCTCTTTCAGGCCTGTCCTAGAGCTGGGCATACCAGTATCAGCAATTTCTAGTGTCTTTTTTTCGAATCGCATTATCCAGTTGACTACAGATGAATTGTTTTAAAACGCGAGTTCCGGTTAATTTTTTTTAAAAATGAAGCTGGATTTGTATCCGCCTGCATGAAACTCCAGTGTGGGTTTTCTATCCGAAAGACTTCTCGGTCCCTACAGTTGGCACAAGGGATTTCGATGGAGGGTGCAATTGAAACGGGTAAAGACACCTAACATGTTGTTTGTATTGCTGCCACATACAAGTCTATATTTAACCGTCATAAATTAGTGTAAATAACACAAGAGCCAGATGCACTAAAAGTTTAGTGTCTACGCAGAAGTGGCGATCGCAACATACACGATCTTCAAAGCGACCAAACGCCGCGGTGTGTTTTGCACTTTGTGGACTTATTTAAATATTGAACCCTATGTATGTAGACAGCAGAAATCCGTGAGGCACAGTTTCTTCTTAAATACTTCGTGGTTTTGGTGAACCTACGGTGTGGGCTGATAAAAGACAAACGTCTATTAGCAATTTGCAGTTGAACCAAATTGAGATGCCTCTGGTTCAAAATTCATGTCCTCTCCGAGGTTTTTGAGTCATTTACAAAACGATGACTAAAATTACTTTGGTATTTGGCTTCGAGATCTGACCAGTAATGCAGTGTGGGGCTTACATGGTCGGACAACACAGGGAGTAGGGCAGTAAATTTTGACTACTGATGCAGTCTAGAGCAAAACCAATTATACACTGTCCTCCGGGAACAGTGATTCTAACTCACTGAGTAGGCAAACACCAGTATTGGTCTGTGATATTATCAGCTGATTTCCAGTTCAATGTGTTTTCGGTATTGAAAACTTTTGACTATTGTCTTTAAAATCCCAAAGTGATTGAGGAATTGTCTTCGTGACACAATTTTCCTTCCCCAGACAGCGTCACCTGGAAACAATTGCCTGATTTATTCCATGTCCCAAAGTCAAACAATGACTAACTCCAGTTGTATTATTTTCATTAATTTTCTGGTATCACTTTATCGAAAACGAAGCATTTAATGTATTAATAGTGATAGATATAGTATAAAATCAATAAAACTTCATAGTGACTGCACAATCTTACACGGAATAGGTCATTTCCATCAGACTTGCCTATATAAGAGTAATGTTTCTCTAGTGTGATACTAGGTCCCTCATTTTTTAAACGTGTATTTTTTTCAGATCAAAAAGGCAGCTGCTGATGGAAAATACCTGTTCGAAATCCTCGTAAGTGACATGTTAAGCAGGTGTTTTGCTTGAAGTTAAAGGCATTATGCGCAAGTGAAATAGAATTAAATTGCTATCGATGGGTGAATTTTTTAGTATCGCTGGTTAACAACGATTCAGGTCACCTGACGTCTTGGCAAGTTTCACGAATGGGAATACCAACAAAGTTTTTGCCATTAGGCGTGGCTAACTAGCCTTTTGTCAAAAAAGTTGATAATAAGCTGGAGACGTCAATTGTAAATAATCAGCCTAATAGAAGCGGGTCCCCAACAAAGATGGCAAGATAAACCAACCTGTTGTATCTGGCCCGCTCCGAAAGAGAAAATTTGAACCAATTATTGGCCTTGTGAATCACGCAATATAAAATTCTCGTTTAGTTTTTGACAAATCAAATATAAAAAACGTCATCTCCTGAACTTCATTTGTACCAGCGCTAATCCCACTACGGCACCGAAAGCCCTCATTTGTGTTTCCACTGTAATCTGTCTAATGATGATTGACTGCAATGCCAATCTAATCTGTGCAG
The DNA here is from genome assembly GCA_003604175.2 of Clonorchis sinensis. NCBI lineage: Eukaryota > Metazoa > Platyhelminthes > Trematoda > Opisthorchiida > Opisthorchiidae > Clonorchis > Clonorchis sinensis. The sequence goes on from CM030373.1 coordinate 8,218,952, forward strand.
TTTCTCAGTTAGCTGAACTGTCCTGAAAATTAGAAGATATGCAACAAAAGAGCTTGACTTCGGGTGAATGATCCCCTATTGCCGTCTCGGTAGCATTTGGCTTTCAGGTAAGCAGGAAGTTTGGTGAGAATTCGGGGACTTGATCAATGTGATGAACCATAGGAAGGATGAAAATGACATTGGGTTGTTTAGAATGTTCACCGAGCGTACGATTAGTTGGTCTTGTATGCAGAAGAATCAAGCAGAAGTCCGCCTTTAGTTTCTGGCAATGAATACCTTCAGTGTGGGAAACGACCACCGATTGCATACGGTAATAAATCGAGTATCATCAACTTTTTGGGCACAGGTGCTGTTTTGAGTTGCTTGCTGTGTGGCAACATCACAAGCACAAATTCAACTTTTTAGGCCACAAGGCGCCTTATGTAAACTAAAGACTAGCGTCGAATGTTTTTAAGTGGCAGTAACAGTCTCACGACAATCTCTTATCTAGCGTAGGGAATTACTTAAAATCACAGAAAGCCCTCTTCTGCACACAGACTCCACTTATTAACCGCAGTGAAGTTTGAAAGAAGGGCAGTTGTGTGAGTAAAATCGATCTAGGTGAATAAAAATAAATGGTTCCCCGCAGGCAGTACATAAACTTCACCGTTAACGGTATGGAAGGGGTGCTGTCACTTTTATGAAGGGAATTTTTGACGCCACTTCCAAGGCAACAAAAGCATATTTTCTGTTCGGAACACTTAACTGCCTCTGAAAAAATCCTAGAACAGTGGGGACCAGAGGAGGACGTGTACTACGAGAAAGCATTCTGGGACAAAAAGCTTTCAGGAAGCTATCTGGGGGAAGAAAAATCTTTTGATATAAAAAAACACGCAGTTCTCTGTTGTGATCACCACCGTGAAGTGGTTCCTGTTGCTTAGATACATCATTTCAGGTTGTGAAGTCCGATTACCCGAGCAGATAAATATAACCGACTTATGAGGAATTTGCTCACCTTCTAGCAGGGAGACAACACTAATTTATCACTTCTGCAGTACAGTCACAAAGATGACCCTTTTCTTTTTGGTGGTCGACTGCTTTTCAGTACTCTCTCCGGTTTCTGTTGATCCTACTGAGTCTCATAACTGTGCTGTTTGAACACCAAATGCTAATTTTTATTTATCTTGTGTCATAGCTCGGTGTTCAGATTACTTTTGCAGTGAGGACTGATTGACAGAAGCCATTACCAAACACCACTGATATATCTCTCTCACGTTCAACACGATGAAGTATGCAGCTAGCTAGACAGAGCAGAGATGCCTAAGGCCGAAGACCGAAGACCAGAGCAGAGATGCCTAAGGCCGAAGACCGGAGACTAATTGGAAAACCAATAATCCTGTTGTTGTGTTCACGTTGCGAATAGTGCTTAAAATTCACCCATGTACGAATCCACTCTTACATCAAAACTATTCCTGGTGTCACGACAAAGTAAAGACTTCACATCATACTTTTCTGACGTGTGACACAGCGGCCCCCAGAAAATTACCTTGGTGATACCAGACACGAACAGGGAATAGTAGAAACCCGTTTAAACGGTGTTAGAACTACTACGCAGAACGTATTCTCGTCTACGCCAGAAATTGCACTCTGACTACTATCTGCTACTAGTGTGAAGGCGTTTGCACTGCTCCATCGGAGCATAATTGTCAAAACTTTGCTGTCTTTTCTGGCTCATGTCGCAATAATTGTAACTCACTCAAATCTCCCTAGAATTAGACACGGACAGGACCCATGCACATTTGTGTTGCTCAAGTTTGGACTCGTTGCGTAATTCTGATTTTGAGAAATCCGTGGCCCCAGACATTAAGCAGTGGATATAGGTACTGCGATGCATACATTTTAAGGGCTTAATGGCCAGCCACTTGGCTGAGCGCAGCTCAGCAAAAACGGTTTGATGGTTATCTGTCGGAAGTGTTCTGGCTGCCTAGAAACAAAACCGCCAAAAGCAAAATAAGTTGACAAGTCAGTGTGGATTGTCATCATCTAGACGAACACCCCAGGCTTAAAAACGCATTCAAACGTGAAGTGCGGCCTTTTAGTTGTTTACAGAGTTAGCCAATTTAGTTGCTCACCACTGCTCCAGGTGACATGCATCATCGGTGTGTTGTTAATGGATTCGATTTGCTCATCCATGCTGACCAAATGGAAGCCGAGGAAGCGTACCCATTAAACAGACATACAAGTGCCAGCAACGCACACAATATGTTGGTCTAACTGTGGTCGTACAGTTTACTGAACAACCTAACGGCTGTCTTTTCAACCCAGCTACCAATATCATCCTAATCTGTGAGAAGTATTATCAAGTACCGGGGGAAAGACGTCCGATAAGTCCTGCACCTTCTCACGCGCTTGACGCTTTTAATTTAAATACGCAATTTTGGCTAGCCCACACTATCAACACCCAACACCCAGCTAAGAGGTTGCTCTCATACTGAGTAGATGCTCTCGAATCTATTGCCCATACAATCTTTCCCCAGTTTTCGGCATAAAATATTTCAGGTTTCAGGGGAACTCTTCTTGGTCCGTCACTGCCCAAATTAGACAGTGGGTTCTGACGTTTTGTCGAAGATAGTTGGGAAGGCTTTCTACATTACAAAGGCCACAGTTCATTTTCAGATGGGCGAAGTTTATGTACGTTCTCACAGTCACTTCCACCAGTATTCGACGAAGTACACCAACAGAATAGTAGTCAATTCACTTTATACTGTTGCAGCGTGGAACAATAACTCACTCTTTCTGTGCTAAACCACTGAGGTCCTACCGACTTGCTTCGGTGAAACCGATTTTTTTTCACTATGCCAGGTATTCTTTCTTTCCGCGAATAAAAGATATTTCTACCGTAATAAAACATATATCTTTGGTGAATACTGAATGGAAATTGTCATCTGACTGTGTATGAAAGCGGCCTTTACAATACATGAAAAACGTCTAGTCAGAAGAAATATCCTTTTGTAGCTGGCCAGGATTCGGCCACAAATTTCCCAGTACCAAGGCTCTTCACTTATTCCATATGATAGACACAAGTACGCACAGCGTATGCATAGAGACGAACGCTTCTAGGTTTGTCTCGTACCAATGACCTTAGATTTTTCAGGAGGGCGCTTTGAAAATTAAGATACCGAGGCGAGGACTGTTCATTTCACCTGCGGTGCACATAGGATTGACCGCAAATTCTTCTAGCGATTTATCGACAGCACACACACATTCCCGTCAGCAGGTAATTTTTGTCTAATGGTATCTTCTGTATCGCTAATGTACCCCAAAAGGGCTTGAGTACACTGGTGGATAGTAGAGGAAAACTTGTCACTTTTGACGTAGGACACCCAAGTACATAAAAACCAACTTACGTTACCAACATATTCCATTTTTTTGGCATACGGATAAAGTAAATTAAACCCTACTTTTTCATCAACTGCATCTTTCACCTGTGCAAACTACGTGGGTCATGTCGATTAAGATTGTTCAGAATGGTGCAATACAAACGTTTCTTGTGATTCTTCCCATTGTAAAGCCATCTGATCCACTTTCGTCAAAAACGGTAAGATGTCACTGAATGTCATGACTGGTCACTTCGAATTTGACTAGGCAAGTGAAACACTGTGTGCCCTGTTTTTATCTGGTGCAATTTTTTGATGTCGAGAGGTTTCGTGAACGTGAGGAGATACTAGATAGAGATATATTGCTTGAACCTAGATAGAAAAAGAAGGAAAAACGAGGGTTAGCTTACAACCACGGGCTTCCCAAGACACAGATCTTAGTTTATAACTCCGGAAAACCTTCATAGGATACTTTTTATTTTGAAAAGCTTAAGTAATGTTTAAAAACTACAGAACGTCTTTCCAAAGCGCTTCTTTGGAAATGGCAGTAGATTTTTGTCTTCTTCCAAGATTATGCTTCGGGGAATTCTTCCAACAAAGGTAGACTCCCCAATGGTGTATGGAGTATTTTGCGCGTATGAAATTCCGTACACGAACGTATGGTGTTAGCTGCTCAAGGATGGTGTTCAAAAAGAGGATACATTGGAAATTTCGAAGCTGGTTATACCACCGACAACACAAAATCTTTTTGTGGACACACATTTACGCGGGGACCCCATTGTAGAGGCCAGAAGAAGCTTGTACATGTACGCAAGTGCAGTGCAGTAGGAGCAAAATCACCCTGATGTGATAAACTATCTGTTTGCTCAAGCAACCACAAGACACAATGTCAATGCGGAGAATATGATGTCAGCAATGTGATTATCTCGTATCTAGACAGGATAGAGTCCATTCGTTCTTCAGTCATGGAGTTCACAAGACGTAATTAACTGTTGGTCGTCTTCTCGAGGACGGCTTTCTAGGTTGAGGTTTCACGCAAGATGGTGATTAAGTGTAGTTAGTAGAGCAGATCTGACCGTTTAAATATGAACTCCCGTTTGCGCAAAACTGAGCACTTGTCCGCAGAATAAGGCATAGGATAATTCTCACCTCGGAATCCGCGCGAAAGCTTGTTTCAGTTGCAGAATGCAGGGTGCAAGGCCAAACAAAGGAAGTATCGGACAATGACACATTAGTTCGTACAACCTTCCAAAGTCCTTGAAGTGGATCTTGACCAAGAGGCACATGAAATTACCCTGGCAAAATCCGAAAGTAACAGTTACATGTAGCATCGACGTCAGACAGATAGGACCAAATCTCAAGAGAGACAGGCAATCTCAGGAGACAGACGTCACGTTCAAAGCTACTGCGCATGGGTTATTGAGAGATGGGAACTCCCTGACGGATCGAAACTGACGAAAGGACCTTCATCACAAAAACGACAAGGTGTTTTCAAGTACGACAGAGAATTTTAGATGAGACAGGGCCACCTTCCTGACGAATTTACATAACGGAAGATCACGGCCAAACTGGATCACAGTGCGAAAATAAGTTGTTCTCTCTCATAGCAGAGTGCATTATAACCGATAGGGAAAAAAGAATGCATCTGGAACCCTGCAGTAACAAGTTGTCATGAGATGCACTTAACAGAGCGTAAACTTTCCGTCTTTATTATCGTAACCGTGGACGGCACACCATCAGTGTTCACAACTGACTCCCTTTTACCAATAGGGGAAGATTCTGTGGATTCCAAATCAGTAGGGTCTAATGAGTTGGTGAGGTTCGCAAAGCGCCAAATCACACTACGTTGTATTGCGACCTCCTTAAGATGAACCATTGCACAGAATCACCTCAGAAAATGCCATTATCGTCTCCCTCGACAGCACAACAATGTTAAACGCTTTGCTGCCGTAAAACGACAATTTATTTGAAGGTCTTCCTGCAGACGAAAAATACTAGTGGACGGAGAAGTTATCATACTCTGTCCAAATGGTCTACTCCTCCACACATTCAGACAAACAGGAAACAAACCAACAACAGAAACGCTACTGGCATGCATTAGTAACAAAATCTTGCAGTGTCTCCAACCATGCATACTGGGGAACGCACGCATATGTGGGGCGATCCTCACTGGGCACCTGTGTTGGGTAGAATAGACCGATCAACAATAACACTAAAATTGTTGGTCATTTATTTATACAGCTCTGTTGTAGCAACTGATGGAGTGTAAAGTTCCGGTCGGTGCAACCCCCACCAGTCCGGAATCTAGCTTACTTTTCCTGACTTAATGCCCCACAGGCCACTATAGGGAGGCGAGGGACAATTGACGCCAAGGCTCTTGCCACGTCTGAAGTTAAGATGCTTACCGTGCTTACTATGAGTGATGTTTACGACAATAAAACACCACCATAGATTCTTCTCAGGTGTCTGGGACAGTCCCAAATGTAGACAAATAGATCAGACAAGAACCAACTGAGGATTTCCTCTCTGTCCTTAAAAAATGCGGGATTAATGTCACACGGACCAGGAGCTCGGTGGCGTCTGAAAAATATATGCAGTCATAAACCTCGGACACAGTAGAGGTTTCAGGTTCATTCTCTACTGCTCTACTGTAGTTCCGGGATCCAACTCAGTGAAACGGTTGACTACAAAAAATGCCGTGAAGTTTGCGTGGCGTGGGTGTCTTTCTTTGTTGAAATTGGTTGCTCCGGGTTAATCTTTGATTGTTTCGCTCATAGATGTTTCCCAGGAACCGATAGGACGGACCAACTAGAATAATTTCCGGTCAATACGGGCTTCCTTAGCCTCTTCAATTTCCTGCATGCATCAAGGCTCACGATCGGTCCACCACACTAAGTTTGACTCGGCATCTGATGATTCCTCGGGCTACATTGTGTTTGAGGTAGATGGGGACATTTATTCGAGATTCAAGCAGCAACACTGTTTTGTCTCATATCTGTTGAGCCGACCCGTGTCACAGGCATTAAGTTGCGCTAAATCTGCCCAACTGTGTATTCGAGCCACCGACAAACACAACATTAGTTAGGCTTTAATACGCAGTAACACAGCATTCAAGGCTTCATCAGATTTGTCTTTGTTGATGTCAAAGCTACAGATTGTCCAGGCGAAGGAGATATGACAAACAGACAACTATCAACTTCCAGCTTGCTGGACTACATCACAGAAGTTGCACGACACACTGCGCAGAGGCGACATCCAACGGGTATCTAGTCAAGCAAGGGTCCTTCCACTGGGGACGATAATGAGCGCGGAACATCCTGCGGCAGCGAGATCTCATTCTCCAGAAATGCTACGTCGGAAGCGAGTGGAGAGTGTTTGGGCAGTGAGCTTAGTCATCATGCTTGTTTCTGATCTGTTGCACAAAATAGTGCCAAGCAAGAGCAGCTTGCTGTCCTGCAAGCACTAAAAGCGGTCAGCTGGACTAGGCCTGAAGACTGAATTCGAACTAAATGAGGCTTACTACACCCGATGGTGCGCAGATGTTACGGCCAACACCGGTGCAAAACGAACAAAGTCCTTATTGAGGCTAGTGGAGATAGAAGAAAAAAGCATGTGAAAGAGAAAAAAGGTGGTGCCAGCATAAGCCTCGCTTCGTCTAACCGCTTGGCTGTATGAAACGAGTACTGCAAGCCGGCTGGTGACACTGTTCGATGGCTGATGTAGCATGTGAGCATTGTTACTTGCATCGTCGTTGCACATGGGTAGGGATACTAGCAGAGCGACCAAAGGTAGGCAAAAGCATGAATAGGTCCGGAGACTAAAGCATGTGGCTCAGATACATGACTACATGTTAGCGGCATTTTGTTTGAGATCCTGGTTTATTAAACCTTTTAAGGAACAAGCCACTAGAAATGATCTAACCCTCAACCCGAAGGACCAGGAGGCTGTGTTCATCAGAGACACAGACAGTGAAAAACCGTGGTAAGATCAGTGTCCTTGAAGAAGAATAAGTGCTTCACAGATATACTATCTTTTTGCTCCTGACTGGAAGCTATTAACGCAACACAAATATAGATCATCTGTCGTCAACTACATGTCGAAAAAAGCTGTTGTGTCAGTTCTTCACAATCGATTTTTCTCTCAAACGTGCACATCTTTAGTGCTTGAATCGGTAAGACCTCGAGGTAGCTCGACCCGTCGGTGTCAATTTGGCGAGTTCTTGTATTTTAGGTCTCTAACACACGAAGTATGTTTACGGGGAAAACAATTGGATTTTGCTGTTTCATTATGCAGCACTTGGCGGTAAGTTCCCTCAGTATATTTATCCTCTAAAAACAATAAATAAACTTATTTTTGGGAGAAGTCTCACTGGTGTGAGTTACTTTAAATATGTATGTGTTGACAGTTGAACCCGGGTCAACAAGAGACGGCAAGCCGTGATGTGCATTAACCAGGTGCATTACCGAAAGTGATGATGATGGTAACATCCGCCCAAAATCGCACTGCATATAAAAGTCCGAAGCTACAGAGCACAGCTGTTCTATAATATGCAGAAAACACAAGTTAGTCTTGCATTATTGGCAGTGGTTAGACGAAAGTCAATATTAATTTACATGACTCCCGTTTTATAGATTGTTTCCAGCAATTTGTTCGATCACGTCGAGTTAAGCGCAAAACCCCAAAAACCAAATCGTTCAAATGCGATACCATAAATACAATAATAGAATAATAAAACTTTACAAACCTCAAATCGTGGGACCAAGCCGGCTTCTATACACCGGTTTAGGAACTGCTAATTCCTAACTGATCCCAAAATCAACACCGATTCAAAGCCATGTGTTAACGTGTTGACGAAACCACGTGTTGACTTAAACAACACGCCCGATGCCAAGAACAAAGAATGGTTTACGTTCAGATCAAAAACAAGAAATTTGGTATGGGCGCAAAACCAAAAATAACAAAAACGGGGGATGTCGTTGTAAAAAATAAGGATAGAAGAAAAGAATCAACACTTTTGCATTGCCAATCTGTCTTGCCGCGACTATTATGGTGAGTCGACACCAGGTGGAGGAGCACTGGACTCGAGTTTCGCTCATCAACAGTGGGCCGGACTGGAATTGAACTCCGGTCAACTGACTTGCAAGACGAGTTTTACTATTATTCTATCAGCCCAGGTTTGGATTAGCTGAATTATCACATACGAACAGGCGAAAATTTTCGTGCTTGAACGATGCGCTTGGCCTACCCAGCATTTTGAACGACGACCCAGCTTTCGTTGTGTCGATCAGATAACCCTCCTCTTGAGGCTTCCCAGTCAGATAGCGAATTAGCTTGGGCGAGGCAGAGTCCAACAGACTTCAGACAAACGTGTGTTTGTCCAGACCGAAACCATGTAACATTAGTCCATCAGGGAAGCCGAAGCAAATGAGAGTACAGGAATCGGTATTTGGATCAGGAACGCAGTTCCATTATAAACGTTTCTCAATCGGTAACTTCCTCTTCCAAGAGCACACCCGTATCTGTGGTAGCTTATAAAAGGCGTCTAACTATAATGTCATCCAAATTTCTGCGGAAGAGAACTGCCAACGTCAGATACTTTATCCGTTTTGTGGAGATATCAGTTGAAATTATAGTTCCACTGTTTGAAACCGGACAGCTCGACCATCAACAGGTACACCACTTGAGGAGAACATTTCGTCAGCATTAATGCTCTGGTGTGATATTTGCGGAACAAAACATGTCGAAGATAATAATGTTCTTCCGCCTCACGGAGAGAGGGAGACAGAGATTAGGTCCTTGATCGATGGTGAGATTTTAGTCATGAAAAATGCAATAGGGAATGAAAGCTTTGCATTTATTTACATACTGTGATTTGTGTATATTACAAAGGTACGCCTGTCTGAGAAGATCAAAGAAGGGCAAAACCAGCAGTGAGCTGCTGTTCAATTTCTCCTACTTTACGATCTACGTCATGCAGACTTTGGTGTTTCATGTTTTATGCGGATAACTATCGTCCAGATCACTCAACACACTACGCTAAACATGTGATGCTTTGAAAAGTTCGAGGTGTGAATGAGATCGGAGATTGGTAAAATTACTCAGGTTAATGCCAGGCACTAAATCACAGTTACGAGATTCGCACTTGAGTTGGGTTTGATTCAGAGTTTTGTCCAGAGAACCTGTGAATGAAGAGCGTTAAAATTGTACATCTGAATTTAACTCATATGAGGGTGACTCGAAGGACGCATCGGATGTTGACTTGATTCTAAGCACACTCAGACCAAGCGTACTACTAATTCCGTTCAACTCAAATAAATAGAATTCAATGTCAAATAGTAACGCGTGCTTATAAGAATGCGATAAAAAAAATTAATTTCGCAAGAATGGCACCTCAACATTCCCACCTTGATAAGTGCCATTCAGGCATGAAATGATTACTGCCTTTTGCCGGTAAAAGAAGTGCTTTCCAATAAATCATGTTTCGTCGCCATCAGCCATTCACAGAAACGACGCGGTCTTTGAAAAGAGAAACTGCGTTGCAGGCTTTCCTATAGGAATGTGAACCCTTGTTGTGAGTGATAATGCAATAACTGGTCAAGAAATGCGTTTCACCAAGCACAAATTTCAAGGAATCTGTTAATTACCACTTGCCTCGCGAAGTGATATGTTTCGGCTTTCGCAATCGAAAATGCCCAGATCTGTAAATCAAATTGAAACGAAAGGTAGGGTTTACTATTCATTTTAATTAACTATTGTTTGAAATTCACTGATAATAGTAATTCATAGTGTAGCATCGATTTGACAGAACTGATATCCACTCTTGTCTAGTTGCGTTCCTTTGACCAAAATTCTGGCCAAATCAATGGACAGACTACAATCGAGGTAGGTTCTGAATATATGCGAGTTAATATTCATTATTGTGTGGTATGAGTAAACTGGAATGAGTCTCGTATATTTTCATTCTAGAAGTAAGTTGACACCCGTTGTATTTTTGAAATGAATGTAAACACTAAGGATAAACGTGCTTCCCGAGTGAGTACAACTGACATGATGAAAAACTGATGGTATCCATAACCCGAAAACAAAGTGAGCACAAACTGCTCGGCAGCCACAGAGACATCTTAATATGGAAATCAGTGTGCCGGCACGAGGACTTCGGATTGTGTAGCCGGGGTGTATGAGGAAAATAGCGGAGGGACACGAAGATGTACAGTGGGCAGTGCACCAAGGAGGGAGTGCTCAGTCTGCAATACTCCAAATCATCAACAGCTATTGTTATTCACGTTGTGTTCATCCATCAGTTGGAACTTGCTAACATTGTACGAAAGATATTCCACTTTAGCAGACGAAAATGAACCTCAATTGTAGCTAAAATCACCAAGCATCGCGTTGGGAAACGAGGTGTCTCAGATGAAAAATATACGGAAAGAAATGAACAGAGAACATTCAACACCATGTGCAAAGGTCTGGACCTAACCGAGGAAAACGTGGTCGTGGGCTGTCAAAGAGTTTTCAGAAACCTTGTGAGTAGTTTTCTTCATGAAAATATACCACGAAATCTCGAGTACCATACTAACTGAAACATGAGGAGGCCTTTGTGCAGCACTTTCAGCTGCAGCATCTCATAAACGAGAGATTCAGGTCGCGTCTTCCGTGAAACACAAATTGATTTGCAAATGAGTGTATTTGTCGAAACCAGTCCAATTCGGGAGCAAGTAGAACGTAAGGTTGATAAAAACCCGGGGACTGCGTCTGCCTGACGAGCCCCAAGAAGGGCAAAACCGGTCGTGCGCCGTCGAAGAGTTTTGAGAAACCTTGTGAGTAGTTTCCTTCCTGAAAATACACTACAAACGAGTGTATTTCGGAAAAGGGACACATCGTATTCACTCCCGCATATAAAACAATCAGCCGAAAATCACAGTTTCAGCTAGATTTGAGGAACCGCGAGCGTCCCATCTGAGTAAGTGGACAATCAGCTGCAGTCCATTGCTTCCCCGAGGGCTGAGTTCCAACATTAGATGTATGAAAACAGCAGCGTTAAAATCACTGGGGCTAAAATGTAGCCGCATGCCTTTCGATTGTCAAATCACTAATCCTTCAAGTCACCCACCTTAGATCAAGGAACCATCATTAAACTTCACATAATCACCATTGCACGTAAGTGGAATGCAGCGATTCTTGTCCTTCGGGTGACAATTTCAGTCGGAAAATAAACACAACCATTGGAACGAAAGGCCAGTGACCTCCTTGCACAAACAGAATACAAGGAAATTGATGAGGATGGAAAAGGTAACGCACAACCCCCCCAGGAAATTTGATGATTAGTTCCGAATGTTCTGTTTGAAGGAATTTTTCCATTTCAGAATGTTTGGATGACGCGTTCGTTGCTCATTATTCGTCGATATTTCAGAATATTGTTAAGCCCATCCAAGTACCACGGAGGTTAATTCGATTTTGTACACTTAGTTTTGCAGTTTCAGCCATGAGATCCCGATCGCATGGCTAACATTCCAAAACCGTATCGTGATAAAACACACGACAGGCTGCACTGTACGAGCAGAGGTAATCGTGATACTTTAATGTTTCAACACATCCTCCACATTTGTCGTGAAATTATGAAACAGTTCTGATCACCGCACCTCTCAACACTTGGGATGAATTCTTCACACCGCATCCCGGCGTTGCTGTGGCGATTATGAGGTTAGTTCCGAATGATCTGAACAGTTGTCCTCTTGTTCCGCGTAATCTTTCCACTGAGTCCACACTGAGCCCAAAGGAAGAGGCACTGGACTCGAGTTTCACTTTCATTAGATCTCGCCGGAAGTGCGTGTCCTTGGCCGTGCCGGGCTTTGAAATCCGCACGTGACATCTGAGAAGAGCGTGTTACCGCTACTCAAACACCGTACGCCAGACGCATCTGAATGCTCACATCTGTACAGGCGAACATATTCAGTGTTGCTTGGTTTGAGTGGGAAACCCGATGCCTTCAGCGACGACCGCATAACATAACTGGGTTTTGTCGATTGATTGGCCCGCTTGTCGGGCCTTTCCAGTCAGGTAGCTCCACAGACAATTGAAACCTGCTGGACACTTTGTTGTTTAAGTGTCGGTGATTGCGGGAATTGTAGAATGCACGCACCAAAGCAAGAAAACTTCATGTATCCGTCAGTCATACGGCCAAGGCCAGCTTGCCCTTCATCCCGTGGAAACTTATCGTGCACCCGACGGAGATCTCGTGACAAACACTGCTACACGGAGAGTGAAAAGCACAGACATCCTGTTCTCTGAGAGGGAAGTCGTGGCGGCTGTGAAACGCTAGTCGGAAGAGAGCGGTCGGCGTATCGGGCACATAATATGCAAAAACGTAACAGAGCAATCGAATTAGGTGTGTGTTGAGGCAAAGTAACTGAAACTGAACATCCAAATCTCCATCGGCGAAACACTACATTGGGATGTTTCTTGCAGTTGCCTCCCAGCTTCTTGCGTTTCAATTCGCTTACGCCACTCGACTACTGGTATGTTTTTCATTACTCTGGGTTTGTATTCCTGTGGAATTTGTCACCAGCCGAACAAATCGTTCCATTCTATCCGTGAGGACGAAACTCATTGGTTCGAATGAAAGCGACTTAAGTAATAAATGGTTTTAGCAATTCCCGATTTTTATAACCGCACAGTCGGTCGGTAGTCGTATTTCAGGCTTTGTCAATTTTCGCTCGCTGGGTAGATTGTTGATTGCCATTCGGTCGTGGGCACTGCTTCCACTCGGCAGCTGAACACACCAGACATTATTTATCTAAATTTTACTGTGACATTGGGGGATTATGGTGGCACTCTACAGATTGTTGAAACTGTGAGGGAGGAACTTGCTGGAGCTGTGTCAAAGAACGTCGTATTTTTGGCCAATCCTATGCATTGATGAGGGACCAGTTTACCAGAATGTGCGTGATGCAATAGATAGGTAGTCTTTGACAAGTGCCTAGAAGATCAGTCTGCGCGTACAAGAGATTTCATATTAGTCTACAGCCTGAACAGAGTATCTACATAACTAATGTGATCAACCTTCATACACAACTCTTTCCATTCAACCGACAGCTACATGTGATATCGTCATAGGATAAACTTGGACGATAAAAGGTATGTTTTGTATTCTTTGGAAATGGAAGATATACGCCCTTATAGACTAGAGCTATCGTTTATCCGTTTTGGTTTTTTCTGCGTTCTCGGAAAATGTCCCCATCATCACTCGGAGTGTTGATTTTCCTCATTTACACACACTGCCAATCAGTGGCTATCATTAGCGAATTGTTCGATTTGTTACCACATTTGAGGGTGCACATCACTAGAGCCTACCATGATGATTAGGATGGGGGTTGGGTGTGTGTTTTAACCTGTTTTTCAGAGTCAAACGGGGCCAAACAGGGTCAAATTGGTAGAAATCTGCTGTTAATAAAAACGAAAAGTCATGGCTGAAAAGACCAGGCGTTTGTCTACCAATGTTTGGCTCTACCCAATTGGCAGTAATTGGATGCGTGCCATCAACATGTAAGTGAAACTTATCCACTCAGAAGTAACACCAATTCGGCGCCTAGCTATGTCGCTACCCGAAGGAAGCACGAGGACTGAGAAGTGGCTAGGTTGCCCAGGTCAAGGCAGGCGCAATCAAGATGTGGCGGTGGGATTCGCACCACGGAACTTCTGTTGAGCAATTTCGCAACTGGGCAACTTAGTTGTCTCGAACCATCCTGTCGACCCGTACTAAAAAGCAAGCTTGTGGTAGCAATTTAGTCTTCATTAAATTAAAGAAGAAAACCTATATGCAGCGTCATTCGGCTACTTTCAGTCAGCGGTCAGAGCGATAATTTTTTGGGCTGGTTTTTCGCAGTGGGCCGTTTTTACCTGTTCATAAGACGTGTTCTGGCTGCTTCAATAAGGCAAGCTACGCGGCGGTTAATATGGTCGTCTATATATAAGAGGCGTAGTAACGTTTCAGTCTGATTGCACCAAGATTTGTCTAATTTGTGGAAATCATTGGAGTTATTTATCCGAAATTAGTGCAAGTGTGATTTGGTTATACGAAACATTAGTAGACACCACAGATTAGTTTGTTGCGATGTTCGACGTGTTTGACAGTCACATTACAAAAATATGGGAGTTCACACAAATTTTGCGAGAAACATTATCTAAAAGTTTTGATGATTCCAAGGATGAAAGGTATCAGGCATTCTGGGGATTCGTGCTTATCGCTTGCAAACTGATGACATTTGTAACATTTCTTATCTACCGGACATTTGGGCGTTCATGATCTCAAGGCAGAGTTGTTCCGGGTTCTTCGGTGTCTGGAAAACTCCGAGAAAACTCGGATTTCACATAAGCCTACAGCCTGAACAAAGCATCTACAGAGCTAATGTCATCAAACTTCATACGAAACCCTTGCCATTCCACTTTCAGAAGAATTCGCCAAACTTAGTGACGAATTGTTTAGTGTTCTCGGGACAGAAAACCACTTCAGTAATACCGATTTGAGTTTTCCCCTCAGTGTTCTAGTTTTATTTCATTTTCCGTCTTGACCATTTTGCTCTTAGAATCTATTTCAAAATTTCACAATTGCCTGTTTGTATCTCGTACATGGTCCCGTTTGGTGGCTGTCAGTTATGATGTGTTAGTTTTTTTTTACGTGTGTTTGAGTATGCACGAATCCTTTGCCAACCATGGAGATTCGTTTTATTTGTGAAAATATTTTGGTATTATATGTATTGTCCCGTACCCTCGGCTAAATTCATCCCAATTTCACCTCAACCCCACAATTTCGTTCTCTCTGCACTGAAAGAATCAAGCAATATGGGGATTTGTGCTTGTCACCGACATAAGCATGACTGGTGTGCCATCTCGCATGCGCTAAGCCTGCTCATTTGTGAATTCAGATCTCCGTTAACCACAACCACAAATCTGAGATTCTAGCTCATCGAAACAGGGCACTGTGGGCGAAATAGATTTTGTTTACGCTATACTGTCAGTTCTGCGGTCTTGAGACACTTTCTTTTGAGATTCCTGCATAGGGTTTGCTAGACCAACCACATAGAGGCAACTATCAACGGGTAACCAGTCAAGCAAGGAGACTTCCGCTCATGGAATTAGGAGGACACCAAAATTCGCACATCCAGCAGAATCGGCCCTTCAGTCGCCAGAGGTGCGCAGCCGAAAGAGAGTGGAGTGTGATGGGCCTCTTAGCTCAACCACTGTGCTTGCATCTTGAATTCTTGTTTATGAGACACAGCACACATCAATGCTAAGTGAGTCCAGTGTGAGAGCAAGAGCAGCCTGTTGTCCTGCTTGCTTCAGAGTGCGGACATTGAAGGCGGTCAGATAGACTGGGTGTCGAGGCTTCTGATACAAAACACATCAATGTCAAGTGAGTCCACTACGAGAGCAAGTGATGTTTGTTGTCCTCCCTGCTTCAGAGTGGGGACATTAAAGGTAGCCAGAAAGACTGGATGTTGAGGCTTGAAGATTGATTTTGAGAAACCTGAGGATGTCGGTGCCAGACAACGCGCAGAACCGATGCAGGGACGAAATGAGTGCAAAGTGTTAGGAAGAGAGTTATTAGTCGGGTAGGGAGAGGGGGGAGAAAAAGTATTTGAGAGAGAGAAAGGGGGAGAAATCAGCAGTAGGCTTTTTTCGCTTACCCGCCTTGCTGTATGCAGCAAGTATGACGAACAAGCCAATGACACCACGCGACAGCCCATGCCGTATGAGTTTATTTGTATTGGTGAAATTAATTAGTGTACATGGACTGGGATACCGCCAGGGCGCATAGACCTAGACAAGAGACTATTATGGCCTTAAAGCCTGGTCGCAATCCAGCGTTGTTTGGCGGAAAATGCATGTAGATTACCATTTTTATGGAACAAGTAGCCAACCTGGACGACCAGCAGACTGTGTTGCCCAGACCTCTGACCATCGACCAACCTGGTGCGAGACTCTGGAATGTCGCGCGGACAACATAGTATAGCTCAGTGGGTCGCGGAGTTCCACAAACAGTCACATCATGGTAAGGTCTGGTTGTTTCCTGACGGGTCTCCAACCGAGCACACTGGAGATTACGCGAATCCCATTTTGGAAGGTGAGTCGCACCAGAAACACTCAGACGCTCCGCAAAGTTTTTCATACTCCTTTGGCAGTTCAAAAGTTGACCATCTCTCTGCTTGCACTGGTCTGAATTAGGCATGGAATACCGCATTCTCTTCACTCAACCATACTTTGAAATGCGCAGTATATGAGCTGATCAATCCACGTTACATGATCGAACACTCATATTCTATTTGCCTCGTGGCTGATTCGCCGACGAAATTCTACACGAACTACGGTTCCGAGCCAGAGCTGGCCAGAAAAAGAAGACGCTTCAACCTAACTGCTTGCCCAAGCAAATTTGTAGAGCTACACAAGAATATATTCCTTACTGTAGCCGGGTACGCACGTAATTTGATATTTAGAGATATGCGGCTTTGCCAACGTAGGTGCTTCAAATTAGCAAACGATTTTCGAGCGTCTGTGGTTTGGAACTAATGCATATTCAAAGACACGTAAAAGATCCGCAGCTTTGAGTGCCGGATTTTAAGAGTTTGGTCATCGCAAAAGCTATTTGTAAGAGTCTGTCTTTCTCCTCTCAATTCAATGCTTCGCGAACCACCATGAGTTGGAGAGGGACAAGTGACGCCAAAGCTCTCGCTACAACTGGTGTCAGGCTCAATCCAAGGTGATTGCCGCACTTACTACACATTGTCGGTGCCAGACAACGCGCAGAACCGATGCAGGGACGAAATGAGTGCAAAGTGTTAGGAAGAGAGTTATTAGTCGGGTAGGGAGAGGGGGGAGAAAAAGTATTTGAGAGAGAGAAAGGGGGAGAAATCAGCAGTAGGCTTTTTTCGCTTACCCGCCTTGCTGTATGCAGCAAGTATGACGAACAAGCCAATGACACCACGCGACAGCCCATGCCGTATGAGTTTATTTGTATTGGTGAAATTAATTAGTGTACATGGACTGGGATACCGCCAGGGCGCATAGACCTAGACAAGAGACTATTATGGCCTTAAAGCCTGGTCGCAATCCAGCGTTGTTTGGCGGAAAATGCATGTAGATTACCATTTTTATGGAACAAGTAGCCAACCTGGACGACCAGCAGACTGTGTTGCCCAGACCTCTGACCATCGACCAACCTGGTGCGAGACTCTGGAATGTCGCGCGGACAACATAGTATAGCTCAGTGGGTCGCGGAGTTCCACAAACAGTCACATCATGGTAAGGTCTGGTTGTTTCCTGACGGGTCTCCAACCGAGCACACTGGAGATTACGCGAATCCCATTTTGGAAGGTGAGTCGCACCAGAAACACTCAGACGCTCCGCAAAGTTTTTCATACTCCTTTGGCAGTTCAAAAGTTGACCATCTCTCTGCTTGCACTGGTCTGAATTAGGCATGGAATACCGCATTCTCTTCACTCAACCATACTTTGAAATGCGCAGTATATGAGCTGATCAATCCACGTTACATGATCGAACACTCATATTCTATTTGCCTCGTGGCTGATTCGCCGACGAAATTCTACACGAACTACGGTTCCGAGCCAGAGCTGGCCAGAAAAAGAAGACGCTTCAACCTAACTGCTTGCCCAAGCAAATTTGTAGAGCTACACAAGAATATATTCCTTACTGTAGCCGGGTACGCACGTAATTTGATATTTAGAGATATGCGGCTTTGCCAACGTAGGTGCTTCAAATTAGCAAACGATTTTCGAGCGTCTGTGGTTTGGAACTAATGCATATTCAAAGACACGTAAAAGATCCGCAGCTTTGAGTGCCGGATTTTAAGAGTTTGGTCATCGCAAAAGCTATTTGTAAGAGTCTGTCTTTCTCCTCTCAATTCAATGCTTCGCGAACCACCATGAGTTGGAGAGGGACAAGTGACGCCAAAGCTCTCGCTACAACTGGTGTCAGGCTCAATCCAAGGTGATTGCCGCACTTACTACACATCCTTTTTGAAAATGGGCACTATCACCGATTATCTCCAGTTTTCTTGAACAGTGTGTAAACCATTGGATAGGAAAGTAAAACTCTCATTTACACCTTATTCTAAAAAAAATGAACATCCTCACGCGTCTTCTTGAACTTTCGTGGATATTCATCGTCTCCCCCGCAGTTCCACAAGTTCTGTAATAAACCCCACCTTCCATTAGACGCGGGTAGGAGTTATGAGAGAACCACATAATACTCGCGTATCTCATCAGTAGTATCCGCCGCTACACTAAGAGATTGGTGGCACTTGGAAGAACGCATGTGTTCATGAATCTGCAAGGTCGTAGAAAGTTGCAGGTTCCTCGTCCATGGATCTACTGAAATTTCAGTATTCAAATGAAATGGCAGAGTTTAACTGTGAGATTTGTATTTCAAGATGAACGGCCTAGAGTTGAAGGTACTGAAGATGGTAGGAATAAAATTATCTGTTGATCGTTTTGCTCACCCGCAGTCTCCGGGAATCAGTGGAAACAGCCAACCGAAATATTTTTGGGCATTCTAGACTTTCTGGGTCTCTTTCATTTCCATCACCTCCGTGTCTACTCAATGCCAGCATATAGTACGCTAACTAGCAACCATATATGACAGTTAGCTACATGTGCGATTAAATGTTCCTTAAGACCGATGGACCTTCTAGCATGCTTCACTACTCCCCACCTCAATTTTTGGGCTGGAGCTAGAAAGTCAATGAATCAGTTATCCTTGCTTCTTGAATGTCCAAACCTTCACTCTTACGCAACAATTCAAAGTACAACGTTTCTAAAGAAAACTTGAAATGACCGTTACACACGCTTTTCTGGAGTTTCTCCCTGGAAAAAAGCAGCCCGATGTTATAATAGGCTGGATATTCCCTGTCTCAATGGTATATACTCTGAATAGGTGGCAATTATGCCACCTATGATGACTGTTCAGGAAGAATTTGTACAAAAAAAATGGAAAACGTCAAAAGGGCAATGTAAAGGTTCAC
Organism: Clonorchis sinensis; assembly: GCA_003604175.2. Classification (NCBI taxonomy): domain Eukaryota; kingdom Metazoa; phylum Platyhelminthes; class Trematoda; order Opisthorchiida; family Opisthorchiidae; genus Clonorchis; species Clonorchis sinensis. The sequence continues at coordinate 8,238,341 of CM030373.1, forward strand.
TATATCAGTTCTGAATTTCATTTGCGCTGCAGCACTGAACTGTATTAGTGCATTCTGCGTTATGAAACCGGATTGTGAAGCCGTGTTTTATGTTTGTTTTTCGCTTGTTCCCGAGATACTCTTTGTATGGTTTGCTTCTCCAAATGACTCACAAAAGATTCATTCTGTGTTGCTGGGTGACGGATTAATTCTGTCCTCAAACAACGTTATCGAAACATCTTATTCAGCCACACAGTCCATTGCATTCTAAATTCTCGAAGTAGTCCAGGGGAAGATGCACTAAAGCTGTGAATAGTCACGTTTTCCAAACCTCAGCATTCAGCCATCCCCCGGGGTTCAGGAACGCAAATTATGGACACTGAAGTTAACACGTCTGCCCGAGGAATACATGATTGCCACTCATTTCTGTTTAATGGACTATATTTTCATTGATGTTTCTGAGCTCACTTGCGTGTTATTTCTGTTTTTCACCATGCTTTTGTCCGTTTATTTTGCTGTGACTTTACCACGAGTATCAGATAAATGCGACTAACTGTGTCTTGATTAGCCTCAGCAAAGTCTACCTTGATTGTTGTGTGCTTTTCTTATAAGCTTACAAGGAGATATGCAGCCTATACAAACTATATATATATATACATAGAGAGAGAGAGCTCCCCTCCCAATTCCCCCGCTTAACAGTCCACTGACAGTGCTGTATTTGTGCACCAAGTTATCAGCTCCCACCTCCAATGAGCAGCAACCTACCTCAACTCCCCAAGTCATCGGTGAACGAAACTGAGACAGCTACAACCACTGTACAAGTACATGGTTCTTACAGTTGACAATAATGCTATATATACATATATATGTCTTTTGCGTCAACTCAAGGGAGGGGCGGCTTAGTATTGCTTGGTGTAAGTTGAATGAGTCGTCTGACAAAAACTTCAATCAGAAGGCTGCTGAAAATTTTCTGACCTTCCACTACTGCGATCGCAGCTCACGGGGCTCATCAGGTAGGCGTTTCCCCCAGGGTTGAATGTGAGACAAGAGCGAAGCTCAAGTGACTGAGTCTCATTTTGTCCCCCGCCTTCGTCACGTTTTGAGCAATTTGTCCGTGAAAACAGAGTTCCGTATATGTATACGCCGTACATATATGTATATATGTATACGCCGTATTCATCCTCTGATAATCTACTCTGCTATACGACCAAGCACTGACGATCTTCATCTGCAGCCAAATTACCAAGATAACTAAACAATTCAGTTATTTGACTTTTGTACTCTTACCATGCAAAACCCTACTTTTTAGGAAGTATAATGGCTGTTGGTGAAACTTTGTTGCACCTCATATGAAGTAGGCTTGGCCCTAATCCTGTGGACAATAACAATCTTAAGCCGTCATTCTCAATCCTTCCTTTTGCTAGGTATTCACTTATCAATAGAAACAGATTTTTTCAAAATCGGGCACATTCATTCATCTTGTTTTGCATCCACTTCAGACTGAACAAAAATCCAGATGAGATGGTGTCAATGTTGATTCAATCTTGAGGAAAACCCACTGGAATGCTCCGTGAAAACACTATTTAGTTATTACCTATTAGGTAATAATCCAAGGCTATCAATACTAGAAAGAGTAACCGCCTATTGGAAACTCATCCATAGAGAATTCGAAACCATCTGGCATTTAAAAACAAAAGTTGTTCTGGGTTGTCTGCTCCGGATATTTCGAACACATAAAGGTTTCCTGGGGATCTTGAAATGGTGTTTTCCAACAGCTACAATCTCCTACAAGCTTCAGTCCTTGCAAATTACGTCTGCTGAGAAGCGTACAGAAGCCTTCTTTTCCAGTGATTTTAGTTCCCTAAAAGTATTGTGCTACACACACGAATAGGAAGAAATTTGCCTAGAACTAAGCTTACTTTTAGCAATACATTATCAGTCTTCACACCCGGCTTTTACACTATCCATATCTCTTGGTGATACACATAGTAAACTAGTGTAATTCCTCATGTAGTAAGTGCGCTTTAATCAGTAATCTATTTTTCACTGCTGACAACAGCGAACTGGTAGACAACTGCTGAGTGTTTTCAGGGTCTTGAATTGTTCCGTATTTATTCAGATATCTGTAGACCTGGAGTTTGTTGTAAATAGGACTTTTGTGACGTTTGCTGTCCAATAACACCAACAAGTGGAGACTGCGATGAAAACATATGCTCAATTTGAAAGGAGTTGATCGGGTGGCTATTGGTCGAAACGGTGAGCTTGAATATGTTTAACTGGTTGGGCGCGTTCATCTATGGGCTGAGTGTTGCATTCACATCATATATTCCAAGAATTATCGTTGAGTCCTCCGCTGAGGTTTTAACACTCAAGACCACGGTTTGGTCTTGTATGCGTTTTTCAGAGATACCACCCGTCAATTGCAAGAGTGTAAGGTCTCAGCGAACATCGTTAACGAGAGATTCAGCTAGGTTCCATGTGAGTTTCTCGTCAAAACCAAATCGGTAAGAAAAATGAGTGTATTGATAGAGTTATAGACGTATAAGACCACTGTTCAGTGAGCCCTGACGGGAGCGCTACGCAACAGTCATTCAGCATCTGGGGTTTGTTATAACCAAACACCGCTTGGTAAACTTGAATGTATCCGAGGTCAAAATTTCCTCCTAACGAGTACTTGGTTAAATAAAACGTTCTGTAAATTGTAATCTCTGAAATTCTCGATACTTTGCTTGTGATGTTAGTGACCAGAAGGCAATGAGATCAACCGAAAGTGATCATCTCAGCGAGAAAGTCCCGATGAGACTGCATGCTTTGAAGAAATCTTTTCTGTATCAAAACACTGACGTATGAATGCAATTATGTGTTTTGACAAAACTAATACCCACAATATTCTAAATTTTCAGGGGTTAACCAAGAGCGCGATCGTACCAAAAATCAACCAATTTTGCGATGCAAAGCAGTACTGCTCGTTTTCACTCATTACTCTACGTGTGTGACCAAAATACACTGTTATGCTTTATCTGGTGGAGTTTTTCTTATTTCGGATGTTATTCTCAGAGAACTTGTAAGAAACTCAACATATTTTGCTCACGGTTGGATCGCCTGCTTAGTGCACCGAGTTTTTTTGTTTTGTAGCTTCCCAGCAGCTGAATCGATTTATGTCTGTACACTCACTTATCTATTCTCAGAAGGACAATTTTATCTTGTGATATTGAACAAAAAATTGCCGAGTCGAAGCAAGTTAGCGGCGAAGAAAACTAATCTTAACCAAGTACATGTCATATTCAGTCATAACATGATGATCGATAAAGTTTTTTCCCGGATTATCTACATACGCTGACTAACAAACACCACTTCAAAACAGATCCAAAGGATTTCGGGTGTAACATCATTTAATAGTCAATGAACATCAGAATCCGAGTACCTTCAAAGTACATATCCGCAAAGAAAAGATCGCCAAATTAAGGAGAAGTCAAGTTCAGAAAATGAAGTGAAAAGGCGGGCGCTGAATGAACGATGTATGAAGTAAACAAGACAGGCTATCTCCCAACAACCTGATCATTTCCCAGACCAGGTTACCGTAGTTTAAAACTACTTTTATGCTTATGCTACTCAAGCAAATGAGCGCTGGAAACCCAGCGGCGCCCGTCATTACCACAATGACCAGCCAGAAGCCCTGTGAATTGACTTGTTTGTGTGCAACAGAAACCAGACTAGACTGACACTATAGGACGTCTAAATGTGTCCAACAAGCCGCAATCAAGAGTTAGCAGAAGACCATATCTCACAGAGACCATTTATGTTGAAAACCCTAAAGAAGACCCTATGGATGTACCTCCTTTGTTCTGGAGCAATCTTGATGCACCGTCTGAACCAGCATGCTGAGAGGCTGCTCTGGAAAATGCCAATGTTAAGGCTGATAGTAAGCGGGAAACTACCGAAAGATAATGTGAAATTCTACAAAATATGCGCTTCGAATGATAAACAGGCTATCAAAGTTTGGAGTGCAAACTGGTGAACAGCTCCGTCCCACAGGCCAGTTAGGTCTTACGGAGAAACCAAGTGATTGTGCGTGTAAATTCTACCCCGAAATTATAACAGTGCAAAAGCAGAGGTAATTCAAAAGTGCCCAATGTTCCTCATAAGTTTGATCCCTCGGTTTTTACGTTCTATTATCAAACTACGTTGTAAGAGAACCACCGAATTCACTCGACAAAGGTAATACTGACAGACAGATTAGATTGATATTCTGTAACTCATTTTCCCTCGGTTAAAGTTTGCAGCTTTAATTTTTTTCAGTTTGGAAGACAAAATTCAAACGTGATCATTTATTTAGTTTGGCCATCTCAGTATTTGCTTCCTCTCCCTCCCACGTTGTCCATATTTGGTTGCAATAAGTGCCAATCGGTCAGAAAATAGTCCCTGGATGCTGAAATAGCACCCCACAGCATGAGTACTTTGATATAGAAATTATATTGTTCGTTTTTAGAACCGTTCTAGGTGGACTTTCAGTTGAATTCAGGACGGTCATCTGAGAACCATGACATTCGCTTCTACTGAAACTGACCAGATAAGAAAATGTCCAGCATTTTATTGAATTCTGCAGTTGTTAACCAACTGGACTATAATGTGTAGCGCAGATGGATAAAACCTATGGTTCATTCTGTTAGCATAAGGCCATGATAAACCCCTGTAGTTGATCTTCTGGCGCTTGCCCGGCTAGCAACACCTCAAGTTGAACAAAAGGTTGATGGAAACTTGGGGACTGCGCCCACCTAATGAGCCCCAGAAAGGGCGAAACCGGTTGTGAGCTGTCGAAGAATTTTCAGCAACTTATGAGTAGTGCATTATGTCTACACATGTATCGCGATATTTCGAATATCGTAGCAAGTGGAACATGAGGCGGCCTGGTGCAGCATATTCAGTTGCATGGAAAGATCACAAATGAGTGATTCAGCTGGATTGCAGGGGAATCCCTCGCAAAACCAAATTTGTTAGCAAATGAGTGTATTTCGCTAACATCACGCCTACTTGTTAAGCTGAAATAAGGTAGCTCCCAGTGTGCAACGATGTACTCCACTGAGGAGATTTGTGAGTAGTGTCTGATCAGCTGTAAATACACCCCACCCGCATCTAATAGGATGTTGGTATGGGAAGACAATGAAACCGCTTTGCAGCGCTTATACGATATCGTTTAACATTCAAAGAACATTTAGGAATGTTCACTAGAGCGCTTGAGAATGGTCACTCTTCCGAAATCCTGAGCAAATGGGTCTATTTTTTTGTGTTTAATAGCTTGTAACCGCGCAGTTCGTGTTTATATTGTAGACAGTTCCGCACTAAAGGGTCAAGTTTCCAATAGTTTGTGATGGATTGCGACTGCCGTGGCTTATTCTATTGTTTTCTCTATTTTTCTGGGTTTTCTTTTTAACCTACCATTACAGTACCAAGCTTTGTGTTTGATGGAACGTTGAAAGACAGCAAATCATGAGATTCTTGTAGAAAATAGATTCAACAAAGGTGTAGTAAGTTCGATAAGGCACTGTTCAATTTTTTTTGTGGGGCAAGTAAAATGGCTTTGACTGTGCGAGATTCGCCATGCTAACTCTGGTAAACAATCCAATTTCCCAGCCAGAGACAGGTAAAGGTTCGGATAAAGTCAGAGGTTAAACTTTCGGGACTTCGGGTTCGAAGAATATCTAGTGACAGTGAACGTTTTCTAGAAATCAAACATCTGAAACCGAGAACGGACTAGACGTTTCAAAAAAAGATACTGGCACAATTCAACCCAACCGTGCTGTGAGCCGACTCTTTGGAATAGAAGATTTCGCTCAGTGAGCAACGGTTCAAAATTATCCATGGATCAAAACAGGAATATTCTGATTTACAGTCCATCCATATGTTAGTGTGTGGCAACTCCCTCCAGGGATTTATCAAGAAAGAACTTAGTATATACGCTACTAAGGAATGGGGATTTTGTGCCCAAAATCAAAACAAGAGAAAATCACAAACACAGCTTCACGGCTCTCGTTTCATGGATTCCAATTCAACCCCCAAAACTGGGGGATCCCTTCGGATTCAAGGAGATATACCTGGTGAAAAACGCCCCAAATTCAATCTTTTGAAATTTATTCCACTTGATATCAGAGGCAGTGGCAATTGGAGTAAAGAGTCCGGGAATGAAGGATAGCACAGATTTCAGTTACGCGAACATGCCTGTAATCTTAGGCAAGCGTCTGACCGGCTTTGACCAGGACGGGTTTGTGATTTTGGGATCACTAGTTAACACCTACTACAATTATCATAGTCTTTTACCACAATAGGCAAATATGCCATCAGAATCAAGCTGAAAAGCCAACTCAGGATACATACGCACGTTAGGATTTACTGTAACAGTTATCAAGATGCTGAGTTCTTGGGCACATTTTGGGGCGAGTTGCCTTAAACCACACTTGAAGCTCAGAGTACAGATTTGGAAATGATTTAGACGTTATGATGTTCCTACGATACGACATACGGATTTCTTGCGACACCTCGTATTTTTTCTCTCACACACTGAATGCAATGTTAGTGGGGCCGATTTTTCGGAGTGTTGAATACAAGAGAACATTGAACTGAGTTCAGGTCCCATTCATCTGTGTCAGTCTAACGAGTTCATTCCAAATTTTCCGGATCGTTCGCAATGTCATATAGTAGGAAGTATTAGAAACTGGGTCAGAAAGCAAGTAAATGCAGGTGTAGGGTGAATTCGCGTGCCACATTTTGCCACAATATTTATTTCCTATATAGCCTTGTGACGCAAAAACTCTGGCGAGAAAGTGCCCGACACGAAGAGCCCTGATGATCCTGGGTAGAAAATCAAGACAATATAATTCTCGTTTGAACAACCCTCGCTCCACCCTGGCGCAATGATTCTACCACGTCCACGTAGAAGAAGAGAAAGACCCGAACAGAAATGTTACCAATGTCTGTACGAAAGACATCCCGTTGCACCTCACTTGAGAGGAAAACGACGTAAACTCGAAGAACAGTGAAGTTCTCGTGACGGTGATTTGATAATGTCTTATGAAAAACAAAGATACTGTTGTGGAGATGTTGACGGGATGGAATCACTTGATCTGATGGTAGTTCAAGCAGAACATCAGCTCGACGGAAACTCGGAGACTGCGCCAATCTGACGAGCCACAAAAGGATCGAAACCGATCACGGGTCGCCGAAGAGCTCTCAGCAACCTACTAAGGAGTGCTCAGTCAAGAAAACGATCATAATTAGTTTTGCCAATGGGCACACACCGCCATCATACAGAAGTTTTGCTTAGACATTTAAGTCACAAATGAAATTTAACTAAGCTTGATATGGCAACAAAATCCAAATTTACTTACGAGGACTTGTTTATTAAACCCTAAACAGAGGGGAACGAATATCAGGATATCGACAAGGCTTCAGCAGTAATTCAAGTAACAGCACAGGAATGATGGGATTTCCTAATAAACCAAGCCTGTTCATAAAATATATATATGGAGCACGAGGCGTTTGAGAACGTGGCAAATGCCTGTGCTACTTGACTAGGAGTGTTGTCATACCGCAGTGAATAATATATCCCATCACGTTATCTGGTCATACCCCTGCCAAGGGGCACGAGATAGTTTTAAGTAGACGAAGATAACTTGGGATGAATGATGGATTTATGTTTTGTTTTTGGGAACACTTCGGAGCCCTCTTGCTCAGCATAAAAATCAGTATAGATATTCTACTGAACTAAATATCATCTGTGCATTTACGCATATGCCTAATGTTCACATTCATCACAAATTACTGACCCAAACAGATGGGGTGGACTTCCTATCTGATGGGACTTTGAAGAAAACCTTGTTTTCACGCATATCACCAGAAAATTCGAATCCCTGGGGGTCTTGGGAGGCTTACATAACCAATTCGCTGAATTCCGCTTGAAGACTTACGCGTTCAAATTTCGCCAAGCTCTAGAAAACTGTTTTTAGTGTAAAATTCACGCATGGAGCTCCGCGTACATCCATGTTGTCGGATGTTACCAAACTCGCTTACCTTTTTCATCAGCCTAAAGCCCACTTCCAAAAGGAAATTTTCCGAACCATCCGAATCAGCGAAGCTGAGAATCGACACTGTCGTTTTACCTCAAGAATGATTAAACACTTTTCAAGAAATTGGTGCGAGCTTCTTTAAAATGGGTTACTTCTTTTTTAAGTATGATAATCCGAAAAAGCCCGAAGTGGTAATAAAAACGGCTCGATCACAAATTTTTGAATACCCGTATTTTAAAACCCGTCCGGTGTTCGGTGAGGGGTTCAGTTCTGTCTGCAGTGGTTTGCATTTTCAACATTAGTCAATCAGAGCTAGATAACATTTACTCGTAATGAATGTCTGACAGATTTTTCCGGTTCTTCGCTACTCTGTTACTTGATTCTATTGAATAAATCGAAGGAAAGTCAGCAATGCAAGTAACAATCTGAACGTTACTTGTAAAAGGATGGCTGACAATTCTTTCTCTCACACGAACTGCACTGAAATTTTTTCAAGAAATCTAGATGCAGCATAGTCTAATCAGTGCTTTTTGGTAAGCGACTTGGAGCTCAAAACAGTGGATTACACTCCAAACTCCAGCAACCAGCAATCCACTTCCGAGTGCCCTCCAAAATGTCCTCTATGGGCAGAGGATGATCCCGGCAGTCTGATGGAGGACTGGGGTGTTTATTTCAGTATACTTTGTGATGGACAACCCGCAGCCCATCAGAAACATCAGTCCGCGCTTGATCTTTAAGCCCATTTCGCAAATCTACACCTGTGGGTATTCATTCTCAGCCATGATCATTCTCGGAATACTGAAAGCAGGTCAGTGGCAAATTTATTCGACCTAATCGACTCGTTTATCAGCAGACAGAACATTGCACTTCGTGACTTTGACCTTTGTTGCAGTTGAGTTAAGCGGTGATGTGACCGATAAACGTAGAGCTCTGCGCAGCACACCGGTGATGACGGAGATATAGTATAATATATTTAGCAGTATAGTTAGTATAGTTGGTATAGTTCAGAGACCTCACCCAAGCCGGTTTGCGATGGAGAAACAAGGGTTCCGATTGTTGCATTTACTCTGTGTTTTGTACATCACTGATGAGGATAGATGGTAGGAATTCTTCTTTTCTTGATACAAAATCCTCTGAAGTCCGTTCTTTTTTTCGGAGCATCATGGTTGACAACCACAAACCACTGTCCAACTTTTCGAGATACTGACAGTGACTGGAGTGATTTTGTTCGGAAAGAATAAGGAGTAAGAAGACCTAAATCTCATTATACAAACAACTCATTTATTTTTGCGAGCCAACAACGCCCGGAAAGCACTTGGTGTATACTCGAGCGCTCACGAACAGCAGCTCAAAACCGGTGAGTCCATGGCCTCGATGGAGTCCATCGACTTCTATGGAATGTACCGAGTATCCAGGTCAAGCAATTTCATTGTGCACAAAGGGCCGAATTAAACAAACTACTAGCTGCATACACCAATATGCGACAAAGAATGTAAATCACTCATTTTCAGAAAGGAATGAAACACCCGAGCAATTTTCCTAGGTAGTGTAGCATCGACTGACTTCATCTGAAAAACAAAGCTTCTATTAGAATTCCCAAATCTTTTCTTAATAACAGCAGCAAACTATACCAACGAGTGTATCAGCTAGTTGTGGCCGTGATCTTCTCAGCAAACTGCATCAACTAATTGTTTATGGACGAATTTCCCGAAAACAGTTATCATTGCCCTCAGTTGTCGACTTTGCAAGGCCAGATAAAGAGCATAAATCAGTGGATGAGAGTGTACCGAGTGTACAATTTCACACGTTCCACTAGGCAATTGGTGCAACCATAAGCAACTCCATTAGAAATATACCCTAGTGGGGAATATCAAACTTTCTGAAACAGTGAAACTGTAACAATTAAACAACAGCGTTACGAGATGGTCGCATGACGCTACCGATAAATAGTGGCTCGCTGTTGACAAGTACTAAATGGTTCCACGAAATGAATGATCAACTTTGCTTCCCGGGGTTCCCACAGATTTTGGTAGCCCAAAAAATGGGTTTTCAGTATAGGATTTCGGCAGCCCATGAAGTAGAAAAATATATTTACAATGGTGATTACTTGCAGAATGGCACAAAACACACTTCGTAATGATGAGAATAAAGGCATTAGCTAGAGGATATTTTTGGTGGCTTGTGAAAGCTGCCGTCCTCACTAATTTAGCTCACGCAATGACTGAAAGCAGCAACTGGTCCAGTCGATCCACCCATAGCAATGGGATTACAAACTCAGTTTTGTTGGTTGAAATCATTCATTCCGGGCTGAATAGTACAGCTCCGAATATTCTGAAGGATATCCAGTTGTGATTACTGACTCAGAGATCACGTCAGAAAAACTGCGGATGCTTTTTGCGTCCAAATGATTGCAAACAACATGTTCATATTCGTTGGGGTTTTTCCGGGCAACACCAATTGAATTCATTTGCCCTTTATATCTTGGCATCAAATGCGTAAAGTTATCGTGCGACTCCATAAATTGCACAGCTAAGCACAAAAGAATGCGTTTCTAGTTCCCCTAGGCGAAAATAAAAATGTAAGTAAAGCAATGGCAGCTGGTTGGGAGAAGGGTAAGCTGGCTGCGGGTTAGACACTAAGGAAGTCCGAACATATACACTCCAAACTTTTTGTTGTCACTTGGTGAAAAAGACAGTGTTGTTTACAGTAATCCAGGCAGACCTTTAACAAAAGCCCCAGATACGATAAATTAGCTTCAGAAATTTCCTAAGCATCCATTTAGTGTTCGCCAATGACTTCGCATTTTTGCGTTTCATATTCAGAAGTATCATTTTTCATCCATCACGATGCTCTGGATTGTTCCTTTCCCTGTACTTCTTCGGATCACGGAGATTTTTGCATCATCGAGCTTCAGTTGGTAACACATCAGTTGGTTGCAGCAAATTATTTCGCCGATTTTTCAACAGTTTACTCTCACAAGTTACCACGGTGACGCCAATCCTATTGGTCAGGCAAAACAGCAAGAGCAAGTGGTGAAGGAAAATTCAAGTAAAAAACTCCTAAAGTACTTCAACGAACTCCAAGATACGGCAGAAAATTGAAGTTTTCCTCTTGACGGCTAACGCCTTATCACGGTGTCAACGACATGCCGCTTATGATATAGTAGATCTGATATGAGATCATCCAGGTGCCTCTGTTATGACCAGGAGACCGTTTGGTAAAATTGGGTCTGGTGGAACTTCCACAACCATTCCATCGTTTTGTCTGTTAGCTGAACTTTTAAACTCACAGTGATCGTTTTGAAAGCCTACCTGAAACGACGAGTTGAACATACTCCAAGATTATTTACTCGAACCCAGAATGGACATTTTCATGCTGAAGGACGTTGTTAGGCAGAAATTGATCATAAAATAAGCGCATATATTTCAATCTTTAATGTTCATTGTTTCCAAAGGTTCAGCTAAGTTGAGTAAACCTTTTATGGCGTCTGAAAAAATTTTCTGATCTAAAAACAAAAACCGCAACAAATTTAGACGCGGATCTGTCTTAGACCCATCTGAGAGTTTTGTATGATCCCGGAAGTCCATAAAGCATCAGTATTGAGTCTATAGTGATATCAAAGTTTCCTCATTGATCCACCCGTGTTTAGAGAATAAGGCATTTCAAAAACGGCTGTTCTTCTACCCAACCAGTTCGAACTTTCGGTCATCATTTAGAGTTGAATCCATCCGTTTATCCATCACCACATTACCTGAACATTTGTTGAGCTGTAGATTGAGGACGCCTTTTGGTTTTGAAAGTCGTCATACAGCAATCTAATGACTGGTTATTACATAGCTACCCGTGAAGATTGCGGCGGTAAATCAATGGGCAATATCGGTAATGTTGCGCTTGAGCCAGGTACGGTAAACGTATTCTAGTTGGTGTGGAATAGCGATACGATTAGGCGTACCAGAGGGCATCTTGTGGTTAGGACCAGAATAAAGAGCTCCTCAACGTAAATAACCACAGGATACTGAAGAGATATTGTGTTTCGAATATCTGGTTTTCAAAAGGCGTTGTTCTACAGTCTAAAGTGTCGGCTTGAGAGGTAAGGTGGTGGACCACTTATCCCTAACAAAAGATGGTGGAAGTAATTCTTGAGTATAGAAATCGATCATTCACAATAGCTTATTGTGAGTTACCCGAACTGCATCAAATAAGTCTCTGTGACCTCACTATACAGAATAAAAATTCAACAGATATTGATAACAGCTGGTTTGAGCATCGTGCTTTGGAGCAATTTCAAAAATCGGTGTGAGCATAGTCCATCAGTCCATCTACAGAACAATCAAATACTTTATTTCCGAGTGAATGAATCAAAAGTTCCCTAACGGTATTCACTTGAACGTGCGGTAAGCAGATCGTTTTTGACGCACTACCAAGCAACGTAGTTCAGCGTTTGTCTATAAGATAGTCATGGTATTCCAAAGCTGTTTGAATTTTGAGGAAATATCTTCACACTAAACGAATTCAGCTTTTGGTTGTTTTGAGAGAAATTACTCACTAAAGGTGACGTCATCAGCGAGCGATTTAGGCATACAGCAATTACAGTAGCTATCACAAACATATCGATGAAATAGCCAGCCTTTTACTAGACTGTCTTGTGCACGATAAGCCCTTGAGGTTTCCAGCAAGTTTCATCTGATATTTACTCGACAAAATTGACTTCGAATGTAACGCCATGAAAGAGGCAGAATCCAGATACCCACTGAGTCAGTTACCTTTCACATTTTCCGTGACAAACTTTGTTTTGTCGGCATCTGTCTGTCTCATGATGACACAACAAAGTTAACCTCTAATCTATCGTTTTTTATCTACCACTGTTGCAAAATTATTCACTGATATTATCCATTTTCTTAAGCACACTTACAGATCTCGTCTCGGACAAGTAATTCCAGCATCGGGAGTTACAGCTTATCGTATACATTTATAACAGTTATGATGTTTACACTTGGCCCGTCAACCACATCCATTTCCCCAAGATTGGCCGGCATGTGTGTTACTGGTTTACATAAAAACATGATTTAAGCATTCCCATTTCCCATTTATTGTATTCACACTGCTTTCCAACATATCGGGTTACTGATAGCTCTGGTGTATTAATTTGTTCGTCGGACTTGACAATAAGCTTTTAAACATATCATCATACGAGGGGACAGCCTCAAGGCGCAGTTTGATGAGCATCCAATCGGGGCCTTATTTTGTTTATATGGCTTTTGAGGAGTGCTTTATACATCTCGCTTGGTTGGTTGTTAGGATTTTCACTTGTATGCCCGTTTGGAATCCGCATTGATTTGTGGTCCAATTTAATTCCCTTGGATGGTTTGCCAGCAGTTATGTTTCTTCGCTTCGATTGATATGTTTTGGTTGACTACGTGTTGAGTTTAGGTCCACCTTTTTACCATTGGATGGCTAGGTGTTAATTCTTGCCCGTAAATATGGTTCAAGCCTGACAACATCTTACCTGTAGTAGAAACAGAATAATAGCCCAAGCCACCAAGCACATTTGGCGTTTCCACGTTCACTGTGCGTGCTGGCATCCTAGACGGAAGCCTGGAAAAACTAGTGAGCTGTTTTCCCCTCTGGACAGACCGCTCGTCGTATGATGAAAGCCTTGTGAACGTTGATAGGTTAAACATAAATCTCAGGCTGCAAGTGAACTGAGTGCATGTCAAAAAGCAAACAGTCAGAGCACATCTCTTTCACTTTGTTGGCAGATTCCAATAAACAGTTTCCAGGCCTATAATTTTGTTCGTCGATTATTTTATGTGTCTCAAACTACTTGTTTTCTCTACTTTCTGTCAAAGAAGGCAGACTCAGCCATTGCTTTAAAACCTTTAACACACCCAGTCCAATCAAGACTGATTGCCTATAGAAAGTGCTGCAAACTAATTTCACTGGCTTGTGTGATATATTTTTCTTTCTCCTCTCTGACAATTCTAGAATTTGCAAAGGTACGTTTGCTGTCCAACTTGTTATCTATCTATCTATCTATCTATCTATCTATCTATCTATCTATCTATCTATCTATCTATCTATCTATCTATCTATCTATCTATCTATCTATCTATCTATCTATCTATCTATCTATCTATCTATCTATCTATCTATCTATCTATCTATCTATCTATCTATCTATCTATCTATCTATCTATCTATCTATCTATCTATCTATCTATCTATCTATCTATCTATCTATCTATCTATCTATCTATCTATCTATCTATCTATCTATCTATCTATCTATCTATCTATCTATCTATCTATCTATCTATCTATCTATCTATCTATCTATCTATCTATCTATCTATCTATCTATCTATCTATCTATCTATCTATCTATCTATCTATCTATCTATCTATCTATCTATTTCTATAGATATACCGGCTTATTCACGTACTGACCGACCATGATGCACGCTTTATTGTTGTTAACTCAGCTCTGTAGCCGTTGAAGAACATAACCTGTCTGATTTTTTGAAGAAACATAGTATAGTAAATAGAAGGCAAACTGACGTAGTTCATCTTACTGATTCCAGCGTTCATTGGTTGCACCATACGTACCCGAGAACCCAGTGAACTTAATGTAGTCATACCTGTCTTTTTGAAACCAATCATTCTCCCTGATTCAGAAGTTAAATTTGATAAATTTCTGTGTAGATAAGGAGATACCATTTCGAGAAGAATAAGCCGCTGAGAGGCCGGGCAGTGCACAAACGTCTAGTTAGTGTGTGTACCACCAATTCAAACCAAACGTTGACGATACCACCAAATTGCTTTCACTGTATTACACAAATGTTCGAAGCAGAACCATTTCATTGTCGGAATGGAGGCAGTATCCACTCAGCTGAAGAACATCATCAAAAAAAGCCTGCTCCAGCACCACTGAAAAAGTTTGCCAAAGATTACGCGTCCCGATTAGGGACCAGTCAAGAGTTCCGCCTGCATACTGAACTTAGACGTCTCGAATTTATCAAGCAGTAGGTACGAGAAGAACCATAGTAAAGGAAATACACCCCATTTAATTTAATATGGATATACACTTTCATGAACCTGGCTGCGATTGGTCAGCTGGCTATAAAACTCAAACGTTTACGTAAGTGTCTCCATTGGTTGACATTTTTAAGTGTCTAATGCAACAGGGGGACACTTATTAAGAGATCTCATAAATAGAGTTTTAGTTTCTTGTTTCTCATCGCACCACGGATAATGCGCTGTCAGTTTATTTTTATCGCGCTGGCTAATATCAACGCAAAAGGTGAGTTGACTGCAAGAAAGTTATCGTGCTGTAATCAAAGTATATATCAAGGTCAGCGTAGTGACAGAAACGCGGTGTTATTGATGTTCGCAAACATTATTTCTTTTCTGCAAATTGTAGCATAAATATGAACAGGCGCGGTTCTTAAAAAGTACATTCGCACCTTGCAGTGTTGACATGTCGCGCACGGGTAGAGAGTTGGATAGATAGTTGGCGGAAATCTGCTAGTTCACTGTCCGGAATTGTTGTGATACTCTGAGAGAGTTCCAACAGAATACTAAGGAACTGGAGTGTACTATCAAATTAATTTCATCTAGGATGCTTATCACAGGTTGCAGTACTTTACGTTCTCTTACTGTTCTTGTGTGAAAACTCTTCACAGCCCACTATTCTCGTCAACCTACTGTGAAGTATTCAGGTGAGCGCATTTTCTGTCGACCTTATGCTCTAATTGGACCCAATTCGGCAATCATGCTTCGTGTCCAGTGTAGTTCCGTAGTGTCAAGTGAACAGGTGGCACCAAAAAACTAGAAGCATCACATCAACGCGTTTTAAATTTTTCTAGACTGATCAGTTATCACGTCTTACAACTAAGTTTCATGGTCATGGCGCTTGATTTGTTTGCTCACTTTAGCAGATTTAGCAAGGTTTTTATGACAAAACGAACGTGAGCCAGCGATTTCCCATTTATTACTTGTAGAAACCAGACGGCTTAATGCATATGCGATCGATTTTGTGAATTTCTGGATCTTTTGGTTTCTGCTACCAGAGCGTAGGCCGTAAGGTTGTCTGAGCCCTTTTAAGCATGGTGAGCGCCCATACGTGAGTACACTTTCAGAGAACTTAGACCACGGTCACAATGAAAATTTTTCAGCATCAGTTTTAATCATTTGTTATGAAGTGAAATGGGCGACTTTGCTTTAAAGACTTGCGGCACATTGTTGTGTTAGTGTAACCTAAAAGACCTGAGTAACAGATGTCAAACGATGCTTAAGTAACGCGAAATCAAGGGCCCAACTGATGTACACACAATGACTTCCACGGCCAACCTGATAGTTTTCCAACGCCACATGCGAAATCGAAGTCCACTGCTATAGAATGCTTCGTGGATTACTTTCAGCTTGCGTCAGGCCGGTGGAAATCTCAGAAAATGGAGTGACGGGATGAGGTCAACACAGGTCAAGATATTTATATGGTTAAATCCCAACGTCCGTGCAAGAGCTCGGATTGCAGTGAAGGATGTTGGAAACCGAGTGCAAACTACATGCTTTCAGCTGGTTCTTGTTTCATTTTGCCCAATCATAGCGTCATCGTAATCATAGGCCTCGGAAAGAACCAAAGCAAGATTTGGTCTTATTTAGCGGCAGTTAATTGACAAATGATAAAATAACGTCCTTCGGAGAAGAATTTCAGTTCTTGCAGGATCTCACGTTTTATGTCATATCACAGACGCCTCAACGGCTTCGACATTAATGATAAACGGTCCTTTTGGTGAGACATTTTCTAACAGGGCTCCTGCGACTCCACTCACTGAGATGAGCACAATCACCATATGTGACCTCCAGGAGGCAAAACACATAAATGTCAGGGTGGTATCAGTTCAAAGACAAAATCTTTATTCGTACTGAGCTTTATATACGGTATGACAACTAATTCCTCCCATATTTTGTAAATCCTCATGGAAACACGATCAGTTTCAGTAAACTTTCCATAGTCAGATCAGTCTACTGTCACTCCTAACGACTGCAGATCGACTTCACCCCAAACCATTGATAAAGCAACGCTCAACACACTTTTACACCTGGATTCAAGTCGCATGTAAAACGGAAATGCGCTGAAGCTCAAGAGGTAAACACACAACCTAACTACAACAACCGTGGCGACAGAGTGGAACCAAATAATGGCGCACGTGACCTGTACTGTTCTGAGTGTATAAATCCCTCAAACAAGGCTGCCCAGATCAACCTGAATGTCGGATCATAACATCTTATTCAACTAGGCTATAAAACTCCTATAGTATACAACAGGTGGACTCAAGTTTTCAATAAGATCCTAGCCGAGTTTGGCTCGGAAATGATAACCCATCAAGCAACTACTCATCGTATAGAAGAAGGTATCGCATGAAGTAGACTAAACAAGATATCGTAAAACTCTCTAATCAGACCGTATTTTTGAATATACCCCTCACTTGTTTTAATCATAGGCAAAAAACACTCTGTGCAACAACGTGAGCAATGATGGAGCGAATTTGCCTCAATAAAGATAATCTAGGGGGGATTACTTCCAGTTCTCAATGTGTTTTGGACCTCGAACTCTAGTTCTATGAGTTTCTGGTCGATTTGATCAAGTTTCGCTACCAATCAGCTCCCAGCGGCTGAAGAGCAAGGTGACTAATATGGATTAGAGTAGGATGTACGGACGCTGATTCATCGATCATGTGGTTCACTTCAGGTGATCTAAACAGTTGTTACCAGCGTATCCAGTCGTCAAGTAGCGTTTAGGCTATATTCCCTCGGCCGGAATGATTAACTATATTTCATTCCACCTTTCCATTGGAAATCTCTCTGATTCTTATCAGCGTATGCTAATGTGTGACTCTGCTTGGTCCGACGAAAAACTTAACACAGAATGGGAGCTAAACCTACACAAATCTCAGGATGCTTCAGGCATCACATCTGAAGGCTCTGTGTTTCTGCGCAATACAACCAAGTGACAATCGAGCTGCATAACTAAGATTGAATAATTATTCAAATTAACCGGTTGAATTTAATGAGATTTAAACAAAATTATTAAGCCCATTTGCTAAAATGAAATTTGCTTATTAGTTTCACAGTGTGCAGACTTTTTCGCTTTCTATATGCTCTCAAAATTAAAAAAGAAACTTTAAGAAGTTGTGCTCAATAGATCGGTTTATCCTGTTTAACTAACTATAAATTAGTTAGTTCTTTGAACGCAATAAGCGACTAAATTAAAGCACTCCTTTCAATAGGCAAAGCTCTTTCAATTTCATCATTAAATTTTGGAGAAGGCTGTAATCTCAGGCGCCTAAGTCACTCTCAGCAAAAGGTCTTCTTGTTGCATCCCGCAAAAACACTTTCATGAAATGCGTTCACTATGCATATACCAAACACCTGATTTGTGTTTCAGTCTTCGATAAATGTGGTACGTTACAACAAACCAATCGGTTTCCGAATTCTGTTGCTCATTGTTTCTGTGCATAGATTCATGTTGTTCAGCTACTTTGTTGGCTTGTTTTATACTGAGCTTCCTCTATCCATCCGTTTGTATCCGCCAGGGTTAAGTCGGAAAATGGATAGCATTTCATTTTTGTATTGTTTTGGCCTGATAGTTTTGGCTGCAGTGTCAGTGTTCTTGAATACCGTAAGAAAAGTGAATGACATCTTAAGGAAAACCGTTTTCAAGACCATTGAAGAAGCTTCAGAAAAGCTATTAGGCAATTATTGGGAATTAACGTTGAACTTTTCTAATAGATTCCAATGATGAGATATTATGCCATCCGATTTAGTGTAAATAAGAACTGTTATACCGAAACGTGCGTGGATATCGCCTTACCGCTCTCACTTAGCCGGTGCTATGGCCAGCAAGTCTGTCCCGCCAGTGACTGACCAGAAGGTCGGGCTTCTTGCCGGTCCATCACAAAGCAAGTCCTTTTTGGCCATCCGCTTGTGTGTATGCATTTCTACCAGTCTCAATGGCGCATTGGATACCCATTAGTACCCTCCGCCCCTTCCAGACTGTATGTTTACGAAACCAAATGTAATGAATGATTTTTGAAGACCGACTTCACGAAGGTTGACTTCCAGAATAAAACTGAGAAAAATATCCCGAGCACTTTTGGCCAATAATGCACACCGCCGTCTGTTCCAGCAGACCCGACTGCCGTTCGGCGTCAAGACGGCGACATCCGTATTTCAACACATCATGGATACGATGCTGAAGGATGCCCCCGGCGTTGGGACGATTTCGTCGTCTTGGATTCCAACCCTGACGAATTATTACGTCTTGATTACGTGTTTGATCGCATTCAAGAGTTTGACTTCGAGGTGCGCCCAGAAAAATTTACCTTCACCATGGGTTGATAGAGTACCTCGGTTTCAATAGTGATGAACACGGCGGTGAGCCACCGAATGCGTACCACATGCTCACTTATTGACTTGTTTCTCGAGTGACAACTTCTTGGGTGAATTTGGCTTCCTAACTGTTTCTCTACCTGCGTTTTTCTGATGGTAACGGAAAGTCACTAACCAGCGTGGCAGTCAACGCTCGACCACAAGATGTGAGTTCCGTGGGTAGCCATCCAAGTTTGGGTGGGACTGTACGACCCAGATTTACATTTTTTAAAAACATAATTGTTCATTAAAAACTTACAGGAAAAGCTTTTGAAGAACCAGTACCTTAAAAGTGAATATCTGTCCCATAAAGTCGCCCAGAACCATGAAAACTGGTCTGGAAAGACGGTGTCTACACAAATTCTAAGCGACTACCAACTTTTTGCGGCCTCCTAAGTGGTTGACCACCCAAAAGGCAAAAAAGTGGGCGCACTTATTTTTCTTAGCTTTAGTTTTTTTTCAAACCTGGTTTATCCACTGATAAACCTATAGCTTTCGAAAGAATGACGACCTTGTGCAAGCGAAACTTCATGGTGTTTGGAATATCTCGACAAGTTACACTCAACATTCTCTGAATAGAAAAAATGTTCCGCTTTCTAACGTATGTTCTTGTAAGAGAGACCGTCAGGAGCAAGAAGCCCCATCAAAGCTCATGTTTGTGGCGTACGGCTATTTGGCACAATCGAGAATTGTTATGGCGCTGAAAAATTTGAGAAATTCAGTGGGAGTAAAAACCGCGGCAGTCCAGGCGTAAAATTTATCTCAATAGTGTGCAGTAACTATATGCGGGTGGGTTACAAATCATTCACGGCGAATTTTGAGGTGCTTATCAGTTTGTTTGTGCAAATTAGATATCCCCGAGGTCCCAGAAGAAATCCTTGTATTTATTGTTGTTATCGGCTTTCGCAAGGAGACGACAAAGAGGGATAATAATGACATGTGGCGTACATGTTCTTCTCTCGTTAGGTCGTGCGCCCACATTTTCCCCCGCAGTGCCGAGGCCGTAGGACTTTGTTTTGAATGGCATTTGTCGCACAACAAAAAAGCGCAATCTTCCTAAATTTGTGACAGGGAATTATTTTTCAAAATTTCACAGATATGTGTTCACGGCTTATGTATGCGACAGGTTGCGATAAACAAATTAACCTTCACCCTTTGGAAAAAAATTGTAATCTGAAAATGAGGCGGCTTCCTACAGACTTTTTTCAACCCCGATATATTTTTTAATGAAACCACCGTCAAGACAATAAAAGTAAGTTAGACAGTTAGTAAAAATTTCATATTACGTAAACAAAAAAGGGAAATCTACAAGTGCACTGATTTGCTACATACAATCCAAAAGATTTTAAAAAGCATATATGCTAGGTGACCCATTTTAGGCGAACCAATCGCTCCAGACGATTATTCAGCAAAGAATCCTAGACGTAGTTCATAGGCCAAAATCGCACACTTGCGCATAAGTTAAACCTGTTGGTATAAATCCAGTCGGAAAATGAGCCGCTCTACTAAAATTACTCGTTATAGTTTTCACCGGTGAAAGGCCTCATCATGCGTTTTGCTAATTGAACCATCCTCGACCTACCTTGTCATAAATTCAATCAACTTGGTCTAAGCTGCTCCCCAGATCTAATCGTATTGGTCTTGCACGGTATGCTGGGTTCTACCAAAAATTATGCATGAATTTGGTGGCTACAGGCTCAAAAACGTTTTTTAAAAGGCCACGGTAATTTTACCCTGACACCCTGTATTTCATGGTGTGTTTAATGCCAGATCAACGATCCAATTCTGGCTGCAACCAGTGTTGCTAAATCCAAAAGTCTGGTAATTTCCGATGAAACTGTAAGCATTTGGCACTACTCTGCTGGGAAACTGTCGAAGTTCCAGACGATACTACACAGGGATAGTTCAGTACCTTTGGTAAACAAGGTAACGAAAAGTGTTTGCACCGCTAACGATATCTTACTAGTTAAGTGCACAACTTTATATATATATATACATATATATATATTTAAAGTGTCATGGTACGGGGCTCCGAGAAGCAGTATGCGTAAGTCCATATTGTGACTGGTACATCATCACTTACAGTGAGTTGCTCAATAGTTTTACAAATTAAAAAAGACTATATACTTTGGCGTGTTCAGGCTAGATATATGCTAATGTGCCATTCAAACCGGTTTCCACAGCAAAACCTGATTAGATTTGACTGATATTTGAGCTTTCGGTGTATATTTCTCTATAACTACTATTGTGTTCTGCCGATCCTGAGGTCCACCTCTAAACACTTGGGAGTGTTGCATACTCACTGAAGTAGAGGCTACTCCAAGTGCACTAGTAGTCTTTTCAACGGTCAGTCCGTCCACCTAAACGAACCAAATTTTGCCACTGTTCACTTACACAAGTAGAAAAATATTTTCTTTTAAGTGAAATACATTTTATTTGCAAACAAATTTGGTTTTGCAAAATACGCACCTGGAATCCAACTGAATCTCTCATTTGTGATGTTTCCAGGCAACTAAATGGGCTGCACCGCCCCATGCCTCACTTGCCACGGTATTCGAGATACCGCGTTACATTTCTATACGCAGTGCGCTACTCATAAGGTTGCTGAAAATTCTTTGACAGCCCACAACCGGTTTCGCCCTTTTTGGGGTTCATCAGCAACCTTATAAGAAGTGTATTACCTATGAATGTTTTCTGTTTTTGTTTTTGTTTTTGCAAGCCCTGTCGATAAAGATTACGTCAGCGGAGAAGACATCGATCATTCGACGAACCAAGACTTTTCAGCCCGAAGAAACTGGACAGTCTGAGAATTTCGCTGATTATGGGGTGCAGTAGCAACCAAGTTATGTGAACTGAGCAAAGGTGTTTCAACTCACCGGTCACCGATGGTCGATAAGTTAGGTTGCTGCAAACACCAAAGTTTGAAAAGCATTTGCAACTTCTCTAGATGTACCACTCGTAGAATAGAAAACTAAAGATACGCTTTGCGAAGAGGTAACATGGACGCACCACGGTTTGATTTAGTCGATCTTATGAGAGATGGTCCATTATGCGAATATTCTGTCACACGAGGAGTTCAGCCCCGGTCAGATGACATTCATTATTGACTTCTCCGCCATTACACGCTGCAGATTCCTTTAAAAGATGAACGTGCCGCCGATTGAACTGTTACTGTTACTGATGGTAACTAATAATCAATTAACAGTGTTAATCCGCGTCAGTCAAAATGCTGCCCGATGAAAATTTCCTTTTAATAGTGTCGTAGCTTATGAAAATCCATTGGAAAATGCCTTTTTCTTTGTGAGCAGTTCAGGTAATTTCTGGTGTTGAGAATCAACGCTGTGAAATGTCAACCAGATTATACTATTTAATTGAGATATTTCTAAGGTGATTCTTCAATGTCTGAAAAACAACCTATGTTAGTATTCAAAGATATTACAGCTAAAAAGCTTAAATGCCTAGTGCCTAGTATTGTTCGGAAAAACTGTTAATTCATAGAAGTTTGCATTAGAATTGCACTGGACCATATAGACTTCCAGACTAATGCAGAAAACCTAGCAGAGCTAGCTTACTATTACCCTCCGAGAAGCCTCCTGCTAACGCATTGCCACGGGATATATTTATTAATTAAATTTCACTCAAAAACTTTGTCTTTCGTTTTCACTGCTTACACTCAATATAAGTTGAATCCTGTAGTTTTTGGCAATCGACGAGATCCCATTGATATTCAGTAGTGCCGTACCGACTTAGAAGTGTAAAACAGCTCACAGTTATTATGTACGTGGTGCTTTCACAAGAGTCACAAGTATTTCTCTGCATTGTTCAGCTTTTTTCAGCATATTTTCGGGATAATTTTTGACGGTCGATGGGCTGCAGCCGAGTATTTATTTGCAACGAACTGGATCTTCGGTTGCATCGTGTTCACTATCGGCGAAAATCCCTTTGGAGACCTAACTAAAATTCCACCGACAAGGAGTGACTGCTTATGATAGTCACTATGTATAATATACGAAAAAGAATTATGATTATATAAAACAAGATTTTCGGTCGAACTGAGCAAATCGATCGCGCGGTGAATAGACCTTTGCAATGAAGACGTTGAAAAGATGATTTACTACCAAACTTTATTTCACGTGGAGGTCCTCCTTCGAGCAGACTACGATATCGCCTCAAAGTACCACTCACTGCCGTAGCCTAGTTTGCAGGCGACATGCTGGGAGTTTTTCAAATATCAGCTAACTCTACAAACGGAACGCTCTGAACTTACGATCATATCCCTTCGAGAATAATTGTAAGGACGAGGACGTTACAAATACTCCATTAGCAGTAATCCTATTGTTTACATTCCACTATTTGCAGTCCCCAGAATCCACAAATTTGGTCAGTTTGCATACAGTCTGTTGATACTAATTTTATCTCACTGTGGTAACTATCTTCACCATTAATTAGCGAGATACCCTGTCAAAATGATTGGTTCACCCGGAGTAATAGTTTACATGAAAGTTCCGGTGTTACACATAGATTCTCATCAACCGTAGAGTAAACTCAATACTGTTGACTGCTACGTTTTATGTTATATGATACTTTGCGTGAATTCCATCGCTGCTTTTTGAGCTGTTTTAAAAGTAAGAAGTAAGTAAGAAGTAAGTAAGAAGTAAGAAGTAAGAAGTAAGTAAGTAAGAAGTAGACTATGCATCCCTCAACGAGAGCCTGTAGAGCTTAGTTTTAGTAAAGGTTGTATGCATAAAACAGTACTATTGGTTGTACGGTAAAAGCCGACGAAGCAGACCTCGGTACTCTCTTCCACGGTGATTCGGGCTAAACATTACATCATATAAAAAAAAATGAGAAGCCGCTACGGTTGAACATGCACAACCACGATTACGAAAGAGTAAATATTTCTGGAAACGATTATTCCATCCCAGATGTTTTGTGCAGATACAAAGCCAGGTGAGGTGACCTTGGGCTTTGGTTCTTCTTTGGAATTTTAGAAACGATAAAGCATATGTAAAATCTAATACTCCCAGCTTTCTTTACTGAACCACTTATTAGAGAAAGGTTTATAAGTATCCCAGTCAAAAATGTTCCACTTAGATCCAAATGCATTCTAACTGTATTTTCCTTGCGTGAAATGTGACTTTTCACCGGCGGGAATGATGTTCTCTTAAAAAACAGGATAGACTGAGAAATTCAGCATCTTGTCAAAATATTTCAGTCCAGAAAAAGTGAACCACGCAGCGTCCAGACTTAGTAATACCACCGCATTTTCCGCATGGGAAGAAGGATTTGTAATACACTTCCTTTTGCTTCGGCTGGATCCGTATTTGGGTAGGCGACCTAAAACAGCAACGCTTGGTAAGCGATGCAATCCAAATCTAAGGCAGAGAACGTCGGTGCAATATTGATGACATTACAGGCTTGACAATGAATCACTGTCTATGAGATGCCTGGTTGTAAAGTGTTTTTGACTATTTTAAATTCAATGGGCATCGTTGTTTAGAAGAAACCTCTGATAGAAGCTTCAAAACGAATGCCAGTGTGTTCCTTGGAATCTGTCTGAATTCTGGGCATTGTCCGAAAGAGTACCCTCTTGGAAAGCATCTTAACCTTCTCTATGCGATGATACTTTCGGAAAGGAAGTACCATATTGGACTAAGAATACCGCCTAGCAGGTATTTGGGTATGTTCCACTTTGTTTAGCGTTAGCATTCTAGGCGTGTTTGCTCATTTAAAACGGTGCTCATCGCTGGGCATATCCATTCAATAGAACGTATTAAAGCTGGCATTTTGTGATGAAAACGTCACAGGCATTTAGTTAAAAGCCGTTTTACACTTATCAAGACGGAGAGGAGATGCCTCAGCTGAAAGCTGATAACTGTGTTGGCTGATGAAATATTTCTTAGCCCGCTGCCCTCGCATAAAAACTATCTTAAATTTTTCCAGTTTTAGCGCCCAAAGGCAGTGAGTAATGCCTACCTGAATTTCGTGTGCCAATTATAAATTGTGGAGACTTCCACCTGCGAAAAATTGTGATTTTTGAGTTGTTCTTTGAGATGTCCTTTTAAATTTACACTCCACAAGCAGGAGGGTAATTTGGTTGATTTTAGTTTGCTTGCTCCATATTTATCAATGCTTCCAGTTCATAATAACTCCCAAATAACACATTTTTCTGCAAATACACCGGGCCATCCTGCAGGACGCTATCGGAAGTCGATTCCGCAGTTCCAAAATTTTCTGTCTGGTTTTGTCGACGCGTGTAATTTTCTGGTAATTTGGCTGCAAAAGTTAGACATATTATGTAATCTTAAAAGGTTAAGACGTCTAATTTGGGGTGAGATGGCTCAAGTGGTTGCAGCGCGAATTTACTGACCGGAAGGCTCGTGGTTCGAACCCGACCTCCGCATCTCGACTTCCCCCCACTAGACTTGGGCAACTTGGCAGTATCCCAGCCCTCGTACAACCATCGGGTGGCATGGCAGTTAGGCACCGAAAAGGTGCTAGAGCTGAACGACGACAAGACCTCTAATGAGGGCCTGCTAGTAGAAAAACATAGACATCCAAGTCCATGAGATATTCCTGTGAACTTTCTACATTTTCCAGCCTAACTGTATTCGAAATTCTCAATTCAGTTCACCGCAACACATCAGTTTAGGGGAACTACACACATCGGATAGGACATTAGAGTGAATGAAACTAGTTTAAGAATCAAGGAGATAGAACTATCAAAATGTCAGCGCTCCCGGTTTTCGTGACACTTCCAAACGTTTCCTTGGTTAAATAATCACGTCGTCGCAGAGGTCGCAGTCGATGAACGCGGGCCAATCAGGTTATCGGGACGAGTATTTTCTTGTCTCCCGTTATTCTTGGGATCTCGGAAGTTCGTCTCCAACCTGATTCTGTACTCACCAAGCTAATCCGTCAAGTTATACCATTTCTAGACACACACCACAAGTCCTGACTGCTGCTCGCATAATACCTGCACTTAAAAGTGACCCACTCTATCACGAACTTGTTTTTCACTACTGTCACCTTACATGACTGATATTTCGCAGACGCATGTGATTAACACGTCGTTTTCTTCTGTCTTTCTCTAAATCACCTTTTCTTCAAGAATCAATAACCATACACAAACATGGTAAATAACCCTTTCAGAAACAACTGACAGGCCATCAGTCACCAGAGCTCTTATCATTTGTTCGGTCATTTGACTGTTTTTCAGTAAGCAGTAGTAAGCAGTAGTTAACTGAGCTTAGCAAAAATTCTGACCAAAAGAAAATAACCGCACCCGGGCTAAAAATCAGACAAAATACTTTTAGTATTTTGCTCTGAGACTAGCAATATTGTCGTTTTGAGGGAATATGTAGTCCCATGAATGCTAAACGGTACGTAGGCTGGCTAATCCAAAGTCATCAAGTTTACATTCTTGTGGGTAAAAATTAGTCACAATCTGCGGATGGTGCTCGTTGGCTTTTCAGAAAAACCTCCTTTGTTATATTCTTGCATCTGGAGGTGCCTTTCTTGGGGTAGAGATAACAGCCAAATTCTTGAGAAAATCAAGTGAATCTTGGAAGTTGGGCACTATTGGCGAACGTAACTTGTGGTAACAATGTTTGAGGACATTTTCACCCTACTCTGAAACCCGTCCAAACGTATGCTTGTAAAGTGCCTTTCAGATGGTGACAACGTTAACGGAACTCCGTTTTTTTACTAGGTACGCCATCAAGATGGACTCTACCTTGGCATCAAAAATAATTCAGTTCAATTAACACCAGCATAGTTGAACCTAAACAAGTGTAACGTATCTCTATCAATTCATCAATGCTAATTGAAGCCCGTGCTCGAGCAGGACTCCTCATATTGGTCAGATGAAAGGCTCACAAACTGAAATCAGTAGGTGAAGTGTAACGCGTTAAAAAACATCGGACAGAACGTTGATGGGTACAATAGCGCGTTAGAAACACCATTTTTATAGGTAACTAGCCGGTTTCAACCGGACGCTTGAGTTGGATGCCAGATAAACACTGGGGATTCAAGATACAGTCAACAGATGCACACGTCATGGTTCGTTGGGTTGTGATTTATTTATGGGCCAGCTGGGTTATTTATCTATATTTTTCCGCAGGGGGGCGAGATGGTTCAAGTGGTTAGAGCGCGAATTGACTGACCGGAAGGCCAGTGGTTCGAACCTGACCTCCGCCTCTCGACTTCCTATGTCTACGCTTGCGCAACCTGACAGTATCCCAGCCCTTGTGCTTCCTTCGGGTAGCATGGCAGCTGGGCACCGGAAGGATGTTACAGCTGAACGATTTTTTATTTTTTTGCAGAGCTGCTTCCGGTAGAACTGTGAATCTTAGGCATTGTCCTGATTTTCATTTCAACCGTGTAGTTGTTCCCGATCTATTCTATAGGAAGTATTTATTTGCAGCTTAGACAGTTTATGGACTGGGATTCAACCACTTCCAGAAGAAGAACACTTTCTGGAAGTTATCATTTCAAGAGGCTGATCAGATGCCTTGATTGTGCCGCCTGTGGGCAGTCAACTTGAACCCATCGATGCTTGAGTTTCTAAAGGCTTCTTGAATGTGTAACCGACGGTTTTTGATGTTATTCAACAATTTGGTTAGATTGAACGAACTTAGTTTGGTTTGGTGATAGCTTGGCTCTTATAACGATGCAAATCGGACCAGGCCTGCTGGTCTGTCGCATGGTTTGGGTGCTCCGGCCGATCATCATTGTCCAGCCGAAGGCGTCATTACAGTCAATGTGGTTGCTTTATTATGAATGGCTTTCTAGAACAAATTCTCCACCAAACGTTGGCTGTGACTTAATTGCAATCCATAGATGGTAAGAAAATGGGCGCAATAGGTGACTCCCTCTTGGTAATCGTGCCCAAAACCGGTGCTAGTCAGAAAAGATCTATCGGTGTCAGAGAAGCCCATCAATCAAACTTCGACGAGATGTTGACAGATTTAGCTGCTCCTACGGGGCTCAAGTTAGCGACCCATATTTTTGTCTTTTACCGGCACACCTTTCTTACGAATTTTGCAAAGTTTTTTTGGTTGTAGGTGAAGGTTGGCCTTATCGGTGTCTTGGCGTAATCAAAGGGCATCACAGACACCTTTGCTCAAGTGACCCACTGAAAGGCACGGACATGCCACCAGATTACATTGCAGGAAAACTTCGGTGAATCCACCTAACCAAATCAGACATGTAAGCTGGATGCCTGTGCACTTTTCGGTGTATACCTCGTAAGATTGTGGTTGATTAGTGAGTAAACTATTCGAATGTTACAATCGAGAGTATGAACCACAATCGATTTCAACACTCAGCGTTCACAAGCCACTGGCTAGTGTTGCTTGCGGACTTGCCTGAAACAGCGTTCTGGTTTTACAAGAAACTCACGTGACTAGTCAGCAAGGACACATGTTTGGGTTTATCCTTTCGGTTAGGGTGCAGTGAGGAACTTGCAACGAAGGCTTGGATTAGGCTAACTGATTCAAAGACTCAGAGTAGCAAAGGAAACTCTCCAATATATCAGCCTAATATTCTGTAATTCATTGCAAAAAGGGGTAGCAATAAAATGTTCCGTTCGTCTGAATTTCGTTATGTAAGAGCGGGAATAAATACGATGGACTGAATCAGAAATTTTCTATCGTTTTCCATGTGGCCATATGGGTGTTATGCTCTCCGGTGACTCAGGCCAAAGAAACGGGATAAGTTTGGCCCACCAACCATAGCCATTAATCGATAGAGAATATTTGGTGCATAGGATTTCACGGCAAACAGCAGAGTTCGCATGTATCGGGAACTGGGGGGTGGTTAGTGACTGAAAAAACAGGTATCCACAGTGTCAGACATACACATGGATTCCAAATTTCACCGTTTTGCGAAATTCTCTTTGAAGTTCCCGCACTGATTAAACTTGCTTACTAGGTAATCTTCTGAGAGCCGGAAAGGAGGATTTAATCATTTTCTACACATAGGCACACAATGACCTGGCAGCCCAAACGGTGTTCCGGACACTTACATGCTTATCCCCAAGTAGCTAGCTTTGAGTAACACTGCAAGAGGAGAAAGACTAAGAAAATTTCCGCGAGGCTTGCAAGAAGGCCAGCCTGTGCAGCACCCATCCCTCACTCAGATAATCCAGAGAGATTTGAGGCTGTATTTTCCTGTTGATTACAGTGAGGATTCCAACTGAAGTTCTTGGTTGCGGTGACACTTAATTAGCAGCCTTTTGTAGGAGGCCGGCACTTTTTCAGAGGAAGATAATTTACAACGAATGAGTCGTGACAAAGGAGTAAATGTGTCTGTTGTGCAGAACCTTACCCATCCCATGATGTACGGGGCTTCCTGAAGTAGTTCAACTACGCTCCAACTTCATGCAATAAGCGTCCTACCGAATTCAAGTTGGGCGGGATACAAATCGTTAGCCTATATGATCGTGAGTTTTGACCAAAATCTTTTAAAAAAACGGTGCATTCGGAACGCATGCGTTATTTGCAACCAGAATCGATTTAGTAGGTAGGTCGCTCGTAGGGTGCAACATCTCGGATCTGCTCCAAACTCCTCCTGGAATAAACCGATAAACCGCAACACCTTCTGATCACCTACGGGTATTTCCCGCATCTGGTTGAATTTACATACACATGCTCCACCATGTTGGGATGACGTTGGTTAGTTCACACGGACCAGAAAACTGAAATTAAAGAAAATGAGCTCCTGCGGAAACATCAATAAATTGGCAGAAGAAGAAGAGAAACCCACTTACTTAACTGCATTCGTTGCGATTAGTTGAACCGGAACTGACCCAGGGATTACTTCACATAACATCACCGCACAAAAGTGAACATGATACAGACTGCACCGATGAATAGCACAAGCTCCAAGGGCAAGGGCCAGGTAATGCCGGAAAACGGTTTTGTACTCTAGGAATGTTCGATTAGATCGACGGTCAGAAAACCTGTAATGTGTGCATCACTATGTTAGTTTCAGAAAAAGAACAACACACTAAGAGGATTGAAAAAAGAGGAAATACTCGATGGATGCTCATAATAGATGTAAACTGGAAATGAAAGCTTGAGAAATGACGTCTTCTTCTTCTACACGTCAAATTGGCTTGCCCTGCTGGCCGCCAACTGTACCTGATAACTTGGATGTCAAACTACCCCAGGCTTCCAGTGAATAGTTGTTGATGTATATTTTGAGAGAAACAGTAGCCTTTCACGAGTGTTGTCTGTATGCTCGATGTTCAACTATGATTGTTCAAAACACAAAGCCGACAACTA
Organism: Clonorchis sinensis; assembly: GCA_003604175.2. Classification (NCBI taxonomy): domain Eukaryota; kingdom Metazoa; phylum Platyhelminthes; class Trematoda; order Opisthorchiida; family Opisthorchiidae; genus Clonorchis; species Clonorchis sinensis. The sequence goes on from CM030373.1 coordinate 8,269,098, forward strand.
ACATAAAAAAAAACAAGAGAAAATTGTAAAAATGTTCTGTACTTTGCGCATTTCTCTCATAATTCACAGAATCAACCAGAGCCATCAAAATTACAACAGCTAATGTCAACAAGATAATGCAAACATGTGAAGACAACCTGTCTGAAGGAGGCCATCTTGTGCAGTACCCAGCTCCCCCACTCCGATGGGCCAAAGATATTTAAAACACTATTTTTTTGTTGTCTACCATGAGGATTCCGCCTGCGAGGAAATTCCAGAATTCTTCGTCTTGGTGTTTCCTAATAAGAGGCTTTGCATGAAGGGTCCGCACTTTTTCCGACGCAGATACTTAACTCACAACGAAAGAAACTTGCTAAAGGTGTACATGTGTTCGTTCTGTAGAACTTGACGCTTCCCGTAATAAATACTCTTCTGAAGTAGTTCAATTGCACTCCCAATTCCTGTAATATTCTCCCACCTGAATATAGTTTAAGCGGAATACAGGATATTATCCTGTATTATCGAAAATATTGATCTGGTGCCTTAAACAAACCGGCGCATGATCCAGGCAAAATTTAGGTCACTCAAACACCTAGGATATGCTCTAAACCCCTCGCGGAATGGATAAAATGCAAACTTTTCTGAACTTCCAGCATCTGGTTGAATTTAGCACATATGCTCCACCTGTGTGAAATGCTTTGGGTTTGCTTACACGAACCAAAACTGAAATTAAAGTAGAAAAGTTTCACCTTTGACGTAAAAATAGTGCACTACGTTGCACGCGAGTGGAACCCTTTAAAGAAGCATCAATAAATCGAGAGAAGCAGAAAAGAAACGCTCTTACTTGACCACATTTGTGGCAACTATCTTATCCGGAGAGTGAGCCAAGGAATAACCTTACAAACCAGAAGCTTGCATGGTAAAGTCTGCGTCCGGAGATATCATAATCTCCAAGGATAAGAGTCCAATAACGTTGAAAAGGGGTTTTCATTTTATGAAAAACCTGTTTTGTGTGTGCATCACCACATTAGTCCCTTTAAATGAACAACAGTTAGGAGGACAAGCAAGAAAGAAAAGCTCAAGACGGGTCTTAAAATTGATGTGAACGCGAAATAAGAGCTTGCGAATCGACTATTTTTCTTATTGTATGTGTCACATTTGTTTGCTATAGTGACTGCTAAATCAGCTTTACAGTTTTAGTGTACAGCCACCTCAGGATTCCAATAAGTAGTTTTTGCTGTCTATTCGAAGGGAAGCGTTATCCACCCCACACTTTTCACAAGCAATGCATGCGTGTTCGGTGATCAGCTATGGTTAATCAAAACATTAGGCCAACAATGAACATGAAACATTTTTTTAAAAAAAATTCGTAAATGCTTCTTTTTATAAGGCGCCTTTAGGACACATATTCACAGACGCGGCTGAGGCTATCACACTGATAGCAGTTTATGTCAGCAAGACGGCTAAAATGTATGAGGGCATCAACTGTTTGAAGACGTCAGCTTGGAACATGGGTCACTAATTCTCATTTTGAAAAGCAGTTCGTTCGTTATTAGTAACGGACCTAAAGCCACTCAATGGGTTACTCCAGATTATTGTGTGCTAGTTACTAAGTGCTATAGCTCCATGGCTGTCCGCACAGTCCTGTAAAAATCCCGAAACTTGTGCATATAAACCATTTCGAGCATTTTAAAACGATGCGGCAATTTGCATTTATCTGCCGCTGCAATCTTTTCAGGAGGGATTGCTACTTGATCGCTTACTCCACCAGCACGTAGGGTATTTATTTACAAAAATATTGTGTGGTTCATTTGGCGGCAAAACAATTCAGCTCTATTAAATGATAGTTCACTCAGACACTTCTCGAAGATCGAAGCCTGATGATCCGTCCGTCCAATCTCATATTTCTCGCCGGTAGCACTCTTGGTGAAAATGTGGGGTAAGCGGGCAAACGTTTAGCAGTACTTTATATATATATATATATATTCATACATTCATATATGGTGAGGTGATAATATGTTCTGTACGTGGACAAAAAGTATGAAAATAACAACCAATTCAATGTGTTTCCTATCAGCATAATGTTGTCTCCGATATATATATATATATATAAACAAGGTGAGGAGACTGACTACCCCAAGAAGAACCCACACCACCTCTCTCCCAGTGTAGTATCTTTCATGTCATAGGGCGCCTAGCTAACGTCTTCTGCGGTTTGATAGGAATAAGACTTAAACAGATTGACCTGGATGAAAAAATACACCGCGTCCAACAATAGGAGCTGCATGGACGGCAAACGGGGATACATTATGATCATATCAACTGTTTCCGCTGGTCTGGTTGAAGACCTGTAGTGACGCCTGCAAAGACTCAAGCGTGCGCATAGCTTTCGGCTAAAAACTCACACAAGCAGAAATATTCTCATCAAATAAAAGCTATTGGATGCACGAAATGTTCTTCATCGCGGTCACTGCACGAGAAATATGCATTCGCAGGAAAAAAGCAGTACACTAATTCCCGAAATCCCGAATTCCCAGAAAAACCTCACCCTTATAAACGCCATACGCAAATAAACAGAAATCTCTACTGGACTATCGCTTTAAACAGGTTACGTTGCAAACACAACTGGGTCTTTTAAATAGTTAAATATGTGAGCACCTCTCGGTGTAACTTAAGTTATCCTCGACTCTGACCAAGGCTTAACCAAGGACTCCGCATTTCCGGTTCACATATAAGATGCCGATGTCCGGTACCAAGGCTCAAGAATAGGACTTAACCCAAGATCTGGGTTATTCTATTTCAAGGTTTTTATCCAGTTCAGCCTGCATATATGACTGAACTTCCGATGACATGGATGCAGAGTCTGACGATTAATATCCCTAATCTTTGAAATTCATGGATGTGTAAGACAGTGCATTACTTAAGGGCTGCACTTCGGAAGTTGAAACAGATCAATCCACTCAAGCTGAAAGCATGCAACCAGGCTTGATCTGAAAACCCTTGCAAGGAAAATCTTTCTACGAGGGACAAATTTTGGAAGTTCCCGAAAAATATTACCCGCTCCAACACCGGAGGGTGGGGGGTGAAGTCATTTTCACAAACTGCCTCTGAACAAATTGATTCCGGTTAATCAGCATTGCAGAGAAGCTGGTGTGACAGGTTTGTTTCGCGTCATTTCGTCACTTACCTCCTGGATGAAATCATTTGGTAGCCAGGAGTTTTTATCACTCAGTAGGCGAGACCAGACTAAATCTGTACTTTACACCAGAACCGTTGAAATTATCCTTTAAATGTGATTCGTTTTGCTCAAGTGAGACAGCTTTTAGCTTTCTTTTGGTCATCTTCCAGAGAGTTATAGTGAGTTTTGCCCACATAATGCATGACTTTCTAGCCAATTTGCATTGTTTTTTTGGACTCTGCAAAGAAAATAGACACAAATCCGTGCAGGCCGAGCACGTAGAATAATTCTACATACCAGCAGTGAGTGAAAGATCAACAACCATCACGTTTTCGTCTACAGTATACTGCAAATAATTAGATGGACGCAGCCAACGCTTCCATCTGAGCGTGGACCACAAATGAATCAAAGTTGTGCCGAATCTACAAGCTGGCTGTACAACTCATGAACATCTTCATGTAAGAGTTTACTATGGTAGCCCAGAAGTGACAGTCATTTTAGGGACGACAATAAACACACACAGACGTAGAGCCTGGGTTTGGCTGTTCTTGGGATTCGATTATTCAAGTACGGAAAACCCGGTCGTCTAAAATCAACCTGAAATCAGTGTCATACCACTCATTCACCGCGGCAAACTGCACGTCAAAATAGATCTGTGTCTCGCTTTATTGATGCCACGGCAAGTCTGTCGCCAACCAAATCAGTTAGGACAGTTGCATGGGCACTTTTCAAGCCATCGTGCTCAAAGACATCCATCTCAAAACGGAGCAATGGTTGTTCACTCCCAAAAGAACCGCTCATTTCGCGTCTAAATTTTTGTTACCAAATCATAACATGATTCTTCTTTCCGAAGAGAGTGCATTTGGCTAAATGTACACACATCAGCATTATTCAAGGAGATGGTCCCTTGTTCGGTGGGCTTGGCACTGCTGGTTGAGAGTTAAAAAACAATAAGAGCTACTTCCTTGAAAAATCCACAGCGGTCTTCAAACAGCAGCCTCTACAGAGAAGGACTCATATATTACTTTACTAACTGTTTTCTTCTCAGAGCTATCGTTGTACTGCCTACAGACAAAGTTCTCACTTCTGGTGCAGGATGAATACTGAAATGGAAACAAATTTAATAGTGAATCTAACTCCGACTTGCAAGAACAAAGTTGTAGACAGGAAGCGAAAATTCTCATCCAGACTCTTTTGTACCGATCGAAATCGCGAATAATACAATAATTGGGCTTGAATACTCACTGTGCTGGGGTTCTCTTCAGAGGGCACCAGAGCATGTCCCGGGCGAAAGATCACCAAGAAAAGGCCATCAGTAAGTGAATGTTGCCTAAACCAAAAGGAAATGAAAAAAACACAAGGGCTTTATCAATGCAAACTGCTTAAAGTAAGGTTGAGATTGAAGTGACTGCTATAAGAACAGCACATTGTGAATATGGGATGAGACATGTGCAATCTAGGGGACGGAAAACATGCATGGCGTTAGAAATAACCTTTATGTCAACCTTGATGTCCACTAGAATACAGCTTGCTTCTTCATGTGCCATTGGTGAAAAGTGCTCGCGATCATTACCCTAGAGTCTGTGTCAATTACACAAATGACAAGAATGCAGGATTTCTCCTGATTCATTTTATTCTGGTATTTCACCCAATCAATGAGTGAGTGACAATTTCTCAAGAATGATGAATCTGGTCAACCCTATGCCAGGGAGCAAAATGAACAATTGTCGACGAACGAAAGTACTGACAAATCCAGGCAGAGAAAAGTGTTTTGTCAGACAGACCTTGAGAAAGCAAGTTGAAAAAAACCGTCCATGTTCAATATTCATCATCACCAGGTTCAGTGAATAAGACTAGATTTTATGTTGATCGACGACACAGCTGTGTGTTCGGAAAACCTCACGAACAAACCTGGAGCTGCTCTGATTTTACTTTGACTTCATTTTCTTTCTGCTTTACTTTGTCATTTCATCTGCATTTACTCTGTTTTCCACACACTTCTTTTGGACTGTAGTATACAAATCACTTGAATGTGTTGGTCACATTGTATTTTTTAAAGAACAGCTAGCTCCATGTGTATTACGCTGTTCTCTTTTCAAAGGAAACACCAGTTACGGTAGGTGGCCACAGAGTGGACTACTAATGTTATTGTATGAAAATATCCCGGGTAGTGCTTCTAAAGGTGTAGATCCACTGCAGAACAATGTAATCATTACAGCGCAGCCTTGTGAACAGTCTGGGTGGTGGTGCGCTAAATCAGTGATCACAGCCATACTTGAAAACTGTGTGAATCTACGGATTGGCCCTAACGTCTCTCAAAAATGCATGATGGAAACTTAGTGTGTGAATCTACGGATCGGCCCTAAGGTCTCTCAAAAATGCATGATGGAAACTTAAACAAATCCACCACCTTGAGTATGCCGTTACGAAAAATACGTTATACCAGGACCAAATCATGGTCCATTATATTCCCGTCATTGGTTTTCTCCTTACGGCATCACCTTCAACTTCCGCCACCCATGAGGTTGTATCCACCAGCACACAACCACTATCTAAGAGCAGTAAACATAATACTATTTACAACGCCCTGGTACGCGTTGTTGTGATTACAGTCCTGAACCTGAAAGTGCCTGATTTTTTCAATTTCATCCGTCCTTTGAGGCGACGAACGTGATGCTTCATCTTAGACTCAGCCCCCATGCACAATTCCATAAACAACGAAGTTAAACGCTACTGATGGCTTATCGCACTGTATCCATGATTTAGCTACTGTGAACTCAAAAGGGCCTTCAAAATAACCTAGCGTGACCCTCATTTATTTAGTGGATACGTAAACGTTTGATTAATCGGTCTACCATAAAATGGTACTCTGTGTAAAGTTGCTCTCGCATACCGTATGTTTTCAAAAGCCTAAGGGTCACGTCATTACAAGGTTGAAAACTAATGCAATCTGACGTACTGTGAGGACATCCTGCACACATAAACCATTAGACGAACCGGATGACTGAGTCCTCAGCTGACCTATGTATGAGCTTAACACAGCTGGCTGTGGACTTCAAAGCACGTCCAACTAGTTAGCATTGAATAAAACCTGGACGGTTGCGCATGAAAGTGGTTATCAGGTTTGTTTTTGAGCATTTGGTAAACTCGACGCATACGTGTTCTCTGGCTGTGCTGTTTAAACAGGACCACATCAAGAAGAATATACTCACCATCGGTAAAAAAAGTTCCGCTTCTATCCCAATGAGGTAGTAGCGTAGATGTTGCTGTTAATAGGTTAGCATCTACACAGGACTGATGAGATTACGCTACTAAACACCTATTAAGACTTTTGGAGAACTGAGTCCGCTTTATCCATACTTATCAAAACCGTGAGAAGTCGTAGTTTACTACATCTAAGCCATTTGTTTATTTTCATCGGACCTGCCTTAGAACACACGGTTATAGGAAAAAATTGGTGAACAATAAGCGAAGACAACCACATTAGGAGGGGCCCTCAGAAATTGGTAGCAGAACTGATTTTTGGAATCGGTGGCGAAACCAGCTTAACCGGTATTGCTCCTCGGAAATTTAACATCTGCACAGTCCGGCCGCTTGTCGGAACAGCTGATGATTTTGTGGCAATCCGAGGCACTTCTTCGCTACTGTCCTCCTCATGACTAGGCTGTTTGCTCCAACTTTCGAGCCATCACTCTCCTTGCATAACTGCATCCCGAACTACCAGTTGTTCATCCTGAAGACTGTATGTCTGTATGTCAGTCACGTCACCGCTCAGTGAGTCCCTCCACATCATCAAACGTCCCAAAAAAGCTAAAGAGAGGCCAAATTCAAAAATCTTCCCAGCAGTTACTCAGATTAAAATACTGTTGTGTAAACCCTTGGCGAATCTGTAACAATGCTAAAAATGTGCTATCCAGGAGTCCCAAAATGATATACGTATACACAATTCATACACCGGTCCTGAAACGGCAATTACCGACTGCGGTTTGCGCAAAAAGTATAGTGTATAGTATAGTATCGTATAGTATAGTATAGTGTATAGTATAGTATCGTATAGTATAGTATAGTGTATAGTATAGTATCGTATAGTATAGTATAGTGTATAGTATAGTATCGTATAGTATAGTATAGTATATATACTACATACTATACTATATGACTGACAAACATCTTGGCGACATTTTATTTTGCTATTATTATTTTCTTGCTATTACATTATTTTGCCTCGACATACACCCACATATGATGTCCCATATACAGTATCCAAAACCCAGTGAGACCAATTCTAGGGTAGCCATGAGGTGAATGTATCCTAAAAACCACGTACTTCACAACATCAGACTCAAGATTCCTGCACATACCGTCGCAAACTATTAAAATAACTATAAAAAATAGAGGCTGTTGTAGATCCCCCTATTTAGGAATGTCACACACACACGGTGCGCTCTACGTGCAGTGTGGAAAGACAACTAGGACAAACAGAGGAGAATAGGACCCCATGCTATTTTTGTACCATTGAGCTTAGGCAGTCGGTAACCACATGTTACTCTCTGGAATGAACGATGAATAACCTGTGACCGTAATCATTTTGGACACTATTTGCTAAATGATATTGGTTTTGAAACCCCCAGAGGTTTATTACAGTTACAAGCAAGAAATGTTGTTAAATTTTTTATAGTTGGTTGTTATCTCCATCCATCTAGAGTTGCTTCATAATCTTTCCACTTCAATTGTTCTCATGACGCGTCGATTTAACACAGTACGACCCAAAACATTAGTTTTCGTCCAATATATATGACCATCATCCGTCAAAATTGCACCAATGCATGCTTAAAATGATAATCCATAGGAAACCTTCAATTCTAGTTATTTTTCACCCTTCTGTCTGCCTGATGGTAAACGTGAGACCTAAAGTGTCTCGGAATAAATCTATTACTCCAGCTCCGATCGTACAGAATCACGGACGTACGTTGCTGGATTTTGTAACAACAATTACTGTTCTGCCTCTGAATTGTTTTTCGTCTTCGTGATGTGGACATAGATGAGGATGAAGGCATATTCCTATTGTATATGGTGCTCAGTATTCATGTTTTTGCCGCTTGCGAATGAAATGCCAAACCGGCGGCAACTTCACTCATTTGTTTACCAATCTGGTTTTCACCTGAAACCAAACTGAGTCTGTCGTTTATGATGTATTTCCTCGATTCCTTGACCACATGTTGAGATTAGTCATCTTGTTAATCATGTGCACCATCTTCACCAGGTATGCACTGTAGTTCTGTTCACTGTTCTTCACCCAAGTGATTGGCCCAAAGTTTCTTTCAGCCTCTCTATTACCTGACTTGTGTCAAATAGCAGGTCTGCCCGAGAACTTTGAGGTGTACACCCATTTGTCATTGTCAGTGTTGCATCATAGCACCTCTTTTGTTGGAAACCCACAATCATTTTAAACCTTTCGAAGCCGTCGGTTTGCCTGTTACTCATCGTAACCCACCTGATTGCCGGACACAGTTGAGTGTTATTGAGCAACTGGGAATCCGACTACACCTTCCCCAAAACGTCTAGTCAGTTCGAACTCTACGGTTTGGTAATTGCTACAATCTCTGCAAACAACCACTACTTATCCTATGGAAGATGGGCGATTCAGCAGTAGACAGATTTTTATCTAAGTTGATCATTTAAAGCGAAATTCACCAGCTATTCTGTCTTAGACGTGTAACCTTCTGAGTTTGCTTTGTGGCGGTGGATTGCCACAATCCTTTTTACCTGATATAACCCGGTTTTCGGGCACCAACTTGATTGGATATATTACAGGGTAAATGAGATCCTGAGAGCATTTAGTTGGCCCACATGTGATATTAGAGCTTCAACAGATGAGAGTCCTCAGAAACCTCCATAAAGTCAGGAGAGTCATGCTTACAACACATCCATAATCATTCCTGGATACCGCAGCATTGTCTGTGAATCTGCTCAGTCGCGAAACCAAACTGGCTTATCGGATTGCCTTCTGTTCGGGGAAAATTGTTATACAGACGACAATCTAGGATGCGACCGAGATTGTCCATTTGTCATAGTGGATCCTTTGCAACCTGAGGATTCAGTGGTCATTTATGGTCTTTAATCGGCTTACAAAAGGCAGAAAAACAAAGGAACCTGTAAACGATCACATTACTCATGGTACTACTTAAGATTCTTCTGCATTTCAAGAACCGTTCTGCCCTTCATGGGGCTCATCAGGTGGGTGAAGTCCCCGATTTTACTCAACCTCAAGTTCTACTTGAACCCAATTTGGCCGAAATTCGCCAAAAGCTCTCGTTTGAATGCAACACTTGATCTTGACAAAAGATTTAACTAAATTCAACCGAATCTATCGCCTATAATGATCCGCTTTAGCTAAACGTGCTGCACCATGTCGCCCCACTTTTCAGTTGGCAAACACCACAATGACGGATTTGGCTGAATCTCTCGTCAAAAAGAAATTAGTATGCAAAAGACCGTACACTTCTAGTGTCTAGTCACCTCAGAAGGGCGATCTCCAAATTGTAACCATTGATACCCCACGGTCAGTACGGCTATGCAGCACTCCGCTTTAAACCAACTGGACAGAAAATAAATCACTGCAGCATGAATCAAAACTTTTAAAAACGTGACCTCGTTGGCACCACAAATGGATTGCGGAGAAACATGGATGCAAGGAAATTCCAAAATTTTCCATCATTGCTTAGAAAATTGATTACTACCGAAAGCATTGGCGGCTAGTTTTGGTCTATTCAAGTAGATACTCAGAGAAAATACCCCGTGCCGGAAACCTCTTTTGGTTGATGCGGCGGTTTTTCACTCTCCAGTCAGCACCTACGGAACAATGTTAACAGTTAGCTTTTGCAAGGATGTTTCTTTGGTTTTTTCATTTCATCTTCATGTTGTAGATTTCTGAGAGCAACATGTAGAATAGTAGACTCATGTTTGCGTTCTTCATAGCTGCAAACAGATCATGTCCCATTCAAGTGTTTGTGACTGGCCCCATGCAGGTTCTTTGTCGTTCTAATAACGGGTAACTTTATTCCATATCTCCCTAGAGTTTGGACCCACTTGATCGGTAGTCAAGCACGTAAAGGTTACCCAGTGTGCGACATCAGAAACTCATTTTGAATAGCACTGCTAGCGAGATTCAGTAATCGGATTTTATTTTAGAAAATGTTAGTTGATTTCTAACTAATGTCACCTTCTCTTGGCTACCGTCATTGAAATTGCTCTTATTTGGTGAACACATTTCATTTGACTACATTTTGGATAATCAGTATCCGGATTTCTATCCACACTAATTTCAAGTGATTCATAATAATGAAGTATTCTTTAAGGTAAGTAGTTCCTGAGTTACCTGTTTTAACCTCAGAAAATACAACATTTATACCAACATCTTTCGCTAATATCGTACAATCACTCGGTGAACATAGCTGACGGCTAGCAGCGACTTCTCATAGGACTCGCTTAGATTCAATCCAGATGAATAAATTGCAGCTCATGTACCATGGCACCTACGATCCTTATGCATCCAGGTCTTCCAATGCATAACGAGACATCTCACATTCCTGCACTTTTTGAGAGTATGCACTTGATGTTTGCCCCCTAACAATGGAAAATCCTGTTTATATGTTAAATCTCATCGTCTTTAAGATGTCCTACGTGCACCCCGATGAGCTCACAGCCCTTACAACAGTGTGTACTTAATCTTTAGATAAAAAAATATGGCAAAAAAAGCACGGAAAATATTTTTTCATTTAAGGTGAGTAAACTAGTGTATAATTACTTTTTGTCAGAGGAATAAAAAGAATAAACTGCTTTTGTTCCGATCCACTATTTTCCCGAAAACAATATGATGGTACAATTACTAGGTCCGAGTAATTGATATGAAACTTTAGTGGGGTTCACTCGTGAGGTCCATTTAGGCCTCTACTATTCTGGACTAGAATTTGTGCAGAAACTTCACACTGTCGGATGCTCCCCTCTTGCCACTGGTCTGAACAACATTATTGCCACTCGATGTAAAAAGTAGCTGAAATGATGTGCCTTATTTGGTGGAATATGTCCTTTTTAATTGCAACAGAGACATCTTCTTGTAAATAAAATCAGTCTTTGGTGTAAAACCAGGGGGCATTCTAGATTTGTTCATTTTTTTTGGAAATCATCTCGTACATCTTTGGGGAGGTTTGGAGCCATGACGTTTTTTTAATTGTAGCTAAACGCTCAATAATTCTGTCACGAATGATTTACTAGATTTGGGCGGAATGAGGTAACAGTGTTTTTCACCATCACCAATCACTCCATATGACTCAGTGTTGAGTCGTCTCTCGAGTACTGAATTCTCGTGTGAAGGTCCCGAGTGGCTTGTAGGCTGTCCTTCTTTTTGCGCAGATTTCTCGCATTTTTTAAGTGGTAAGGAGATCTCTTAAAGTCTTGAGGAAGATTCTGCCTGCAAAAAGCCGAGTTTAAGCTGAACAATCACAAAGTGTGGTGCAGCTCTTTTGTCATTGATATGGACCATCAGAAACGCACTCCGTACAAAACCCTTTAGGAGGGCCCGGATCGCAGGCTTTATTATTGCTGTTGACCGTCCCGTCGGACATTGCTACCTTTCTCACTCTCTGAAAACGATTTGAACTGAATGTCACATTCGGCTCACCCCTATAGCAAATTTTAACGCAAGTCGTTTCAGGATGTTTGGAACATCCGTAGACATGAAAAGAAGGCTACAATTGCCCCTAAATCGCTACACTGCCGAAGCCAATATATCAGGCCTAAGGACAACTATCCTATTTACTATAGCCCGAAATTCGAGTTTCTCTGATGCTAAGCAAAAGTAATGTGTGAAATTGTTCGTAAAGCTGGCAGACCTTCCTGCCGAACCATTCACAAACGAAATTTGAGAAGGATCTGCTAACCGATAGCTGGTAAATGTGGCCTCAACAGAGGCTCCACGGGTGGAAACATAGATTAGTACATCTACCATACAGACTGAGAGTAAACCGTTTTAGATCAGCTTCAGCATGAACCACATGTTACTATAGCCTTAAACAATATTATTCAACGAGCAAAATAATTTATTGTGTTGCTGCCATCAAGACACTCTCCAAATGGGCAGTTTTACGCTCAAGTCCTTCAAGCCATCCATGGTGCAGACCACAAGAACAGTGAGATATGGTAGTACTGTCAAGTGTACGAAAATTTATACAGAGATTCCGTCACGTAAACAAAGCCAGTCTATACCAAAAGGCCGAGAAACAAACTGCTCCATCCTTATTAGGGATCACCGTCATCAGTACGTATCCTACAAAACTCAAGAGAATTTCGAACCTGCGGACGCCCGGGTATTGATTTGAATATTCAAGCCTTTGGCCACGAGGGGCTGATTAGCATAGGGATTAACTCGCACTTGAACGAGCTCTGGCACCAATTATCATTCAATCACGGAATCTTATTCACTTGTTGACTGGATTCTCACGTGATGTCTTCCCACATGGAAGGTTCACTTGTCGTCTGAAGTAATCTATCTTCTGCGTTACTTGGAGATTGGTGGTGGCGGAGTGTGGTGATTTAGGAATACTTTGACAGAGATTTCATCCTGCTGGTGAACTTTTCAGATTGCTAGCCGGAAGCTCGTGGATTCAAAACTCCCTAAATTTTCGTGAGATGCACACTACTGATGATTGCCAATAAGAACGAAACAGCTGTACAGTGCTTCTCGGCTTTTCAGCATAGACTGACTTCACTTATAAGACGAAATCCCTATTGAAGTATGCCCAACTCTCGTCCTTCTAAAAACAATACTTGTATAAATGCTTGAATGCCACTAAGAGTGATGTGAGCGACAGAGTATATTGCGTCTTTCTAATGACATTGTAAACATCGGTGCTCTGCACACTAGGGCAATCAAAAATCTATCACTCAACCTTTCCAATTTAGCCATGGAATGTGGAGAAGAAGCGGAAAATATGGTGCGTTCCAACGAGCGACGAAATAACTGGGTAGGCATTACCAGTTTAACAAAGTAACCACAAGCATGAGTTTACCAAGACCCCAGCGATTAAAACAGAAGGTGTTGATCAGAAGAAATTTGGAAGCTGTTGCTAGGGGTCCATCTGATGTGTCAGTGTGGTAGGTGTTACATTGTTCAACCTAACCAATTACTCTCACGTCTAATTTAGTTCTCTCACGACGGCCAACAGTTAGCATTCACAGAACAGTTTTTTTCCGCCTAGCTGGGTAGGGTAGCTGGACGAGCACTGCTTTGGTGAAATATGTAAAAACAGAGATACGTAAAAGCATGTAAACATCATAAGTGTAAAGTCAACAGGAACTATGGGCTTTCAAAATTCTGTTAATTTTTGCAGAGATGGGGTAATCAATTAAATGTGAGTTTTTCCGCTGCTACTCACAATGTTTGAAAGCATAAAAAATTCTTATGCAGAGACTATCGTAAGCTGATACACTGATACACTGTCCTGTTCAAAAGAGGCCGGTTTTGGATGGGCCAATTGAATTCCCGCTCAGGTCCCCTTGGAATCATCCCAAATCGATGACCGCACTATCGGCAACTCAGTACGATCCTTGAAAGCCAAGACTCGGTACGAGTTTTGTGCGCTTTCGCTTGGCAGTTTTCAAAACGTCCTCGGTCAGCCAAGACCATGTTTTCTGTTGTCGTGGGGAGAAAAAACTCACCGCAATAGGCCCATTGCAGTTGTATCTCTACAGTACTTATCTACAGTGCACTAATTTGTATTGTTACCACGCAGGATCTGAGATAATCGAACGATCAATAATTTTGGTCCCAAAAAAACGATCACATTTTTTGAAACCAGAGGTGAACCAAAATGCATGGATTGGGGCTAAAAATGAACAGCAATGATGGAAAATTGTCCCTGCTGCCTAATCCAATAATCAAAATCTACGTTGCCCAAATCTTTATGTCAATTATTTTGTTTAGCTTACTCGCGTGGCTGTTAAGGATATCCCGAAGCTGGAAATACCCGACTTGGTGGTTGTAAGTTCTCCAAAGTGACGATCTAATTAATTCACCTATGAACTTTGTTCGACACAAAAAAATCCTCCCAAAAATACTTTTTTTACTTCAACCGGACGCTGTTTACTAATATGAAAGTATTCACATCGATGGGAGGCGCGTTGATGCGCAACCACAAAGTTGATTCTAGATTCTTCACGATAAACATTAATAGTTGATGTTTTCAGACACTTTTTTAGTTTTATTCAAATTGTTAAAAGCATTTTCGGTCCGTGTACCGCTACGCCTGTCAGGTGGAAACAGTAGAAAGTACGTCGAAAACAGTATGCTTCTTTTTTGACAAAATTACTACTGATAAAGTTGCTCACCTTCCATCAAGACGAAAATGCATGATGGTTGGTTTACTTGGAAGTAAACTGTCAATGTTTTGTCCGTCTCTAACATAAACCTGTAATAAAAAACTACAATGTTTTCATCGCACGCAATTACATCCATGTCTGAGCCAAACTATCAGGTGGTTTCCTCTGTTCGCATGTGACAAGTTAGTTCTCATGCTAAGCAGTTCCTCAACAAGCCGCAGCTTTTAGCGAACCTAGCAATAATAGAACTTGTGAGATCTTGAAATGAGAAATCCATATACATGTGGCATGGATGAAACCAAAATTCTGCAAGTAGATATAAACCTCCAACCCCCCGGTTTCCGTTGGGCCGGTTCCTCACTGATGGGGCTACCAAGAATATCCTGCTCTACGTCATCCATGTTCACCGGGACTTCGCATCAGTCCTGACAACAACATTGCCTACTGAGGATATCGGCCAGTGATGGTAGTCAGTTCTTTGTGTAAAAATTCTGCAATGGAACGGAAGTTTTCATCATCCAGATACATCAAAGACTTTGGTTCAGATTGGTGGATCTCGAAATGAACGGTCTGTGTGAATGTGGCAGGTTCGTAGCGAACCAGCTGTAAAATTCAGTCAGACATGCCAAGCGAAAAACGTTCTTGGTATCTCAATCAGCTTTACAACTTTACTCTCCTCGGATGCTCGCATAGCACAACAGACATTTGAATAACAGTGTTATTTGTTTTCACAAGGAAACACTTCGAACTAATGTTTAAATTCGATTTTAATTCCGTATTCCTCTGTTTGTTCGTTTCGTTTTGCCTACGCGTGCGGATGAAAATACTGTTGAAACAAAAAAGAGGAACGCAAAATTTTGTAGAAGGAAAATTCCCTTTCCCGTGACCAATCTCTTCAAAATGGTGTTTATTGAGTTGCTTGAAAATACAATTGACTGGTTCTCCAAAATTCGACTCGTTATTTACGTGAAAAATTGTAACCTTGTGTACACCAACCCATAAGTAACGTTTTTCTTTGGATTGTGCAGTTTGTATGAAAAAATTACTTTAGCCATAGCGCTGTGCATCGCGGATAATAAAATAAAAAATATTAATGACAATGCAACTAAAACAAATAACAAAATAAGATGATAATAAAAATGAAAATAAAATAAAACAAAAGCTCTTCTAATGTAAAAATACATCACAGACATATAAGTGAGCAACTGCTCTGAACTAAAATGGATCAGGTGGCTCGGGGACTCTGAGAATTTTCTATTGAAACATACAAGCACAGTCTTAATTTGCACTTTTATAGACCGACATTCTTGTGTGTAAAATCTGCCAATGTCCCCAGAGTGCACATGGGAAGAAAGTATCTTATTATTTTGTAATGTGGATAATGTCCCACTCTGACCCATTCATTGTTTTTTTTCTCCAACTGTGTTGTCGTATGATTGTCAGTCGTATTTGAAAAGGTTTCCTGACCCCTGTGTTACCGCCGACAAAAACGGGTTTATTAGCTGACCACGACGTCAGTGACTACATCGTGGACTTAATCCCGAAAGCCTGAATTGGCTTTGCATTTATAAGTATTGTTACACTGTCTGCACTGGTAGACTGGCCCAAAAGTTACGCTAATCAAATCAATCAAACTCTTTGAACGAACAGTACTCAACACTGATGGACACCAAAAATAGTTGAAACCGACATGTAATGCAAGGCCGAGAATACCTCCTGCCAGAAATCTTCTGGAACATATAAATTCCAGCCACTTCAGGTATAGGCAATGGAAGAAGAAATGAAAGACTTCCACAAGTTGACTAAATGGTCTTTATTGCACAATCAGATTCACGGTTGTCGTATCCACGGTTTCATTATACCTACTGATACCGAAGGGGATAGACTTTATCCAATGATAATTTCAGACATGAGTTTCACCACTCGGTACCAAAAATCGTTTATACCGGACAGTTGATTGCAGCAAATGAGAATTATATTTGCTCACGTTAGACCTCGCTGTACCGACAGCTGCTCCGCAATACGGACAACCTTCAAATCGTGCACCGGGTGAATATAATCACCCCATTCTTCCAAGCCCTCATGTTAATAAGATGGCTATTCGATCGAGTACAGCTATTCAACAAAGAGTTTGTCTCCAAAAGAAGTGGGGATCCTTCACCAAAGATCCTTCTTTTTAGGAATAAGGTAGTATTTTGAGACATGTCACGTTCATGGACGCAACCAGAATTCTCAGAGCCTGAATGGTTATGTATTCATACATATGTACATATATAGGTACAGCGATAGCTCGCTTTTTCTTCATGAATAAATAAGAACCTTCCCCTACACATCAAGACGACGAACTTTGTCACTGCGATGGCAGGTAAAGTAACACCCGAAAGGAATGGAAAATGTTTTGGCTCTACTACTTTCCAACAAGGACTGTCCTGTTTCAGAAAGCGGAACTTTGTTTACGAAATCAGGTTTGATATCTGAATTACCTGTCACGTTAGAAAGGTGAGATTTTTAAAAAGCCAGGTTTCACTCTGATGAATGGCTCCATCAAGGGCTCTTAAAACTGCCTAATGATTGAAAAAACGGGATTTGTCACATGAAATGACGATCCTATGGCTTACGTTAAAAAGATGTTCGGTGAACGTGATTTGAATAATAGGTGGCCTAGCTTACTGGATGGTCCCATAAACTTTTGGAGCATTAAGAGTTAATTTACTGAATATGGGGTTGCTCAGTTGTGTAGGTGGTAATCCAGTTGCGCAACTGAGGTCCTCGGGCAATCACGCCTTTCAGTTGTGAAATGGTGACCATTCAGTCCAACCAGGAAACGTTGTGGGGTACTGCTCCACAAACTGCGATCCCCATTATTTTACTGACTACAGTATCCCAATTTGGAATTCGACCTTCAAGTCAGCTAGATCTATGCCAAAAGGTCAAAAAATCTGCACATTTGAGTTAATGCTTGTTGGAAATCATCACCAGTGCGCACCTTACGAAGCAGCACGGTATTTCAAGTCCGCAATCTTCTGGCTAAATATCGAAACTTTCGCTCAAAAGCGGATCATCAGTAGTGTAATTAACCTGCACTCAAGCAGTGTATAAAACCACTCATCTAGCAGTCCAAGATTTCACGTCATCTGTTAATGTGTTTACTGGCTTCTTGAGTTAGGATTTCCTGGACGGAGATTGACGCAACTTCTGGCGGCATCGCTGTAAGTTAAAAAAAATCCGCAGAGCTTTACACTCGGTGTTAAATACTTTTGTAGATTCCATGCACTCCAGTTCACCTAATTTTTAATGGAACCGTTAAATAAGTAGTGAATTATTCTACACTAAATATCCCTCCGCAGCTACCGATATCACGGGAGGTTCAATGAACTTTTAACGCGATCATGAATGTTGTTGCTTCAACACTACCACTGATTCTCATCAAAAAACTAATATCAAAGGGTCTCTAGTTCAAGAGTGAAATGATAATCACAGTCCAAGCTGGAAAGCGGGCTGTGCTCTTTGTGATTTTGTGATTTTGGTTGAATCAGATCCTCAGAGATATCACCCTGGAAGAACATGAATGTAGTGGTTTTGGATGCTTACTGTTTGATCACACAGCATTTCTGCAGTGGAGGTGAATATGAGAACTTTCAGTCGAATAGCATAGACGAAGGTGAACGACGTGCAAAAATCAGACTTATTTGGTAGTCATTTATTGAAATTCCATGAACGAATTTGTAAAGCAGACCTCTTGCAGCACTTTTTGTGCACTGCGTATCGGGTGATACTGAGGATAGATAATAAAATAACGGATAACATGCTTTCCAAAATCCGGACATTTGACATAAGTTACCTTTTGTTTGTCAGCCAAGATCCTAAAACTGGAACGGCCTCCCGATGGACAGCTTCTTCACAGAAGGCAGGTAACAGTAGTCTATTACACCGACTAGCTGAACAGAGTTTTTAGAAGTACGGATGCACCGTTCAGCGAAGTACAAACTAGTTCACGGAGACTGTACATTTTTTTTAATGTTGTTTGATCTAGGGGAACTGGCCGTTTTTCGTACTAAAGTATCCTTTTACGGAACTGTCAAATATCACGTCCATCGCAGTTCGTAAGGATTGTCTACAGATGGCGGCATTGTCCTGTTATATGTCAGCGTGTCACTGGATTACTAATTTTTCATGATTTATCCGGTTGCTGAAGGATGAAGGCACACGTACATGTCTGTCGAAGCTTTGCACCAAATGACTCGGTAGTATTCATGCAAAAAATTGGTCAATAGCTGTTCGAAGCAATCGATGATACTGTCCGGGGATGTAGCTCGAACAAACTGTTCCAGATCTCGGGATGCAGTTTATCCCACTAGGTGTTGTTCAAGTGAAGCCTGGATCTGAGAATTCGTCACTCAAGTAGCCAGCGTCCACGTGACCGGATGATTTGGGTCCCGTGACTGAAGGACGAGTGGCGCTATATCCTCTCTAAGTGCGAACCAGTCACAGTTTTGATCAGAGGCTCGTAATGGAAAAGTTAAGTGTACGAAATAATGACCTGTGGTTTCATGATTCCAAATAATAATAAAACAGCTGCACGATACTTCTCGTTTTTAGCATTAGAAATTTCAAAATCGCCTCACATAACGAAATACCGATGCTACTGCTTGAGAAGTCATCCAGCAGCTTCAACTTTTGTGTAGTTTCAAAAATCCTCACAGACAGATCATTGGTTGACAGAATATCCAGGCGCATCATCATGTATTCGGAAACATACGAGAAAGGCGTTATTTTTTATGCAGATACGCTGTACAGGTAGCCCATGCGTAACCATGGCGGCTGCCACCGGTGTACTTCCGAAGTGATGACACAGGTCACTTCTTAGATAGATTAAAAGATCCCCAAGATGGTAACGCCACGAATTAGATGTGGGCCAAGAATGAACCTGAGAGGCCACCCGCGCAAAAGATGGCCAGCGCCAGTTTGTGGAAGCAGCAGTTGTGCAGCCTGACAGTAGTTGGGAATGTTCGAGAATCTTTCTCTCCTTCAGCGCGCCAAAACTACCCCATGGAATTTGGTGAAGCAGGTACTGCTAGTAAAAGCTAAGGCAAATTCCAACGGGGGTTTCTTATTGTGAAGGACGAGCTGAACGGTTACAAGCCACTTTGTATGAAAGCAAGAATATCACTAGTACAAAGTTTGAGGAGGTCAACATCCTCAAACAAAAATAGGAGCTTCCCTGAATGTCGTTTCAATCGTCGTTTAGCCGTAACACACTTCCGGGGCGTAGCTTCCATGCCAGCTGAATGAAACACGAGGGCTGATGTACAGGCACGCCTTCCAGAATGGGAACCGCGTGATCCCCAGTGCGCCTGGTTGGAGACGCTGCAAGATATGGCTGCCAACCGATGTCAGTGGCGATCTCGTTGTCAGTTTCTATCCAGATTGCCTGAATGAGTGTTTGGAGGTGTAGGCACATCGGAATTATCGTAGTAAGGCAGCAATAAGTCCACTCCCCGTCCATC
Organism: Clonorchis sinensis; assembly: GCA_003604175.2. Lineage (NCBI taxonomy): Eukaryota > Metazoa > Platyhelminthes > Trematoda > Opisthorchiida > Opisthorchiidae > Clonorchis > Clonorchis sinensis. Next base: position 8,289,138 of record CM030373.1, read on the forward strand.
TTTATTCTTTTTCTTCACAATAAGGCTTTCAAATAAATCATGGTTGTACGGCAGCGAAGCATCGGTGTTGAACACTGATGTCATGCTGTCGATGATGATGATGATGAGGTGCAGAGGTTGGGTTTGAAACACGGACTCTCCGGTCAGTAAATTCGTGCTTCAATCTCTGAACCATCTCCTTTCAATAACCCATATAAATGAACAAACATAGTTAAACGGTTCAATAATGTCTAACTTAACCGTCGACTGGAATAATGGTGGCGGTTTCAACTGCTTTGAACTGGTGTTGCACACATATTTCCTCAGCAGCTCACGCGTTTTACCAATGCAGTGTGCTAAAATGAGGTATGCTCGCTACAAAAAAATCGATAATGCTGCTGGGCACTCATTTCAATGGCCGCACAAGCAGCAAGACTTTCCTGTTTTTTTCTGACTCTGAGACTTTCGGCATCTTTATGCTGCAGGCAATCTTCAATCATTCAGTTTTAAAATCAACCAAGCTTGTGGATAGTGTATTACCGTATAAATCCGCGAAGCAAGCTGTCTCACAGACATTGAGTTGAAGGCCTGGTGTAGTGTTTTGCGATCACGGCGCATGCTAGTGAAAAATAGTTTCAGTAACATGTATGAAAGTAAAAGAGAGGGGGGTTTCGAACCAGAAGCTGTGGTCGATAGCCGTAAATCCGGGTTGAAATGCGAATACAAAAATCGAAATCATCCGCGAAAAGCAGCATACGGACTCTGAACTAGTGTCGCAGTGTTTCGGCTGGGAACTACTTCGAATTCGACATACAAGCAATCGATACGGGATCAGTATACCTTTGGGAGAAACCTGCCTTAAATAGAATAAATCGATAAATTGACTACATTTCCACTGTAAGAACACCTCTGCGCAGATGTGTGTTCAATAGGAGCTAAACGGTACTGGAGTATTATACAACTCTACACCATTATTCTATTGATTATAGATCCGGTTGAGATAGTTTCACATGTCCACACCCGGGTTTTCATCCCAGCCTAAGAGGTTGTGATGAGGATACTAATTTTGTCCGGACAGCCCGCTTTTTTAGGAAAATCCACCGTGCTTTCACCTTGACTGAATTCTTGAAGTCCGTACGCACCACTTCCACAATAGTGCATGTCATCCCAAGAGGTGACAAAGCGTTTGCAAGAAAACTCTCAGGCTCAGCGCGCAATTAGACCACTAACCTCAAGAGATTTCCACATGTTTTGGTGGTGAGGTATATACATATTCTTGTGATCCGAGTCCATAGCTATTACGGCTACAATGTTTCATGCACAGATTTGCGACATGGTTATATGAAGCCCACTTCCAATGATTCAAGAAGGGGTAGACATAATATTTTTTGACAATTTCTCCTTCGGTTGTATTTCTAACCATGAAGACGGCCGTAAATCTTCACGGAGACTTCATGAAGTGCGTCCCAAGGCAAAAGTTTAGGTTTTCGACTAAGAACGTGAAACATACTTATCTTAATCGTACTCTGATCCACTTCTGGATATGTATAAACACCCACCACGAATTATCTGTGTTTGCCAGTGGTTTTCGAGTGGAATTCTTACTCTCAAATCCACCACTGTGTCGATTAAACCATTTTGTTGGCAGATGCGGCATTCATCTTAACGGCCTTCGAATGGAAATCCTACCTAGGCAATGAAACCTGTCATTTTGAGTTTGAGTTGGCATGTGCATGAGAGATGCTATTCAACCCAAGTTGTCACGCCACTCTCTCCCTGAGATCCCACCTCTTGGGGCAATTCTCCTGGGGATAATAACGTATGTGCAAACGTTTCTTACCTGAATACTCACCCGTCCTAATGACAGTTCTGATTGTCTGAAGTTCACTGAAAGCCTGTTCTCCGTTGCAGCACCACCACGCTTAAAGGGCTGTCGCAACAAGTTTGTCAGAATAGTGCACCAAATCAATATATTTACTGAACATAGGACGAAAATATTAAAGTGCACTTAACTTGTGCTTCTGTTTTAATACAAAGAGGAAGTTGACTACGAAACTGCACCCAATTGCGATTCTTTACTGCATCTTGCTCATTTTTTAGGTGAAGACAATGAGCGAATAATTTGAAAACTTCCTTCCAAATCTGCTTCGTCATGACCATAGTCATCAATATCAGTAATGAGATTCGAGTGTGTTGGCTGCAGACTTTCAAGGTTGCTTGTTAGTCGAGACAGACAAAACACAGCTGCCGCGTTGTCGAATTCTCCACAGTAGTTGGGTGCTGAGAACACAGTGACCAATGAGCGGTTAGCATAGAATTCATATCCATCTTCGACCACCTGATGTGCACGAACGATTAAATCCAAATTGAATCGCTCCAAGAATTGATCGATGACGTTTGGACCAAACATGAAGGATACACCTCGTTCACTAGGCTCCCATCCACTGGGTTCCACAGCTTTCTCAGAAAAATCGATGTACCACGGGTCCGACCATAACAAATCGCACAGTAGACCGTTTTCTGGGACGTCGCATGGCCTTTGGATGCGTTTGATTTTTTGCCTCAGTTCAAACAAGTCGGTAACTTCTGGTGTCAGCATCTCAGGCGACAGACCACCATGACAACAAAAAATTTGGCCCTCTATGATTGCACACACAGGCAGGCAGTTAAATGTGTCGATAAACTGCCGCCAAAGTTTTGCCGAGAAGCGCCGTTTGCATTCGTCGAAAAATCCGTAGATGCGTGTGACAGATTGGGTTTCATGGTTACCTCGAAGCAGGAAGAACCGAAGTGGATATTTAAGTTTGTAACATAGCAACAATGAGATTGTTTCAAGGCTGTGGCGTCCTCGATCCACATAGTCACCTAGGAAAAGATAATTTATTTTGTCCGGTTTGCCGCATAGTTCAAAAAGATGCAATAAATCGCTGAATTGCCCATGAATGTCACCGCATATTTTCAATGGTCCCTGCAGATCAAGTAGGTTCGGTTGGGCTAGAAAAATCGGGCGTGCTTTATGACACAGTCCTATCATTTCGTCCTCGGTAAGCATGGAATTCTTCCCACCTTTCTCTCGGGTTTGCCACAATCGATCAATGAATGTGTTGATCTTGTTGAGTTCCTCATTTGACAGTTGAGGGGTGGATGGTACACTGTTATTGTTTGAACTGTCCACAGTCACACTGTATTCATCAGATCCCGAGCACTGGGGAGCAGAAAGCCAACAACCTACATCTAGTTTGGTCAGCCATCCAAGAAAGAATCGAATTAGTGACGCAGTTAGTACAGTCCATATCTTACGTACTTCACAATATATTCGCATATCCAGTCGGGCATTCCTCAAAGTGCGAATGTCTGAAAACGTTTGGCCACGCACACCAAAGTTGAACAGCACGTTTTTTGTTGAGATAAGCAATCGATGTATGATTTTTTACTCTCAGTACTGCCCTTCGACAGCACTATTTTCCGGAGAGTTCAGCCAGTAAATAATGTTCGGTGTACCAACAGCTGTGGTTCAACAAATTTTTGCGTAACAAAAAATCTGCATATCAGGTGAGCTTGGGTTCCATACTATGTGGTGAGGATATAATCGATCTGTCGGAATTTTGAAACACCGCTTGCCCCTGAGCGCACATTCGGAGTCACGTGGCAGCCAACTGTCCGCATGAAACTATCATAATCTGATCAGAATTGGAACGGTGCTATTCCAGAAAGACAGTTTCGTAACAGAATGTACGGGACAAAGATGCAACAACTGAACATACTTCGGCAGGTGTAAATAGTACGTCATTCCTCTACAGTGAACGCGAACTACTGAAATAAACTAACTGTGATCTGCTGTTTAAAGTGACATCCGTTAGTGATCCTAGCGTTCATATATGGTATGGTTGTAACGTCAGTGTCGTTCCTCTGATTAGGTTCACAATCTTTATGGGCACCGGAGACTGGAAATCTCATGTGCCAAACAATCAAACTAAATTATGGCAAATTATTCTTTGCTACGAAACAGGACTTCAACAAAGAATACAACGGTCGATAGCTCGGATCTCCAAATGCATTCCAGGTGTTAGGATCCATAATAATCAGAATAAAGGTGATGTATTTGCAGCCAAATTTTTTAACCTTCTTTGATAACGCGACCAGAACATATGGGCCACACGACGTGAACCGGCATGTCAACACCAGGTTTTATTGCAAATTTCTCCAGTCCATTGACCGATTAAAGTGCCTATGCTACTGAAACGTCTTTTTCTTCTGAGATTTCCCCAGAATTGTTGCTGACACACCCGCTGTGCTCCTCAGAATCGTTCAGTACCTAAGAAGTGACGAATAAGTAAACACTTGGACTTAATTTACAGTATGTGTTCCGGAAGTATTTATCCTGCCGACCGGTAGAGTAGATTTTCAAAACAAAGCGCGATCTGCCCTCTCCCTCGTCCGCCTCTGCTCTTCATCCTCATCCTCCTCATAATCATTTATTGCAAACCGCTATCACGTTGCGCAGAGGTTCTAGCCGCCATAGTTTCGTTGGCAGGAGATCCGAGAAACAGCACGGACAGCAGTGGCTAATATCTGTAGGGGACAGTCTTTCTTGTGGAGATCGGGTGGCAGCTGAGCAGATGCATATGTTCCGCTGAGCGAGTGGATGAGGCGTCTGTAAGTGCCAATGACCATTGATGCCTCCAGTCTCGAGGTCCCCATTCAGCCTGATGTCAATGAACAGCACAACCAATTTCGCTGGCAATGATTTCCATACTTCGCTGCCAAGTTATTGCTTGACCTCCCCTGACCATTTTCCAGCCTCTTCACGATTGTAAAATGAGGACCTTTTGAGGGAGCCGATCCAATGAGATAAGAGCCACGTATTCATGCCAGCGCAGCCAATGGGGTACCGTCAACGAGTTATATAACAATGAGGACACTAGATTGATAGTACTGAATGAAACGCTTGGATTAATGCTCAGGTGATTCAGCCTACCAGTCAAAATAGTCCCGGTTATCCGGGTCTTCCGAGTGGACACGGATTCAATTCCTGAAATGGCACACCTGTTTTGTCTCAGTAAAGGACTCTGCCTAAGCTGCACAAGTAGAATACATTCTTCAGACATTACCGTTCGCAATTTCACCCGCAAACCGAAGGTCAATCTCTACTTTAATCTATCGAAAGCTCAGTTACCCTGTCATGCAAGCGACAGAACCTTATTTTTTACTCACCCTGAATGGTTATACACGAACTAGTGTAAAACGTTTTGTACAGCTTCTTGATTCGTAGATTTGACGCTGGCATATTTTTGATGTGTACATGCAGAAACCAGTGGCCACTCACATCCCTGTAGATATGAAGTCTTTTTCGCTCAGGAAGCTTCCGTCTCAGTGCGTAGGAAACACCGTCTTCAGCGCACTTTTGCTTGTATTTCACGTGTGTTCTATAGTTGGCAAGGTGACTCACGGAGTTTCCATTTCTGCTCATTCCAAAAAATTGACCTTCTGTGTCAGTATTGTTGCAAATGCCAACCGTGATCCAAACACAACAGATAAGGGGTAAGACCAAGCACCAACAAGACTGCGGTGCGCAAGATGTCACACCAGGTGAACATACAGACACAAAAGACAATTGCATGAAGTATTCTCCGTGAAAAAGTTTCAGTGTCTGTGAGGCTCTCTGTCCTGCATACGCAAACATGTCCCTTAACAATTCGAAGGCGGTCAAGCCCACAACTCAGCTTCTAGGTAGGTTCCATGGGTATCTAAAAAAGTATCTCAACAACAGTCCCGTTGTCTAGGATCTTATTCTATGACACAAATGAAAAGATATCTTGGATACTTGGCTAATTGTCCGTGATCGCCGTGAATCCACTTCTCGTACAATAGATTATGAAGGGCTCCCGTAGACTCACACACACACACGCACACAAGTCCTGGAATATAAGAACTTGGTACATTGGAAAATTCCGAAGCACTGCTTGCCGGGCAAGTGTGTCAAGGAGAACAGACCGATTAAATTGGTCAAATGCACTTTTGTAATCCAGGAATACCAAACTTGTGGGTCGTTTATGTGTGTGTGACATTCTTCCAGCACCGGATGGACCATGATGCTGGTCTCCAGTTTTCTAATTATCCATTCCTTATGCAACCCTTGAGGGCTAACATAAAAGCAACTCCGGATGAATTCACGCTCCACACAAATGTTCCGAACTGAGCGACAGTCGATTGCTGATCAATGACATCAGTTGAAGCTTAAACAGACAAGACAACAAACAAAATTCACATAGGTTGGCCGAAATTTTAAATCCTACCGTGAGGCCGTCGCTGTGCAAAAGTTTCCTCCGAACTTGCATAAATTTTGGACTAAATGTTAGTAAGTCTACGGGAGATGTTTTCTATGAATGCCAACTCTTCATTCACAAACATCCCACTGCCAAAGACTGTAGAATGTTTGTAAAACTTTATTACCGTCCAAAAAGTTCCCATACGTATCCCATTAGTAAGTTTAATAGAGTTGATCCTCCAATGTACTGATCAGACCTCCAGTACTGTACTGCACAGACGATATGCGGACAACAGTTTGTTTTTATAGGCCAGCAACCTTGAGAACCTGCACAACCTCGTGAACGGTTTTGAGGAACAAAGCAAACTTCTTCAAAAATTTCTACATTTCTTAGAAATGAAGCTGATTTCCAACCGTTACCCAGGAAAATTTCCCAAAGTCCACATCATGCAACGGCATGAGCAGGTGCCTGACTACTCAGTAAAGCGGAGAGAAATTTTTATCATACTAGAGCTAAGAGAAATCAACTACCCACAGCCATACGACACAAATTACGTGATGTAACCGGTCGTGCATATCCAGGATCTCAAGTAATCCTGCCTTCCTCAACGAGACAAGTCAATCTCCAATATAGGCCGGGTACTGTACCCAACCTCTCTGCCTCACACATTCACACGCTGCAATGATCAGAACAAATAGGAGAGCGAACGCATCTCACAACGTTTGCCTTGTTATCTAAGTCAGGTGACCAATCGATTGGGCGATGGTTTGCTGTCTGAGAACCGAAAACCTGTCTCATCCATCGCCACACATATTCTGTATTCTGAACACAGAGTTGACCCAACAATAGAGTTCAGAATTTTACTGCGCAATGTCAACTCAAAACTTATATCTTTCACTGAGGCCTTACTGATCAATCAATACCAACCTAGCTTGTGCGCACAAAAGACCATGAAACTAGCAATCAGCTTGTCATAGACAAGAATCCAATTATCCCATTCTATCATCCCCCCCACCATAACTATTTTCCCATTCAGTGACTGTATAGGGTTGGCTCCGATGGATGACATACGTTCTAGCTACCCGAAAAGGAAGGTTAGGAATGTGACAAGGAAACCGAAGTTGAAGGGGCATTGCAAAGTAGATGTGCTCGGTTTTCCATGCTTATTCAAGCTTGTCAGTTGGATGTAGCAGAACTGACCACCAAGTGTCCAGACACAAACTATCTCTGAACACTAACACGACGCGACCACGCGAAGTCAGAATTTCGAATTCGGATATCAAGTGATCTGTTCTGGTACACCCCTTAATGAGCTACATTTAGGAGGAAACACATGGTGGGTTTTTCTTACGGAAATGCTCTCATTCTACACCCGGAAAAATCCGAACCCATCACTTTCGTTCTTATAAGGTTTTCCGTGGGGATCGCAAAAAGGTACGAAAAGTAACCCGACCGTTCAAAATTAATTGCATTGCCAACGAATTCGGTGCAGCGGCTAGCCGAAATAAACACTTTTCGGAACTGTATCGGGTTTCTGAAAGCAACTTGAGTGACTTTATCGCCAGTAGAAAAGAGTGAATAGGCTAAATGAAGCCTTCGGTCCGAACGCTAGACGAACAGGTCAACTAGAACATGCCAGAACTCACTGGTGCCACCCATGAAGAGCAACAAAAACACAAGCATCTGTAAATATAAAAATTGTGAAATTGATCGAAGTGGAATCCTTGGGAGGTCGTTCAGCTGTAGCACCCTTTGGGTGCCTAACGGCCAGGCTACCCGAAGGAAGCACGAGGGCTGGGATACTGTCAGGTTGCCCAAGCCTAGAGTGGGAAGTCGAGAGGCAGAGGTCGGGTTCGAAACACGGGCCTTCCGGGCAGTAAATTCGCGCTCTAACCACTGAGCCATCTCGACAAATTTGAGGAAGCCAAATTAAACGATGGGCGGAACCACAAGCCAAGAATTGTGAAGTCTTGACATCTATCGATAAAATGCAGTGCTACATATACAAAAATACATTAATGAAAGGGATACAAATTGTTTCACGAGTTGGTACAAGTTCAAGTAAAGTCATAAAAGATCCTCAAAAACACTGTAGGAACAGGAAAGCCGAGGTGAATAGCAAGTCGATTCGATTTAGCGACAAGCATGTGCGCACAAAAAGTGCCGACGCAAGTGGTCAAAAAACGTGCAATTGGTTCAACAAAATTCCAAAAGTCCGTATCGAATTTGTGAGGTAGATTCGAAAAACAGTGGGTTCCGGCCAGGGGAGATTGTGAACGACGGAATGGGGATACAATACACTAAGGAAAACGCAATATACATGTTGGACACGAATGAACAGTATCATGAAGGAAGGCGTCGCACGTATTACAGAAGAGTGCATGACACTTGGGGCATTGATTGGCCTATAGCGAGGACAAGTCGGTGAAGAGGCATGAAAAGAGAAAGGCAAGGAAATGCATGGATAAGTGGGGAAAGCTTTTATACAAATGCAGTGAGTTTTCAAAAAAATGAGGAGTGATAATCATGGCCCAAATGGGAACCTTGCAACGACAGTTATCGATCACTAAACACGTATTCTATCAGTAGCGAATCCGCTCAATCTGACAATCAAATCGAACAGCTATGTGTCTACCTACCCACTCACCTAATCTCAAATACTGGACGGAACTCAACTCTTATTGACGTATTTTATACATCAGCCCAGTGCGCAAACGAGCTCAGCAGAGTTCTTCAAAGGTATCGTCAAAATTCGAGGAGACGCAATCAGTGAAGCGCACTGACTCTGGTCTCCTCAAAAAAAATCGGGACCAACAGAATGGAAGGAAAATCACCGCTGCCCAAGGATTAAAGCGCTATGGTGAAGGAGTAGGAAAAAACGAACCTACAGGCAACAAGACAACGCAAAAAAACGCGTTCTGAAAGTGAAACCGTCGTGAAAGCTGAAGCCCTCACAAATACTCAGAAGTACGCAGTGGAACGGATAGTCGAACAGCTGTTTTGAGTCTCACAAGTGACAAAAGCCAGTCGGGGAAAAACGATACGGTAATCTTGATAGTCACGAAGCGAGACGATAAATCAACCAATCGAGCAGACTGTCTAGGGACGCACGGGTTAATCCAAGCTGGTGCAACAGAAACTACTCCGTTTGACGCAAATTCACCAACCGTCGACAGTGCATCCCATAACTGAACAAAAGGTACTACATGACGTCATGATGCACAGCAGGGGATGCTTTCATTAGTAATCCAAATGTTGTACAAATGCACTTGAGCGCATCAACGAAAAATAGCATTTTTGGTTCCTTTTCGGGTTTCGTTTCGATGTTACTTATAAACTCAAGTAGGCAAAATGAAACAGGACTTTTTGAAAAACCGGATGAAGTACTTGCCACAATAGCAAGTAATAAGTTTGACTGCCCTGTTTTCCATCTTAGCGATTGACGGTTAAGTCCTCTTCCTAAAATGTGGTTAGTGACCATTTCACATATATTAAAGAAAACGAATGAAAGGCCCTGGCACAATGTTTCACTACAAAATACGTCCTATTTTTTGTGAGTAACTGAACGACACATTGAGCGCAGTTTCTACACTCTCGTTTCGTAGTAACCACCAACCAACTCGGTTTTGAATCCTAGACTGTCTTCCCGGTGTCGTCCCACCAGCTCAGAATCAAGTCAGGACTGCGCGTGTGTGGGTCCAGCATCTTCGCGCCACAGACTAGGAGTCAGTCCACTATAATGAAACAAGGATGATTCATTTCATTTTCTGTTCTAGATACCCCCCTCTGGTGTCCTCATTCATATTGGTGTCTTCGGTACTGGAAATTTCCCGTTCCAACCATTATTGTTGCAGTACCACATGGTTAACATGGATGACCAATTGACTTTGTCGTGCATAAATATAGTAGATAAATCAGTCGAAACATTGAAACGGTCATACACTTTTGAAACCAGAAATTTTATCACACATAGCATGAAAGGAACGACACGCCCTGGCTTCATTTTCCACACATGTTATGTGTGCTCGAAATTGTTAGTTCGAAATTGACCAAATTCCGTTCCACCCTATGCACAACACCTTTCAGAACCTGAAAGATCAGGCCCATTGTGGATTTTACTAACGGCGCTGATGGCACGAGGCAGGTGTCTAGCCAATCACATAAGCTTGAGATTCACTAACGTTCTCGGTAGCTTACTGGTAAACCACCCTTCCAGAAAGCGAGGGCGGTTGTTCCTGTTCAACCTCTGGCATAGGTTTTCATTCCAGTGGTTTATTCGGGTATATTGGTAAACTACTGACAAAATCCCCTTGTACTTTATACCGACTGCAAAGTGATCGTTCTCTCGTTTTGTTTTCACACTATATGATCCTCCGTGACGCCAAACAACTGGTGCAAACATTTCGCCATTCACACAATATTCAGCACCTCCTAACGACTTGCACCACGGCCCACTGAGGTATACAGTGACATTTCTAGTAGTAATTTCTCTGGAGAGACGATCTGAAGAGAAAACCACCTATAACCGAATCTTTTGGACCCCTAGGAGAGCACTCTTTGCTTGGACTACGGATCAATTCTGACAGGCGTACTAACGAAAACAACCTTAGAAGAAGCCAAAAAAGCGATCGCTATGGCTTTTTCGGTAGTAACTAGGCGGCCATGTTCTCCTGAGGGTGCCCGTTCCGGGGAAAGGTAACGGAATATTTTTTCGTGTGGTCATATAGAATAATTTGTTCGTATGGATTCATCTACAAAGAGCACAGGCTGACCAAGAGGAACCCATTTGTTGCCTTTACCCCGATTCTAACGGAGGAGAATGTTGCGCAACATGCACACACATCACACGAGTGACTTACTGTCAAGTGTTCGGGGAGGACAACATCACAACCCGCACAAGTGATGATGCCCGTTTCTGTTCGTGGCAGCTGATCCGGATTCGTCTGCCTCAGTTCCGCGGGTGAAATAGGGGTGAATGCATCGAGCGGGAACAGATGATGATAGGCTCGTGCCAAATGTGGGGCGGCGACCAAGGTCAAGCCACAAACAGTACATTCGACAGGCAGTTCACAATAGGCTGCGCAACAACGTGGACATGCATACTGCGGATGGCTACTGTCAGTACTAGAGCCTTGTTGATTGAGGTGGCTGGTAAACAAGAGTAGGCACTTCGTTAGTAATGAGTTGAACTGCGGGGCTGACAAGGTATTCCTAATTTTGCAATCGGTCTACTGGCAAACTCAAAATGTCAGGGTCAACATAATAAACATAGCAGAGGAGTGGCCAGCCCAGCTAGCAAGAAGTTGTGCTTAAAAAAGGAACATTTGTAACTTTGTACTAAGCTTGTGACCAAGAGGTCGACTATATTCACTCCAACGGTTTACGCTGCTTCTATTAAACGCCCACTTCAATTGGCGCTTGTGACCAAGAGGTCGACTATATTCACTGCAACGGTTTACGCTGCTTCTATTGAACGCCCACTTCAATTGGCAACCGGCTTACACTGGAAAATGAGCCACAATTCGTAAGTATCTTTGAATCGTTAACTTGATTTCTGTGGAAAACTTGGACATTTAATTTACGGCATTTAAAGTATAACCGGAGGGGTTCATCACAAATCAAGACTTCCAAAGCCGGCTAACACGAGCTTTCTTCTGAAGACAGGTCATGTCATCAACAGCCCTCGGAAAGATGGCTTCTCGGGCCAAAAGTCTCACTGGATGTACAAAAGGGAGTGTATGATGGTTAAGACATTGACAAACAGTCACAGGCATGAAAGCAGTGCACCACGCAATGAGTCTCGGTTACTCGGATGCCCAGTCAGGCAGGAAAGTACGAAATAGGGATAGGTGGTGTTTCAAGGGGATAAGTTGGTAAATGGATCGCATGCAGGAAGTGCGGAACGTCCTGTATTCACCAACCGGCAAGAGTCAGAGTGTTTTCAGACTGAAGAGAAACTAACTGAAATACGCTTTGCAATTCCAACACACTTGGAGGCATGTTTTAAAAAGACAAAAAAGGTCAGAGCATATGACACGTGAACAACAATCCTGTTGAGGCTTAATGCAGTAAGAATATATGCGAGCATATAAAAATATGTATACGGATAAGCAAGGCACCGTTGGGAAGATGAACGAACAGGACCTTCACGCATGATAGTACCGGGGGTCAGATTTGGGCTGACAACATATCGGTTTGGATTCATGCTATAATATGTCCTCGAATGAAAGAGGGTTGTAAAACAACAAGCCTTGAAACTCCATAGTAAGCCGGATTGGAACGATCGACTTAGTTATATCCTAGGGAATGTGAGTAAAATGTATATTTACAGGGTCAAAGAAGACCTTGAGCGAGACAATTAGGCAATGTGTAGATTGCCAAAGCAACATCCATACGGTCAATATGCACCTTTTGGAGAACATCCTAAACAAAGCTCGCTTTTTATCGATCACCAGTTCATCACTGTCACTCGGCATTTACCATGAACTAACTTACCACATACAAAGTACGGTACTAAAATTCCTCAGATCGAATGTTTCTGAGTGGGGAAATGCTGTGAACGAGAGGAAGAAAATGCATGGATAAGTCCACCAAGATGGCGTTCCACGTGAAAATAAATTAGAAACCCGGCTTCATTCGTACTCACAAACTGTCACGTTGGGATTCGGAGAGATAGATCAAAGGTAATAAGTAGACGGCGCGCAGGCGAAATCGGTCTACGTTCACGCTTTGTAAGCGTTTCTTTTCAGATGAGAAACGTAGCTGAGTTGGATGAAAAGGAGTCTTGCGGGAAAATGTCATGTAAGTATTATCGCGGGTTGTAGCGACTGTTCCAACAGGCGCTACATTTGTAATTACGATCGGCTGATCACGTCGGCGAACGAATCAGATGCACCGGAGTGGTAGTGGATGAGTGGGGCTGTATAGGCCTGCTAGGATAGGTGAGGATGCTTTAGAGAACGGACAGTGCTCGAGCAAACGAGAGAGCGATGATCGATCCTCGAGTGGTAGGCAAGCCGGTCGACCGATACCTTCGGCTGTTTGATTTTTTGCGGGTGAGTTACACTAGCTAGGTCGGCGAAAACCAGCTGAAACAAGGAGCTTTAATACGCGGTTCACTTAGTGTCTGGTGGCGGAATGAAAGGAACTCCACTATCCGACACTATTTAGTGTCTCCCACAAAATACACACAGCCGGCAACAAAGATGTGCCGCTGAGGGAATTCAACTATCAGGGGTCGGTGAACGTATTGTCCCCTCATCAAGACACACCTATTACCATCTCTCACATCCTCCTTGTATAGTAAATCCATTAGCCCTTTTGTGAATTACAAAGCCAAAAACCTCAGATTGTTCAACTGCTCAGTTTCTGTCAAATGATGGGTAGTTTGTGAAAGCCGGGTGTTTGACAGAAGATTTTTGGAGGAGGAACCACTTGCTACTGTTCTGTCTATTTGTGGACGTTGTTGTCCTCCTTGCGGTATGCGGTATGCTCCTTCGGATTCTACTAAACACACATTTTGCTGTTGATGGAGCATCTGAATCAAAAAAATGACGATGATTTACTCAGTCCCATCTAGGAAATCAGTCTCATTCCCGAAATACACTCACTGCAAATTAGGTTGGTGAGAACTGGAGACTCAATGGGAATCCTAGGGCGAATCTCTCATCTGCGTCATTCAGCTCGGGGACTGCACCTACCTGATGAATCCCAAAAAGGGTGGAACCGAACGTGGGCTACTGAAGAGTTTACTGAAGAGTCTACGTTTGTCACGAATGCTGAGTAGCATTGGGTAGTCAACGCACAGAGTGAGCGACCACTTGGTTAGCATGAAAAGCGGTAGTGTTGCAGAAAGATTGACATCAATTGGTAGGAAACAGATTATTGTGGAACTTGATTCTCCGGTCAGAAAAAAGCAAACCGACTGAGGAAAGATTAGTAAATATATATTAAAAATACGGTGGAAACAGTTCGAAAACGACGCGTTCTTATATCGTGTGCGAACCCATCTCACAAAACTATCTGAGAGCAGTGTTTGGCTGCAGCTGTGTTCATTACTCCTTGGAAGTTGAATCAAGGGTCCTAATCTTTTCTGGAAAGGTATAAAAGACAAAGTTCTTTACATTATTTTACTTGTGTTTAAGTTTTTTCACGAACATTATCAGCAAACTAATATTTTTTAAACATTATTTAGCATGACCGAAACACGCTGAAAGTCACAAAACGCCCGATGTGCCGGAAAATTTGCGGAAGAGTGATACACTATTCGATGGGTGGGTGAAAGAATGTCCATAACGAGTAATTTAAGAGTTTCCCATTCGGAGCATTTCCTAGAGATGAATTAATATAACGCAACCAAAAGCTACTGCTGATTTGAAGCAGTTCGGTTAGGAATCGGTAGCATGCTCATCTCTGGAAAAAAAACTACGCGCTAAACCCTGTAAGATTTCTAACCGCGTTTACGAAGTACCACATGAACCCTAGACAGAAAGGTAAGAAGACCCGGAAGTCTTCGTTTTGACGTTCGTTCTGCAATTGCCTGCCCCGTCAGCTTTTCGCCAAAGGAGTCCGGAATGAAAAAGCGATTAACAAATTCAAATGACGAATACCGCTGCCGCAACGAGTTGATCATTTGATCAACCTTATCACAAACATTCTGAAAGACCGAAGACAGTCGAAGTTTTTTTTTAAAAAAAATAGTCGTTCCAAGTCCCGAAAGTGGACGTTAAAAGAACAGCCGTTAGCAAACGTTAGCAAACAGGCTGGACTTGAATTGAGAGGAAGCGAAGCAGGGGAAATTCCAACACGTCTGTGGCATTTCCTAGAGAAATTCAGGTAGTAAGTTGGCGGAGATTCAGAAGATGGACCAAACCAATTTGCCCAACAAAGGATGAAATATACGGTCGGCTGTTTAGAGATTTTCATCGACTGTATGAGTAGTAGAGACGGCAACTTCGGTTGTTTATTATCATCACTCCGTGCTTTGAAATGCATTTTTTCCCATCTAGCTTCCGTTAGCACATCGAGGATGACGATCTAGAACTATTATTGAGTCCGGTGTGACGGATACCATCAATCAGATTGGGCGCATGCTCAACATTCGCCCACTCATGTCCCGACGAGCAGATAAGGTCATTGGTTAGCATGGCCCAGATATCAATGCCACCGATTTGCAGAGCCAAAACGCTCGAACAACCTCAATTCTACGGATCCGGAATTCAAGGCCAAGACGGCAAGTATGATTTCAATGTCTGGAGAAGCTGAGATGCCGGATATGAAGAACACGTTGGTTGTAGAAAAACATACATTCCAAACTTATACTTTTCATTCTTTCCCCCCCCCCCAAGTAGACAATGTTGATCAGTTGCATCTCACGCGAGACACTAATCGTTGTCTGATAGTTTCGGTTCACAACACTGAATTCAGTAAACCCAATGATTAGGATGCATGAAATATGGGCCCGTTACGATGCAATTGTAGCCGGTTCGATTGAAACAGCTATTCCATCAAAGAGGACTGGAAACCACTTTCGCCCGTTGATGAACAATGCTTCATCTCCCATCTTCATCTGATGAGCAGTTCGTTCGCGCACCTCCGCCTTGTCAATGTAACGTTCAGCAATCACGAGCACCGCCAACCAACCATCACCAACATATCTCCAGGATATTATTTGCTCAACGGCAAGATGGCTCAATTGGTTACGACGCGAATTTACTGACCGAAAGGTCCGTAGTTCGAACCCGACCTCTGACTCTCGACTTCCACTGTCTAGGCTTGGGCAGTATCCTGGCAGTATCCCAGTCCTCGTGCTTCCTTCGGGTGGCACGGCGGCTAGGCACCGAAAGGGGTTACAGCTGAGCAGTTTTTTTTCAACGGCCTGACCAGTATAGCCTGACTCGTTTAACAGAGTAGATAGTGTTAGATGAAGAAATAACCAAGTGGAGCGCAACCGATGCCTATGAAGCAATACCCAGCAAGTGGAAACGGTGGGAAACCTCAGATCAATTAAGTTTACTTCGCTAGGTGACCCGGGGTTGGGTGTGCTACAGGGAGAACTAGCCACGAGCACAATAAACAACGGGCCAAAACAGCTTAAAGTAACAAGCCTACCACCAAATCAGTGTTAAGTCTTTATCGATGAACAGTGCAGAAACATACAGCCACATACAAGGGGGATGGGAACAAACTAACTATTACAGGGTGCACCATAAGACCCCAAAACACACTCACCCATTCGTATAAGTGTTGCAGGAGCATCAACCTAAGTCATATGAAAGAAGAAGAGGGATGGTTGAGTATCAGACACTTGATTAAATTGTAAACCTACGGGGTGAAAACAAAAAGTCGTATGGGAGGCAGCGACAAAGAAGTTGCTCGATTCTGTTAGCCATCGTCACTTTAGATAAAATTTGGACGGTATTGACAACACTCCAGACGACATTGACAGGGGAAGCCTATACAACCTTTCGCACTAGGTTGTAAAGTACATGCATGCAAATTTTAGTTCAGCAGTCAGCCTAAAGACATTGAAGGAAGCTGCTGAAC
The DNA here is from genome assembly GCA_003604175.2 of Clonorchis sinensis. Lineage (NCBI taxonomy): Eukaryota > Metazoa > Platyhelminthes > Trematoda > Opisthorchiida > Opisthorchiidae > Clonorchis > Clonorchis sinensis. Next base: position 8,305,931 of record CM030373.1, read on the forward strand.
ATAGCTTCTGCTGAACGCGGCACTATTTAGGCGAAATGGACGAGAACCTCGGCATCTTAGAACAAGCCAAAAACAACTTAAATGGTCACTGAACTGGACGTTGAGTCTACTTTCCCAGAGCCCCACACGCCAAAACAAAGAATAGACACCCATCGGGTGAAATTATCATCATGATTATTGTATTGGAGTTCTGGTAAACGCGAATGACCTGCAGATAAATCGAGAGGCTCCACATTCGTGTAAGGTATTTAGCGAAGACACTCGAAGAGAGTGTGGTAATTGCAAATGATTGAAAAACGAGAAACTGGATAGGACAGATACTAGCGAGAAAAATCTATCCAGCAATGGTGTAAGCCATCCGACTTACCGTGGCAGCGGGCGGCGGGACAAAGTTCTTCAAAACCGTTTTCAGATGAGGTTCATCAAGAATCACGTGAAACTGCCCTACAATGCAAATTGACCACGACATGCACACAACTCGCACTGAAGTTGATCGAAGGCTGAGAGGAGCCCTCAGATAGGGTGATTCCTTACAACCGAGTGAACACCTAAATTAATCAATTAATTTAATTAGTGATTAATTAAATTTATTTAATTAATTAATTAATTAACTAAATTAATAAATTAAGCTTCTCCGTACGATTTAATTCGGTTCCACTTTGGACTGATCAAAAACCCGCATATAATACAAGCACACTCCCCTAACGCAAGCAAGTCGCACTGTCTTTAACCCGTCAAGTTGAGTTATTCACCAAAATCTTCAAGAGCCAAATGCCTGTCGAATGTTTTTTTACCTCTCACGGTTTCCGCTAACTACCGGGACGGGAACAAGGCGGTGCAAAAAGAAAGAAAACGGCCATTGTATGCAGTAGCAAACAGCCTTGCAGTTCATGCCAGCTAGTTCTGGGATAGACGCAAGAACTAGTCCTTAAGGTAGACGACGTTGAGTGCCCTGTCAGTAAGAACTGTCCAAGGATGTTTACTTCCGTTTGAAACGGCACGAAACTACTGAGTTGAGGAGTGGGAAGTAAAAACTAAGCTCGATGTGCCAAGAGAATTCAACTGGTACTGTATGTATACTTAGATGTAACTTACACTGCTCATAGGTGACGAGATTGCTCCAAACATGCCATCACTTATTGGGGTGATGACACAACGATGCGCCGTGGGGTATGTGAAAGACTCCAACTGACTCACTACTGAAAACGCGCTGAGCAGAGGCTTGCGTGTGTTTATATGTATCCTGGTAATCGGGAAAGGCCTCTGATCGTGGCTGGTTAAGTGTGGAATTCTAGGTGGCATTTACGTATCTTGAGATTGTTTTTACTTCTCACCCGTCCCAGTGAACATAGTAACATTTCTATCGGTAGTAATTCAGCTGTAACACCCCTTCGGTGCCTAGCTGTCATGCCATCCGAAATAAGCGCGAGGGCTGAGTTACTGCCAGGGTGTCCAACCCTAAACAGGAGCAGTCGAGATGCAAAGGTTGGGTCCGAACCACAAACGTTCCGGTCAGGAAGTTTGCGCTTTAACCACTGAGTCATCTCGAGCCCAAACAATAAAAACCTGTCCAGACGCCTTATTAAACGATTATTTCCTTACATCTAAAGGATTACACCAGTTTCGAAAATTTTCACTTTCGCTCAGTATGTAGGGGTGGTGAGAATTGCGTACTCTTATTTGAACTAACCAAAAGTAAGTTTTTTTCCCAATAGAGACCATTCTAAAGAGAGACCATTTTATCAGGAGCCCTGAAGATTTTCCACTGGTAAATTCTCCCTCAGGAAAGATCAACCCAAAGAATGGAATGAGTTTGGACAGTTACTCCAGGTGTTCCCTCAACAGGTGAAGAGGGCAATATAACTGAACTATTCTGTGCGTTTTTAGGCAGTGTACCTCTAGAACAACCACTTGTAGAAACGGTCTCCTCAAATGAATGGACGCTGCACAGACTGTTCTGGTCAGGTACTAATCCGTGAGTAAGTATACACTTATTTTAACGTCCTCGATTAAGTTTGCAGAGGAAACTGTATACCTGAAATAACTTCACTCTACCTGTGCATGTAACGAACGTGAGAACTTAGCTCATAACGACCATGATAGGAATTTGATGGGACTGGCCGAAATCGATCGCACCAGTGGGGTGATCACCGCTAGAAGCCTTGCACTTTAGTACCTGGAACAATACATATGCTACCCATCAAGATAAGGCCCACTGTAAATCCAAATACACTCATGACCAGATGAACTAACCGGTTATCCACGACCTTTTTTGCTGGCCTACTCCCAGTCCGTCACATGTGTCAGGGTTGCCAGTAAGGTGTCAAATTTCCTATCTATCCTTAAACCTCTCTATTGAGTGATGAGTTCCACCACGGCAATTCGTCCAAAAGAGAACAGCACGTGAAAAGAGGATATTCAACCTCTCATATGGGAATCGCACGCTAATTCTTGCTTGACAGGCAGCGCCAATGTGAACCCTCTACAAGATCACCGCAATTGATGTACGGCTGTACAAATGGAGAAAAACAGCGGCTGAAAACTCATCCGTGATAACACACAACGAAACACATCTTGTATCTGCTACTCATCAACAGTTAAAAATGTGGGAGAAATTGGTTACCGGTCTCTCCGATGACCGACTGGTACCGGCCGCATGATAAAAGAACATCATAAACTCGACACCCATTAGAATATCCTTCTCACGCTAACTTTATATACGAATGAGTTATGACTGTGCTACGTGTGATACACAATGCGTACAAGTTAGACGGGAAATTGGTTGAACTTGTAGCGGCCCCTTCACCAACACACATGACTGTACAGCTCACCGCCACTCACTAGACCACGAGATCTGTTCTTTTCTCTACACTCACAAATCACGCTACACGACTGTGACTCACTTGACTACACAGCTCACAATCGTCCCTAGATCACGAGACTCACTTTTTACCCTACACTTACAAATCGCGACACACAAGGGTGACTCATCTGATATTGACTGTCTCTACCGGCCAGTAAGCGTAGCAACAAGTCATGTGCTGACACCCACGTACACGCAAACGCAGCTACATATAGGAAAGCCGAGCATAGTCAGGACACACAAAACTCGCGCGCGCGCAGGGAGCAGGACGTCAACCGCCCTCCACAAGTCCACGGACAATATGGAACACGTGTAGCAACTATGCTGCGGAGAAAACACGTTACCGCCGTCCGGACTTTCACCAAGGGACTCTCACAACCGATAAGTTCCCTTTTTGTCTTGCTCCACATTCCGCATTGTATTTATTTTTATACGTGTTGCAACTCACCACTGTCAACGATAGTAAAGACTATTATTAGTGCATATATACCTTCTGAATCATATTATGGCTATCATCAACTGTGCACTAATAAACTACCCCGAACCAATGTGGATGGTGGACTGTCGGTAACTTTACTATAGAATACATGAAATGTAAAACGTCTAAAAAGTTACGCACCTTGTGTGATTTGCGCCAATGCACGGTAAACGAAGACTTCGACAGCCAGCGATACAACAGAACAACGAATATGGTTAGCCGCCAGACTTTGTATGGTCTTATGGATATCTCCAGGGTCGCAAGTTGTTAAACTAGCCATGATCACCAGAATTTCGCTGTGATGCGGAGTGTACCTGGAAGAATTGGGACAAACGTGCAATGAAACAGTGACAAATGGAGTAGGGTTTACGGGCCATCAGGGGAAAACTTACTTCAAACGAGATTCGGCGAGAGTGAGTGCATTTTGAAGGCTCGGTTCGCCAGAACAAGGTCGAGTGAACAGGGTTTCTAAGGCGGCCAAGTGACAGCGTGGATTGCCTAAGAGTGTGTGTGTGAAAGAAAGAGAGATTATGAATGTAGGACCTTCGGACACTGCGTCGCATTTCTCCCGAAACTGGATTTACAAATAACAACGACAGTGGACCAAATATAGAATGCGAAATCCTCAAAATGGTCCCTCTGTTTTTTCTCGAATAGTTCGGCTTTTTCTATACATGGGCTGTTCAAGCCAAAGCAGTGATTGCTGATGTGCTCAAGGCGGAAATTTATCATTCAATTATAGGTATCTACAACGTCATTCCTGACAGGAAGGCCAAAGATTGTGATTGGACCACTTTTCCAGACATATGACATGGTACGAGATGCTTGATGAACAAGAGGTAAAGTTCAACCTGGGGCAGTACACCAGGTAGTTTAGCAGACGGAGCACTCGTCCGGCAAGCAGGAAACGAAAACTTGATTTCACCCTCAGGTGCTTCGTACTGCGTTATAATTTATGTGGTGAGATGCTGGTTTGATGGCGACGATCAGTACCGAAACACTATTCTCGGTCTTAGAGAAACTTGGACGAATTATTCTGGTCAACCATTGTTCTACATTCTGCGTTTAATCACAACGTAGATCCACATGACATCTGGCGATAAGTGTAGAAGCGTCTAGAGTTCAGTAAAACGAAGAAATATCTGAGTACGTGTGTTTGTGCGTCCTCATGGTGGCTACTGAAAGATCCCATTGTCACAACTAAAAGTACAATCACCAAAGATTCGAAACAGAAATCAGGTCAAAGAAATCAGCCTCAGATCGTGTTAAAAGTGCTCTACTGTCCAAAAAGAGAATGGGAGTTGTTTCAATCCAATTAGCTTCGCCCAAGAAACAACTGAATACAACCTCGCTAGTCGAACAATAAATTAATTTTCCGAAATTCATCCATCTAAATGCGCTCTGTTGTTTTGCGATTACGGTCTCAGCTCACTTACAATTTATGCCCGCCTCAAACATCAGGAACCCCCAGAACACTTTGTTGGGATAAAAATGGCCGAGTTACCTCAATCCAGTTCGGGTGAGATTTACTTGGGCTCAGACCATGAACATCAGTAAAAGTCACAATGATTCGACCATGTAATACGTAAACATTTGAACCGCCTCTTGGCCTTGTCAGTCATTCTACCTTCGTGGTACAAGTATCTGTTTAGGTCGAACGGCAGCACCTTGGCACGAAACTAGAATTGCAACACAACTCTGTTACGCTGGTTAACAAATGATGAGCAATGCCCATCTCATACAAACCAACTCCGAAATCGATATACAAGTATCTTCGAGGTCGCTGGGAGAAATGTTTTTGTTTATACGATCATTCAAACAAAACGCATACCTGAAAGCTCGGTCAAGCGCTCCGCTTGCCGGTCGGCAGTGACGATGATTCCCAACTGACTGATTGGATTCTGGTCAAAGTAGTCCCGCACGAATTCTGCAACGGCCTGCGAAATATTCATAGGAACGTCACTGATCGCTTACCCGTAGAGTGCATACGAGACGTGTAGGTTTCAGATCCTGTACCTGCATCGCACTGGACATATCGATTATCAGGAACAAATGACGCATCTGATTTTTGTCGAGAGGGGGTGAAGATAGAAGACAGATGCAAAGCAAGGAACAAACAGTTCCGTCAGACCTCCACATACTGATTTTAAATTTAACCGATTCAAACAAGGGAAATGGCGGGAAAACTAAACAACAATTCAGTCAATCGTGTATACATCCTGCTGAAGGCGTTCTACGGAATATTATTAGGCTACTTTACTACAAGATGTTCAAGTTACCAATCTTCATTGGCAAAAGTATCACGAGTTGATGCAGCAGATTGGCAATACTGCGTGGATTACACATTCGATCAAGAACCATGATCGTGGGACTAGCGCTTCTCGTTGGATTCGAATGAGGCTGGTATTTGACATGTCTTTCATGCGCTTGGAGAGGAAAACATGGCGGAATTTTGTCCCATTCAATTAACTCAGAAAGGTTGCAACAAATCGCCGTTGGGTTCGAAATGCTTAGGCAAACCGTGGCCGTCTGTTAATCTACCAAACGGAACAGTTCAGTTACAAATGTTTCACCACTAGTCAAGGTGACATCACCGGTGCAAGGTGGCTGGTTGCATACGAACGTGTGCGATGAAGTTCGCTGATCTTGGTTTATCAGTGAACACTGAAATGAATACTGCAGTTTGTTGATTGACTGGCTGATTGATCGAATGATTGGCTGATTAACATCCGTGTGAACTTGAGACGTCATCTCTTCGGTCCTACGGCCGTAACTGTTTACTTACTTCTACGGCATGCTCGAGACAAGTCAGTGGTACAGGGCCGAACCTCCTGACCAGAGGGTTCGTGGCTCGAACCTAACTTCAACATCTCGACCACCCCTATCTAATCTGTCAGTCTCTCAGCCCTCGTTCTTTCATTCGAGTGGCATGGCAACTGGGCGTTACTGCTGAACGATCGGCCGACTCCCTACGATTTGTCGTCGGTCTGATGGCATGTCCCGACTAAATGTTCTCGTCGAAGCGGTGATGCTGCGAAGTGGTGCGACTTGGATGGGGTCAATCTCGATAGCTAAGTTAACCGAATCCGATGCAGAGTGTAGTGTCTCCATACACTAGGATCTCCTAACTTCGGGATAATCGAACCATTTGCAAGGTTTGCAAAGTTTCTTCTCGTTATCACCATTATTTTCTCTTCTTGTATACTAAACTAACCAAAATAAAGCAATTTATTCGCATGGATGGAGAAGCTAATATGCTTGACGGACTGTTCGGCCTTCAGATGAAAATAAAGTAATTTTTTCCTTGGAGTACACTTCTTCTGAATTATAGATGTTTCACCCAACTTGTATGAAACTCCTGAATCATTAAAATGTCGATTTAACTCAAAGTGAAACTCCCGTTAATCGCTTAGTCCGAGGAATTTGTACAGATGACCACGCGTTGTAGACAGTTGCTGAACTTTTAAAATTTGTATTTGCATTGTTCCTGTTTGAATACTCCTCCTTCTTTCCTGGTACGGTGAGGGGAGGCGGTGGACTCAAGATGGCTCAAGTGGCTAGAGCGCGAATTTACTGACCGAAAGGTCTGTGGTTCGAATCCGACCTCCGCCTCTCGACTTCCCCTGTCTAGGCTTGGGCAATCTGGCAGTATCCCAGCCCTCGTACTTCCTTCGGGTGGCATGGCAGCTAAGCACCGAAAGGGTGTTACAGCTGAACGATATAATATATATATATATATATATATATAGGTGGTGGACTAAAGTTCCACACTTATCAGTGATGCGTATCTTCGGCTCCGGCGGGTTTCGAAACCTTGACATCTGGCATGCAAGGCAAATGTTTCTCCTTAGCGGACAGATGCCCGTTTCTCCAAAAACTTAATCTGTGGAATAAAGCTTTTCACGTAAAAATGCAGCATTTTCATGTATGTACGCTCACCCCAAAACCATCATAATCTACTTCAGTTTTGTTGGAATTTTTTCGACTTAATTTCATATCCCCTCTTAATATTTGGCGCGATTTAAAGTTGCAGTGATACGGTTCCAGATATGGCCTCAGAAAAATTTGCCGCTGTCCGGTTTTCATCCTTCACGACATTTGAGAATGCGTTAAATGAATACATGAAGGATAACTATGTAGTATTCGTGCGTGCAGCATGTAATCGAAGCAAGAACGCTGTTTTGAGTTACTAAAAATGTAGCAGGCGCCCAGCAAAACCAACAGAAAGTCACGGGATCCGAAGAACCTAGTAAGTTGAGCGCATTTGCTAATTGCAAGCAGTACACGCAGCACCGGTTGTCTAGACACAGGAACCATCGCGTAGCCACCTCTTATTATCTGGAACACAATCGTAAGTTTTCCAAGTTTTTGTACGATCGAATTCTGGTGAATCGATGACTAACAGATGGGCACTTGCGGGGCCCTGCTGAAGTATGGAACACCATCGTCAGTTAGTAGATTCGGCAAGGTCCTTACCACCGCTGGATGTGTTGGCCATTTCTGTTGAGTGAGGGTTTTATTGTGGCAGGAGATATGCCTTCGGTCCTGTCAAAGCTTTGTGAGTTCGGATGTGTGCTTGTGTTGGAGTCGGCGGAAGGTCATTACAGCCACGTGCTCCACAAGATGGCAACAGATGGCACCGTTCCGACGCTTCTCGGCGTAGTAGATGTTGATGGGACACACGGGACAAACCGATTTGGGCGAGTCTTTTTAAAGCGACGTATATCTGGCCTGTAGATACAAGCTTTAAATCTTCCTGATCACATATGAAATGGGTGTCGGACGTCCGGTTATGTATTCCTCGTGGAAAGCGAACAGTTTGCTTCCATGTGTAAAGTGTTCGGCTTGTTCAGGGAAATGATGGGCGAACGGTAACCCGTGAAGACCTTTGTGATGGACAAACAGGAGGCACAAATGAGGGCAGCAAGTATAGTTTTCGGCTGCGATATCACGGTGCTCTACTTCCATAATCGAAAAGCTATCAGAAAGCACGTATGTATCATACAACATCCATGTATTTTTGGTCACAAACACTCTGCGAATAGCCGACACATACTCCACCGTACGACTCACCTGGACAATGCCGTACAGTACGCTTTTTGGTTATCAGCATATTAGCACACAGATCCCGACAAGACCCGCAACTGCTGCGCCGCACGGATTCACGATTCGTCCCTTACCTTACGGCCCACTGGTTGTACATCACCCGCAAATAGGCTGTGCACGCATAATCCGGGATGGCCCATTCTGACAATGTGACCGACGTAGGTTACACGTAGCAAGTTGCTTAGGTATCGTGGACCCCTAGTCGCATGTTAATCGTGTGCGTCAGCTAGATTCGCTCAGCTGTCCGCTTTGATCGATATAGGTTCCATCTAGCTAGTTGATTAGTTATCATGGACCTTGATACTTCCACGCTGATATCTTGACATGCAGCCAGGGTTCATTATCATCTTCAGCCGTACGTTCTTGATATTCAGTACGAGTTTTCCGAATAGAATGAATGTGTCTGTAGCGATGATTACTTGGAACAGCTATTCACGGGGCCCGAAAACACATGATTAGTCTTCCTTCTGATCAACTTATAGATACAAGCACAAATTTAACTGCCGGAGTGAAACTCCGTCATATTTTGCATCCACTAGTATAATGTGGGCTCTAAAAAATTCCACAAATTATTACAGCTGCATGACTACCTACCAATTTCGCCCATTGCAAGGGATTCACGTTTTACCTCAAGTCGCGACATCTTATAACAATTGTACACCTTTTTCTAATTCGATGTAACTGATGACCTTAAAGGTTCGCTCACTTAAACAAACAAACCATATGGAGAATTCGCATTGGTGACTGCTCTCGTCAATGCTTAGGCAAATAAACAGTATCCTTGCACTCACACTCAATGATGTCATTATTTATTACACGAGATCATTTTGAGAAGTGTGACTCTCTTCAAGGTAGTAGTTACAACCTAACCGGAAAAAGATGTCGATTACAAGCCTAAGCGTCTAGCCCAATAGAATGTGAACTTTGGATTTGTAGTAGCTGTGTCGGTGTGTCAGAGAGTTTGCGCGTGTGCGTGTCCGTTCGTCGTTCCCCCATCGATCTGGCGTGTGACTTGAGTGGCTGATTGGGTGCGTGTCCGATTGATTGGCTCGTGTGAGCGCTGTGGGTTGACTTGATATGTACTCAGTTGTTTGCTGACCCGCCACGAAAGCGGACCAAGTTTGGCCGCGTGTACACAATACACCCGTGTCCTTACTTACGTGTTTTTCTGACTTACTGTGAACTACAATAGGATTACATTCAGGTTTCAGACTGTTGGACAATACTCTGGGACGAGCCTATTGGCGTAATGACGAGAAAATTTACCTATAAAAGGACGAGGAACTAGATGTATTCCATGAAGCGGAAAGCAAAGAGCGGCCAGCCACGAAAATCAAAACCAACCACACCAACGCGCTTCGTAGTTTTCATCCACTACGTTTAACTTGTTTGTTCCTTGAATGTTTTATCACATATAACAGGAGTCAAATCCGACTATCGTCAACTGAATCAAAAAGTTGTGTATAACTAAAGTGTTAGGCTGTTCTGCTTACTGGTCCTCCAGGGTACCAATATACGGTTTTACTCACGATAAATTAGTACATACCAGTTAGTCCATACTCCGGTTTTAAGGAAAACTGTTACCAAGGTATTCTTCAAAGTGTGTGCCATCCCCCTCACACACACACACCACGGAGAGCCCTCAAGAAAAGCTGGAGTTAGGCCGGTCCCAATGATGCGGGCTCTTTTAGGAGCATTATAGTCATTTGTTTCTATTTTGTTCTCGACTGAAGTCCTGTTCGAGTTCCAGCAAGATTACTCAGTGTTCTCTAGTCCCCGTGGCTGACGGGATACTTGCCGTGGAGACAAGCGAACAACGGTCATGGCAGGGGGACCGGTGTGGTCGACAAATCGGGAGACCAGTGAATAGGTAAGTCAGAAAGACTAATCACCCTCACAACCATTGATAATCTGGAGTCAGTTTAAGTGACCTTATATGTGACCTTATAAGTCTCACAACCATTGATAATCTGGAGTCAGTTCAAGTGAGTAGACCTTATATGGACAGAAGCGTTCAAAAGACACCATTCGCCCACGATGATGTCATCTTGGCTGGCGATACACCGTTGCAAGCACATCACCTAATCGAACGAATAGCGCATAATCTCGGCCACGGGTATTTCGTTCTCCTGATCAATGAAAACGTTTTTGTGGGTCGATACGGATTCCCGCTCTCACAGTCCGAGTTACAGATCATGTTGGGGTCGCACTCAAACTTTCCCGTCATCAGTCTCCACAAAAGTCAACGGCACTTTGTGAAGTCACGTGTTGTTAGGGTCCTAGGCACACTACCGCTACAGAACCGGAAGCAAAATCCGGCGTAGTCGGAAATTGTACTAAATAGGTCTAGTACGTTATAGCAACTAAACAGCTGACCGAAATGAATGAGACCAAGGTAATAACTATTGCGCAATAGGACATGTAAAAAAACCACTCCAGAAACATTCACAGGGAAATGTTAAAAGTAACGAACAATTCAAAAAAACCTATTTCGTCTTCCCAAAAACCGTTTTCCCTGGAAGATGAAATATATAAATTTGTTTTACAAAAACGTCTCTGTCAGTAAGGTCAGGTTCTTCAAAATAAACCCCCAGAATGTCAGAAACTTACTGCGAACCACTAACTCCGCAAAAATCGCCTACGTGAGGCAACTGAGTAAAAGGGTCAGAAAAATCAGCTATCGACTGAACGCTCAATCAGCCAATCAGCGATGACTGACGATGCTCAACTGTTCAGGCTTGACCTGGAGGCCATGTCGATCAATCATTCAACATCGACTGAAGAGCTTTGAGTAGAGTTCAAAAGTGAGTCCTCATACAAGAGGACGCTCACCGCTCTTTCGCTTGATTACAACGAAGTTGGGTGAGTCTCTTGTAACTAAGGTTATGGAACCGGATTTCACAGACAGTTACAACAGTCTGTCTCTGTAACACATTTCTATTCTCAAGGAATAATACAGGTTTACTTACCATTCCCAGACGCACAAAACCTTCCGTACCGACAGCAGCTCGATGTCGCTTCTTACGAAGCTGAGAGTGTGCATCGTGGACCAGTTGCTCCAATGTAGTGACAAGGCGACCCGCATCGTCCTCACGAATAGCGTTCCTGAAAACGTTGCGGAAAATTGAGAAAAGCACTTCGATGAAGAATCAGACGTCAGTCGTTCTTTGGGCTCAGAACGTACAGGACCTGAGTATGCGCTTTATGTGCTACTTTTGTGTGGAGTACCACGCCTCGGCAAACTCTCGCTCCCGTTTTGTTCTTGCGTGAGCAAGTATTTGAACGTTGTTCCAATTGAACTTGTGTCCTTCTCTGTCTTCGTGGATTGAGACAAGTGACATTGGGTCATGCCTTCTGCTGGCAAGCTTGTGTTCGTGTATTCTGGTAGCCAGTTTTCTTCCAGTTTGGCCAACATAGTGTTTGTCGCAGTCGTTGCACTTAAGTCTGTAGACCACGTTCGTTTTCTTCGTTGCATCCAAACTTCCCTTTGGTTTCGAGAGAGTTCTTCTCAACGTGTTTGCAGGCTTGAAGGCGACTGTAATCCCATATTGCCGTAGATGTCGTGCAGTCATCTCCGCGACGTTTCTGATGTATGGCAGCGTAACATCTACGGCAGTATGGGATTACAGTCGCCTTCAAGCCTGCAAACACGTTGAGAAGAACTCTCTCGAAACCAAAGGGAAGTTTGGATGCAATGAAGAAAACGAACGTGGTCTACAGACTTAAGTGCAACGACTGCGACAAACACTATGTTGGCCAAACTGGAAGAAAACTGGCTACCAGAATACACGAACACAAGCTTGCCAGCAGAAGGCATGACCCAATGTCACTTGTCTCAATCCACGAAGACAGAGAAGGACACAAATTCAATTGGAACAACGTTCAAATACTTGCTCACGCAAGAACAAAACGGGAGCGAGAGTTTGCCGAGGCGTGGTACTCCACACAAAAGTCGATCAATAAACACATCGACATTGACCCCGTCTATCAGCCGTTACGAGCAAAAGAACTACACGGTCACGGGACTCTGGGCCACATGGACAATCAAGAAACCTAACGACAACCAGCGGACAAATGGCCCCAAAGGAAGAAACCCACGAAAAACAAGACCACTGAATCAACCAATCAAGGAAACCAATCCAGACCTCAAAGCAAGAAGAAAACGACCGAATCACAACAGAACAATCACCCACAAAACTGTTGAATTGAATACGCCCAATGAACCAAACAGACACAAGATATTGACACCAGGTCAGATTCACAAGGGTCCAATCAAACTAGGCGAAGACCCCCTTCAGAACTACCAGATGCTGTTTTAGGAGCCATATAAGCACAGGCAGAAGAGGAGGAATTCACCCACTCAACCCCGCACTGATGATGTCACCTCGATTGGTGATGGAACGTTTGCAATCCAACTGCCAAGCTCGGCGAACAGACCAACAATCAAAGTCAAACCATGGACACGAAAAATCAAAGGAAGAATCCTAACTAGATCCTGCTGAAGTAAAAAGATCACAAGTGGTTCCCGTGTTTGCTTGACTTGAAGAGTTGGATGCAAGTTAAAAGTGCTCCGGGTGTGGAACACAACAATCTTCGCAGTTCTACAGCCTCTGTCACAAGTTCTATTTAACTATGGATGCTACACGTATGGACTAGTGTCCGGCTATCCGTTAGCTCGACCTGGTTAACAATGTCTAACTCGACGGTTCCGTGAGCAGCCTGCAACATGTCAATTCCGAACGACCCGTAGTCCAGTCCAAACTTCAAGGAAACTGAAGAAAGCGTCCCATTTGCGCGTATATACACATAGAACAAATTGATCACAGGATGATTCTTTGTACTTCCACCTCATGGGAAAACTCCAACTAAAAACACTTTAGAGACGCAGGTGGACTTTGAAGCTTCCCAGTGTCACACCGTGTGTTCACCACCACTAGCTCAAACCCTCGCTATATCCCGTCCCGCGATACTCGGACCCGTTCCTCTTTGCTTTCAATTCACCTTGGGAGTGGAATTTATATTTCTGGTTCACAGTAGGAAAAAAGCCTACATCACTGGGGTGTGAAATGAGATGGGGTGCAAACAATAGACTCGAGATGACCCGAGTCATGTCAATCTTTAAGACACAATCTTAATAACTGTAAGATCCGTGGTTCGAACTCCACAGCGGCATATTGACTGCTCCCATCTAGGCCTGAACAACTTGGCAGCATCTCAGCCTCGTGCTTCCATCTGGTGGTACGGCAGCTAAGCATTACAAGGGTCTTACAGCTAAAGGGTTTTTAGTCTATTATTATTATTAATTCACAAATAAAATCGATTATCTCTTCCAGCGGAACTTTTGTAAACAAGCACTGAACATCGAACGAACAAATGGCGATAAATGTCAGCCGAGTCCGACATAATTTCACAAACTGTGGGTTATCAACTCCGCTCTTGTGGGCTCCAGGACCTCCCCTGACTACCGGTTCAATTGATGACAAGGTGAGTCATTTATATTGGAGACAAAACTTATTTGTACGCCAGTTTCGCGGTGCTTCGACATGAGTTTTTTGTCAAAACACACTTTGGGACAGTGAATGATTGACTGAGGTTGACAAACGGCTTTAAACCAGTTTCACGCCTCGGAAGAAGTCACAGCCACGTAAAATAAGGAAGCCTGGGAAAGAGCACAGGCCCCTTGGTGCAGAATCAATTCAATGCCAGTCATTTTACGTTTGTTCGAAATCCCGCTTCTCCTGTCACCAAAAACCCGACCTATTATAGCCATTTGCTTGATATGCCTCACTACAACTGACAGACGATGTCAATAGACCTTTTTTGGAGATTCGACGATTGTAGGATTTAAGACAGGTCTCTGTTTACCAAAGACCTGAGGCCTTCCCCAAGTGACCCGGTTGAATATTGTATGCCTATCCTTCCAATATGAATTTTGAATTCCTAAAACTGATCTGTACGTTTCGACAAATACACTCATTTGCATATCAATGTGGCTTTCACGATAGACTCAATTGAATCTCTCGTTTAGGATATTTTTCAACTGAATGTGCTGCACAAAAGCCGCCTCATGTTTCAGTTGGTAAAATATACGAGATATCGCAGAATATTTTTATACAGGAAACTACTCACAAGGTTTCTGAAAACTCTCCATAGGTGCGTTTATTTGTCACCTATGTGACGCGCGCTGTGGCTGACAAGTGCGTTCGAAATGGAGTAACTTCAGACAGGCTGGCTTGTTTTATCACTACTCTGATGTGGTCAGATTTGTACAGGAGATTCTGGTTCTTACCTGCAACTCAGCCCTGTTCGCATGAAACATCGGCCAACCGCTCATCACACCTCTTCAACGGGCTGGATGAACTAGGTGATAGCAAATTGGGGGGCGAAATAGCTTAGTGGCAAGAGCGCGAATTTACTGACCGCGAGGTCCGTGGTTCGAACCCGACCTCTGCCTCTCGAATTCCCCTGTCTAGGCTTTGGCAACCTGGCAGTATCACAGCCCTCGTGCTTCCTTCTGGTGGCATGGCAGTTAAGCACAGAAAAGGTGCTACAGTTGAACAAACGAACGAACTTGGGGATCTCAACCTGAATGATGTACAACTCTGGTTAAGTAGGACGGATCTGGTGGACATGACCTTCTGGATCTACCGTCTATCCTAGTAGTTTATTCAGCGCTTTACACTTTACTTTTCAGCCTTGCAGGATGAATCTTAATGTGCAGAGGCTAAAGGTGTAGGCTCGAACAAAAACCTAAGGAAACTGATGACGTCATACACCCAAGAAAATCCATGAGTTGTAACTGGTGCAGATGCCATAGATAACTACTAAAGTCGGCAACATACATGAAGCCGATTTGTGATTCCTTAGCAATTAATCAAAATGAAGCGAGTATAGTGAGTCGAAAGAGAGAACTGGCAAGTGGCTGAAAATAAGTGGGGTACATGATTGCTGTGCAAATCCAGACAATGGTAGTGGTAGTCTTCCCAACCGACTTAATACGACTGCAATGAATCCTTCAGTCGACATCCAATTAAGATATCCAGTGCCATTTCAGCAAGCAAGTAAGTTTTACCTCCTGATAAAAACTGACTTTTTCCGGCTATTTTGAGTCTAGAATTGATCACTTACATACATACAGCCTTATGTTTGCCAGTTAACTGGTCGGGGTCGTCGTGTTGTCTTGGGTCCGCGACATGCCAGGAGGTTACTCAAACTTCGGGTAGGATCAGTTCCAGATGATCTGATCTCGTCTTCTCTATTCACAGCGAAAATCAAGTAGGGTATCGATTAGCTCCCGAAATAACGTCTAGGTATAACTGGCGTTTCTTGTGAATAACCCTTCAGACTGGATCATATAGAACGTTTATCAATAGACCGATAACTTTGATGAATGACTTTCTACACAGAACCCGTAACGCACTGACGACATGATCTAATCTGATCTCAGGGACAACTACGAGGAGGTCTGTCTGCATATGCCCTGAGTCCGCGGGCCTACGAAGACCAATCACTTCTTCCTCGGGAGTTCCGTTGCATTGATGAGTGTTAACTAGACATGTTCACACCACGTTAAGAAGAAAACAGGGTAAAAAAACGCATGGGGCACGAATAAACTTGAATGCTAACCCAGGTGTATATAAAGAAGACGGATAGACGGAAGTCATGGGTGGCAATCGAATCCGAGAACAGAAAGAACTCCCCCATCAGTTGAGGTACCATTGACGCTGGCCCATGGCGCACATACCCACAAACTCCACGTTGACTCATCGTGACCAATGCGTAGAAGCGCGTTTGGTGAGCTCTTTATTGGTCTTGAACGTTGCAAGCTCGCAGACTGACACCGTCAAGATGCCAAGAGGATATTGATTGGAATTGGTGAGGATCAAGTGAATCACCGTCTTTTCTATGTCAAATAAAACTTACATTCAAAAGGCACACCACAAATATCAACCTCTGACCCGTCACGGAGGTCCCACAAAGGAAGGTTCATAGTGAAAGGAGGAAAGCCCTTCAGCGCGGAGTTGCTTGTTAGAAAACACCAACTAAACAGTTACAGACCATTGGACAGGAAAGTAAAACTCTCATAAGCACCTTGTTTTTAAGAAACCGAATATCCGCGAAAGTATTGAACGCGTCTTCTTGAACTTTCCTGGATATCCATTGACTATCACGCAATTGTAAACGAATGCTGCAAAGCATTTTCACAAATTCCGTAATGAATCCCAATTCGAAACCGGGTATTGTTTGATGCTTGAATGAATCAAAGCGGTGATTTCATCAGGTTTCTTATACTGGCAGCGCGTTTTTAATGCGTTCGTACACATCTAAAAGGCATGGAAACCCTCCACCAAATGCAACTAATCATCAGTTCGCATAAGTAGACAGAGAGTACAGCATCAAATTTAGGCAAATGGGGTAAAAGAGCCATTGTCAAAACAAAACCCACCATGTTTTCTCATATCCCGACTCCCAGCGAAATTCACGTTTCTCCTCGCCCATCAGAGCTGAAAGATAAAAATGACAGGATCATTAGGTGTATCGCATTTTAGCCGGTAATCGTTCAGCTGTAATACCCTTTCGATGCGCAGCTGCCATGCCACCCGAAGGAAGCCCGAGGGCTGAGATACTGCTAGGTTGCTCAAGCTTAGACAGGAGCAGTCGAGATGGAGAGGTTGGTTCGAACTAGGGATCTTCAAGTCAGTAAATTCGCGCTCTCACTGCTAAGCCATCTCTCAGTAGTTGCAGAGAAAAACACCGAAAATAACGATTCAACGGATCCACTTTAACACGGTGATTGAGCTAAACTGACCAGTTCCGTCAAGCCAAAAAGCCTAATGGTAAGTCGCCGTCGCTTTCGGGGTATGGTGTTTAACTAGGTGACCTGCATTCCAAATGGAGTTTCATATGACCGGTGAATGGACGTACAGTTGCAGCAAACCGTTCTGGTGCACACCAGCATAAGTGTTATTACAGTATACTGGACATCATGGATGGTTCCCGGCTTTCCAATGGGTGCATAAGCTGCAGTCGTGGTTACCGGCCCTTAGAACATTGTGTCCTGTTGTCCCATGGGCAATCGGCTCTGGATGGGGTCTTCAAGAAAACATCCTACTTCGGCTGGCGCACTTTTCTCAAACAACCCATAGAAAAATGCAAGACACGCTGCAACAATCTGACTAATGTCCTTCCCTTTTAAATTCCGCTAGACGATACTTTGAAATTTTCTGAGAGAAGCTGTAGTCAACCAAATGTCAAGATGCGTTTCTCCATCCACTTTCAATCTTCAAACACCCTGGGACATACTAGACAGCAACCAGCTGTTGCTCGTACCCCGTAAGTTCTTGATATAAATGCGCGGTATATATGAGAAACACGGTTGTATGACTCCAGCGCAACAGTCCAACTCGAGCCATCCGCACCTTCATCGAAAGTAGTGTACTATCTGCGCTGCCCTCGGGATGCAAAAGCCTCGGTTTCGGGAACTACTGGTGAGTTCATCACCGTGAAGCACCACAACCAGTTAGAAAGGGCCAATTCACAGTGACAACAGCGGAATCTTATAGTATGGATCATTAAGTGGACAAAGCGGCTTGGTAGTCTCGACAAATATTCTCATTTGCACACTAATTTGATTTTGACAAGAGACTCAAACAAATTCAGATGAATCTCCCGTTTATGATGGTCCGCTTAAGTCTCCTGTCAAAAGCAAATTCACGTACAAATGAGAGTATTTGTCGAAACCCGTTCAATTTGGGTTCAGGTAGGTTGATGAAAACTCGGTGACTGCATCTGCCTGATGAGGCCCAAAAAGAACGAAACCAGTTGTGGGCTGTCGAAAAGCTCTCACCAACCTTATAAGTAATCTAGACGGCTTGTCAGTCGATTTGGCTTGTGAACCGACCGATTGCAGTTCTGAAACAACAGAGGACAATTTTTCGCCTAGTTGAATGAACTACCCCATAAATCACTGGGTTCGGAGAGCCGGAGACTTTACCGCATGGGTTAGCCGAGCGAGTTAGCGAGAGAGCCTCAACTCGTGGTGATGGCACGATATCAGGTTCTCATTAAAGGGATAAGAAGTCATCAGCTCCCACAGCACTTCTGTATGGGTGCTGAAACCCGGCCTCTTAAAGTGGAGGGTATTGGACGACAACCACCGCCTAAACGCGTCTGATGGCAACACTGAGTGGATGATGGAAACGTAAGGTGTCTGACCTTCTGCCGGTGTAGTGCCACTGATACGGATAATGTTATATGTCAAGTCTGAATAAACGGATGGAGTATGTACTGAAAATAGCCCCAAAACCGTTCCCAAGCCACGATGAAAAAGACATCACCATCTGAAAACCGAGGGCGTCCACAAAGTTATCGTGCTTAATTGGATTACAAAGACCCGTTGGCTAGGTTTCGAGAGACAACTACTTTAACGAGAATTGCCCGACTAGCTCCCAGTGGCATAGCTGTACAATTATTTTGCTGCCGTAAGTTTTTTCACAAGCAAACTTTCCAAGTCCCCATCGTCTTTCCTTCCACACATATCCCGCATCACTATCTTGGTGTTGTGTTTTACTTTCAAGCAAACTAACTCTTCGGACCTTTTTGTCCAACGCAAAAAGAACACCCAGCACCCCTATCAAGGAAAATCGTAGCGTGATGACAGGAAAGAGACCAGGCTGTGTCCCGATAATACCGACTGGAGTTCTCAAAAGACAGAAACATCCGCCGCTTCAAGAGAGCTCCGCCTGTGTTGTCCCGGAATGAAGTTTTTCGTTGACTAGCTCTCACCACACTTGTCGTCGCAGTTGTAATATATTGTGCCGCATCCATCGAATATGGCCGGTGACGCACAACTCTTCCCTTAAAAAGGCAACCTGCATGTTCTGCATGAACGGACAACGTGCTAACTTAGCGACCGGAAGGTTTTCGGTTCGAAGCCAACTCCGGTATCTCACATGTTTTTGCTTGGGCTTGAGCACTCGTGATTTTCTTAGGTGGTATGACATCTGGGCACAGAAAGGGCCTTACAGTTGAACGACGATCTCCTTGCCTGAAATTACTGATTCATTGGCTTTTATTTCACAAATCCAATTTACATACGTAATCCCTCGTGCATTTTCGACACTCGGTCTAAATAACTACTCTTCACGAATTTTTATACGCGCGGTTCTTGACTACTTGAGCTACCGCCTGTTGTGCGCACAAGTTTGCCACTAAATCATATCGACTTTTTGTTTGTTAGGGGGGGGGCGAGATGGCTCAAGTGGTTAGAGCGCGAATTCTCTGACCGAAAAATCCGTGGTTCGAACCCGACCTCTGCCACTTGACTTCCCCTGTCTAGGCTTGGGCAAACTGGCAGTATCCTAGCCCTCGTGCCTCCCTCGGGTGGCATGGCAGCTAGGCATCGAAAGGGTGTTACGAGTGAACAGTTTTTTAGTGTTTTTTCGTTTGTTCTGGGTATACCATTTCTACAGCGTGTCTGTGACATTTTAAGACCTTCGTTAAACTTGCATCAATCCGTGCAACAAGTGGGATGGGAAATCCCATTGTTGAGGTGTTCAGTTGTTTTGTATACGTATTTTTTTTATACATGTAACACCGGAACTTGATGATGGGCGCCAAAACTTCACAATTTCTGGTTTGTGATTCCGCGCGACAATCGCCAGGGCTCCCCGCAATATGCCAAACTAACGCTCCGCATTTTCACCACTGTGCCAAGAGAGTGACTAACTTCATGCCTAACCTGACAGTGCTAAGATGGATGAGCATGCCACTATTCGACGTCGATCTAAGGGCGAATCGTATAATGAATAGCCAGCGCCTATAAACATTCAGTAGACATTCCGCATTGATTGAGACCGAGAATAAAAAATGTTTGCTGGCCTCTAGATAAACGAAAAACCTCCAGATTCTTGAAGTCCTATGCTCTAATCGCCACCTAGTAAAGCCTCTTTCGGCAAAAGCGGCGAAATCATTTCACACCCTATTCAAGTGCCACGTACCCAGGTTAGACAGGTAAGTCGAAAATAGGGTACGGTATTGATTAGGCGATAGTTCAAAACAAACATCTATCACAAAAGTCATACTGGTCTATCCGAAACGGTTATACGGAATACTACAAAACTTCTGAAGGATGGTCACCCATTTCTCCAAACACAACGGCCTTTTTGGTGTAATGAAGAAACGCCATTGCAAGCAGTGTAAAACATACCAGACAGCCCTGTTTCATCGGGCAACATAGAGGGTGGTTAACATTCGTGCCCTATAAGTAGAATACACTCATGTCGAATGTATTCCCAGAGATGGTTCTGCAATCTCCGAAAAAATCACACGGACTCTGAGAAAACGCGAATAGCTTCAGGATGCATATAGAATTTGTACTCACATCATTTTCACGTGAACGGTCTTCATCTTGTTCTGGGGAAATTAGTCCGGCTCACCGGATTCATGATCGATTTTGGTTGAATGCATTTACGTTCCGTGCATAGAGGCTCGTTCAACCGTAGCACCCTTTCGGTACCTGGCTGCCATGCTACGTGAAGAAAACACGAGGGCCGGGATGCTGTCAAGTTGTTCAACCATGGGCAGGAATAATCGAGATGGCGTGGTTGGATTCAAACTACGGACTTTCCGGTCAGTAAGTTTGCGCCCTGAACACTGAGCCGTCTTAGCCAACTTCAAAATGAGCCCAAATACAAAGGTATTTCAGTAGCTATGACACGCCGAATGTTTATGGGCTGAAAACAGTTATGGTTTGTCTTTTATTCCATTGCGTAGAAATTCCGCTTTTGTGACTCCATTGAACATCTATGTTTCTGTCTTCAATTGGTACTGAACAGTGTGGAGCTACTACGCAAACATCACATCGTAGTCATCCACGCATTCTCGAAAATGTTTGGAGACAGACTGTCTATCCAGGAGAACACACGAGTTTTCCTCCTCAGTTAAGAGAGTGTGCTGCTCCCTTTCCGGTGGCCCTTCCCTTTGAGGAAACTATTGTGTTCCGTTTCCACACTGATTACTGGGATTTTCTGCTTTGTTCCTCAAAACTAGGTCATCTGGAAAGTCGATTGCTAAAGTTTCCCCCACCACTAACTCTCTTAACTAGGTGATAACATAAGATGCGATCGTTTGTGCAAAATCCTGGGCGGACAAGTGTAAAACCAAGCTGTGAAACCAAAAAGCATGGTGACACTCGGTGGACTAACGTCACTCAAATTCAACTTCGGGCTACTCTCAGCAACTTCTGCTTAGCTTTGTCAGACATTTATGCGTTGGACCCATTTGAAAAAGCATCCGCAAGAGACCGGCAAAATAATTATTCACCAGCTTATTCACGTGAATTTCGCTACGTTGCGTCCTCTGCCCACTTCGATGCCCTGATAGGCGAAGATATTTCTCCCACCAACTGCTGACAACAACAGTCCGCGCGCCAACCATCAACGGACTTGTGTTCCGCAGTGATCAAGAGTACAACCTACCAGTGAGTGCTAATCACGAACTCGGTGCATGACTTGGTGAGCATCGAGCTTGCCGCCTACAGAATCGTGTCGGTAGTTGACTGTAAATACCATCCAACTGTGCGCATCATATTGAAATTAGCCATGAATTGAATAGGCAAAGGCATTCAATCACAGGCGTCGAAAAGTTGAATACCCAGTCAAACAAGAGTGGAGAAAATCAATAAAAATGAGTAGGCCCATCTGTGCTTCCCA
The DNA here is from genome assembly GCA_003604175.2 of Clonorchis sinensis. Taxonomy (NCBI): domain Eukaryota; kingdom Metazoa; phylum Platyhelminthes; class Trematoda; order Opisthorchiida; family Opisthorchiidae; genus Clonorchis; species Clonorchis sinensis. The sequence goes on from CM030373.1 coordinate 8,328,090, forward strand.
CAAAAACATACAATTAATTGTATAGCTCTCAGGGCCATTAGGTCCCAAACAATAAAACCGAAGTGAACCAAAGCAGCTGTTTTTGTTGTTCAGTTCTGAAGTGGTGTAGAATGCTTCTTCGTCACATTATCATTACCACCGAGTATTAACTTCCATAACATATCCATATCGATATCATGCCAACTCATGCGGGATGGCTCAAGTGGTTAGAGCGCGAATTTACTGACCGGAAGGTCCGTGGTTCGAACCCTACCTCCGCTTCTCGACTTCCCCTGTCAAGGCTTGGGCAAATTGACAGTATCTCAGCCCTCTTGCTTCCTTCGGATGGCATGGCAGTTAGGCACCGAAAGGGTGTTATAGCTGAACGATGCGGTCACTCACGGGGAACAAACATTAGTTGCAAAGCTCGTTGACCGCTGCGTCCGTCTTTGGTCTCGTTTGGCGGGTCAGATTGTTGAAATACTGGCCATGCCTATCGTCAGAAGACAGTGTATCCCACAGCGAAAAGCGCGTAAACATAAAGCGAGACATAAAGCGTATAAGAAGTATCATCAGGGGGGAATAGGGATGCCTTTATGTGCGGAGTGCATTGCTGCACACAACCACATCCCCCACCGGCAGGATGAATCGACACCCAACTGCTTATTCCAAGTTTCTCTCGTTGGTTCGCACAGCGTTGCGTTGACCTGGTCAACTAGTCCCATCCTTTTATACTCAATCCTTCAGTGTTCCCGGTTCAATACCAGGACCCGATGAGCCAGAAGTTGCCTTTTAGAATCTCAGTTTAGTTCGTTTACCGCAGAGCTCAACAATCAATAAATATTTTCGTGTTTACTAAGGTGACCTTGTGTTTTGGCTTTCCAACCGAACGGTGAAGCAGTCACCGCTACGTCACATTGCACATTTTCTCCTAAAGGCCTTTCACTCAGTCTACGTATCTTACTTTGTCTGCCGCGCTAGAATGTGCCCGAGATATCTAGTTTTCCAACGTAAACCGTGACACAAGCCCGGAAGACATGCAAGTGCGAGTACTGACACGTAACGCGTGTGTTAAGAGATTATTCCGTTATGAGTGACTGCAACCTGCTCGGCCTGTGGGCAACCTGACAGGATTTCATTCATTGAGCAGTTGAGTTAAAGGACGGCGACGTGATGATTGTGTACCAGAAAGCCAAAGCGTACCATTTTTCTGAGTATGACAAACAAATTACACGGAAGCATTTATCAAATAACGATACCACTCTCCAAGACCAATATTCGTGCCTACGGAGCGTGAGCGGTTTGGGTCACTATCGAGTCCTGTAGTTAGTGTGGCTGACGGCTTGTTCCGACTATGCCACACCAGATGGAGTATACGCTGTGCCTACTAATACAGTCCGATCGATTATCCAAACACAGACTACCGTGCGCTCTCTCTTGTCTATGCCTACCGGCACTTTTTCATCCAGAGACAGCATTCCATGAGGGACAATCGACATGTGTAAAAGCTAAGCTGAGTTGACAACGTTGTTGGGCGTATTCGTCACTTTTTGATTCCCAGAGAAATGGTACGACGGGAGTTTGTAGAAGCTTTGACTATCTCCATTGTTTATATAAGCTCTTGGACCTGGAGTCATCTTACAAGGGAGTGCGAGTCGCACCCGACTGCACTTACACGGTCCGTTGGATTACAGGACAATTTCTGGGACCAGTCGGGTAAGCAGAAGGGCAGAAGAAAAGCGACCGGGCTATCCACGTATGGGAACCAGATAGATCGATAGACAATATTTCTGCATGTTCGAAAAGCAAGCATTGGTCGATAAACAAGTGAACATGAAACAATACTTGAGGAATGGAGACCCAAAAAAAGACATCTAAGATGAGAGGCCTTTAGTTAGAATACTCAAAGCTCAACATCAAAGCTAGTCACGGTTCATACATGTCCGCGTTTAGCGTATACTATTGCTCGAAAAGCCTAGGTACATAGATGTCACACCTGATTGCACTGATGTTTATATCTCGTTTTGCGACGTACCAGTTGTATAGTTTGCTACAACATGGAAAAACGCGCCAGAAACCATCTGACAATCAGGATGGAAGCTCACGTTCGATCATGGTATGCGTCAAGGACCATGGTCAAAACTAACTACTGTCTGGCATGACAAAGACGTCAGCGAGTCTTCCACGCAGGATAGCGTCCCGATTCCCCGCGAGGAAAATTCAAGCCATCTGCACGTGTATGTCAGTGGTCAGCGTTTATGTGTACAATCAGTTAAATAACTATAGCCTAAACAGGGAAGCAAGTCGATAAACCGATATGCGAAAACAGTCCTCAAGCCGGGACTGTTTACGGTGAACCCTCTGCTAGAAATAACAAAAAAAACGTCTCAACAGACACTCCAACAGAATAATAATGCGTGAGACAGCTGTAATAATTTGCTGCGATAAAAAGTGTGTGAATATACAACAGCTTCGAAGTTGTGTGCCAGAATGAGCGATCGGGAAAGGATACCTAGACAGAATGTGCGGAAACAGTAAAATGGGATCCAAAATGCCAGCTTTAATCGCGTATTGGTCGTTTGGAAAAACGCAAAAAAAACGAAATGAGGAAATGAACAGATCGGTTTAATGACAGCAGTGTGGGACGCTCAAGCTAGTCGGCTCAAGCGCCTCATCAGAAACGATAACATGAGAGTAGAACGGAAGGAGAAAGAGAGCAATGACGAGCTCATTGGGGTTTCACAGCTAGATTACGTCCTTTTCACACTGTTCGATTTCACCCGACCGGCTTCGGCAAGGTGATGATCACTGCAACTGCACTCGGTCATTTGATCCAACGAGTAAGTATGATGCCAATCCATTTGTTTCGGTCCCATATAGCCAGGAAGGCGAAGTAGATCGAGCAAATTTCGTCTGACTCCCCGATCGTATGGACTGGTAGAATTCGAAACACCCGACCGTTGTCCGCGGTAGAAATTGAGCCCACCGGCGAACTCCACATATCGGTCAATGTTGATCCGTTCATTGGTGGTCATGTTTAACCAGACCATTTGGTAGAGTTGAGAAAAGAATAGTAGAAAAGTCCAGAAGCTGTAGAAAGCCGCGTTCACAACACAAAAACTAATCCAGGGGTTGCAAGTCAACCAAGCCAGAACAGTGCTGGTCCAAGCTGTCGTAGTTATGTGACAGAGGGGAATAAAACGGAGTGAGGTAGTATATGTGTTATGGTGTTAATTCGATATGGATAAACAGGTAAATCAGTAATGTAAGTAGGGCAAAAAGACAACTCCGCCGAATACAACCCACCTGAACTTAACCTCAGCAGCGCGAGTGAACGATTGTCATTAGAAGTCCATGACATGCTAGATGGGCTTGTGTAAATCCCATACTAAATATGTCCAGGTTCTAGAAACTGCAGAACATATTCACGCCCAATGATGCACGTGTTCATCACATGTATGCCCTGTGGGTGTTTCGCCGGTAGGCACTGAGTGCGGTAAACATGACCGACATCTAGTAATCAACTAACATGTTTCATTGACCTCGGTAAGTATGATGTATTGTTCGCGACTCATTCTGCCAGAATGAGAAACGCTTGAGCGTGATCCAGTGCATCCCTAGTAAAAACGTTTTTCACCGTGTTCTTAATCGACTCATTTCCACCGATATCATTTGATGTATTTGCTTTGTTAACGAATACCCGTTATTGTCACCCTAGCTCCATGGTTAAGTGCATCGACTTTAACAACATGCATTTCATCCGGGATGGCCAAGCATCTCTTTTCTGGGAATCAACTCAACCTAATCCAGTGATGCGCAAAAATTGCGAACGATCCATTTCGCACTCGTTATAAAAGTACATATTGTTCGACGACACGCTCCGTAGTTTGAACACGGGTCCCAAAAAGATCAGGGTTAAAGATAAGTGAGTGAATGGTCTCAAGATCGCGTATCGTACATAATTCCACCATTTTGGTAGTACACTATCCACAGAACTAAGACGTGTTAGTAAACTAAACACGGGGATGGAAAGGGATGGCATGAATGCCGAGTAAAATGTATCGAGCCATTGTTGTGTCTCGAATACTGTAAAACAGTGAAACCTGTGCGGTCTAAAACTGACATATTCGGGTGACTGACTGATTTCCTTCGCGAAATATGCGCATACCATCATAGATTAAATTGGTGGAATGCATGTCGAACACCAACTTGAATAAAGGCGCAACTATTGATGCAGTGACACGGGCGTACACTGGCACGTCATCGTGCGAGAGCGAGTATTCGATCGTTGCGCGTTTGCTGACGGATCCCGTTCCTTCGAGTATCAAACGCAGCATCAAATACTTTCATCCTTCACCACCGCCCCAAACGACTATGGTGAACTAAAAATTCACAGGCGTCTAACAGTCCGAACACGTTTGGCCCAGTAACTACGTATCAGATTCCAGTCTACACCGTATATTCTCAAACTAAGAACGTACGGAGAGCAGAATCTCTTTGCATTCAGAATGATTAACTTGCATGAAAAGTCAGTAGACGATGCAACCGGATGAACGTCAAATTATTAACCCACCTCAGGTGTGTGTGTGTGTGTGTGAACGTCTCCGTAACTACGGTCTACAAAAGGTGATACCCACAGGTGTTCCGGGATGTAACTGTTGCGCGCATCACATGTGTATAGGGTAGACAATCATCTTTCCGAGGGTTGTTTCTGAAGATAACTTATTTTTGCAACATGTATTTTTAGCTTGCTCAGAGAATTCCTTTGAAAGACTCCTGTCCGTGCTAAGATAAGTGTTTTTGCGGACAGTGTGGAAGAAGGTTGCATTGAAATTCTCGATTGATAGGATCGGCTAAAAACTATAAGAACACAATGAGAGACGTTTCGGGACCTCAGGTCTTATCGAGGCCTGTTTTGGATACATGTAATTCCCAAGATCACGTAAATTTCCAATGGTTGTTCGAGATTTTAGAACCCGTACGCTAACGTTTATGCCAATACAGTCTCGATGAGACTCTTGAGACTGACTACTCAAGTTCAACACTCCCAATTTCCACCGTTTCCTTAGACGAACTACTTTGGCGCTGTACTTCTAACGTAAAATTCCAGTCTAATTCCACATTTTACCGACAAGTCAATCGAGTCACCATGGGCTCCTCTCTTGGTCCCGTGTTGAGTGACATTTTTATGGGTGGAATGGAGCTTGGTCGAGTGAATGGGGAGATTAGACATACGTACTTTTGTCGACGGTACGCAGATGACACTTTCATGTTGGGCTCCGAAACGAACGCTCCTCTGACCAACTTCAACCGAGCACATTCCTCGATTCAGTTGACTTTTTAAACTGAAAGTGACACCGCTTTTCACTTCTTGAAAGTTAAAGTAGTTAGACTATTCACAGGTTCAATTCAGCTATCTGTTTACAGAAAGCCCACATGGACGGGACAACGCACAAACTTCCATAGTCTTGTGCCACTGTGGCAGAAATGAACCCTGATTCAAACTATAACGAACCAAGCGAGGCGAACGTTTTCTACAAATACACTGGACTCTGAACTGAAGCACACTGCTAATGTGCTCCGAGCCAATGGTTAGCCAGAGAGATGTACAACCAAGAGTATATCTGAACGTCATATCGAACAATCTGAAGATGCCAATCTATTTAAGTCTACTGTATGGAGGCGATCTGTTGGCACACAAACTCAATCGCCGCCTGTTTCAACCCTTACAACGCACGCTTCCACCTGCAACTCCGCTCAACTTAAACTTCAGAGACAAGATGTCAGTCTCCTCCAGAATATGCTTGCGTATTGCTTCGGCTTTGTTCAGCGGAATATGCTCGGCCAACGTTAGGGCAACTTGCTAAGAGAATAGGTGAGCATCTCTCTTGCCGGAGTACCACCAGACTCAACAGTTCAGTCAAAACCTCAATCGCGCCCCATATAATCGACACCGGTCACGTGATCAATCGGAGCGAGTCATTTAAATTCATCTACCGAGCACCCAATAGACCGTCAGTATCGACCCTAAGGCGTGGCTTGACTACAGCCGAAGCGGTTGCAATACGTTTGCGAAACCCAGTACTGTGCTGGCAAAAGCGATTCGTACGACCACTGAGTCTGCCTTGGTCATATGACACGAATCGAACGACCAATTCGCCCAGTGGCCTTGTAGACTGAATCCAATTAGATGCGACGTGGGGTAAGCCGACAACCAACCGTTCGCGCCTTAGTGGTCTCTTTTTTACCACGGCATTCACCCAATACTGCTGAAGATGTATAGACGACGGATGCGACAAGATCTATCATTGTGTGCATATGCAACTGTGACAACCTATTTGGTGTTTCCACAAGTAGGACGATATTTATGCTTGCCTGTGTGTTCAGATGCACCGGCCAGACTCGTTCTCAGTCTGAGTTCACAACTGTATTAGCTATCACTACAAGCCAGTCGGCTGTGAATGTGGGTGCCTGTCAGCGCTGATAACCAGTCAGAGACATCCGCAAAGCTTAGCTCGTCCCGTGTCCTTTCCATGAGTCAAACGTCCCTCGTTGGTCGTTGATCTTGATCGGAAAGCTGCTTTTGACTCTGTCAATCATCAGAAACTTTAACAGTGTCTGTTTAACAGTGTCCGGGGCGAGATAGCTCAGCGGTTAGAGCGCGAGCGTACTGACCGGAAGGTCCGTGGTTCGAACCCTGCCTCTGCCTCTCGACTTCCCCTGTCTAGGCTTGGGCAACCTGGCAGTATCCCAGCCCTCGTGCTCCCTTCGGGTGGCATGGCAGCTAGGCACCGAAAGGGTGCTACAGCTGAACGATTTATTACAGTGTCTGGCGATCAAGGATTTCCATTCCAAATTTATATCCTTTATGAGGACTATGTATCCGAACTCCTGTAGACTTGTACGAGTATACGGCAAACTTTCGCCTGAGTCCACCACGTCCAGCGGTGTAAGATGAGGTTGCCCTCTCTCAGCTTCCCTCTTCAACTTTGTTGTTGATGTGCCCCATCAAATTGATCTGCCTGCCTCTGAAACCTCGGGGGTCGAAATGCCCCCGGGACGCTCAATCACAGACACTGAGTATGCAGATGTTATTGCTTCTCTTGGTTCAAATCCCTCCAAAATGCTAACCATTTTAAAAAACCCAAATAGTTCTGCCGCACGGTCTGGCATGCGCCTCACACCTGCAAATTGAAAAGTGCTGCTACAACACTGGGTGGGAGCGAACCCAAACCTCATGCTTGCAGACGAGCCAATCGATGTGGTGGATAAGTGTTTGCTTGGGCGACTACTTCTCAAATCAGGAACGACATTGTAGTTTTACCAACTTCCGACACCTATGGCGTCGTGACATCAGCTTGTCTGTCAAGGTCAGAGTTTACACTACCGCAGTAGGACCCATACTGTTCTATGGATGAGAGACATGACCTCTACGCGCAGAGGACAAACGAAAGTTGTCATTGTCTCCAAAGCATTGGTGAGGTCCAGTGAGAACATGGGATTAGTATTGTTGAGGTGCGCCAAACCCACGACAGATGAATTACTCACGCTTCATAGGTTACGCTGGTTAAGACATATACTCTGCATGCCAGAAGACCGCCTGCCTCACAGAGCTCTTTTTGCCCAGCCCTTTGTGGAGTGAAAGCAACGAAGAAGTGGACAGTGTACGACCTGGCAACGAAGTATGAAAACAATAACCAGCAAACAGAGTCCGGTTGACAACTGCGGCCTCCCTGGATAGAGACCCCGGGACTCAACTCACCAATGGTTAATGGCACTGGCAGAAAACGCTTCTATCGCGCAGTCAGTGGCGCTCGTGCAACATAGCTATCGCCTTCAATGTGTAGCTACCCAGTTCCGAGACTAAATGAACATGCGATCGACTTCAATGCTTAGCTGTATGTGTCACACTATCCCACTTTCCAGTAATCGGAACTGCAGCAGCTGAAACCCAGTGTACCAATGGTACACGGCTTATAGCTGATAGACTGATTGACTGATAGGTCTGATATTAGAACACTAGTGAACGGTGTGGCGCAATATTATACCGTGCGTTGTTTGTCCGCGACTATTCTTTGCAACTCATTCGATAGCGAATACGTAGCGATCGTGGAGACCTTCATCCATTTTTTTCTACGGAAATCTGATAGCACATTCTACCTGCCCGTGTGGATGGGAGTGAAGCGGCGCTGACGGTGAAAATGAGGTTCACCACAGCGAGAGCTCCGATTACACAATTGTAATAAGAAGGGAAGTAGAGACGGCATGGCTAGATTTCAGATTATGAATGACTGCCATGTGGACGCAATATTAGAGTTGGTTCGACGGTGTGCAGACACCACGCTGGATATGCTGAAGATGTCTATCGGCTGAGTTACGCGGACGAATGAGAAATTGGGAGTAGAGACTGAAGCCGCCTAGCTTTGCGCATCGCGCTTCTCTCTGTCATTCAACATGTGCATCTGCGAGAGCCGTCTAAAGGAGCCCAGGTGGTGCGATTGGCACCATGCCCTTCTGCACATAAAGTATTTTCAGATCACGTGTTAAGTCCCCTGTGAACGCTTAAGTATGAGGAAATGCCTCATGGAATGATACAGTTATCAAATACGAACTTTTGAAGAAATTTAAGATGAATGTGTTACTTCCAAAACAGAAGGTTTCCAAAGAATAGTCGCATACGTATCCGAAGTACATGAAGTGTAGTACCTAAATGAAAGTCCTAGTGTTGACAGGAACCGTTATGTGTCCGCTCTGTGTAAAAATACTCTACGGCATCAACCTTAGGACTATTTTCGCACTGGAAAAAATACTCTGGTTGTCGTCGTATGATGTCGACGTAGTCACCGCACTCCTTATTTTTAATTACTAACAAAAATTGAGTAGTTATGATCTAAAAAACAGTTGCACAGCCGAAAGGACCATCAAACTCACAGAGGTCGCTTTCACTCCTGCTGTGTCCATCGCTGTCCTGACACGATGGTTGTTCGATCCAATATAACACACCTCCTATAGCAAATAACAGACAGGAAACAATAGTGAATAGCAGGTAAGCCATGAAATGTAGATGATTATCCACCCCAACACAATTGTATATCCAGGGACAATGGTGATCAAACCGCGCAACACAGCGATCACAGGTAGCGCAGTGTTTCGACCGCAGTGGCTTCTGCACCAAACAGGTTGTACATAACCGTTCCAGCGGATTAAGTGGCGCAGATTTGGATGGGTCTTTGTGTTCGGAATCGGTGTCCAGACGGCGCACACTTTCATCGACCAATCGAACGATCGCATCTTGTTGATCTGCTTTTGTGACAGTATGCACGTAACCCGGTTCTCGGGTGGCAGCCAAATAAAAGAAGGTCCATAATCCAGTAACGCAAATGACAAAGAAAAAGTGGAGCACCCAGTGATGGCTACTTTGGGGAGCCAAATACAACAGGTACGTGGCAGTGAGCAGGAAGGTTGTACTGGTTGCCAGACTGAAGAGCAAGATTACCTGAAAAAAAATAAACGAGAACTGAGAAAACTAGACGCAAATACTACGATTGCACATAACAACACGAGATGAAACAGAGGTACAGGGAAATTCTGGACAATTAGCATTGGTACAACCTATCACAACGGTCAATGGTTATCAAACCCTTAGACAAATGGTAAAAAAATCTTGCCTGACGTTCGGTGTGTGTATAAATATTTATTGTTTTGTACCCAGGTAAACGGACACGAAAACAGAGCTGTATGCCACCGGGCAAACCACCGTTTTCCTGGAAATGATCGCCTCAAGATGAAATGACGGAAAAAAAACTGTTACACAGTTATTCCTAGCCAACTCTACAACTTCAGGTCAGAGGAACGCAAAACTCGAAAAATTTATTACCAGTGACCGCACGGCTTCTGCGATTGTAGCCGACTGGCCGTGAAATTTCCCAAGCGGTTTGCGATCGGTCACTAGCTGCGCGCATAACAATACGTCTCGGGGTTTTAGGTACAAATAGGTTGGAGCTAACGATGACGACGAGGTGCAGCTTATATCAGCAGAAACCTGTGGGGCCGGAGGGAGGTGTGTTAAGGTTTCACGAAGTTCAGCGAGGACGAAAATGTTGAATGCTATCATCTTTCACGGCAAATATTTCAACCAATTAAAGCGGGTCTAAGTTTGGTCCATAACATCCTCCATACCGTCACCTGATCACATCGAACCATGATCATTTCGGTCTGTCCGAGAGTATGGTTGTCAACAGTTCGAAGTGCTGCATTCATTTAATTCGAATCCTCAACCAAAAGATGGTAAACGGTTGTCTGAATCGGACCGGTTTAGACTGCAAAAACATCTTGATATGCAGAACGATAGGTGAGTTGAAAAAGGAAATTTTTCACACTGGTGCGGTGTCAAGGTTGATTCAACCATCAGAAACCATAAGGATTTTGGGGACCCTTCTCGGATAATGTACTATAGTGGCTTACATGATATGTACGTCATCCTACAAACCAAATAACTCTGATACAACCAAAGTAAAGAATAGACAACGACATAATAACTTCACTCACGTATGTGACCGTGTAATGTGAAACGATAACTGATCAATTGCATTTAGACCCCTAGCTTCCAAGGAACGGGCGAAAACAATCAAAGGCGAGACGAATAGGTTTAGGGATTTAAGAGCTGTCAACTGAAATTTTTCGCATACTCAGTACTAAGGTATCCGAGTCCAGTAGAAATATGCAATAGAGCGATAAATCTGGCAAGTGCTTTGCAACAACTATGCGGGAGAAAAGCGGTGCCTAAGCGACTGAGAGGATTTCTGTCGTATTCGCGAAGTCGTAATTAGGATGGGAGTGGTGGCTGTGAAGATCGTCAAGGTAGCAGTTTACACAAGAGAGGATAGCTTTCGCTTAAGTCCAACACGTTCAACTAAACGGTGATGTTCTTTGACAGACTTTTAGGGTTCCAAAGCAAAACTTCACTAAGTGTACTATCGTCTTAAGTTAGCCCGGCGTGCAATTCGACAGAGAACGGGGAAAATGTGCTCTGAAAATTGGAAAACCATGCAGCCAATACACCAATTACGTTGCATACAGATGGATGACACCGAGTGCATTAGATACCATTAGATACCATCAGATACCAACAACTCAAAGTCCAATATTACAGGGGGCCAAATTACAAGCATTCATAACTCGCAATTATTGGGTGAGGTAATTTCGATCGTTCTCCACTGGTTTGCGTCAATGTGTGCTCGACGTGCACAAAGAATTTGGCCATCAATTCACGCTACTATCAGTAAAGTGAGTAGACCAATATATATGTTGAACGCATGACCAGGTTGAAAAACCTGTGGCTTTGGAAACCCGACACATACCTGTGAACGATAATCCGAAAATTTTGAAATAATGCGACGACAACCGGATCCAAGTAAGGTGAAAAGGACAAACTTGATCAAACACACCCACCACCATGAAGGGTGTGCAGCTGCATCGAACATTTTGGCAGTTGTAGTCACATCCCAGCTTAGCAGCAGAACACAGGCCAGTAGAATCATAGGTGGTATGCTTGCAGTGATGCGGAATCGCCAGCGTGGTGAGTGTTGCAAATCGGTCAGTCGTAGACGAGACATCCGGACGGAATTTCCGCTGGAACGAGATTGAGCAAGGGCCATTGACCGAACACGGTCGACAAGCCATGGAATGTTCCGAACCTAACAAAACCAAATGGGGTAAGCAATAGGAAGTGTAATTCTTAGACATCGAATAACAAAGGAGAATACGAAGTATCTTTTGGTTCAACATAAAGAATTAGGAAGTGATTCTTGTAGACGAAAGGTCACGTCTAATGAAACTAGCGTAACAAGTAGTCTATCAACAGCGGAATACGGAAAACATCAGTCTGAAGGTCCCCTATGTTGTCGTCCTCATATGGTGACACATGTTTCAGTCCACAGCAGACATGAAGGAAATCGTTCAAGATGGACACGTTCAACTGTTTGGATGTGATTATTCACGTGCCTCAAGTATGCGTTGCTGAGGTGATCTTAAAATGCTCACCGGAATTCAAATCCCAGTACAACAGAAGACACCTACAACCGATAGGCTGTTAAAAGTACTTTTTTTAAATCGAATAACCTGTAGTTTGAACAACCGCACGGTTGATCAACCAGGTGACCACGAGATGGATGTCCATGTGGCTCTTCCTGTGCTTGGCTGGAGACACTGAACGGTATGAGTGCTAACCGATGCCAGTAGCGTTCATGCTGTCAGTTTCTATCCTGATTATCTGATTGAGTGCTGGAGGCGTAGGCACTTCGGATTTTTTTAGTGGACTAGCTCTGTCCCATTTTTTCCTATCCGTCATTAGACTCTATTCAAATAAATTGAAACGGCGGCACGGCACTGAAGTAACAGTGTTCTTATCTGACGTTACTGTCAGCAATGATGATTATTGCTATCATTCCTGTCTAGCTAATGGTGCTGATAACGAGGTTGATGACCATTATCAGGCACATCATTGAAGGAATTTTGATTCCCTGGCGCAATCACTCCAGTCCAAGCCAAACAGCATACTCGAGAAGATTTATTAAAACACCCGAGGCTGGCGAAAATTTCATAAAGCCTGCGCAGAAGATATTTGACACCTGTATTCTTAGCTTGCAAGGGAATGTGTAGTGACAGAAAATAGAATCCCAGTCTCAAAAAAAGTGACAAAGAGGAAAAAAAGTTAGGTTAAAACCTCACTTGATCTCCTGTAGATTAACATTGTGAAGAACATGTGGTATAGTGCGAAAAAATACTTCGATATCTTGAGCATCGTTCCAACTGAAGCACGATACAGCTTATGTACAACAAGTCCAGTTGATGACTACCATAAAGGAGAGATTCAGCTGCCATCCAGTTGAGTTTCACGCTAACACTAAGTTAACTTGTAAATGGGTCATCGTCGTTAAATATGCAGTTTTTTGTTGAAACCGGGAATAAGATTGACGGAAACTCGGCAACTATGCCTACCTGCTGTGCTCCAAGAAGGGCAAGACTGAAAGTGGGCTGCCGAAAAGTTCTCACCAACCGTGTAAGTATTCTTATGTCAAGGATTACATTACATTTACTCAGAACGATAATTTAGGAAAGGTGTTGTAATTGACAGCCAGGGGCTCAAGCCAACATCAGAATCTGGAGTGGAAAATAAATAATATGAAAGACAACACACAGTATAATTCATATCTACCCAACCCGTCTCACCTCATAAGCAGCTTTACCTTCACCGTTTGGTGAATTCCAGTCAACTCCGGCCTTATCTAGAGCGACCACTGCAGGCACATTGGCAAAGTTCACAGCATAATGCGCCGCCGTATTCCCGCGTGGATCACTCAACGACAAATCCGCACCCCATGTGATGAGTAGACGGAAAACATCTGCAGACCGACAGTGCATGCAAGCGACCAGAAGTGGGGTAAGTCCGTTGGCATCGCGACTGCAAATGGAAGAGCGCACAGAGGGTCCGACGCTTAAGTGGATGACCGAGAATGGACGGACTATCCTCAAATTTAGAACGGTTAGAGGGTTGATGAACGTATCAGTATCTGGTGATGAAGTGGACAGACTAGACTAGAAGAAAATCTATGGCGACACTATGGGAATAGGAAAGAAAAGGAGCATCCCTAAAGGAAGAAGGACAGCATGTCGACAGATGATTTCACCGCTACTATGACCTGATGCTCTGTGCACCCACCATATTCGAAGTGAGCCATGGTTTTCACATATTATGAGTCATCGTCACCACCAACGGCACTAGTGTTGATTATCAGTTACCAAATGCCGTACATCCCCCCTAATCTAGCTAGAGTGTGTAACGGATAGTAAAATGTGAGAAGAGGGCGGATTCGGGAAGAGGTTTACCACAAACACCCGAAGGGCCTGAACCCCCACCCCAAACGCATGGTAACCCACTTCGAGAAAGCCCAGCGGTTAAGGCGCGAAGCTAACGGCCGAAATATCCGTGGTTCGAACCCGAGGATGAGTTTTAGAATGCTCCTGTGCAGGTTTGTACAACTTAGCAGTACCTCATCCCTCCTGCTTTTTTCGGAGTAACTATGTACTGACAGGGTGCGACAGCTGAATAACTTATTTCTACTGTAATTCCACTCCAACCACACTTCCGTCAATTTCAAGCATATCACTCAAAACCGCGACCCATCTTTCATTCGCCAAACGGTAGTTCTACCGAACCAGTCCACATGGACTGAAGCTCCATTTATCATAGGGTGGGATCCACCTGATGGACGGCCCGAAAGTAGAGTTATGTCGTTCCACGGTCAGCTTTAGAAAGACGAAAATAATCTCGTGGTACCACGCGGTTGTTATTGGCATTCGAGACAGAGGACTCCACCCTACATCTGATTGTGTGACTATCGGGTGTGTCGACAATCGCGACCGCACAGGTTTCAGCTAAATCAATCACAAATGACAAAAAAATCAGCCGGAAAGTGTGTGTCTATGATGTTGGAAACAGAACCAGTGTTCCTTAGGAAAGGTATTTTCGCATGTTGCTTCTCGACTTCTGCACTTCTGACACGAATGGCCCAACTGTACAGTGTTATACTGTTTCCAACGTTTGTTGGCTTCACTTGCACGATGAAATCCCTGTTGATTACTCACAATTACCCGCACAACCTACAAAAACCGATTCTGACAACTAACTGACTAGGATTTCCCGATATCTTCCAGCCCGTTCAGGAGAAAGAGCTCGATTCCCGCTCAAACAGAGTCTGAACGGGTGATGAAATTTGAGGCGGTAACCAGTGATGGGTGTCAGAGTTGGCAGCACGATCGACCAACCCAGGAAAAGTGAAACCTGTTGTAGAAAAAGAATAGGTAATTTTAAAAAACTGCTCGCTCGCGATAACAGATACAGGATGAGTTCAATCAAAGTGCACTTGAATTATTTAGCGTGGTCCAAATGACTGTCTATGATGAGTCAAGACAACATCGTGCCAGTAGTTTTTCTGATCGATCGACGAACGAATCAAGCACGCACACACACGCACGTGCGCACAGAGCTCAGGCTAAGAGAACCGTGAGGTGCAAATTGTACTGGCATATGCAGGAAACTGTGTTAATAAGGCCAACCGACACGTGTCGGACAGCTGACAAGCGCAAAGTAGCGTGTAGTGTGTTGTGCTAGCTAAGACAAGGTGGAACAAACCGGGTAAACCTAGTGCTGGCCTTCTTAGCTCATTAGTGGGTATTTTTTTCGAACACTGTCATCAGGCGCGAAACTTCTCGCACCTCATATTCGCAGTTCACTAGTTTGCAACAACAGATTTGAGGCAAAATAACAAAAACCCAGATACGATGGAATTCCGGAAAGAACTGGCATTTCTACCCCATGCGAAGAAAGAACGCGATACACATAAAGTTGTCCCTCTGAAACCTTTGGGGCTGTATAAGATCAACTGTAACAGTTTCATGTGTTCACTACATTATAAGTGCTTCCATACTCTGTACAACCCGATGAAAAAACCTGAATCGAGCAACTCAGGCCTAAAACGGATTTTTGGTCAAGAAGACGGTGCGCTAGTAGGCTGCTTCAACCAGGTTTCCCGCGATCCGTCTATCACATGGATAGACAACCAAGTAAAATCTCAGGCGGGGTGGTGGCGATAAGGACTGGATTCACTCGAGCTCACCGCGCTTTCCACTGCAGGTGATTGAAACTTACTCTGGTTGATAGGTGTGATTGGATCTAGCTGAAGTGCTAGTAAACAAGGGCTAGTGAACACCGCTTCAGTTTATGGTCACTCTCTGTGGCGAACAGATAAGTGGAGCGCCAATCAACTGAGTGAGTGCAATCCGGCTCATAACCATGGTCTTTTCAGAATAAACTGCGCTGATAACTCAGTCCAAAGCTGCTTACATGGGTTTTGGAGTTGAGTCACGGGCGCAGATCCACAAGCTCATTGCTCCGGTTCAAACAATGCCGAAGTAATCACAGGTAACAGGGATCACCGTATGCGACAAAAGCTTGAAACCGTTAGCTCGACGTTAACCCTACGTAGTGGATTTTTCAACTTCAGTACAACCACAATTTGCTCTATATCATGAACTTCTTGTCTGATAAGAACAAATGTCAGCTGAGTGCGCGAGAGGATTAACTAGATAAAACGTGGAAGACAACTTACAGTTGTCCCCGTTTACGGAGGCCGTTATCGTGAACATTACTCTTCAAAGGTGACTTTTTGGCTGGTCCGCTGAGATCCCAACGGTATATAAGAATCTCAGACTTCGGATTAAAGTGTTAGATTTCTAAATTCTGATCGAAATCAAATGCACAAAAGACTGAAAATTCACCAGCTCTCGCACCTGACGTGCACCCAGTGAATGGCCAAATTTCATCCAAAAAGCAGTCCTCTCTTTACGGCGGATCAGATAAACACTAAGCAATGGGTTTTGATTGTAATCAAGTTTACATCAGGCAAACAACATTCAGTTGATTGAAGTGGAGTCACAAATA
This sequence comes from Clonorchis sinensis, assembly GCA_003604175.2. NCBI lineage: Eukaryota > Metazoa > Platyhelminthes > Trematoda > Opisthorchiida > Opisthorchiidae > Clonorchis > Clonorchis sinensis. The sequence continues at coordinate 8,344,570 of CM030373.1, forward strand.
CTCCCCAAATTTTCATTCCGGAATGTTTGTAACAAATACACAAAGTTTTGTCATTTTCCGTTGCGGTCTACAGTCACAAGGGTGTGTCGGAAACAAGTAGCATTAATGAGACTAGCTGCAGCTCACTCTGACCGCCGCTGACTTCAACTAAAGTAGGGTATGTACCAGGGCGTCTTTAAACGAAATCGCTCGTCATTTCTCCACTCACTGAATCTAATGGAAATCAACTCTTGCTCCGGTGAATCCGCGAGGCTCAGACACTAACATACGAGTAAGCCATAAAATGGCTATGATATCGGATGTCATTTGTCGTACACATGGAATACGGCATAGACGGGATCGACCGCGTGCATCGTCACTCACGAGTTCACCTGGCTACTTAACTTGAGTTACCGCCTATCAGGTTAGAACTGATAACGAACGATAAGGAACTATTCTTTCGGTTGGTCATAACACCCAGGTACTCATGATCTTCAATTGTTTGACACTCGGATTCATCATCATCACCATCGACAGCATGACATCAGTGTTCAACACCGATGCTTAGCTGCCGTACAACCATAGTTTATTTGAAAGCCTTATTGTGAAGAAAAAGAATAAAGATGGACGGGGAGTGGACTTATTGCTGCCTTACTACGATCATTCCGAGGTGCCTACACCTCCAAACACTCATTCAGGCAATCTGGATAGAAACTGACAACAAGATCGCCACTGACATCGGTTGGCAGCCATATCTTGTCAACCAGGCGCAGTGGGGATCACGCGGTCCCCATCCTGGAAGGCGAGTAGCACCGACAGCACCCAAGCGTTTCGTGATTTCTTTCATACCCTTCTCCAGGTCAAGGGTTGGCCACCTCTCTGCTTCCGCCACTCTGAATTGGGCATCGAAAACAGCACTCTCTTCGGCAAACGATGATTAGGCATGCGCAACACATGTCCCAACCAACGCAGCTTCTGGTGCTGGACACATTCTTAATGGAAGTACCCGTTGCACAACCCAAAACTCGCTTTCTAACTGCCTCGTTACGGATTCGCCGACACCAACCCACACGAGCTATGGTTCTGAGACAACGATTGTCGAACACCTGAAGACGTCTCAGTTCCGCTGCTCGAACAGGCCAAGTCTCACAGCCATACAACAAAACAGCCCGCACTGTAGCTTGATACACACGTCCCTTGAGATTCAGGGACACACCACTTTGACGCCATAGGTGTCTCAAATTAGCAAACGCGACCCGAGCCTTCAGATTCGTGCATTTACCTCATCTGTCACACCACAATCAGAACTAATACAATTCCAAGATATGTAAAACGCTCCACAACTTCCAGTGCCTCTCCTGGATTGTAAGTGGCGTGTTCAGTGACTGCATGTTCAGGAGCATGACCTTACACTTTTTGTGCAAAGTGCATACCAAAGGACGGGATGACTTTGGTCAGTTCATCAAAAACACCTCGCCTTCTCCTCCTCTTCGAAGATGAGAACGATCATCTGCATATTCCAGATCGACAAGGTTTTCGTCACAGGCTATTTGAACACCGGGGTTTTGGAGACCTTCCAGCGTTCGTCTCATTATTTCATCGATCACGAAGTTAAACAGGAATGGGGAGAGTGGGCATCCTTGACGGACACCACTTTGTGTACGGAAGCTTTTGGAGAGCTCGCCGTATACTCACACGTCCGGAAGTCTGGAATACAAAGAGCTTATTATGTTCACGAACTTCCGGGGCATTCCTTGGTGGCAAGCGTGTCAAGTAGAACAGACCGGTCAACCGAGTCAAATGCGCCTTGGAAATCCAGGAATACTAGAATTGTGGGTCGCTTATACGTATGGCGTTGTTCTAGCACCTGACGAAGTGTGAAGATTTGGTCAACGCAACCCCTACCAGGCCGGAATCCCTTGCTGCTCTCGAGTCAGTGTCTCACGAGCCACCGTAAGGCGACGAAGCACAAGTGACGCCAACAGTCTCGTTACGACCGGGGTCAAGCTGATCCCCCTGTTGCTACACTCACTACGAGCCCCTTTGAAAATGGGCACTATCACCGACTCTCCCCAGTTGTCTGGACAGACTCCTTTTCCAGATGCAGGCAAACAGATCAGACAAGCGCTGACTGAGGATTTCACCCCCATCTTTGAACAATGCGGGTGGGAGGTCATCCGGACCAGAGGCTGGCGCGCTTGAGAGAACATATGCAGTCATAAACCTCCGAGGCCGTAGGTGGTTCCACGTTCACTGCCCAGGGTTCTACGTCACCTGTGGGTTCCAGATGGCGCCAGCTGGTGGCCATGACAATTGTTGTTCGAAGTATTCGGCCCATCGGTCGAGACGTTCTTCTTTATTCGAGATGGTCACTCCATTCCGATCCTTGATAGTTTCGCTCACAGGTGGTTTCCGGGGACCGGTCGCACGGATCAACTGAAATAATCTTCGGGCATTACCGGATTTCTGGGCCTCTTCCATTTCCTTGGCTTTCTGTGTCCACCACACTTCGCGGTCGGCTTGCACACTCACCTTCACTTGACGTCTGATAATTCGTCGCACCATTATGTTCCGGGCCGGCTGGGATATTTCTCCGAGATTTAAGCAGTGCCACCGTTCGGTCTGATATCCAGTGCTTGAGTGCGCCTGGTGGTGCCGTGCCACAGGCAAAGTTCCCAGCACTATGCAAAGAGGTGGCAATCTCGTCCCAGTATGCGTTCACATCTGATGGTGGAGCATTTGGAAGAGACCCTAGAAGACGATTCTGGTAAGTTCGTCTAACATCCGGATCTGCCAGTCTCTCAGTTGCCAAGCGATTTGTCCGCACCTTACGCGGTCCTGGAAAACGTAGGGAGAAGCGACTCGGACGCGCGTGGTCGGAATCCACAAATGTGTTCCAAAACGACCGGCAGTCAGTTATTGATCCGCGCCATCGGTAACTGATGGCGATGTGGTCGATTTGAGTTTGTGGTCGGCATGTCGTTGGAGGACACCATGTGGCCAGACGACTTCGGCTATTCCGGAAGTTAGTACTGCATAAAAACAGCCTGCGATCAGCACACAGCTGAAGCAATCGTTCCCCATTGTCCGTACGTACCGAGTCCAATCCATGTCGACCTCCTAATTGAGTCTCAGATACGCTAAGCCTGCCCACTTGTGCATTCAAATCTCCAGCAACCACCACGATGTCTGAGCTTTTAGCTCGCCGCAGCAGGGCATTCAGGGCGTCATAAAACCTGTCTTTGACGGTGTCGGAGCTACAGTCAGTTGGGGCGTAGGCAGACACGATAAACAGACATCGATCAACTTCCCGCTTGTGAGACTCCTTCACAGACGTTGCCAGACGAACCGCACAGAGGCGACTATCAACAGGTATCCAGTCAAGCAAGGATACTTCCGCCCGGTGACTTAGGACGATACCAACCCTGCACATCCCGCCGCAGCAGCCTCTGGATCACCAGAGGTGCGCAGCCGGAAGCGAGTGGAGACTGATGGGGTGGTTAGCTCAATCACTGTGCTTGCATCTTGAATTCTTTTTCTGAGACACAGCACACATCAATGCCAAGCGAGTCCAGTGTGAGAGCAAGAGCAGCTTGTTGTCCTGCTTGCTTCAGAGTGCGCACATTGAAGGCGGCCAGATAGACTGAGTGTCGAGGCTTGAAGAGTGATTTGGAGTACCTGAGGATGTCGGCGCCATGTGACGAGCAGATGCTGCACGCAAAACCGATGCAAGACGAACGGAGTCATCAGTCCTAAGTGCTGGGCCTACAAGAGGAGAGTTATTAATGGGGCGGGGAGAGGGGGAAAAGTATGTGAAAAAGAAAGAAGGGAGGCGTCAGCAGTAGCCTGTTTTCGCTTACCCGCCCTGCTGTATGCAGCAAGTAAGGCGACCCGGCTGATGGCATCCACGCGACGGCCGATGTGGCATGAGTTTATTTGTGTGCAGTTCATGGTTGAACGTGGGTAGGATACTGTCAGGGCGCCCAAACCTAGACAGGAGGACGATTAGGGTCTCAACCAAAGCCTTTGGCTCAAAAGCCTAACCGCAAGGCAGCGGTGTGACACTCGGACAAGTTATCCACAACTCTCCACAACTCTGTGTTATTTGCGTTGCTTCGTCCCCTCATCCAGCAGAAGCTGTCTGTTCCCTAAATTTCACAGGGTGGTTAGAAACTCTGTCCCAACACAACCCAGCGCTTATCCTGAAGCACAGTCACCGTTCGTTTTCTATCGTCCAAAAGGTGTCCTACGATTAACCATCAATTATCTAACGACCCATCATCATCATCAGCAGCAGCAAGCAGCTGTAAGAAACCGTGTACTTGTCGTACAGTGGTTGTAGCTGCCACAGTTTCGTCCGTCGATGATTTGGGGAGGTGAGGTAGGTAGCTGCGCATTGGAGGCGCGAGCTGCGTAAATGCACCACTGTCAATGGGCTGTCAAGTCGGGGAATTGGGAAGGGGGCTATGCATTGAAGGCAATAGCTTGGATACATGAGCGCCATTGAGGGCGCGATGGGCCATGTCTGACAATGTCTCTAACCATTGAGGCCCGTCTCGGGGTCCCCATCCAGGAAGACGGCAGTGACCAGCGCAGCTGAGTTTGCTGGTAATGGCTTTATACTTCGCTGCCAAGTCATTGTTTGACCGCCTCTGGCTCGTTTCCACCCTTCACGTGGTTGTGCGAAAAGAACCCTTCGAGGAAGTCGGTCGACTGGCATACGGAGCACGTGGCCAAGCCAGCGCAACCTATGCAGTGTGATCAGTTCATCTATCGAGGGTGAGTTATTTCTCCCGAATACCATTCGACGTACTTCAGCATTGCTATCCGGTGTTCCCACCAGATTCGGGCAATGCTCCGAAGACATGATGGTCAAACACTGAAATCTTTTGACGTCCTCGGCGCGCAGCGGCCAGGTTTCTGATCCGTATAGTAATACGGAGCGCACCGCAGCATTGTAAACTCGACCCTTGACGGATAAGCTGATGTCACGCCTACGCCACAGGTGACGCAGGTTCACAAAAGCTGCTCGGGCCTTCTCAATTCGGATGGAAATATCATCTTTCGCGAGACCACCGGGACTGATACAGCTGCCCAGGTAGACAAATTTGTCTACTACCTCAATCAGGTTCACCCGCAAGCATGAGGCTAGGGTTCGGGCCCACCCAGTCTTGCAGTAGCACTTTACACTTTGCAGGTGAAGCGCATGCCGAACCGTGAGGCGGAATTAGTTAGATTATTTAATATTCTTTGCATTACCACGGAGTCAGATCCAAGAAAGCTATGTCGTCTGCATACTCGATATCTGTGAGCGGACGCCCTGGGAGCACTTCAACCCACAGGCATTAGAGGCTGATAGTGAGTCTTCCATGATCGCATCAATGACGAAGTTGAACAGGAAAGGTGAAAGAGGACAGCCCTGTCTGACACCACTTGATGTGGTGAACTCAGAAGAGAGCTTCCCGTAGACCACACGGCCACGGTGGTTTTGCACAGCGTCCGCGTACTTTTTTGAAAATACAGGATAATTGTCGACATGCCCCATTCTGCAGGCACCTTCTCTTCGTTCCATATAGCAACAACAAGCTTTGTCAGATGGGTCACCAGTGATTCTCCGCCTTCTTTGAAGAGGGATGGATAGAGACCGTCCGGTCCTGATGCCTCCTCACGTTTTAGTACGGATATTTCGTACTTTATTTCTCTCTTCGGAAGGGCGAGGTTTACATCCCACTCGCCTGTATGCATTATCTCCACAGGCTGTGTTGCAGAAGGCCAGCTAAACTGTTCTTCGAAGTGTTCGGCCCATCTTTTCAGTCGACGTTTTTAGGAGTGAATTAATGACATCTTTTTCACTTATCGTTTCGCTGACCGTTGCTTTCCTGGGACCAGTCGATCGTATCAGTTGATATAGGGCACGGCTGTTTCCCGTAGCAAAAGCCTTCTCCATCTCCCGAGCTTTCGATTTCCACCAGAGCTCTCGGTCTTTCCTTAGGCTCTTCACTATTTGGCGTTTAAGGGATTTGCGTGCGCCGTCGTACTCGTTGCCTGCTGGTATGGATTTCCGAGCATCAATCATGGATAGCGACCTCGCCGATATCCAGTGGTCTTGTGGTCGAATCGGGGAGGTTCGACAGACAGCACTGAACGCCGCTAACATGGCTCCTTTCACATTTTGCCACGCTTCATCTACATTCGCACTGCCAGTGCATGTGGAGAGTTGTTGGGCTAGCTCAAATCGGTACTGTTGAGCTATGGTCGATCTTCGAAGATAGTGGATTGGCATGCTTCTTTCTAGTTTAGGGCCTGAAGGGAAGCGAACTGTCAGGCGTGCACGCACCATGGCGTGATCGGAATCAAGTGGTGTGCCCCAAAAGGAACGGCAGTCTTGAATTGTGGCTCTCCACCGGTAGCTGATGGCCACGTGGTCCAACTGGGTCCACGGTTGATTTGCAGTTGGTGGCCGCCAGGTTACGCGATGCGAACGCTTATGTTGAAAGTTCGTACTTGCCAGAAACAGTTCATGGTCAGCACACAACTGAAGGAGTCGATCTCCGTTGTCTGTACAGCGAGCATCGACTCCAAATCGACCGCCCAAATGTGATTCCAAGGAGCTCAGACGACCCACTTGAGCATTCAGATCGCCTGCAAGGATCACAATATCAGTGCGCCTGAAGAATGAGCCCGGATAGTTCTCGATAGAAAGTATCCTTCTCAACATCAGAACTGCAGTCCGTTGGGGCATAAGCCGACACTACAAACAGGCACCGCTTTTATGCCGGAGGCATTGAGCTGATTGAACTGGATAATCGGACGGCGCAAAGGCGACTGTTCACTGGGATCCAATCCAGCAAAGCGCGTTCAGCTCTGGGCTGAAACTCTCCACGCCATATAGTCCACGAGTCATCGCTTCTGGGTCACCGGACACGGAGGGAGAAATGTGAAAGAGCTGAGTTCATCCTTGGCGTTCTGAGATGCATAATCACGCTTGGGTCTTGTATGCGTGTTTCGGAGACACAGCATACATCAATTTTAAGGGAGTATAAAGTTTCAGCAAGCATGCCTGTTTGCCAATTTGACATAGAGTACGGACGTTAAAAGCCCTATATACAGAGGATCGTGGATTTAGAAGGGTGTTATTTTGTTTACTGTTAATAGGCAGCGGGGCTTAGGCCTTTCGGTCAGATAACTGACAGTCAAGTGACCCAGTGACGTTTGCTTGTGTGGTGGGAAGGGGTTGGGGAGGGACATCGGTGGGACACAGAACTGCGGCAAATGATACTTCCGGTTGCCCAGGCCGAAGAAGGGGTTTGGTTGAGGTACCCCACCTTGAGCCTTTGACTCAAAAGTCTGACCCACAAGGCAGTGGGAGGATGTAGGGTTTGTTCGGGGACCCTGCCCCTAGCCTCTGACTTAAAAGTCTGACCCACGAGGCAGTGGACAGTAGGGTTTTCTTTGGGGACCCTGCCCGGAGCCGATGACTCAATAGTCTGACCTGCTCGGTCAGGGGGTTGGCCTAACCCGAGGGCGCAGGGAATAAGGCATTACTGTCTCATTCCTGATGCGGCTGTGCACAGCAGGTTTTTGAGCAGCACCGGACTCTTGGTTTTAAAAGTATTTCGACCGTAGTGGATAATGCGCCGGCGGTCACGGTCAACCGTTGGGCGATCGGAGTGTGCGGTTTTTGGGGCCGACCTTTTCTAACCCGTCCTTCCTCGGGCGAAGGCAGCATCGCTGCTTCCATAAATATGGACATGCTGGTCACCTGGGGGAAACACCTTACTGCCTTCAGACTCCTGTCTCAGAGGACAGTACGACTTTACCCCCAGACCGCCTCGTAGCACGATTACTCGTAGTACGGGGTCTCGCTGCTCTTGGTCTGACTGCTCCCCTTTGGCCTTCCTGGCATGGTTGCACCTTGTGGAACGACGTTCCAGCCAGTGTAGCCCGCGGGATCATTGCAGCACTCGAGCCCGACCACCACGTCAAGGTGGCAGCTTTAGGTCGGGAACGACCCACCAACGATGCGTTTATCTGCATACATAAGGACCGAATGGGGGCAACATCGAAGCGTCGTTTAAATTTTGTTGCTGGAAAGAATCTATACTTTCAACACTCTTTAGACATAGAGTTTATTGTGGCACTGCTCAGTTCCAAGCTAACGGTCAGTCTCCAAAGGTACTAGTTGTCCAAAGGGGTAACTAGGCATGAACTCCAAATGTTGAGAGAAAATCTGTCCAACCTTGATCCGACAGAATCGGGACTTGATTCACAGAACGAATGACTCAATGAAACCATGTATTCACCACGGATAAGTAAAATAAATGGATCTAGTTTCTTCCTCAAAAGAACCATCCAATGCGTCTTTCAGGATTCTGTTTGTACATCAGCACCCCCTCAAAACAGCAGCTCTAGGCGATGGGGAGAAAGTCCTCTAGAATGCGCGAACATTTCTCCGGAATAAATTACCTCATTTCGTTTCCCCTCTTACGATAGTCTCAAAGTAAAAAAAATTCAATAAGGAGATAGATCGGGAAACCAATCACTTCAAACCTATCACTGGAACGTACGAACATACCAAGCAATCTAAAATGGTTCTCCGTCACCTTGAAGCCAAAATGAATACTATTCAAAAAGAATAGTCCATCTAAGTTCGGAACGAGGTACTCAAGTGAGGAACACGGGCATGCGCTCTCTCAGCATGTTAAATTGATGCTACCGTCTTGCCTTTGAGTTCGACAGTAACGGTGGAAGTAGCAGTTCACTTCCGAGTGATGCCTTCCCGAAAGAAGACATTCACCCAAAGAGCCAAAGATGGCGTTCTGCGTCAACTAGGATCAAGTGATACGATGAAATGAGACCACTTCTTCCCCAGGGGGAGACAAATACTTCCATCCCTCGTGAAGTCTGCCTTGTGGGAACAATTTTAGGCATGACGGATGATAACGAATGAGCTATCTGGCTTAACTAAGAAGCAATGGGAAAAAAATCCGTGAACAAAGAGTGTGAAGGCCCAAGAGAGACCCAAGAAGACCCACAAAAGTAGGGCGTTGAGTCTCATATTTTCTATGCCCGTCACTTCTATGTCATTTTGCAAACATTTGTCTGAAAGCAAACCAGCAGGATGAAATTGATACGTCACTAAATTCACAGCAATATATGCGATGATCATCAACTCAGCATACCTTCTACAGACTTCTACAAGCTAAAGGCTTTCCGAAGAGTGTTCATGAAAGTGACGAAAATAATGAAACTCAACGTGGTGTGACGGTATGTGAACTGTCAAATGACAAACTGAGCTATACTTAAGGGTAACTGCGTGACATTCGTAGTTGCTCATGCCAGGTTGGTCAGTGGATAGAGATTAGGCCAACAAAGTCCCCTGACCCTCCGGGCAGGGGATTGGAACACATGCAACGACACGTTCCTTAAAAGCTACACTACCCTGGTAAGCCCACACCAACCACCGCTGCTTTGTGATTTGGCTTCCGAGCCAAAGACTCTGGTTTAGGATCCCAATCGTTGTCCTGTCCAACTTTGAAGACCCTAACAGTACTTCATCCCCTATACAACCATGAACCGTATTTACTACAACCATTCTCCAACAGAGGATACAAAAACCGATCTTCCTCAGCGATGACCTGATATGCGACGCCACCGATGAGACCAGTTGATGAGTTGACCCGCTTTCATTGCAGTGGACACACTTCAGTGGGACAATCACATACATCGTCTGGTTAAACCGGCCTCGGATATAACAAAGGACTTGTCCCCATTTTGTTGTCACGAGTCCATTACATCATGTTAACTCAAGCCAATATTGATCAGAGCAAAACGACACACACCCATGTACAGTTCAAGCAACAGCAAAAATACATTAAGACGGAATTTGTCTAATTGAATCTGGCCTTTTTGTCTCTGATGATCAGCTGATCAGAGCGAATGGAATCTCGTGTGCTCAAACATAAAGTGTATTGCGACCGTCTAATTATTTACCTAGCAGTCAGGTAAACTAAAAGCTCACATATAAAACCATAAGAAACGTAAGAAACCGTAAAAACCATAAGAAACAACACGGTACGAGTACGGTACAAACCTACACCCGGAAAAGCTACCTTAAAAGAGACACTTGCCTGGAAAAGGCAGTTTTGGTGGCGTGAAATTTTTTCCAGTATAATCTCATACCTGAGGTAGAAACACTTCCTCTCTGCAGCTTCGCGGGGGGGAGGAGCAGACACTTTTAGACTTGTTTACTCAACAAAAGGAAATACTGTAGTGAAACTGCCCTTGACCATCGGTCCACCAAAGTTGCAACAGACGATAAGGATGATCCAAACTGATTCAAGCTACCAGCTGATGGTGTCACCACTGTTGGTGTATCAGCAGACTCGAACTCGATCGATAGTTTAGTCTGGGATGCCCATACAGCATCAGTCGCTGAACCATACCATAACTGTGATCGGGGGTTGGAGACGATACAGCTAAGATCGGGCGATAAATCAGCACGATGGACATAAAAACGACTATTTGTAGACTTCACAACAAGTAAGGTTGTTTTCTCCGTTAAGTCAATTACACGTTGGCAACGGGTGTGTGTTGTGTGTGACGGGTGTGTGTTGTGTGACGATTCATACTAGGGTCCAGTCAGGAGATCCAAAAATTATCCGTCGGCAAGCACTGTCTCTCTCGTTATCGCGTAACCTAACCCCCAGAAAAACATGCTCACAAAACATCCGGGTGCAACTGAAAATCTGTAGCTTTGTGCAGAAACTAAGCAATAAGAACACAGTGACGATCGTCAATGTTTTCGGGATCTCGTTATCAGCTCAGAACAGGTTATAAATCTCTTTGGATAACCATTGGCTCGGAGCACATTAGCAATGTGCTGCAGTTCAGAGTCCAGTGTATCAGCAGAGCAAATACGCCTAGCTCGGTTCGTTAAAGTGTAAATCAGGGTTCGTTTCCGCCTCAGTGGCACAAAACTAAAGAGGTTTGTGTATTGTCCCGTCCACGTGGATTTTCTTTCAATCGACCGAGTTGCCGCTTACCCATAAAAACGTCACTCAACAAAGGACCCAGGGGGAGAGCCCATGGCGACTCTGCTGATACACTGGACTCTGAACTGCAGCACATTGCTAACATGCTCCGAGCCAATGGTTATCCAGAGAGATTTATGACCGAGAATATGTCCGATCGCCCTAACCAACCACCCATCAAGACCGTTGGAAAGAAGCCAATATATTTGAGCTTACCGCATAAAGGCGATTTGTTGGCGGACATGGTCAATCGCCGCTTGTTTTAATCCCCACAAAGCACGCTGGAACTCTGCGATCTTGGTTCACGACCAACCCCTTGCTCAACTTAAAACCCAAAGACAAGATGCCAGTCCTCACCCAGAATATGATTGTGTATTCTTCCCTTTGCTGTTGTTCGGCGGAGTGTGTTGGGCGCACGACACGGCAACTTTCTAAGAGAATATGTGAGTATCTTTCTTACCGGAACTTCGTTAGACTCAACGTCTCAGCCAAAAGCTCAATCGCGTCCCACTTAATTGACACCGGGCACGTGGTCAATTCGCATGAGTCGTTTCATGTCACTTACCGTGTGCCGATTAGACTGGCAGTATCGATCCAACGGTGTGGCTTGATTACGGCCGAGGCAAACGCTATACGTCTGAGAAACCCGGTACTGTGTTGTCAACGTTTCGTGCAAACGCCGAGTCCGCCTTGGTCATGTGACACGAATCAACCGACCAAGTGACACAACAGCCCTCTAGGCTGTTGGTGCGTTGGTGGCGCAGATAACCAATCCTTCGTTTGTTCATTTCATTAACAAATCTTCGCTGCGTATTTCATTCTTCCCTCCCACTTCAACCATTAGATATGCACTGACCTGATGACGAGATCCCGAAAACAGTAATGATCGTCACTGTGTTCTTGTTCAAACCATAGGGGTATTTAAGCAACTATGCAATACTGTTCTTGGAAGTCATTCTCATAATAGAAAATACCCCCATCGATTAGATATTTTCGCACTGTCAAGAAAGCACCTCAGAAGAGGGGAAACAACAATCGGTCCAGTGATCGTTTTTTGTAAAGTTGATATGGCGAATCATCCACTTAGATTCCGCTGGCAGACGATCGATTGGGCTAACAACCATTTTCATTATTTGGAAGACAAGGTGATCGAGCAAGCTGAGTAGCGGAAACACGGTTGCTCAGCACATTAGATGTCCGCAGTTCAAAAACCCATATGCTTAACAATGCCGATGAAGGCGAAACTCGAGTCCAGTGCCTCTGCTTTGGTGTGGACTCACCGGGATAACTGCACCAGGATAGGAAGAGAACTGTTTAAACGAGTGAAGTGAGTAAGAAATCAGGTCCTGGATCCTATATTCCCTGACTCGTTCAGTGTCGGATAGTCGTAGCTGGAACCTGGAATCTCCAAACTGTGATTTGTGTCGGAAGGCAACAAAGCATATCGTTAAACCATGGCACGGCGCACAGTTACCATGCTACCCAGAAGAAGCACATGGGTTAATATTCTGCCAGGTTGCCCAAGCCTAGACGGGGTAATCGAAAAACTAGAATTGAGTCCCAAGTACGGACCGTTCGGACAGAGGCCTCGCACCCTAAATGCTGAACAGTCACGAGCAGTGACACATATGCAGTGCCGGTTAACCGGTGAAAGGGCCAATGTCCGTGCGAAAACTGAGTATTTGATAGAATGCGAGTGTCTGGAGCGAAAAAGGAAGGCTGGTGCTACTGCTCAGATCATCAGACCGAGGCGTATAAATGGATTGCAAAGAAGCGTGAACTACTTACTCTTTGTGATTAGCAGATAAGAAAAGGCAAACTTGAGCTCACAGGAAGACTCCAATACATAATTTCAAGGTATGAAGATGAACAAACATAGAAAACCAAACATTCCCTTCTTAAAAGAAAAATCCATGAGGGTCTCTGAATTCTGAGACAGACTGAATTCAGACATACAAAGTTTTTCCGTTTCTACTCAGAGGCGGAGTGCGTGGACTTCAGACGAAGATGTCTTAGACAGAGGGGAATGGTTATGTGTTGTACCGTACCCGAAAGTGACTTTCTTTTTACGACACAGTCCTTAGTTAACGTGAAAGGAAATAGGGAAATAAATGACTGTCTTTTTGGTACGCAACACTATTTAGCCAGCCTCCGGTTGTAAGGAATAGCACAGAGGAAGAATGCGCAAAGTTGCGTCTTGAACAGCTTGTTCTTCTGTGCGAGACCAATCAAGGGACCAATCAAAGCCGGCTGAACAATCGACTGTACGTAAATGCAGAGAGCTTATCCTGGTTCCAGATAACGGCAAAAACCACACAAGTTTACGGTTTCTACCACTCAAGACAGCACGAGTACTCTAGCCGTTGAATGCCGGACTAATGTAAACGATAAAGCTAAGCTGTGAATAATATACATTCAAAATCATAAGACTATGATGCCAATATTGCAAACGACTATGTAGCTATTATTGTACGAGAAACTGGTTAAACCCGGAGATCGTTTTCCTCACAGCATCTTCTGGTTCGTTCGATAATTGTGGCTTCATCACACAGCCCAGTGATGACACACTACCTTATTTTCAACAAAGAGCGAATCCACATGAGAGCCGTGTCTTCCGTTCACTTCCGAATGGAGCTAATCTCCTCTGTAGTTCAGGTGGGTAACAGTTCGACTGGTGCATCTGTCTGACGGCGTAGTGTTGTAAGCTCGGTTTTATTGAACACAAATACTGATCACTTGTTATGCACGTTGTATCATTACAAACAACGGCGAAACAAGACAGAACATCAACCAACCCAGGACTGGAACATGTACCGAGTGAATATGGCAAAGAACTCGATGCGATGGTACGGGGTAAAAACAAAATCACAAAAGGACCCGGAAAGCCATGTTTTTTGGAGACAGGCTGTATGAAGAGAAATCAAGGAGGACTGGGTGAAGACAAAACCTGTTTTGTATACTCACCTATCAACTTCAATACCCGTCGCCAGTAAGTATGCTATCACAGGTACGCTGCCCATCTGAACAGCAACATGAATGCAGGCCAGGCCTGTGTTGTCACGAATGGACGGATCAGCGCCATGAAGTATCAGTAGATGTACCATATTCAAATGCGACTGGCGAATGGCCCAGTGTAAAGGAGTGGCTGCTAAATGTCCACCAGTACGGTCCACCTGAGCACCTTTGGCAAGCAGATAGCGTACAATCGCGATCCGGTTGTTGATTGCAGCCCAGTGAAGCAATGAAACTCCCTCATCGTCCAGCTGATTCACATCGTATCCGACTCCGTTTTCTGGACCGACACTCTCAGGCTCGATGAGTTGGACAACACGCGGGAATATTCCGTATTGCACAGCCTTGACGATCCCCCATGAAGAATAGTCCTCTTGAGAAGGATCAGTCCTGGGCTTTGCGTAGCTTGGATCAACTGGGTAGGGTGGGTCATCCTAAAAAGACAAATATTTACGGGGTTTATACCGATTGCTACACAAATAGACACTTCAACCAAATAGAAACTTTGGGTTTAAGCTGGACAAAGTGGCCTGATGCATGGCCAAAATAGTCCGGGATGAGTGACGGAGATGAATACAGCTTGGCAAACGGCGGCATCCTTTTGAATTGACCTAGTACCTACAAACAAAAACAAGGCATTGCCACTGTTCGGTAAATCCTTACCACGAAGGTTTTACGCACCACACATTCTAACCACAGCACCAACTTATCTCCACCCACGTTCATTAATCCAGACTGTCTCGGAGTGTCCTCGCCTGATTTCAGGTGTTCCAAGTTGCTACAGGGGTTTTTCAGGGATTCCCAATAAACCGAAAGATGTGTGTTTGAGAAATAAGGTTCCTGAATCGTGGGTCTACAAGATGTACCGATCATAAAAACGACGAAAAACATCGGAGAAGGTGCATTCAGAGATGATTTCGGGAATACTGAAGTACACACAAAGTAGTATACGGTTTTAACAGCCCCAGGAATTGAAACGGATAGCTGCTAGTACCAAAGCTTTGCCACACTGAAGTTACAGAGCTTGAAATGAGAAGTGACGCGGAGGTCCCCAAGTGAGGCGACAAAAGATCATGACCAGTAGATTGTCAATAAACTGCTTATAAACAACGTAGTAATCAACTAAATCAAATAGGATGGAGATAAGTATTTTGACGCTTATAACTATGCCAACAGATGGTTGGCTTAGATGAAAACAAATGTATTTTGGAAAGCTCACAGAAGTGGACGAGCAGTGCCAGTGCAACATCTGGCCAATCAGTGTCGAGCTGCTTCCAGTATGAATCAGAACTGAACCTCGCCCATGAAAAAAACGTGGATAGACTGACGGGCAAACCATAGCATACAAGAAAACGACCCTCAGGTTAAAAAGTTATATGTCCCCAAATTTCGTACAACAATAACAATAGAAATGGCACAAAAATAACGTAAAGTACACTAGGGCTGTTTCAAGACCGAACGAAGAATATCGACGAAAATGAGAAAGAACTGACAAGGCAAAATCGGCGAAAGCCCAAAACAGGAAAGGCATCAGTCATTGTGAAATAAAAGGCCTTTCAGGATATGGGATTAGTTAATCCAACGACAGTATGTGGTGCCGGTAGGTGCAGTTCGTTCTCACATGGCCAGGTAAACGGAGCAAATTCAGTATACCGCACGAAACACCCTGATCATATGAATTAGTAGGTGAAGGAGAATCAATCCGTGTAAATTCCACGCACTGTTAATCCGTTCACTGGTAGTCGATTTCAATCAGACTATTGTCCGACAAAGCTGGGTGGAAACATGGGAAGTAGGTAGAGTGTAACTTATAGCGATCATGAAGCAGCAGGACACCCAAGGACTGCAACTGATCTCTGAAAGAACAGTCTGGGTCCAGCTTGGAGGAGAGAAAACCAGAGGCACAGAAGCAGGCTGATAAAAATCTAGTAAACAAGGAAGGAAATGAACGGTAATGGAATATTGGACACATCGGAAGCAGCTCACAGCTTTGTCAGACACGGATAACGAAAAATGGAGCGGTTCCTACGGTTTTTTGCTGAATATACACCCCACCCAGTCCGACCACCCTATCAACTTGATGTGGTGGACGGGATTATGCATCACGAGATTCCGTTATTCGAAGATGTTGCGAAACTGTTGTGATAGTGGAGCGATTAAAACGTGAACAGCCACATTTCATTTGCCACCCATAGCGTCAAGAGTTTCACTTATGAAGGATAATACAGTAGGGGATCATGACCAGTCCTGATGGAAAACTTTGCGTTTTGATGGCGAAAGCAAGATTCCATAACGGTAGTGCTCCAATAGTTGTCGCAATAAGAAAATCTGGTCAACTAAACCTTGCTAATACGAAAAACAACTTGTTCCTCGCCACTTCATAGTTTACGACCTACAAAGAGTAAACGAGCAATTATGGTCACCAAGATTTTCAGTACCGGAGCTATGAGCCTGATTCCCCAGCGATCTGAAGTCTGTCCAAGACTCACACTTGGCACAATCATTGACCTAGACCAGCAGACCGGTACTTTTACTTGCACCCATATTTCACCAGAGATTGGTGATTTCGTGAAAAAGGGTGTCTCCTTCATCTTTAAACGGCACAACGAGGAGCTCATCTTTGCCGGGTGGTTTGATATTTTCCGTACACAATTGATTGGCGTATCTCATTCGTGATGGCTGATTCGTGAGCAAAACCCGAAGAGCAGCTTCACTGGTGCGTGCAACGGACGAAAACGGACACGAAGCCCATACAAGCTCCAGTTCTCTCGCTCGCGTTGTCCATCACCTTTCTTTGTCGTTCCTCGAAATAATGACGATCATGGGTAGCTGAAGTCCGATATCTCGAGAATCACGATATGCCAGTATCGTTGTTCGGAGCTAAAAGAGTTTCATTGGGTCCATCGATATATGCGGTTTAGTTTGCTCCTTAGACATCCTAAAGGCTACTGTATGGAACAGTTGATGTTCGGCTACTGATCCCCGATGCAAGAAGACATATGCTGTGCAACTGTTAGAAAGCTCACTCTGACCAGTCGCCGCAATACAATATTGTTTCAATCCTTCCGGAACTGCACAAACAAGAGCGTGAACGGAGTCTACGCTGGTATTCTACCACAACAGGCAGCCTCAGATGGATCCTCCCAATCGATAGATTACGGCGGCGTGGTGGACCTGCCGGTGGTGAACTTCAGGCTGCAAGATGACTTCCAGTTGCGAAAGACAAGGAGTCTATGGCTAGAGTATAGGTTTAAGAGCCATTCACCACTGTCATCCATCAGCGTATCAGAGTCGGACGGCCCTGCAAGTTAAGCTTCTTGCGGGGCATGCGAGCAACACAAGTGTTGAGGTCACTAGTTAGGACGATTCGTCCTGTGTTCCATCAAGACGTCAATCTTTTGCTGCACATGGACAAGTAGCGTTTATGGCGAACCATACTCGTTTGCAAATTGAATTGACGTTAACGAAGGACTCGAGTGAATTCGCAGCTCAATCTCTCGTTAATGGTATCCTGCAACCGGATGTGTGGCGCAAAGGCCGCTTCTTGGTTTAGTCGGCACGATGCTAGAGGTATCCAGGTGTTTTCCCCTTGACACGACAGCCCTAATAAGTCTGTTGAAACTCTTCGACACCCTACTACCGGTCTCCCCCATTTCGAGGCTCATCAGGTAAGCGCAGCCGACGAATTTCCATAAAAGTAGAGTTACATAAGGGGAAACAGCGTTCACCATTTGTTAACTTTAGCGCAACCTGTTGGTCTGGTTGTAAAGAGTCCGCTGTTGGTCGGTTTCGGTTTACGTATGACCGCTTCGGTCCGGGGACTCAGAACCACCTCTAATACTGCAGTGCCCAGACCGAATGCCAATGAACCTCCAGGGCAACATAGGTGATAACTAGCCTTCGAAGAAAGGACGGTTTCAAGATATGAGCTTGACCATACAACTGCGTTTAGGAAAGACAACGCACAATTTCAAAGGTTTTCCACCTTGTCTGAGGACACGAACACCGAAAAAGCCAGCTTGAAGGGAGCCTTTCGTCAAAAAAGGGGTCACGTCCTTCAGGTGGCTGGTTCATAGATAGAGTAGATGTGAAGATTTTTCCCCAATAATTAAAAGTCGAAAACAAACGGAAACAATGTGAATTGTAAAAATCATACATACACCAGCACAAAGCAGTGTTCTGTTGGTCTGTGGGTGTGCCCACACCGAAGAGTTTTGGGACCATCGAAGGCTTTGGCCAAAGAGCCCAGTATGCAAGGCAGGAGGTTAGTGAGGAGTCAAGGACCCAAACTTTGATACTGAGAACTGCTGAGATCGTAGTTCATGTAACTTTTGACAAGATATCTCGACAGCTTGGTGCTCCGTAATTCCCCAAAGCTGCCGGTGAGAATCAGATGTTGATAGTGTTATTCATCATAGCTTTGTACACCGTCCAGTGATATTTGAAAACGACGGTTTAACCAACTCTTCCAAGGCAACAAATGGCAGCAGTGCTTGACTACGTCGACCAGCCCCGGATTAAAGTAACACAAATCCGGGCAACACAGTGGGCAATGTCATGAACTCGCAGTCGAACTGATTGGCTCAATTCCCCTTATTGGCACCTTGTTGCTGGCACCAATGTTGCCAAATTATGCGCACGTTTCATGGACGGAAGACGTTAACGGTTAATGCACCTTGGATTGAAGCTGTTCATCGGCCTTGACAAGCATGAACTAGTCGTTGTATCAACTTAAATGAATGCATCGGCTGCAAATGGTCACAGGTCACGGCTTTACACGTTTAAGTTTAATCGGACAAAATGCCCGGGTTATCCGATGCCCTATGTACACGCACGGCTGCGTCTTTTACGGCCTCAGAAATCTAAAGGTACTTTGAATACCGGAACTGTGAGTTCCCCTCGTACCAAGAAGCAAACCCTTCAGCAGTAGGTAGCATAGTAATCCGTTACTGAAGGGTCTGTAAGGCCCTTTGCAGTCATAAGGCTGCAAAACCTAAGACAGCAGTATTTAACAATTTAATGAGTATGGTGGACATCAAAACAGAAACCTGAGTGTATTTACCTAGTTGAATTCACCAATGGGATTACCGAAAGTTATCAGTGCAGACTGTGCTGTGGTTGTGTACAGCAACGGTGAGAGCTGCATCATGGTAAGTTCAGCACGCAAACAAAGTGGTTGTCAGCAAAAAATCTGGTTGAGATGTCGGATGGCGATAGCCGCAGCTACTTCTGTTGTGCGGTGCTGTACTTAGCTAGGCGCCTTTTAAACAATACGGAAGCTTTAAATAGGCAGGAAGCTGTGAGCCGTGTTCACTAATTGCTACACCATTGAGCTGGTTACCCTTCCTGTTTCCACAAGCTAACCGAGGTGGATTGTATTCCCCCATTCTTTGACCTAGCTGCTTCATCGTGCATTCAGTGTATTCCGCTAAACAGCAGCAAGAGAGTGAGCATACAACCATATTCTGGGCACGGGCAGGTGCTCCGTCTTTGAGTTTGGAAGAAAACCGACGTTCACTTGTGAACCAGGTTCGAAGTGTTCTGGCGGGAAGAACTTTGCTCAGATTGGTGCTAAGCCTTCTGTTCATCAGACCGATCAGTAAATCACTCCTAAAAGGAAGCCTAATGTGAATGCGCTTGCTTTTGTGACTGTAGTGATAGCGGTCTTGGATCCGTTCATACGTTTCCCAATAAAATTACCCGAAAAACCGCTGTCCCTTAAAAAGCTTGCGAGAATAAGGTCCTGATGCGTCTTCCGAGCATATTTTCCTTGCTCTGTTAGCAAGCTTGCGGATCAGGTCGTATTTTTTTCTAGTGAAACGAATTTGCTACATTTAGTGTACTACCCCGACCATGTAGGCTTCCAGTACACAGATCATCTCGGTGTACTGCCGTTAAGCAGTTCAAAAATAACATCTAAGAAGTGGAAGGAAGGTCACGCTAGGAGCTTCGTGAGGGGACGAGAAACATCGGGCTATACATGCTTGATCCAGGTCGGCTGATATTCTGACCAAGCAGGGCGCGCCTTCGTTTTGTCCATAGCCCGCAAGTGACACATCCGTCCAATTGACATGGTGTTCGGTTATTAGAAGCGACCGGCCTCCGGACACGTGGTCAAACACAACTACATTGGCCGGATTACGATTTCTCAGGTATCTATTTAGGATCCCCGGATAGAGACTGGTCCATTAGGACACGAGTCCTCCATCACGTACTTAATGGTGTTGTTGTGTGGAATAGGCCATTCTGGTATATACGTTTAAGTTCCCAGAAAGAGAAGTCTCTAAGAGACCCTTAATGGAAGAGAAATGAGACATATTGATCAGTGGCTTCGGGGGATGGTGTGGTCACTGTTGTTGTGAAAAAATTAACGGACTCGATCCTTCAGTCAGACGACAGTTTCCCATTGTCCAATTATGATTTGAAAACTCGGCGAATAAGCCCGTCAGCTCTTTGAGGATTAGTGGATGAAATCTAGCATAAGCTGGCATCTTACGCTCCTTAGGTAACCGGACAAACAATCTAGGTATCACAGGTTGACAGTTGACGTGACGCGGAGATAATCCGCTCCAGGCCAAGGTAGTGATAGTATGCCGCGATGAAACAGGACAAAACAGGTTGAAAGACGTCAAGTAAAGCTAAAATATCGGCAGGCTTCTTACACAGAAGCTCCGCATGTCTTCTTATGTTAACACACTGTAGTAGTTCATTAGGGATGTAATAACTGGTGTAAACATGTGATCCTCTTGATGCGTATAGGTTAGGCCACACACTCCAACATTGGGCAAGCAGAAAAATGGGGTGTACCCTATTCAAATCGATCAATAGACACTCTTTGCCCGGACCCTGTTGCCTCATTCGAGCGACGTATGTAGTGTCTCCGAAGCATGCACAAGGACCTCGGCCTAGCCGTGCACTTCAAACCGCTCTGCACGAACTAAGGTTTCCCACAATTTACTCTTCAGTTGTCTGATTATCCGGATGCAACCGCCCGTAGTACCCAAGGTATGGGAGTTGTGTTTAGCCCATGGGCTGAATGCGCCTTACTGGGCTGGATTCCAGTAAACAGTTGGTTCTGTGCTGTTTGTTTGACTGGCTCAAGTAAGAACAATGAATCCTGACGGGACACTCGGTATCCATCTGTTGAATTCGCATATCAGCCGACATACGGCAGCTTTGATGCCATAGACATCTTGATTCTCGCGAGGGTCATGAATGCCCAATCTGAGGACTAAGTCTGGAATAAACCAAACTTGACGATCGATTCAAAGTTGACAACCATCGCACAGAGAATGAAAAGCTGTTCTTTCAGTTACTGCAGAACCTCATTATTTTCTAGCCAATACAAGCTTCCAGCGCAGGCGCTCCCGTGATGTAATCCGGAAGCAACCAGCCGCAAGCCAACTAAGGACCAAATCGGACGAAATGAAGATCCGCTAACGGCGGAGGGCCTCGACTCACGATTGCCATACATGACTTGACTCAGAATGGCACTGTATGGGAACGCGCATTAATTCCTCTCCCCCTGAAACACGCTAATTCATATAAAACCGGCTGCAGAGCGTTTCTGCATCCCCATAGTATCGAGCTGAGTTGGCTAAAAGTCCAACAAGGGGTCGCGATGATAACGATAAGGATTTGGAGGGCAATTGATAAACGGTGAGAGTAGCAATGCTCACAGCTTTCAAAAGCGTCAGTCCTAGGTCACTTGCACATCCCAATAAACGCTACACTTCATCACGACTAGCACCTCTCGGTGATACCAAGAAGACTATCAGCAGCAAAAAACTACACGGTCGCAAGCATATCCCTCAGATGTCTGATATTTAGAAACTTAAGGATTCGCAGAAAGCGCTGGTGGATAGCGAAGGTCTTGGAAATAGAGAGAGCGTTTGTAACGGGAAACAGTCCCATCCTATCCCAGCCACCCCCATCTACTTCAGTTTAGTCACAGTTACGCGATGCGAACGCTTATGTTGAAAGTTCGTACTTGCCAGAAACAGTTCATGGTCAGCACACAACTGAAGGAGTCGATCTCCGTTGTCTGTGCGGCGGGCATCGACTCCAAATCGACCGCCCAAATGTGATTCCAAGGAGCTCAAACGACCCACTTGAGCATTCAGATCGCCTGCAAGGATCACAATATCAGTGCTTTTTTGCCTGAAGAATGAGCCCGGATAGTTCTCGATAAAAGGTATCCTTCTAAACATCAGAACTGCAGTCCGTTGGGGCATAAGCCGACACTACAAACAGGCAGCGCTTTTTATTCCGAGAGGCATTGAGCTTGATTGAACTGGATAATCGGACGGCGCAAAGGCGACTGTTCACTGGGATCCAATCCAGCAAAGCGCGTTCAGCTCTGGGGCTGAGTGAAACTCCCACGCCATATAGTACACGAGTCATCGTTTCTGGGTCACCGGACATGCGGAGGGAGAAATGTAACAAAAACTGTTCAGATGTAACACCCTTTCGGTGCCTAGCTGCCATGCCACCCGAGGGAAGCACGAGGGCTGGAATACTGCTGGGTTTCTCAAGCCTAGTTAAGGGAAGTCGAGGCAGAGGTCGGGTTCGAACCACGGACCTTTCATTCAGTAAGTTCGCGCTCTAGCCACTTGAGCCATCTCGCTGTGAAAGAGCTGAGTTCATCCTTGACGTTCTGAGATGCATTATCACGCTTGGGTCTTGTGTGCGTGTTTCGGAGACACAGCTGCGTGCATACCTAAGACTCTGTGTTTGACCTTAGAGGGCTTCTGGACATTGCGCGGAAACGCCTGATCAGCAATAATAGGGTAGGCGGGATGACTTCCAGGAAAAGCAGCGCCATCGACAAATCAACTGGTCACATTCCATGGATGACACTGGTCAAACCATGTACTTTGTATTCCAAAGGACCGTGTCTCGCAGGGCCCTCTTCGCCCAGATATGTGTCGCGTTGGGACGACCCAGGAATGGCCTGTCCTACTTCGTAACAGCGTGAAGACCCCTTGCCAGTTATTCGGAAGCGTGATTAACTGTCTTTACCTAGGATGTGGGCCTCGGAACGAGAAATCAAAGCTATTTTTTCGATGTGTAGCTCTAAGTCCCTATGATATCGGACAGACAGAAAACTAACATCATTGGAGGCTATCACCTTCAATGCGTGACCGTCCTTATTATACTTACTTCCGGTAAGCTAAAGTGTGGAAGCTAAATCTAGTGTACAAAATTTATGGCTGACTGGACTGACTGAATCTCAGCTTCCTTAACGCATCCAAGCCGAGCACAAGGCCTGGCGTCCAACCGTCGTAAAGTTAAGAACCAACCAAAGGGAGCTGCAAAGAGGCTATAGAAGGTGAGTGATGTCGAGAAATTTTCATGGTTTACAAACCAATCGCGGCGAAATATGATATAATTGCACGAAATGCAAAACCTAACAGCTGGCACGGTTGAGTGACCGTGTTACAGGACATCCGTTACGTAATTCAGAGGGTTCTGAGTTTAGGAGGTAAACAATTAGGCTCCGGTCTTTTGCCTGCACCTACTTTCTCAAGTTGCTCATACGCTCGGGCTTGTGATTCGTGATCCACCCGTGGCCATATTTACTCCTGCTAACTGCAAGAAGTGGGAATTCTGTCCGTACCGGAAATACATATTCGTTGGAAATACGTCGAGAGAACATTGATTTATTAAGCCGGAAAAGGCCGGACATCCAGTTTTGCACCCACATTACTTGTCACTCCGGGGGCTGGTTTGGACTGAACGTACCTGCATTATACGGTGCAGTTCGTCTTGGTGTCACTCGCGGGGAGTAATTCGTACCGTTCTCGGTAGTGACGCTTGGCTACATCAAAAACTGCTATTTCAGTTACTGGTGACTATTCTACCCGCAGATTACACAACCATCGTGTCCGGAGGTCACGGAGTGGATCATATCGAGTCTGGCGCAACGTCATTCCGTGAAGAGCAATCTGATTGAAACTGGAGAATTTGAATTTCCCTATAAACACTCCTGCCTAAACAAACAGCTGGTGACCAGAGAATGACGGGTCGAAGTCAGGGCCCTGGCGAAGATGCAGATCCTGTAAACTCAGTTCGCCTTGAGTTCAGTAAGGCTAGTGATACATCTCCCCACGAAACTTTGCTAACGAAGCCGAGTGCGCACAGAATTGGGGGCGCCCCAGACATCCTGAGCGCTGGATCAGCTAGGGACCAGAAAGAGGCTGTCACTGATTGGTCAGTAAATGGGCTACTCCAACACAGGCCGGTACCGCACTGGAAACTTTTTCGCTTATTAGCTGTCCCACTGCATCTGACGATTATCCGAGCTCCCCTGCCATCGGCTTCAGATTGGGTCATTTTGTCGCTTCATACCTCCTCTCCCTAGTGAAATTTCACAAACGCACTTCAGCAGCGTTACAGCCACAGAAACTTCACAGATTCAGGGATACACGAATTGATGCACAGGATCGAAGTTTTCGCCTAAGTTTCTCGGGTTGGCTTTGTTCTTGCCGTTCAGCGGCTGCCTGGAAACCGCAAGCGATAAAAGGGTGTAGCACTCTTCCTTATGCAGTAAACTTGCCAGCGCGAGGACTCGCATAAAAGTGTCCAATAGTGCTTCGAACCGGGTTCTAGATGGAGCGTGGACAACCGTCGGAGGAAAGTTATTCCACACGGCAACTACCCAAAATGAGAACACTTTTGCCCGATGAAAGTGTGCGCCTTGAGCTTGAAATTATTCTTACCGTGTCCCCTCCGTGTGTTTGCTGGGTCAACGGTGGAAAACCTGTCGGCCAAACTTTGTTCACACAAGGTATAAGTAAGAATTGGGTTTCCTCGGAGGCGACGATACCCCAGGGAAAAGAGGTCAAGCACCACGATTCCGCGGATTTAAGGCCGGTAACCATTTTCGTAGCAGCTCCCTGGATATGCCCACTGAGGGTTAGGTCCTTCGTGCTTCCTAATTAGACAACTTGGTTGCCATATTCAAGAGGCGGTCTGACGTAGGCTCCATGGAGTATTTGGAACTCCATGCGAGTAATACAGGAGAAGATGCTCCAAATCATCCTTAGAACGGTGAATGCCTTTTGGACCGATCTCTCATGATGCAGTGTGAAGGACTAGTTTGAAGAGAGCCAGATCCCCAAATCATTTTGGCACCTATCCTCGTGATATCTTCTGGTCCCTTCTCGCCATGCACAACAAAGGCATTCGATGAGTCTCCTCCGAACGACATGGACGCACTTTTCGCCATTCAGAGGAAGGTGCTAGCCCAGCGACCACTGTTGTGCAGGATCTACATCCATTTGAAGGTCACTGGAAATAGAACTCCATGGTTTCAAGACGTCCGCAACAAGTAGACATAGACCTGCAAGAATATCTGGAAGGTCGTTTACATAGATCAGAAACAGCAGTCGTTTCAACATGGAGTCCTGAAGCACTCCAATGGAGACTGGTGCCGGAGAAGAGTAGGTCTGATAGGAACGCCTCAATCCAGCGTTGAATTTCTCCTTGAGTCCCGTAAGACTCGAGATCTGGAGTAGTGGGGTGTGTGGGACTCGATCGAATGCTTTTGAGGAGTCGAAAAATAGGGCATCATATATGAGTCCCTCGTCCTTGGCTTGGATCAAGCTGTCCATAAATACGAGCCTGTTCGTTGCAAGGACGGTTTAGGAGAAATCCGTGTTGAACTGCAGATATCACGTTTTTCGTAGTAAGGTGATCTGGGATGGCTCGCTTCCGAATGTGTCCCTTGATGCGTTCCATCACCCTGCATGGCACGCTAGTTAGGCTTATAGGCCTGAAGCTGCCAGGCGATAGTCGGCCACTAGTTTTGAAGATTGGCATGACAATCGCTTCCTCCCAAGAAAAGGGAAGGTGGCCTTTCACCCAGCGACTGACGAAATACCGTTAGAACGACGATTACTTCACTATACTTGGATGGACCCCATCTGCCCTAGCGCTCAGAACGGGCTTGTCTTGTGCAAACGTTGGGAAATGTCCACCTCTGTGAAGCCCAATTTGGGTAGAGGTCGTTCGTAGTTACGCCTTGACAAGGTTGGGTGTGAAGTAATCACTGAGGCCGAATGCAGACATGCATAGCGTTCTCTGTAGATCTCAAGTACCACTACTGGGTCATTTAAGGGTTCTTAGTTCCCGGTGTTCAAGGAAAACGCGGATGGCTCATTTCTGCGGTGGTCTCATGTATTTAAACAACGCAGTTCTGTTTTTCCGACCGAGGTCCAGAATGGTGGCTTGCTTTCGTATGTTCCTTTGGCGGATTTCTGATTCACAGAGGTTCCGCATTTCACGAAATGCCAGCTCTTCTTCTGTGTCCTTTGTAGTCATATTTTTGAAAAATAGTTGACCCCTCTACTCCGGAAGATAAAGAATCATTTTATGTGGCTTGCGGCCCCTCTGAATGCGTGCTGGTTTTTTGGGACGAACATTGCGTCGGCCTCGTGAACTTTCTGGACAATGGTCCTATATAAGTCTTCCACTGAGGCTGGTCCCAGTGTAACTTGTTCAAGAAAGATGCGCGTTCCTGAAAAGTTTCGACGGCAGAAGTTTTGAATCCCTGTTTGGGGTTCGGGATTTCTGGCCCAATAGCAGATGAAATCAAAGGTCAGCACACAGTGGTCGCTATGTTCCAGCGTAGCGTTAAATATCACCTGCCCAAATGTCTTTCGTTGGTGACGAACAAACCCAGGAGGGATGGTTTTTGGCCCGCGCGGTATCTAGTAGGTGCAACGATATGTTAATAATAATAATGTTTATTTCCTAACTTGTGGGTGGCATACCGTCAGATATGCTAATAATGTTAGTCGGAATAAAAGCATGGCTGGCGGGGATCGTGGGCACAGCCTTGAAATCACATAATAGCAAGAGAATAGTGAATTGGTCGCTGGGGAGAAGTTGCTAAGGGGTTCGTACGAGAAATAAGTTATCTTCCGGAGGACTCAAGGGACAACGGTAGACCACACCACGAAGGAGAGAATCGGACCCGCGTAGCTGGACTTCAATCCACAGTGCATCGTAAAAAGGGGGTCTAGGTGGTATCAGAAGGGACAGTCGGAGTGGGCGGGGCCGCGTGTATGTACAAAGCAACCTCACCAGCCATCCATCGTTTTGAGTCGGCTCGAAAGTCAGAGTAGCCGTCTATCGAAATCTCTACATTAGAGACAGCTGGTGGGAGCCGTTTTTTGTGAATGTAATTATGGACGACGGGCAAACGGGCTGTTTAGTATCGCAAAGTTTGTTGAAAAGGACGAGGCAGTCTGTGGACAAGCATTTCAACACTGCCTTTGCTGCCTCCGAAGGTGAGGAGCCGAGAGTTGTGTAACCAGGGAGGTTAGCAGCTTATTAGCTGTACGTCGGGTTTGAGTCGAGGGCTCCGAAAAGACCTCTGGGGCATACTTGTCTGCTCCCTCGATTGGTGGTTTCGAGGGTTGCTTTTCATTTGCAGGTTTTTTTCGCCCTGTGGGAGCCCGGTTTGTGCGGGCCTTTTGCCTTTGGCGGACGAAGTTTTATCCCCGTGGGCGAAAATTTCGACCGCAGTTACTTGTAGCACTTGCAATAACGTCTTTGGACGACCAGATTTGCTGTTGTTCAAGGAGTTGAGGCAAATTTGCGTCTGTTTGGTTTCTTGAGCGTTTTGGCGCGGTTTCATCGGAACGATATCTCTCCGAGGCAGTACCGGGTGGTTCTTTTGGTGGTGCTCCCATGAGGCTGGTTTTCGCAGAGGACCGCACCTTGAAGCCAGCCAGCAGTTTTCTGGTTTGGCAAATCGTATATGGCTTGTTTGGCTACAGTCACCTTTCTTTCGCGCTTGTGTGGACATCCGAGTCACCCGCGATCAGCATGGCCAGCTGGGTGTATGAGAGACTTTCCGGTTCGTTGTGGTCAGGTTTGAGCCTTTGACCGTCGGGGTCCTGGGCGACAACTGTGTCCACGATCAAAGGGGCCACTTTTGACATAGTGGAGCTGGAGATTAACAGTTTCACGGCCTCAGTGGTTGTACGGTTCTCGCAGCATTTCCCGATGTCGACGTCAGCGCATGTGTTTGGTTTGCCGGTAGTCTTCGCCACTTGACTCCGCCCGTCTGACCCAATGCAGCTCAGTTGTGACTTGGGTGTGAAGTTCACTGCTGTACCTCTGTCGTTTGTTATGGAAAGAAGCGCTGATAGCTCTACGTACCTTGGGCGCTCCATTCCACGTGAGGCTTGCCTCCTCCAGAGCATCGCTGCCTTTGGAATTCGAGGGGTCTGCGGTGGTTGAGTAGAAACTGCATTCCGGAGTCCAGGCCGGTTGTGTCGGCGTGCTCTCAAGAGCACAAAAAGTCACAACTGCCGCTGGTTTGAAATGCAATATACCTCAGCACAGAGTAACTGAACAGGACCCTTGAAGCTGGGAGTGAACGCAGATGAAGCTGGCCTAGGTTAGCTCGCAGACTGTTGCCTACTTCATCAAAAAGGAACGTAGCCCGACGACCTAATGAAGATTGCAACAGTGGCCCGGTGGGTGGCTATAACGAGGGCTGGTTAGCGTTATCATTATGCGTGGTCTCAACCTGGCGCTTTAAGGCACTGCCGCTATTAGCATACTTTAAAATATTTCAAAATGCTTCAGGTTTGCTCCTGTACGTAGCGGAGAAGTGGGTGTACACAACTTTCTGGGTAACATTGTTCCGGGATTTTATGTTTTGGTCCAAGTTAACATCACAGTAAAGCTTCCCTTGGGACTGTTCGGCGACCAAGTCTGAGGACTTTCGTGTGGCCCGGGTTAGGCCCCAATAGCAACGGTTCTTGTGCGCGCTCACCTTGCAACGTCGTACATGGTTTCGTGGACAGCTCCACATGTAGACGTCTCGGCTGGGTCAGTTACGATTGCTAGGGTAGTTAGGAATGGAGAGGAAATTGTGACAAAATCGGACCGGTGTAAAGCCGAGATCTATTCTGGTCCGTAGGGACGTACTGTGGTTCATTTTGACGGGTTAATAAGGCAGCTTCAGCCAGATAGGGTACTCTAAATTGAAAAAGGATTAAAAAGGTCTGCGAGAGAGTGCCAGATAACAAATTAGACCTGTTTAAAATAGGGGGCAGCCAACCTTGTTCCAATTTCTATTTGCTGTAGCGTGGCGACACTACCTGGCTTCAAAAACGATAGTCAATATTCAGATGCTGAGGATAGGCAATGCAGAAATGTGATCGATGCAAATAAGTGCGGCCATATGTGTTTGAGAAATATGCATCAACCTAATGGTGATCTACTAAGGTCATAGCTGGTTGTGGGCGCATATAAATAGGTAGGATTATCATATACTGGAGTGTGCCAGAGCATAAAATGGGGTTAGAAAGCCATCACAGACTGTTTTGAAACAGTTCTGTTGTATCCATCTAGCTCGTGGGTGAGGGAGCTGCAGACAACGGCAAGTTATCAGTTAGGGGATGATTTGGATAGTCGTATATCGACTGTGCATATGGATGGGTGCCGGGTACTGCGCGGGTCAAGCTATCGGAATCTTGGTTCTAAATCCTTTTACCCTCTCGATAAACCATGGAATCGTCCCCTCCCAGTAGAAGCGATCTATAGTCCGCCCGCATTTCAAATCCGGATCATGACAAACTACTTCCAACTACAGGAGGGTCCATCATGCCTCTTTCTTATTGGGAACCTTTGAACGCCTGCACAGAGACCCATTGACCAAGTTCCAGGTTGCCCGAGCACGTGGGCTCAGCTCCCTAATATAGCGCCCCTTTCACCTTCGATACGTACTGGTCGCCATTTTTAAGCTAAGCATACAACCGATCTTAGAATTCTGTCGCGTATTTCCTTCCCTTTGTACCCAAAGTAGTAGGCTACCACTTGAAATCGTCTGACGCTCATTCATGAAGAAGATATTCCCACAGTCCAATCCTCCCTCGTACCGCTCCCGCTGCCAAATTGTAGGCCTTGAACCACTATGGTTTAGACGGTTTAAGCTAAATATAACTCTTCGTAATTCACTACTCATAGGATTGCTGAACATTCTTCGACAGCCCATCACCGGTTTCGCCCTTTTTAAGTCCCATCAGGCAGGCGCGGTTCCCTCCGTCAACCTTACGATCTACTTGAACCCAAGTTGCACGGAAGTAGCCAAATACACTCATTTGCAAACAAATTTGGTTTTGCGAGAGACTCACCGGGAACTCAGCTGAATTTCTCGTTTGTAATGTTTCCGGGCAAGTGAATGTGCCGCACTAGGGCGCTCATGTTCCGGTTGCTACGATGTTCGAGATATCGCGATACATGTGTATTTGTGATAGCTGGAAACATCACAAACGAGGGATTCGGCTGGTTTCCAGGTGAGTCTCTCGCAAAACCAAAGTTGTTTGCTAATGCATGCGTTTCGCTAAATCTAACTCTCTTACACCGTTTGCTGCAGAAAAGCACCCTCATAGCAGTGGCTAGACTAAACGTCAATTCACGTCCTCGTTACATATTCCGTAACTCCGGCACCCGCTTAATAGGCACACCATCTCGTACAAACTTACGCCACTATTCCTTTCTAGTATACTGCGCTCGCATCTGGAACAACCTTCCTGAGCAGCTGCAAAACGACACGCACCGTCATGATTTTTGCAATCCGTGGATAAATTACTTACTTGTGAAGCTTTTGCCAGCTTACTTAATGCCTAACTACCCCCGATCTCGTCTACAAAGTTGGTCCTATGCACATTTATGTTTAGCAACTATACGGTTAGTGGGCAAGTATAAGAGCCCGTTATTATATCTTGCTATTCCCTTGACTTGCTTCAAGCCATCGTAGTATATTAGATGCCTGGTTGATCTGAATGTGTCGTGTTAATGGTCTGTTATTTTCTTCCAGACACGTTATACCCCATACTATCCAAGTCCCTACCCTGCACTTCTCTGTCAGCTCTGTCTGATGACTGGTACTCTTTTTGGCCTAGCTCTGACTAACAAAACCCAAACCGAAGTCGGCACTTCTTAAATACTAGAGCACATTATACGCCAATACATACATATAGTCTATTTGATGATGTGTCTCACAGCCCACCGAACACTTACGTATAACATTGCGGTACGCTTCTTCTTGACAGGGTAACTCTCACTAATGCTCATTCTTCGTTTAGCCATAGTGTACTCACTCCGAATATCATCATACCATCCCCATTGTCCCGTTAGAAGCTGCCATTTTCACTTGCCTCTTCCGCGACCTGCCTTTACCAGCGTCTATTTGCTGTTTGCTTGTCCGAAGTGGCTGAGCTGTCTTACTGGCCTGGCTTTCCCCCGAAACGGATAAAAAGATCTGGTAGCTGGAGTATTTTATTATTGCGCAAGCCGCATTTACAACTATTTGGTGGCTTTCCTCCGTGTAGATCTGATAGCACGCACGAGGAATGAAAACCTCGTGTGCTGGTCGGTTCCGCCCTGCAAGGAGAGTCGCTTTCTTTCGTTGCAACTGCCACCCTTCCAGTAACACGGGTGCATCGCCCATCGCCGGTGGTCCTGAGTCTAGACTTCAGTTCGGGAAATTCTGCTGGTTACGGATTCGTCCCGGTTGTGTCACCTATCTGGCAATGTTACAAACAACAGATGTTATGGATTCGTCCCGGTTGTGTCACCTATCTGGCAATGTTACAAACAACAGATGACAAAAAAACGGACCTTTCATCTGTCAAAATAATTCTTAAAAAGCACGGGGTAGCCTGAGGATACTCTGCGATGCCCACGGCTTACGTCGGCATGCAAAGTTGTAGCTGCTTTCGTCAAAACAGCTACCAAAGCATCAAAGCCCACGTCGTCAACCAAACAAAACACACACCTACCTACTGTTCCCAGGAGTAAATGCATGTGAAGAGTGATATGTACGCTATGAGGTTCCAGAATATAAGGCTGGCGCCTAAACACTTTTTCACCATGCACCACTCGTTTCTTGAAGCTGGTAGCACTGTCTCCGGAACAGGTGGTCATTACTGTTACATTCACTCTCCCTCCTAGATTATGATATTGTCCAGTGCATCGAATAAACCCCACAAAATCTAGTCAATCATCCTAGAAGTTCTACTCCCGTCATTTCTTCTTGTTGCTTCCCCTTAACGCATCACGTTTCTGCGAACCTGTAACGTTTCTTGTCTATAGTACTACAACAGCTTATATTGGGAAGCTTAGAGTCATTGATCACCAGGCTGCTAAGTATGCATTTGCCCTCATCCAACCTCATTTAACCACTTGCTGTCACCGCCCCAATTGTGGTAAAATTCAGTCTTTTCTCTATTTCTAGCCTTCCTCCAATCTGATGCCTACTGAAACTCATCAGGCCCTACTGATCTCATCCCATTCCCCCCGTCCCAGCTTCCACCTTCGGCTACACCTGATTCGAGCGCCCTGTTTGGCTGTTATCCACTCGACCTGAGCTGTGCATTACACCCGGACGAAAAAATACCTCCGACCTTACGAGGGACTTGTTCTATATCGGCTGATTCCCTGGACTAACCCCCAAAAATCCCCCCGCCCACAGAATTGCACATCCCAGCCCAAACACCTCAGACATGACGTCCGTCACAAAGTTGTCCAGAAACCGAAGTATGTCAGTGCAGTGATTGCATGGCACTGCCATCCTCAGTTTGATAGCATGCCTGCAACTATTCATCCTTTGACGATGCCCCCGCTCATTCGTGCTCTTATCTACAACTGCGGATAAACACTTCGCCTGTCCCCAGCCGCCTCCGGGACCCGTTCATTCTAAACCGCTGAACCTCAGGTTCTGGTAGAAACATCTCGTTGACTTTCATTCAGTGCTCCTCGCAAAGTCAGTCATTTTCTGTGCAATTCGCGTTCCGCTTTGTGCATTAGCTCTAACCCTCTCCCCCAAGGAACCTTTACACCAAACCCCACTCCATCAGTGACACTAATGAGCCTCTACAGTTCCAGCGTACACCATGACTATGAGATTCCCGCTACCATTTATCCGTATTGCTGATTCCTCTACTTCATCATACCACTCTCACATTTTATGACCCTGGCCATAATCCTATAGTATGCACGCGATAGAAGCACCAGGAGACAGTGATTCTCCGAAGGAAGGTGTTCGCGACAACTTCTGTGGATGGAAAACAGAAACAAAGCTCGTGAGCCGAAGGCCGGTAAGCAAAGTTGCATATAACCAATACTTATATATAAATTAATCACACCGGCAGACACCGTATACTATAATCCCGACAGTCCAAGGCCCAATAGGCCTCATCGGTGGTTTTAGACTTTAGTTCAAATTGACCGGCCAGGTCACGACAACCCAGCTATTTCACCAGATTCGTTGTTCCGGTTAATCATTTTTCGCTGTTCGAAGTTTTCTCATCATGCACCAAGCAGGATGCCTCTTTTTCGCTCTCTCGTCCAGTTTTTGCCAACCTTCGTCAACGATCTTATCTTGTCTCAGCTTGATATGTTCCCCAAAAAGTCAAATGAACTCCTGGTAGCTCTGTCTCTTTTTCCATGCAGGTCCAGGCGCGGACAAGTCTACATCGGATATTACCCACTGTTTATGACATTGCGGCTGAAGGGAGAGTAATCAACTGTGCAGTCTTTTGCATCGCCGCGACCAAGGAATGTTGGAGGTGATATGGTACACAAGGAGTTGATGTTTGTGGATGGGTAGCGGCCGAAAAGTCTTATCAGGCGGGGCAAGCATGTACGGGTGGGACAAGCGTGTGTGGGTGGGACAAGCGTGCATGGGTGGGACAAGCATGTATGGGTGGGAAAGCCGCAATAAGAAGGGTGGTGAGAAGTCCGAGTCCATCTACATGCCATGAGACCAAGAGGGTGTAGGGGCATTGTGGTGATGCCTGTCACTTGAATGTGTTGCGGGATAGTTGTTCTTGGAACAATGCTCAGGAGTTAACCTTGTAGACTTTAATTAGATCATCATCAGAGGAAGAAGTTACATCGTACCAGGGATAGTTGTCTCAGTCGTCCATGTTTCGCACAGTTTAGGCGCGATTGTGGAAGTAAAGATGGGTGACATTAAGCATGAACAATGAGTTGGCTGACACCCAAGCCCAAATGGTCGATACGGAAAAAGCCTCCCGGCAGCCTGAACTGTCGGGAAGCTTTCAACATGTTAGGTGTAGCTGACATGAGTAAACTTTTCAGCTATATTCGGATACTGAGGATCTCAAAGGAGTTGGCTTAGGAACGCCGGTACGGGAGTTGATATTTGGCGTTCAAAACAGAGCTATGGTTATTATGAGTGCTACTATAGTTGAGTATGTGATGACGAGAGCCATGGAGTGGTTGTTTTTTATTTAACTAAAGAAGCACAGGGCTGGCGAGGTTCGGATTTCGTGCTATAAAGGGGCGGGTTTGACATCAGGTACCCACCTACCCACTAGATCGTCACTACGGCTAGATCCATGGGATTTTTTAACTCTAGCGATCCAGTTTATGCCACTTGATTTCCGGATGCTTTTTACATGCCCTTCTTTATCCCTTACATTCCTGCGCACAACAATTCATAAGATCGCTGGATACCATGTCGCAACATCAGTGTACACACAACTCCCTCATTGTTGACACTGGGACTAATAAAGCAGGCAGTAAGTTTGCCTTTATAACGGCAGAATATCCGAAGGTGTTTACCGAAAATACAAACGGGATTGTGTCGGATATCCATTTTTTCATTTTAGGTTCATTGTCGGGTGAAAGTGGTTTACACAAAACGGTACAGTTGTGCTAGCGCATGAAATGGATAAAAACATTCTTCGCCAATGGTTGTTCGATTATTTTTTGGCCATCAGTATGTCGCGATGACAGTACCTGTGGTTTTCGTAACGAAGGGCTGTCGCTGACCGTTAACTTAGTTTATCGTGCATACTTGGGGCCTCACAACTGGTGAAACACGTAGGAATGGGCATATCAGTTACGGTAAGTAAAAAAATATATGCTAAAACGCGTACAGTTATTTGTGCGAAGGACCGCCGTTTGCCATTGGATCAGGCTATCGTGTATAGTTGAAACTTACTAATCAGCAGCCCACAAAGGTACCGGCCTGGTGTTTATCGTGAGGAGCCAAGAGGAACGGCAGCGCGTACAGTTATCATAGTATGGGGCGACAGCTGGCCTTATTTTCCGGCAATGCCATTGCGCTTTATGGCATCATAGAGCCTGGTGACGACATGGTTTCCAATGAGAAAGATCAACCACCGGGATGGTGCTAGTTCACATGCAGATGTCTGAAAACGCTGCTTTGTTTCCCGACCATTGGCGCATAACCGAGATTGGGGAGGATCCACAGAGATGCGTATCCGCATCGGTAGTGCACAATGTATCAAGCGGTCTCCATTTATTATACTGTATGCACAGAAAGCTTCCCGAAAACAGTGTTGCGCCGAAGTTCAATGAACAATTTCAATTTATTTTTGATGTCTGAGGAGTATATCTGACCGAAAAGTTACTCAAGTAACCACCTGGTTATGGTTCAAATTAGAAATCCTGTAACTGCTACCCCCTTTTGAAGAGAACCATGAACTCTAAAATGTGCTGCGATGCGACTTCGTGCTTTTTCTCGCAAGCTGGTTACCATACACAAACCTGCAGAGTTTAGTGACCTTGAAAGTTCACTCACCTAAACAAAACGCTATCAGCAACATTTCATCGAAAGGTGCAGCTGCAAAAAGACAAACTAATGGACTACGTCTTAACCTCGGAAACCCCGCAGTTCCCGCTAGGTAAATTTTCATTATCTTCTAATGACCCTAGCCTTAATTCAAAACTGAATGCACACCAAAAAGTAAGAGCAATGATTAATTCAAAGGAATTTCAAAAAAGGTATCATATTATAGTGCGTTGAGGTTTGGGCATATATGCCGCAAAATTTCCCCGTCTACACGCAAGGATTTTTAGAAAATTGTAAATGCCGGATAACGGTTAGCCGCACATTCTGGCCAATCAGTGCATACCTCTGTACGGTCCATAGCCGGCTTGAGGCACGTCCGTTCAATGGATGTTGTGTTCATTATTTTAAGGCGGCTTGCCTCCGGACAACCGGGATTGGAACTTCCGGCTACTTGCTTGCGCGACCGAAAGAGTTTGGTCGTATTGAGTGAATGTCACGTTCCACTTCTCCACACTGGGCCACCCGCCAATCCCGTTCAGACATAGTACATCTACTCCTGAAACACGATGCAGATACCGCTGTTTGGGACAGCGCGGGTCTGGCTAGCATTCACACTGTTATTCTGACGGGCAACATTCCTGCGATCGCCTACTTGTTGGCAACAGGCGCGGAGGTAGATTGGTGAGTAATCAATCACTACTAAATGGGTTGTGCGATCCTCCTCCTGTGCGCATAGCACAGTTCAGTGGAAGTCTCCCAACCAAGAGCAGTCGTGACCCTTTGGTTCGGATTGTTTAACTCTTTAACATGACCTTACAGACTGAAATGATTGTGAACGTTCACACCCAGTCAGCAACGATGCTGAAATTTCTGCAACAGATCTGCACCCGGGTGCTGGAGGAATTTCCGCACCGGCGCTAACTGGGTGAGAAAAAACGCCTAAAGTTACCACGGCCTAATTCATCAGTGGCGCGGAATTGATTCTACCGAATCATTTTGCGTCGTTAGACCAGAGAAATATCAGTTAGGCTGCTGAGTTCCGCCCGTAGTTCACAATAGCACTGAGTTAGCCGGCATGTTGGTAATAAACAAACAAGTGGTGTCGGTGCCAATCGTTACGCCAGCATCTTTAGACTGGGTGGTAGCTTGCAACAGACTTCTACATGCCCATCAGTCGATTTTATTTCTTCGAGTCTACAACAGCGCCATGGGCTTGCAAACAGCGCCAGATTCCTCTGCACCCGAGTCGCCCCTGACAGTCCAGCTGCGCAAAGGCGCGCAGTTGTCCGACCAGCATATCTGGTTTTGTGTTAGTCATTCATGTATATTTTGTGCCCATTTCCGAAACTTCTGTGTTCCTAACAGAAGAATCACCATATTTAACGATCAAACATGGGAGTAAGGTGCTGTAAATGGTAAAGAAGCTCGTAGGCGAACGAAAACGTGGCGACTGTAACAACTGTTCATCCTCATCATCGGAGGCAACACTACCAGTGACACTCCACTGTCGTACAACCACGAAGTTATTTGAATAGTCAATTAAGCCTAAAATCAAAAGGTGAAAAGTGGATGAGGAGAGTACCTGGTGCCGGCTTACTGCAAACATTCTGGGGTGCCCTACCTCTAAGTGTCCAGTCAGACAGTCTAGTAAGAGATTGACAGATTGACGGAACAACTATCGTCGCTTAGCCGCCGTTTCTTGCAGTCTCCAGCCACGCGCAAGGGGGTCATGGGATCCCATCCTGTAAGGTGGGCCGCACCAACAGCACCCAAAGGATAACAAGTCTGTATATCCCAGCCGGTGCGTCAGTCTTGTATCGAAAGAATTGGCTAATAACATGCCACCGCTCGCGTCCGCTTTTCGGACCTCTTATCGCGATGTTTGATGTGTGAACTCGGAAGTACATCAACCGACTGGTTGCTCTTGAGCACAGTCAATAGATACCGGTAAATGTACGGTACCTGTCCGACACTAGAATACAACATCTAAGTACGGCAATCGGGCTTGTGGCACCGTCATTCACACACAATCTGCGTCAGGTGCTCACGTGTATGGAATACTAATTTGTTAACGGCACTGTTCAACAAACCCAGCGATCTCTTCCTTGGGGAGCGACGAAACGAAGGCGACCAACAGCGAATGAGGAGCCAACGAGCTGCGTTTACTACTGGGGATGGTTGTAGCCAACTGGCAGCTAGTTTTACCTACCGAAATTCCGGTTTGAGATCTTATGTTTACGGCCTCAGGACAACCGTCATTACGTTATCATGCATGACTGTCCACGTGGATCTTCGCCTATCGATATAGATTTGAATCGTAGTTCTTTGGTGTGTGTGTGTGTGTAAACAAACCGAGGCATTATGATTCTGTTTATTGCTAACGGGCTGGTGCTGTTTTCAACAGGTGTTCTAGCCTATAAAGTCATCTTCCTTGATTATTGCTGGTTCCTTTGCCAAGGGTAGAGCTTAAAAACCCTTATGCTTATCATCGGTAGTCGACAACATATTCGCATTGCGTTGACGACATTATCCACCCCCTTCCCCCCAACAATGAAGACGCTCACATGTTTATGGTATCACCGCACTGGGTTGTCCAAATTCATCTCCCGATGTATAATCAGCTCCTCACAAGCGAGGGTGCTACAACCATGTGAACAACTACCACATCCATATCCTATGTTAGCACGTTCGTTGAGCGAAAAATACGTCTCCTGCTGATATTCGGAAGTTTACTGACGTATACCTTCGCATTTGAAAGTGTCTCAAGCGCTACTTCAGAATCAGTACGGGGGAAGTACCTCATTAGTAGTGCGCAAAATTTCTAACTTAGTAACTCTAATCATTTTCTAGATAGCCAGTATCAGTTAGTACAGGTGGTATGTGCTGTGTTATTTCTTTCATCGTCCTAAGCGGCTTGAGGTGCACGACCGAGGTGGGGTTGTGTATGCGTGTTCCGGAGGCACAACTTACATCGACAGAGAAGAGAACCAAGGTTTTAGAAAAAAATGCCTGTTGCCCAGTTTGATATAGGGTACGGACATAAAAGACCGAGGTTAGGAAGTGATTAGTTTGGCTTATTTTCCAGGGCGATGGTTTGGTAGGGTTTAGCAGGTTGATCCCGACCTAAAGCTGCCACCTTGACGTGGTGGTAGGGCTTGAGTGCTGCAATGATCCCGCGGGCTACACTGGCTGGAACTCGTTCCACAAGGTGCAACCATGCCAGGAAGGCCAAAGGGAGCAGTCAGACCAAGAGCAGCGAGACCCCGTACTACGAGTAATCGTGCTACGAGGCGGTCTGGGGGTAAAGTCGTACTGTCCTCTGCGATAGGAGTGTGAAGGCAGTAAGGTGTTTCCCCACTTGACCAGCATGTCCATATTTATGGAAGCAGCGATGCTGCCTTCCCCGAGGAAGGACGGGTTAGAAAAGGTCGGCCCCAAAACCGCACACTCCGATCGCCCAACGGTTGACCGTGACCGCCGGCGCATTATCCACTACGGTCGAAATACTTTTAAACCAAAGAGTCCGGTGCTGCTCAAAAGGCACCTGCTGTGCGCAGCCGCATCAGGAATGAGACAGTAATGCCTTATTCCCTGCGCCTCGGGTTAGGCCAACCCCTGCAGCGAGCAGGTCAGACTATGGGTCATCGGCTCCGGGCGGGTCCCAAAGCCCCCAGCCGCTGCCTCGTGGATCAGACTTTTCAGTCAGAGGCTAGGGCAGGGTCCCCGAAGAAAACCCTACTGTCCACTGCCTCGTGGGTCAGACTTTTAAGTCAGAGGCTAGGGGCAGGGTCCCCGAACAAAACCCTACATCCTCCCACTGCCTTGTGGGTCAGACTTTTGAGTCAAAGGCTCAAGGTGGGGTACCTCAACCAAACCCCCTTCCTCGGCCTGGGCAACCGGGAAGTATCATTTGCCCGCGCAGTTCGGTGTCCACCGATGTCTCTCCCCAACCCTTCTCACCACACAAGCAAACGTCACTGGGTCACTTGACTGTCAGTTATCTGACCAAGGCCTTATGCCATTCGCTGCCTATTAACAGTAAACAAAATAACACCCTTCTAAATCCACGAGATCCTCTGTATATAGGAGCTTTTAACGTCCGTACTCTATGTCAACTTGGCAAACAGGCAATGCTTGCTGAAACGTTATACTCCTTAAAATTGATGTATGCTGTGTCTCCGAAACACGCATACAAGACCCAAGCGTGATTATGCATCTCAGAACGCCAAGGATGAACTCAGCTCTTTCACATTTCTCCCTCCGTGTCCGGTGACCCAGAAGCGATGACTCGTGGACTATATGGCGTGAGTTGCACTCAGCCCCAGAGCTGAACGCTTTGCTGGATTGGATCCCAGTGAACAGTCGCCTTTGCGCCGTCCGGTTATCCAGTTCAATCAAGCTCAATGCCTCCCGGCATAAAAAGCGGTGCCTGTTTGTAGTGTCGGCTTATGCCCCAACGGACTGCAGTTCTGATGTTGAGAAGGATACTTTCTATCGAGAACTATCCGGGCTCATTCGTCAGGCAAAAGCACTGATATTGTTCTTGCAGGCGATCTGAATGCTCAAGTGGGTCGTCTGAGCTCCTTGGAATCACATTTGGGCGGTCGATTTGGAGTCGATGCTCGCCGCACAGACAACGGAGATCGACTCCTTCAGTTGTGCTGACCATGAACTGTTTCTGGCAAGTACGAACTTTCAACATAAGCGTTCGCATCGCGTAACCTGGCGGCCACCAACTGCAAATCAACCGTGGACCCAGTTGGACCACGTGGCCATCAGCTACCGGTGGAGCCACAATTCAAGACTGCCGTTCCTTTTGGGGCACACCACTTGATTCCGATCACGCCATGGTGCGTGCACGCCTGACAGTTCGTTTTCCTTCAGGCCCTCGCAAGTCAGCAAGAAGCATGCCAATCCACTATCTTCGAAGATCGACCATAGCTCAACAGTACCGATCTGAGCTAGCCCAACAACTCTCCACTGCACTGGCAATGCGAATGTAGATGAAGCGTGGCAAAATGTGAAAGGAGCCATGTTAGCGGCGTTCAGTGCTGTCTGTCGAACCTCCCCGATTCGACCACAAGACCACTGGATGTCGGCGAGGTCGCTATCCATGATTGATGCCAGAAAATCCATACCAGCAGGCAACGTACGACGGCGCACGCAAATCCCTTAAACGCCAAATAGTGAAGAGTCTAAGGAAAGACCGAGAGCTCTGGTGGAAATCGAAAGCTCGGGAGATGGAGAAGGCTTTTGCTACGGGAAACAGCCGTGCCCTATATCAACTGATACGATCGACTGGTCCCAGGAAAGCAACGGTCAGCGAAACGATAAGTGAAAAAGATGGCTCATTAATTCACTCGAAAAACGTCGACTAGAAAGATGGGCCGAACACTTCGAAGAACAGTTTAGCTGGCCTCCTGCAACACAGCCTGTGGAGATAATGCATAGGCGAATGGAATGTAAACCTTGATCGCCCTTCGGAAGAAGAAATAAAGTACGAAATATCCGTACTAAAACGTGAGAAGGCACCAGGACCGGACGGTCTCTATCCAGCCCTCTTCAAAGAAGGCGGAGAATCCCTGGTGACCCATCTGACAAAGCTTGTTGGTGCTATATGGAACGAAGAGAAGGTGCCTGCAGAATGGGGCATGTCGACAGTTATCCTATCTTCAAAAAGGTACGCGGACGCTGTGCGAAAACCACCGTGGCATCAGCCTGTTAGCTGTGGCATCGAAGGTGCTCTCTGGTCTTATCCTTCGAAGGTTGACTGAACACAGGGAGAGACAGATCCGTGAAAACCAAGCTGGGTTCCGTCCTGCAAGAGGATGCATCGATCATATCTTCACCCTCCGACAGATTCTGGAACAGCGACACTGCTTCCAGCAACCAACAATGGTTGTGTTTCTCGATCTGAAAGCTGCCTTTGACTCTGTGACCGCCAGGCACTATGGCAGTGTCTGTGGAGCAAAGGTGTCCCCATAAATTCTTGACCCTCCTTAAGGCGCTGTACGCCAACTCCCGCGGCCGTGTGAAGGTCTACGGGAAGCTCTGCCTGAGTTCACCACATCAAGTGGTGTCAGACAGGGCTGTCCTCTTTCACCTTTCCTCTTCAACTTCGTCATTGATACGATCATGGAAGACTCACTATCAGCCTCTAATGCCTGTGGGGTCGAAGTGCTCCCGGGCGTCCGCTCACAGATATCGAGTATGCAGACGACATAGCTCTTCTTGGATCTGACGCCGTGGTAATGCAAACAATATTAAATAATCTAACTAATTCCGCCTCACGGTTCGGCATGCGCTTCACACCTGCAAAGTGTAAAGTGCTGCACAAGACTGGGTGGGCCCGAACCTAGCCTCATGCTTGCGGGTGAACCGATTGAGGTAGTAGACAAATTTGTCTACCTGGGCAGCTGTAGTCCCGGTGGTCTCGCGAAAGATGATATTTCCATCCGAATTGGGAAGGCCCGAGCAGCTTTTGTGAACCTGCGTCACCTGTGGCGTAGGCGTGACATCAGCTTATCCGTCAAGGGTCGAGTTTACAATGCTGCGGTGCGCTCCGTATTACTATACGGATCAGAAACCTGCCGCTGCGCGCCGAGGACGTCAAAAGACTTTCAGTGTTTGACCATCGATGTCTTCGGAGCATTGCCCGAATCTGGTGGGAACACCGGATCAGCAATGCTGAAGTACGTCGAATGGTATTCGGGAGAAATAACTCACCCTCGATAGATGAACTGATCACACTGCATAGGTTGCGCTGGCTTGGCCACGTGCTCCGTATGCCAGTCGACCGACTTCCTCGAAGGGTTCTTTTCGCACAACCACGTGAAGGGTGGAAACGAGCCAGAGGCGGTCAAACAATGACTTGGCAGCGAAGTATGAAAGCCATTACCAGCAAACTCAGCTGCGCTGGTCACTGCCGTCTTCCTGGATGGGGACCCGAGACGGCCACATCAATGGTTAGAGACATTGTCAGACATGGCCCAGTCGCGCCCTCAATGGCGCTCATGCATCCAAGCTATTGCCTTCAATGCATAGCTCCCTTCCCATAATCCCAACTTAACAGTCCATTGACAATGGTGTATTTACGCACCAATTTATCAGCTCCGCCTCCAATGCGCAGCTACCTACCTCACCTCCCCAAATCATCGGTGAACGCAACTGTGGCAGCTACAACCATTGTACGACAAGTACGCGGTTCTTACAGCTGACATGATGATGATGATGATGATGAATGCAGGTTGATGCGATTTGCCCTGGGGACTGAGAAGGACCGATTTCATCGAGACCCATCGAGACTGCTTCGGTCAGCAAGAAAGACGAATATAGTAGGTGCTGCTGGGTGATGTGAATGCCCGATTTGAACCACTAAGCCCAGAAGAATAACAATCAGGTGGTCGATTTGGAGTCGATTCTCAGCACCCGGATAATGGGGAGCGACTGCTTC
Source organism: Clonorchis sinensis (assembly GCA_003604175.2). Taxonomy (NCBI): domain Eukaryota; kingdom Metazoa; phylum Platyhelminthes; class Trematoda; order Opisthorchiida; family Opisthorchiidae; genus Clonorchis; species Clonorchis sinensis. Next base: position 8,387,639 of record CM030373.1, read on the forward strand.
AGTTGCGTACTGATCGTTGCCTGTTCCTGGCGAGTACGTACTTACAACACAAACGCTCACATCGAGTTTCACGGAGGCCACAAACCGCAAGACAGTCATGGACTCAGTTGGACCATGTGGCTATCAGTTACCGATGGATAACCTCAATTAAAGATTGCCGTTCTTTTTGGGATGCGTAACTTGCCACTAATCATGCCATTTTGCGAGCCAGGTTATCACTTTGTTTCCCCTCAGCATTGGGCGTGCCAAAGCAAGTTAGTTCCATTCACCAACTTCGACAAGTTTCAGTAGTGCAAGAGTATCGAGCTGACCTGGCTGGAAAGCTACTAGAAAAGTATAGTCATGCAAATGAGGAAGATTGCTTGGAAGTTGAATGGAAGGGCGTTAAAAAAGCTGGGCTCTCAGCTTTGAGAACAATTGTTTAAGCCTTCCGACTATCATAAATGAGCACTGGGTGTCGTCAAGATCAGTATATCTTGTTGCTGCGAGAAAGACCATACCAGCAACTAGGGACCATGATGGCTTCCACAGATCCCCCAGACATCGGATAAACAGGAGCTTGAAGAATGACAGAACGCTGACGGATTTCGAAGGCCCAGGAGATGGAGAAGTCCTTCGCTGCAGGCAACAGCTGATGCGATCAATCGGTGAAAAGAATCCAAGTGTTAGCGAAACGATATGGGAACACATGGAACTCACTCCCTCAACCGTAGTCTTAAGCGATGGGCTGAGCTTTTAAAGAACATTTTAGCTGATCCCCTTCAACACAACCGCTAGAAGAACCCAGCGAGCCCAAATGGAACATCGATAGCAGCCCGCCGTCAGCGACCGAAATCTAGAGTGATGTATCAATCCTGAAGCGCGGCAAGGCACCTGGCGCGGATAGTCTGTACTCCGCACTCTTTGAAGTAGGCGAGGTCCTGGTGAAGTCTGACAACCATACTGCAGAAGATTTTGAACGAAAACAGAATAACAGTCGAATGGAACTCCTTGACCGTCATCGCAGTTTTCAAAAAGGACGCAAGAGCGTCATGCGAAAACCATCATGTATTCAGCCTAGTATCCGTCGCACCTTAAGTGCTCTCTAGCATTAATTTGCACAGTTTGATCGAGTATCGGTTTCACTTTAGTTGAGGATGCATCTTTACCTTGAGACGAATTCCTGCATAGCACCACTCCTTCAAACGTCCCACCTTGTTAGCTTTCCTTGATCTGAAAGCTGCTTTTGATTCTGTCGATGGTCAGAAACTTTGGCAGTGTCTGGCGATCAAAGGTGTCCCCTCCAACTTTATATCCCCTATGAGGGGACTTTTTGCGAATTCCTGTGGGCGCGTACGAGTATACACCAAGCTTTCGCCTGTGTTCACCACGTCAGTGGTGTAAGACAAGGCTGTCCTCTCTCACCTTTCCTCTTCAACTTTGTTATTGATATGCTGCTTGAAATTTCTCTACCTGTTTCTGAAACCCCGGGGTTCGAAATGCTCCCTGAACGTTGGTTCACAGATATTGAGAATGCGGACGATATTGCTCTCCTTGGTTCAGATCCTTAAAAAATGCAAACCGTTTAAAAAAACAAATAATTCTGCCGCACGTTTTGGCATGCACTTCACACCTGCAAAGCGCAAAGTGCTGTGTCACTTGTGGCGTCAAAAAGGCATCTTACTAGATCTTAAGGGTCATGTGTACCAGGCTACAGTAAGGGCCGTGTTGTTGTGTGGGTGTGAGACATGGCCTCTGCGGACAGATGATGTGAGGCGTCCCCTCCAGGTTTTCGACCACCGATGCCTCAGAAGCGTGGCTGGTTTTGGATGGCGTCAGAGTGTTAGTAACGAGGTGACTAGAAGACGGGTATTCGGTTGTGCGGCAGGTACTTCAATCGGGGAAAGTATCCAGCACCACCGACTGCGATGGCTCGGTCATGAGCTACGCATGCCGAAACACCGTCCACCGAGACGAGTGTTGTTCTCCGTGCCTCCTTCAGAATGGCGCAAACCGCGAGGTGGACAGCGCATGAATTGACAGAAGGGCGTGAAAGAGATCACGAAGAGTTTGGGTGTTGTTGGTGTTGTACGTCTTCATGGATGGGTCCCCGTGACCCCGCCTGTGCTTGGCTGGAGACTTTGCAAGAAATGGCGGCTAATCGAGGTCAGTGGCGTTCATGATGTTCACTTTCTTTCCAGACTGTCTGATTGAGCGGTTGGAGGTGTAGGCACCTCAGAATGCTTGACATAGGCCAGCACTAGGTTCCCTCCCGCACCCACTCTTTTCTTTTATTTTCACTCTTGGGCTTTTAATATGATATATATATATATATATATATATATATATGAAATTGGACGAACTTTATGGTTACACGGCAGTGAAGCATCAGTGTCAACACTGATGTTGCTGTCTTTGATGATGATGGTGATGACAACATTGGGTGGGATCAAACTCAAACCTCATCCTTGCAGGCGAGCCAGTGGACTGACTGAAGATGAGATTATTTCTCGAATCGGAAAGACCAGGGCAGCTTTTGCCAACCTTCGACACTTATGTTGCTGAAGTGACGTCAGTTTTTCTGTCAAGGACGGAGTTTACTCTGCGGCAGTGCAATCCATACTGCTTTATTGTTCAGATTCGTGGCCTCTATGTGCAGGGGACATACGAAAGTTATCACTGTTTGACCATCGGTCTTCGAGGCATTGGTGGGGTCTGTTGAGAAAATCCGATTAGTAATGTTGAGGTATGCCAGACGATCCTAGGAAAAAGGCACTCTCCCGCGATGGATGAATAACCCACGCCTCATAGTTTACACCGGTTGGGACATCTGCCCCACAAGCCAGAAGACCGTCCTCGCGGAGCGAGATGACGAGATGGCTCAGTGGTTAGAGCAGAAGGAGGAAGCACGGTGGTTGGGATACTGCCAGGTTGCCCAAGCCTAGACACAGGAAGTCGAGGTGCCATCTCGCGAAGTTACCGACCGGAAGGTCCGTTGATCGAACTCTAACTCTGCATCTCGAATTCTATGTAGGCTTGGGCAACTTGGTAGTATCCTAGCCCTCGTGCTCCCTTCAGGCGGCATGGCATCTAGGCCTCGACAGGGGACATCAGCTGAGCCATTTTTAGTATTACTATTGTTATCATTATTAATGTTTGGCAGCATGTCCCACACTCTTCCTAGTGTGTCCATGGTACATGGTTTTTAGCTGACCAATTGAATTGAAGCGATTGAAAGGGTGGTCTTCTACTATCCGGAAGAGTAGCCTCTGTTGGGAGAAGCTTCGCTTTTTTGAGTATTCTATGTAGGGTGCTTTTTTAACCCTGGCTTTCCTGTTCACGAATTATATGTAAAGTGAGAGGTGTTAGTGTCGTGCAATTTGCTGTGTGGGAATGATTGACTGAATAGTTTGAGAACCGCTGGCCTGCACAGAATCCAGAAATTCCACACAGAGTGGAATAGGTGTGTTATGTAGTTCGCCAGGTATGTAACTTGATCAAGCGTTGTTTTGCGAAGTTATACTATGTTCGTGCAAGCGAAATCTATAAAATGACATTTTTTCAATTCCAGTTCCGATGGCTGTGGAAACTAGACAAGATCATTTTTAAGCGAAATTCTTTCCTCTCGTGGAATGTGAAAGTGTAGATAACGACGCAGATGTATCCACAACCCAGCTAACCTCAGCTGATGATTGAATTTGTGGAAAAGATGTGAAGTCTAGCGGATAATCTTAAGCTAGCCTCATTACTAAACGAACACAAACAAGTCGGAGACATGCCACTAACAGGCCACCATGAAACCTGTTTTTTTGTGCAGTCACGTAGCCGGGCATTTATTCCATTTACTCGATAGGCAATCCATTCACAGGGTTGATATGCGGGAATGTAACAATGTCACAGCTTATTACCACTTTCTGAAAACTGAACTGCCGTTTTCGTCAGAAAAAGCAGTCCAAAGATGATGTGCTTCACACTGTAGCACTTATTCTAATTGAGATTTACCTGGCTGATGTCCATCTAATCGACAGCCCTTACCATATTTTTCAGTTACGATGCCAGTGGCCTCACACCGCTCATGGTCGCTTGCATGCACTCTCGATCGGCCGATGTGTTTCGTCTGCTTATATCATGCGGCGCAGATCTAACATTGAGAGACTCAAGTGGAAACACCTCTGCACATTACGCAGTGCGTTATGGAAATACCTCAGCAATCGCCGCATTGAACAAAGCACATGTTGACTGGAATGCGCTCAACGGGGACGGGAAAGCAACATATGATGTGAGTCCTCATGCTTTTCTCTGCACTTTTGCATCGTGCCTGATCTTGACAATATCTGCATAGTTTGCTGACGTTTTTCAACGACCGTCGTCAATATTGGCCAATTGAGACAAATGGAACTTAACACGTTTTTCTGGTTTCAGTGGGTGCGCATTATCTGCTGACTTTATTTTTGTTTCACCTGTGTGAGGTTTTTCCGTAGCCATTGGCGAAGGACCACCAGTCGAGGATTTTCTCCCTTGAAATCCCAGGTGCAGGAACTCCTTTCCAGGACAATCCACTCTGAAGAAGGTGCGCTCCATGGATAGTCCGCATCAACATCATAAGTAGATCGGAGACTATGATTTGACTGTGCTTACTTCTTCAGATGACCTGTACGTAATTGCCGGTCTCTTTAATGGCTGCCATGCTGACTTTCTCACCAATTCGTTTTCCGATTTTCTCAGACCATGCTCAAACGCTTACAATACACACTGTTGAATGCATAAGGCTGGTGGTGTGATGCCGAGACAGCGTTGTTGAGCGGAGATCCCCTCGTTTTACCCTGTCTTTAGAATGACCCAGTAGCCTAAAACTCCTATCTTTCGGATATCCCTGCATCTCCAGCGGTCAGATATCAACTCCATAGAACATAACTAACGACGGCTTGATGGATCGGGATTTTGTCTCAGTCCAATGTCAGCTTTATGCTACAGTATATTCTTCACTGGCGCATTGCGAAGCATGAATGTGGGTTCGGAAATGGACTGATTGATAAAGAAGCCTTCGTACAGGTGGTGTTGATCATCAGTCCGGTGTAGCAATCAGTACGATTAACTGCTGCTTCCAGGCTTCCCAGGTTACCTGAATGTCGGCATGTTCCCAGTCAGAGAGTCCGCGACATTCACACCTTGCTACCCCCTGACACTATGATCCAGTATTCGTTCAGTGGCCCAGTCGATGTGTACTGGGGATACTCGGCACCCTCATCGTACCTCAGTACGCAGACCAGGGTCGGAACACATCTCATACTAAGCCATTTTTGGTTGCTGCCAATTTGTTACTCCGGGAATCTGTGCTTGTAAAGGACTTTCCTTATGGTGTATGGAGGAAGGCCCATCATACGCTCCAATTGATAGATTCGTCCAGAATAGTATGCACCTTATCGTGCAGCCTTACTGCATTCATTTTAACCTGAATTGCCATCATTGCATGATACTAAACCACTGAGGGGTGAAACAAAATTTCGCTGTCAACATTTTCGAGCATGCACCCCATATTGTTTGATCACCCGAACAACGGTCCGAGAGGGGCTCATGTACATAGCCACCATGATTAGCTCCATTAATGAACAGAATCGATTGGACGGAATTCAAAACTCCATAGCACTGCGTAGCCGATTGCCCCAAAACTCTGTCGAAAGTCTCGGTCCAACAGTCGGTTTTCGACACTAACCGGCTTGCCGACAATGGCGAGAAAAAAATGATAGGATGAATCATCAGGGGAATTTGTTTGCGCGTGTTCCGTAACATTGAAGGTATCGTAACTGACAGTAAATTGACGGTCACACAAGTTTCAGTAAATGGGGTTAGTCATGAGGGACTATCGGGAGCTAAATACCTGAAAAAGACACTGTCAATGCTGGCAGATATCTAAATGGTGCACATCGGTTCAGTTCGACGAGGGAGTTAGCTACAGTTGGGGCGAGATGGCCCAGTGGTTAGGGCGCGAATTTACCGACCGGTAGGTCCGTGGTTCGAACCCGACCTATGCCTCTCGACTTCCCTTGTCTAGGCTTGGGCACTGAAAGGGTGTTACAGCTGAACGATTATTTACTATTTTATTTATTTTAGCTACAGTTTCCTCATATCGAGTTAAAACACGATCGGAACAACTGTATTCTAACTCATCTTCGAAATGTGCTGCTTTCCTCGGGTAATTTTGCCTACAGTGGAATGATGATGGCAGTGGAATGGCACGATTTACTCGTGGGAACAATAGGGTTACCACTCCAAACTGGCCAGCACGTGGCCAGGTGTGAATAATGATGTGATCACACGGTGAACCCGTGGTCGACCGGGTATCCACCCCCCATACCCACCGGAATTCGGAAAGCTGTCATCTAAAAAGTAGACTTCTGAGATTGGGTCACCAAAACTTACAAAATACGACCGTAACAAAAAACAATTTGGAGGTGTTTTGACGACTCGTAACTACTCATATTCCGTTTGAAAGTGCGTGTGCCTTGCTGCCTGCAGTGTTGTTTTGATGATCACTATGTTGAGTGTGTTTGGAGGGGTCCCCTCAAACCATTTAACTTGATTCCTCGTTACTTTCAGGTTCGGTTTCATAGCTCTGGAAGCCCACATTTCGGTTTTCTGCTTCCAGGAATTCATACACTACCGAGATAACTCTATGGCTTAGGCATGGACTTACTGAGCGAAATCTCCGTAGTTCGAACCTAACCCTGACGTCTTGACTGCTCCTGTCTAGGCTTGGACAGCTTGGCACTATACCATCCCTCGTGCTTCTCCCCGAGTCGTGTCAGCTAGATACCGACTAGATGTTACAAGTGAATGGTTTATTATACTGCCGAAATGGAACCAACACCTGTAAGTGCTATGATTGCTAATCGATTCGCGAATATGAATCCATAATTACGGCACAGATTATCTCGGGTATCTCAACGAAAAATGGATTTCTGTTGTGGGGTTTGCGGGATATGTATTGTTCACATTCACGACACTCTTGTTTGAACAGTCGCCCTCCTGTCCTGGATAACTGTTCTGGTGAGTCCACATTAAGGGGGGGGGGGACTCGATTTTTTTGTGCACATCCAGTTCATCTGTACGCTGTCCAAGAGAAAGCGTAGCACAGTTTTCATGTTCGGCAGTATAGGTGACTGCATTTCGCTCTGCACCTTGACCGCTGGCAAGGATGTCAGACAAGAGAGTTTGGTAGTGTATAGTAGTCCATTGTGCGATGGACTTGCTTTAGTATGTCCAACTGACCGTAACTGTCCAACTGACCACAACAAACCGCCTGTGAAGTAGACTGATCAGTCGCAGATTCAGACGTGGATTTAAATTTTTATGCAACCTAGGACCAAGCTCCATGTGTAGGTACGTGCATTTTTCCGGTAGTGTTTTGTTGCATGGCTGTGAGGCGTAGTGTCTGCAAGCAGTGCAGCTGAGACGTTTTCAGGTCTTCAATAGCAGACGTCTCAGAACCGTAGCTCGTGTGGGCTTACGCCAACCAACCCGCAACCAAACAGAGACTTCAGTCCACAAATGTGTCCTGTACTAAAAATTGCGGTGGTGTGCTCGTATATTTCGCAGGCCGGATCATCATTTGCCGAAAACAGTGCCGTTTTCCGTGCCCACTTCAGAGTGGCGCAAGCAGAGATGTGGTCAACCTTTGACTTGGCAAGTGAATATGAAAGCGCTTCTGAAAAATCTTGGTAACGTTGGTGCCACTCGCATCCAAGAGGGAGTCTGCCTGATGCTCCCTGTACATCGCCTGAGACACTGCAATATGTGCCTGCTAATTGATATCTGGCGCTTTTGTTGTAAATTCTTATTGAGCTTCTCTGAGTTAGTGTCTCGAGTTGTAAGCGCCTCTTTCCCATCTACTTTTAATCTTTTATTCATTTAAAACTTTCAAATAGATTACGGTTGTCCGGCAACGAAGTATCGCTGTCGAACACTGATGTACTGTCCCTGATGTTCATGTAAATGAATAAAATCTCGCGTCATCCTATCGACTAAACAACGAGTGACACACAACACGCAGTTTGTTCAGTTTGCTTTTGTTGCATTTAGTACACGAAATATTCAATCATAACTTTATACCATTGTGCCACGAGTTGTTTTTTGCGTCGCCTATCGCATATTCTAGGGTTATTTTCACACTTTCTCAGGTTACCGATGACCCAGATCTTGCGAGACGAGTGCGTGCCCAAGCTCTGGCCCAAACGCTTTCGAAGGATTACTCTAACTGCTACCGTCTATCTGCCTTACGACACTCACCGCAATGGCGATATTGGATAACTGCAAGCATCCCTCCAGTGTTTCTCCTCTCATACACCTCGGTTTTCAGCTGGGATTTATCTGGCACGGTCGAATTCTTCGCTCCACTTCAATGTCCCCTTCCTTTTTGGCTAATCTGCTTGATCAAGTTGGCTATTGTGCTGGTGATTGGATTTGGCTGTCGTATCGTTTTATCTCGGTTCCACGATCACCGTTCTGAGGTTTGTTTCTGATACGTGTGACTTTTTGTGACTGAGTCCACTCACTTTCCTTCATCATTGCACCACGATGCAACCTTGGATTGCGGTTGATAGCATGCGACAGCCACTTGGAAACTCTTGGATAGTAAATATCTCAGGCAGTAGTTTAGAAGACTATTTGCCTCCTTCGACGTGTGTCATTTCGATCCACTCGACTCGAATCATTCGTTCAGTTTCTGAAGTACTCCTAGTAAACATGCACAACACTACATATGAGTTGCTAATAGCAACTCTTCAGTAGCCCACTACCGGTTTTACTCTTCTTGGGGCTCATCAGGTAAGGTAGCCTTCGAGATTCCTTCACTCTTGCTTACTACTTTGATCTCGGGGATTACACGTATTTTGTAAGCCCAAAGATGGCAATCGGGTGGGCAACTTCCGCCTCCCTGGATGGGGACCCCGGGACTCAAATCACCAGTGCTTAATGACGCTGGCAGAAATGGCCCAATCGCGCAGTCAGTGGCGCTCATGCATCAAAGCTATCGCCTTTAATGCGTAGCTACCCAATTTACGAACAAACTGAACATGCCGTCGCCTCCCAAGGCTTGGTTGTTTGTTCCACATTCCCGTTTTCCGGTGATCAGAACTGTAGCAGCTGGAATCAATACGCTGCTGAAACCATTGTGCCTATGGTACACGGTTTATAGCTTATAAATTGATTGATTGATTGACTGGCTGGCAATCAGTTGTCGAAGAAATTTCATCGGTCTTATATTTAGTTTTGTGCCAAGAAGTGTAATTCGATATCTCGAATATCAACCCAACTGGAATATGAGGCGACTTCTGTGTAACACATTCATTTGAAAGATAGTGCAAAAGCAGGTCCAACTGATATTTAGTTTCCTCCTCCGTTAACAGCAACGCAATTTTTAGATGGGAAGTGCATTGTTTTTTTCCTACATAGATGAGGCATCATCCACCAATTTACTACTGCTATCACTACTCAAATTGAGCGTAGCCAGAGCTCAGCAACTCGACTCGAACCTCAAGAATGATGTTACCGCTAGTTATCCCTATTGATTCTACTGATCATTGTCTTTTTTGCTTATGGGCAGAGAATCATCAGTGACAGCCGTACATCGATTAAAATCTGATGTTACGTAGCAGCCAAACAACGAAGAGGAAAGAACCCCAGAGTGGACTAGATGGAACGGGGAAGGACGAGCCCAGTGTAAAGAAGCCTTATTTAATTGTGGAAACTGACCAAAGATAAGGTCAGGTGCATTGGAATAAGCACTTTGACCGTCGTATCGGATAACGCATTGTCGATGTGACCCTCCCTTCGTGAACTTTATCTGTCAAAAACCGGGCACAGAACGGCTGACAAACGGCTTGTCATTCCGCTCAGGAAGTGGCGACATTTCTCCACTGAGATGTCCTGTACGGCTACCAACCACCCTCAAGGAGAATCTCTTACATCCCATCTGGGAAGGTGCCAGGAATCCACAGCAATTCCTTTGATTAACCGCTTTCATTTCACATTTCCGTGTCTGGGTTACCGGCGGCTTCAAATAGTAAACAGCATATTCTTTTGTAGATGGTGGTCAGTCCTGCGTCGTGCTTGTCCCAACCACCTTAACGTGATAAACTTCGTTCGCCACTCTATCACCTCTTTTCCCTCAATAAGCGCACCATGTCATTGCGGACTTGCTGCAGACAGTCACTATGTCACAAGGGCATCGGTGATCACATGCCTGACGACAGAATACAGGTAGAGGGTCTTCCAAGTCAAGGTAGATTTTAGGTTCACCCCGTTTCTGTCGTTGTATGGTTAATTCTTAGCGGTGTAAATGTGAAGGCGCTTAATCAAAGATTGAAGTTGTTTGTCTGGTGACATTTTCAGGGTCATTTTCGGTGGGCTTTGCCACTAGTCGCTGTCGACTTGATACTATCTGTCTTAGGATGAAGTTGCACAATAAACGGAAGTTCCAGTGTGGATGCTTCAGAGAACAAGCAAAACAACTGCAGATGACGTTAATAGATGGAGTTTTTTGAGGTTAAGTTTCAGCGCGGTCGTCGGACGTTACTGGATGGAAAGTCACCTACTGCCAAGTGGTTAGAGCACGAATTTACTGATTGGAAGGTCTGTGGTTCGAACCCGACCTCTGCCTTTCGACTTCCCCTGTCTAGGCTTGGGCAACCTGGGGGTATCCCACCCCTCGTGCAACCTTCGCGTGGCGTGGCAGTTAGGCACCGAAAGGGTGCTACAGCTGAACGACGATCGTGGTAGAGCTGCATTGACTTTCTGTGCCGATTGATCGAAGCTACCTATTTATTTGCCTTCCGCACATGTGGTTTGACTCCAACGTTTTTGGTATTGCCTGCCATTGGTGTAGGTGGATGAGTTGACATTTCAGCGCTGTTGTCCGACATCATCGGAGAAAAAACAGGTAAGGCTTTTTTCTAGAAATACACTCATTTGCAAATCAATTTGCAAAAACCAAATTGATTTGCAAATGAGTGTATTTCTCGAAAAAAGCCTTACCCGTTTTTTCTCCGATGATGTCGGACAACAGCGCTGAAATGTCAACTCATCCACCTACACCAATGGCAGGCAATACCAAAAACGTTGGAGTCAATCGTGGGCTGTCGAAGAATTTTCAGCAACCTTATGAGTAGTGCATTACATATATATGGGTAAGGCTTTTGTTCTTCAAAAAGGGGTTGCGTAAGAACAGGACCATCGTCCGCACATTCAGTGTCTGTGAATAAACTCCGGAGGTATTTGGGCTCTTGAGTTGTCGGGAACAGGCGAACGTGTTTCAAGAAGCACTATGCAACAAGGCTAAAAGGGAAAGTGAGTTCGACCCGACTCGTTTCATCCCGGTGAACATGGTGAGTGCAGGTGACAGCTTGTCGTAGACCCATGTGTCCACAAAATGGACGTACAGTTTTACTATAGTAGTCTTTAAAATAGTTACCTCGGATTGGTAGATGATGTCTGGCAATCGGAGTCAACTCACCTCCCGGATAAAATGGTGCCAGTGTTAAAATTTTTGTCTGAAACGTGACAGTCGGCTTCACTGGCACTACAGTCCATTTTTATTTTGATATAGCGATACATTATTGCTTTTGCTGGGGGGGAATGTTGTCCGAAAAAGTGGCGATAGATGTTATTGTGCTCAGTGTGGATAAGCGCTTCTAAGAGTGTACGTTGCCTCCTCCCTGTGAGTATGTTATTCCCGTCTTGAGGGCTAAGTCGCTTTTAGTTGAGAATCACCATTGCTAAGACACTTGCACGCGAGCCATCTCTTCATATGATAAGAAGCCTGGCGACATTTCTGTTGATTGGCAAATTTGTTTTGCATTCTTATTATAACGAGCGAGTTGACACCCTTGTTATTAATCAGTTCGATTGTATGTGACTCTCCAAAATACACACCGAATTCGATCGCTTAGTCATTCTCGAACTGTTCCTTGTGTGGCCTCTGTCATGTATAGGACGGCTGTTTGTGTGTTTGGAACCTTAGTTGGCCACTGCAAAGCACACTACAAGCGTTCCAGATTAGCTTGCCTAAAAGACTGTACTATACTCCAGTATTTTAGGCAAGCCTTATTGTTGCGCGCAGGTTTGAACTGTCTGGCCTCGTAATGTGCGACTGTCCGTCCTGAAAACTACATAAGCCTTCATAGATCTTGAGTATCGTGTGAGCCCAGGTCAATCCCCCACTGATGTCTTTAGACATAGTCACGTCACTTGTTCGGCAAGTACGCTTGCGTTACAGGTCTCTTCGCAACATTTTGGTTTTCTGTTTCCACGTTCAGTTCACGCATTCAGACAAAGAAGAAGTTGAAGAATTCGAGGAATTTCTTCGGTTTTCTTCCAGAACAAACGATTAACATTGGAATCTCTTGAATCTGTGGAACACTATTACCCAGTCGTCTTGTTTCGTACTAGGTTCTCTTATTTTTTATACATTCGTTAGCACCAAGCTCATCTGTGGTCAACTACAGGGAAGACAAACTACAACGCGTGAGAGATACAAGCAGAAAAGGAGTCACCCACTCAAACGCCAACGGACGATGTTGCCTCATTTGGCAACGAAGTTTTACGGGCTGATTGCCGCGCTCGGCGAACATATTAATAACGCATATCGGCAAAGTCTGTCTAGCTCATAAAGGTGATCGTATGGCGAGACTCCCTAGGCTGGTCAGTCTGGTGTGAAGCCAAATAGGGGTTATCAGATTTGATAAGACCAACCACGGTAAGGGTAACATGTTCAATGCAGTCTTATATTTGCTAGTAGCTGACGAAGCACGTGCGCTGTTAGTCAGTTAGTCGCGTAAGTGCAACGAGGACCAACCTATCGGACTTAGGAAATGGGAGAATCTAACAACATTGAGTAAACAACTATATAAAGGTTGCTACGGTCCGGAACTGCTGCCAGTCGGGTTGAGTAGCGGCAAATCGAGCGTGGTGCTTTGGACTCCTGTCAGACGTTGATTAGTACCAGGACAAATAAAAGGTCCTCGGAGCTTTGGGAGGCACCTGTTGTTCATATGTTTACTTTTGAGGGGTGTGGGAGCTTTCGGTGGTCAAACGTTCGTCCTCAGCTGAATTCTGTCGGCCGAATTTTGGCGTAATCATGAACAGTGAGCGGACTCAACTTTTGGCAGTTTCTATCCGGGGGAAGGTTTTGACTGAGTGTGATTAGGCCTTATGCATCTGCCATCCTGAGACAAGCAACGGTGTTGCTCGCTAGCGTTGTCAATGAAGATGATGATGAGTACAGTGGAAACACAGGTATGACTGTCGTTATATGCACGAAAATGCAACATTTCCGCAGCATGTTACATTTCGGCCGAGTCTTCGTTTGACTTATCTGAGGCTTTCTCAAACACTTGAGGTGAAAGCCGACCTTGTTCGTCCTGTACAAGCAGTCCGGAGAAGGTGGTTGCTAGTCTGAGTTCTATCGACTGCAAGAGACGTTTGGAACGCGTTAAGCTATACCTCTTGTTTATGGGCGCCTACAAGGAGACCTGCTCATCCAGTGTATTTGGGCTGAAACCATTCAGGCTTGAAAAGGCTCAGGACAATTTAGACACCGGAACTCAGTACTGGAACGACTTTGGTAAAGTTGTTCACTTTTGAACGATATTGTAGTTTGGGGATCTTTTTACATTTATAGTGACAGTCGAAAAGCTCATTCTGCAGTTTTAAGAAGCTCCGAAACTAGCTAGAATTCCTCACTGGTCATAGCAACAGGATTGCGAAAACGCGGTGAAACTGCCCGAGACAGCTCGGTGGTCACAAGACGTGAACTTACGGACCGGAAGGTCTGTGGTTCGAACCCATCCTCAGCATCTCGACTGCTCCTCTTTCAGCTTGGGCAACCTCGTGCTTTATTCGGGTGGCATGGCAGCTAGGCACTGAAATGAGGTTACGGCTGAACGATTGCTCAGTTTTTACCGGGCTTGTATCAGTTTACTTAAATTAACTGAGTGTTATGCACACCCTCACATGTCCTGCGAATACAAGGTCGCTAGCAGTTCCAACTTCTGTTAAACCCAATACACGTGACGAGAATTCAATAAAAATGACATTACTAGTAGCACGGATTCACTTTAGTTCACCACCGGGGATCATGGCAAAACAGTCACTTATGAGCACAGATCAGAAAAGTCCATGCTTATCTGTCGAATTAGTAAGGGTTGAAAGAAACTGATTGGTGATCAGAAAAATGATTACTCAGAGTTTTTCTATCGGCATCCTGTAGGCTGTGAAACCTTGGCGTCAGTTTCCCGAACATCGCCCTTTTCGACCGCATATTGTCGGATTTAAACACTTGTACATTGAGGCACTATGTCTTTCAAGGAGCCACAAGACGCCCGGGAGCGGACTGGAACCGCCGACCTACCACTTACCAACTGAACTACGGAGAACGCTCGCTGCGTGTCACACTGATGCAGCTGAACTTCGCAGCTAACTCGCCACATCACCGTTACGTATTCATGCCTTACAGACCTATTATTTATTTAACAAAACAGTTAAATCGGACTGGAATATCGGGATTCTCCCCGTTCAGAAATCTGGGTGAGCAGACTACAGTTGTATACCCTCTCCAATAGCTCACGCATCTGTTGCGCAAACGATAATCGAAATTTCATAACAACCCCTCAGATGGGAAACACTTAACTTCGTGACACTTGCTCAAATTGTCGTTTCGAACTAGTAAATGATCAAATGTGTCATGTAATGATGGGACGTAGTCTATTCTGTAGCGTAAAGAAGCACAAAATCCGTTTTTACACCAGATTTGGAAGGCTGGCCACTCAACTCCCAACTGTCTACATAGTGACAACTGCAGTTTTACTTATCAAGCGACTCTTCTTGGCTGCTTATTAAGAAATCTCTAGTTATCAATAATGCTTCCGTCCTGTGTCCCAGCCTCATTGCCGGTCCGACTTGATCCAGCACATTCGTGCCACCATGTTACACACTTCTTAGCTTTCTTCGTCTCCGTTATCAACGTTCATATTGGACTTTTTATAAGACGACACCGTGTTATAACCTGTTAGGCGGAATTCCGAACCATAACCGCTTTACCGCTCATAGTTGAGCCAAGAAGCCCAATCCGCACGCAATTCGCCAGAAGATCGGGCCGCTTGCCGGTCCAGCATCGAGGGGAGCTCTGATTGGCCAAAAGTCTCGATCCAACAGCTAATCATGATCCAATATCCCTCGAATGGCGGTTGCCAACACCATCCAGAAGGTATCGGAATCTCCGAGGTGTCTCCTCATACACTTAAAATACGACGCGTTGTACTTGTGTTGGTGGCCTGGTGTTATTCGTATAAAACACGTTGTGCATCTTTGGTGGCTGCTTCGCTGAAAACGAGCTTGGAGGGTTCAGACAGGGAACTGGGCTGAGGTCATTAGATAACTGTTGTGACGCTGTCCCCTATAACCAACACAGCCGTCCCTTTTCCCGCAGTAACCACACGCACGCCACGAAAAAGCGAACGTTTTCGCCCGTCCAGACGTGACGATTCAGGCTTATCAAGTGCACGCTCCTGGAGTATTGTTAACACGTTCGTTTCACAGGCCAGACGACGACCAGTGATATATGAGAATGAAACCCAAATGTGCTGCTTTTCCCCTAGGTACAGACGAACCAGAGTAATCAGATCAGGACAGGACGGGGATTGCTCACACTTCGTCGATGTGGGCGCCAAAGTGTAATGCAGTTTACCGCAACAATTACTTCCGCGAGGAGGTTGGGGAAGTCAACTCCGTGTTTATTTTCTGGTCTTGGTAGGGACCTTATTTTATCTGTCGCATCTACAATTTTCAGTTACTGAGTAAGTAACCTCACAGGTAGCATATCGTTTAAATTTCACCGCCTTTCTTCCCACAGATACTCATTTTATTTAGTCTCGGGACCAGTACTTTTGCACTGCTGACTGCTACATATGTGTTCTTCCTCGCACCAATCATCAGTGCTCACTGGATGTTGCGTTTGATATTCGTCCTCAGTATAACTGGATTCTGGACCCTCTACTATTGGTCTGCCACCAAGGATCCGGGATATATTCACCTCCCACCTAAACCAGACCGACAAGCTGCACTTGTTAGGTTGGTTGACGAAACTGTGAGAAAACTGGACAATAATTCATCCATATCGCTGACTTCCACTCCTCTCAACCGTCTGTGCACTACCTGTTTAATACCGAAGCCACTGAGATCGAAGCACTGTTCCGTTTGTAACCGCTGCGTCGCCCGATTCGACCACCATTGTCCCTGGATTTACAACTGCGTGGGTGCAGATAATCACCTACATTTCATCGTCTTCCTTCTGTTCAGCTTCGCATCATCGACACTCTTCGTTGTTCATTGCTTCCTCTATTGGATGGATGAACGCGTCTGTCAAACAAGCGATGAGCACGGAACGGATAAAGGTGATTTTGGTAGATCGAGTTAAGATTTCGGTTTGGGGAAAACTTCACCTCTGAAAACATTCCGTAAAACTACCATCCAGAAACTCGTCTATTATCTTTTAATCGTACGCTTGGAGGGGCCCCCACACAGTTGTATTGGATTCCCCCGGTTTGAAAATCCACAGTTGCTTAACTACTGGCAGACTACCAATGAAAGGAAGAAAGCCTTCGCCGCGAAGTTGCTTATTAGAGAAACACCTAATTAACAGTCACGGACTATTGGACAGGGGAGTAAAACTCTCATATGCATCTCGTTTACAAAACTGAATATCCATCTTCTCCTTCTCATTGACTGTTACTCAAATGCAAGCAAATGCTACAAAGCGACTCCACAAATTCCGTGATAGATCTCACTTTTCAAGAGACGCGAAGCGGATTTACGAGAAGGCATACTACTAACATGCCTCATCAGTAGTATCCACCGTTACACAAATAGCCGCTCGCTAGAGCAAATCAGCAGGTCAGTTGTTGCTGCTGCGTTTGAGTGCTCATTATGCTGTCCTAAATGAGTGAGTTTATTTTCGGCCACCTCACCCATTGGAGTTTTTCACTCGTCAAGGGTTTTAGTGAATACGCTTAACACGGCATGTCTCGACTGCTTGTTCCGCGATCGTCGTAATCTTTTTCCTATAGGCGTCCAGTTTGTTGCCCAAACATCCGCCTATCTAGATTTGATGTTGTGCGCTTATTCCATCCTCCAACTCGTGCCTTCAGATTACGAGGGAGATGTCTATCCGTTCCTCAGAGTGGTACACATGTAATAACTTATTGTCCCCAACAGTGGCGTGTTCCCGTTTTTTCTGGTAGTTTCTCGCAGTTCTACCTAGACGGTCATTGGTTCAATATATTGTCCTCCAACAAAAGTTTGTTTTACCTGATGATCAATGCACCTCATGTAGTATCTTCCTTGACTTGTGTGAAGTTTCCCTCGTAATTGTCTTCTGTCAGAAATGTTTTAGTCCGTAATAGGAAAACCAGCTCCAAACGTAACTGGACTGTACAACTGCCAATGGGATAACCGTTTTCGTTGAGACAGATTTAATCGGTTGTCTTCCACTTGCCCTTGACAGATGAGTTCTATTTTTAGCATCACTTTCTGGCCCGCCTAGAACTTTCCACGTGAGCTTTATAAACAGCCCGTTTTCGGCTGCACATGACACGCCTGTACGTGTCAGTGTTCAATAGATCAGCTGATTCGCACGTTCATTGGCTTTCTGGTTTGGCTAAGCGCATCAGGCTATCCAGACTCGGGTTCACGGTATTAAGAAGGCATTAGGAAAACTGTGGTCCACAACAGTCCGCTTCACTGATCTCCAGGAGGACATGATGCCGCATTTTCGGAGGTTGCTTATCTGGGCAACTGATATGATTCCGGTATATGAATATAGCAGTGCGTGTTCTCAACACTGCCGCCGAGCCTTTGTCCCGGCGTTTCCCGGCCGGGCAGTCACGGGACCACTTTAGGTATATCACCACGTGATTTTCCGGGAGCTGGCACCGTTCCTTCTATGTGAAAAAAAAACATTTTTGTGGAAAAAGCTCAACGTAACACAAAACTTGTCTGCATGAAAAGAGCGCTGGAAAATTAGACTTTGGAAGAAAACGAATCAACCTTCTCTGCAGTCACAGCATTCATTTTTAATTGAGTTTATTATCGAAATTCCAAAGTAAATCAGCTTTGCGTATTTCATCAGTTTCATGTAGATAAAAATGTCTGTCCTACTACGATTAGTTGCTGGATGAGATAGCTCAGCGGTTAGAGCGCGAACGGACTGGAAGGTCCGTGATTCGAACCCGACCTCTGCCTCTCGACTTCCCCTGTCTAGGCTTGGGCAACCTGGCAGTATCCCAACCCTTGTGCTTCCTTCGGGTGGCATGACAGATGAGCACTAAAAGGGTGCAACAGTTGAACGGTTTTTTCATAACTGAACTGAATGTCTAAATGTATAGGTCTATCAAATCTGTATCACAGAGCGACGTCAGTGTGTGACTCAAAATGCAATTGAAATGTGAGCGTGCTTCAAATGTGACGTGTGGAAGTAAAGGTGCCTTTTTAGTTAGACACTTCGAGGCTGCTTTACATGGTGACACTGAAAATTCATGCACACTTTCTTCTCAACTAAACTTTTACGAAGAAGACAGGTGATGTACTGCACAGACAGATGAATTAGTAAAACGCCTGTATTCATATTGTTCTTCCTACGTGCCCTAGTAGGTTTTCTTTAGAGAGTTCGTCGCATTCAGCTAGATGTCTCATTGTTGCTCGTTTTCTCTTTTACTGCATCCCATCGGTCTTCCCCCCTACTTCCGTTTCTCTGTTTCCTAGGCTGGACCCAAACTGTCCTGTCATTGGCCACCTACAACCCGTGGCTATCCTGTTGTTTTATTAATGCCACATGTTACAGCGCGTGGACAGCCTACCTCATCTTCACCCAGCTTCATCAGTTGATCTGGTTAAATTTGACCACTAATGAGTACATGAAATTGAATCGGTTAGCGGAATTCGCGCAAGGCGGGTCTTCCACGCCCAATAATCCATATGACCAAGGTGTTTGGTGTAACACACTGGACTTTCTTCGTCTCCCTGGCTATATGGGACCGAGACCCACTGACTGGCATCGCATACTGTCGTTAGACCATCTGACTCCTCATGAAGTTGTGGATCGCCTTCACACTGACTAGTATCCGTGTTATTATCGATTTCTGTGTTTGAGCGTTCAACGGTCACTTTCTATTGGGTAGTGGGATGCTTGCTTCTTTTTTTGTGGGTATTTTTCGAGTATCTCAGGGTATTTTGTTACTTTTCTTGGATTATTATGGTGATTTTTTTACGAGGTTTCAATACATTTAACTTTCTACTCTGGCTGTTCTTCATTGTATGTGTACTGAAAACTTTTGGAGCTGACCGGCATCCACTAGTGCTGATATTATCCCACATGAATGCACCCTCGTTCTGCTATATTGTGGAGATTTGTCTCGTCTATTAAACATTTCTGATCAACCGATCACCGGCAGACAGTGAAGTTCGTGCACAGCCATTCTTTCATCTGTAGAGGCTTCTTAACCGTCATTTTGCTCAGCCTCGTTGGTTTTCCCATCTAGGACGGTTGTCATTGGGTTCTGCACGCATCAGATGTTGCCTTTTTCATTTGACTTGATTAGGATTTCCACTCAATATGACTTCAGACTTCGTTCTTCCTTAACCAGTTTGTCAAATGGTCGATATCCTGAGCCCTGAAATCTGCCAATAACTAGGATAACTGATCGAGTGAATAGCCTACGAATGTAGTCTGCACATTTTCTGACACGATTTCTCTCATGAGCTTGCGGAAAACTTCTCGACAGCTCACTTTCAGTTTCGAGCATTTCAGAGCCCACCCGGTAGGTGCAGCCCCCGAATTCCCCTCAACCCTACGTCCTAATTTAACGTACGCAATTTGAGAACTACACTAGTTTGCAAATTAACTTGATACAATTGAATCTCCCCCTCGTTTCATCAAGAAAATACGCTGTTGTGATATCGTACCAATTGAAACGTGAAGTGCCCTTTATGCAACACGCTCAGTTGACAGTTCATCACCGGCGCTATCACAGAAGCCCCACACTATTGGGCTTCGCGATCCATTACCAAGGTGGTTTTGTGAATTCTTACCCCACCGGACAATGTTGATAACAGTCAGCGGCACGTATTTCTTACCCATACTGGCTGCATGCGAAATCCTTCAAGACCCTATGTTACCCAATTTGCACTTTCTCAATGACCTCCCGAGAATCATCCCTTCCTCCACTCTGCCCCTGGCGGAGTACGCCAAGATATGGAGAATAATATCTTTTCCACCCGTAGAGCAGCGTATTTACAGCATAACGTCGATAAAATATACCAGTAGCCAGAAGTCAACCAAATGCCAATCAGCTACGGCAAGCGCAAACTCCTCGCGATCAACTGCGGAAATGTTCACAAACCAAATTTCGGCTCATAAGTTGATGAACAACCGCTACCGTTAGAAACAAAGTGTCGTCTAATCATCACGCTTGACATCACTGAAGACTATCTCAGTTGATCCGTGCGACCGGTTTCCGAAAACAACCTAAACCCATCGAGGATCAGAGTGGAGCGACCATCTTGAATAAAGAAGAACACCCCGACCGGTTGGTCGAATACTTCGGACAACAATTATCGTAGCCAGCAGCAGCCACGCATCTGGAGCTTACAGCTGACTTAGATCCCTGGAAGGTGAACGTGGGACCCTCCTGCGGCCTCCGAGGTTTACGACTGCATATTTTCTCTCAAGTGCCACCGAGCTTCTGGTCCGGATGACCTCCCACCCTCATTGTTCACAACAGTCAGTGATTGTCTGATCTGTTTGCCTGCATCTGGGAGAGGGAGACTCCCAGATAACCGGGGAGAGTCGGTTCTAGTGGCCATTTTCAAAAATGGGGCTCATAGTGAATGTTGTAACTACAGGGGGTCAGCTTGACCGCGGTCGTATCGAGACTGTTGGCTTCACCTGTACTTCGTCGCCTTAAGATGGCTAGTGAAACACTAACCTGAGAGCAGCAAGCGGGATTCCGGCCTGCTAGGGGTTGCGCTGACCAAATCTTCAATCGCTAGAACAACGCTTCACGTATAAACCATCCACCATTTTAATATTCTTGGATTTCCAAGGTACATTCGACTCAGTTGACCGGTCTGCTTGCTTATCAAGAAATGCCCCGGAAGTTTGTGAGCATAATTAGGTCTCTGTATGCGTGAGAATGTACGGAGAGCTCTCATAAGCTTCCGTGTACAAAGCGGTGTCCGTCAGGGGTACCCAGTCTCTCCATTCATATTTAATTACGTAGTCGATGAAACAATTAGACGAACGCTGGGAGATCTTCAAAATCCGGGTGTTCAAATAGCTGCTGACGAAAGCCTTATCAATCTGGAATGTGCAAACGATATCGTTTCCGTCTTCAAAGAGGAGAAAGCGCAGGTATTTTTGGATGAACTGACCAAAATCATCCCGTCCATTGGCATGTGCTCTGCACCCACAAAGTGCAAAGTCATGCTCGTGAACATGCAGTCACTTAACACGTCATGGAGAGGCACTGGAAGTTGTGGAGCGTTTTACGTACCTTGGAAGCTGTATTAGTTCTGATTTTAGTGTGACAGATGAGGTAAGTGCACGAATCTGCAAGGCTCGGGTTGCGTTTGCCAAGTTGAGGCACCTATGGCGTCAAAGCGGTGTATCCCTGAGTCTCAAGGGACGTGTGCATCGGCTCACAATACGTGTTTTTTTGTTGTATGGTTGTGAGATTTGGCCTTTTTTGAGCATCAGAACTGAGATGTCTTCAGGTGTGCGACAACCGTTGTCTGAGAACCGTAGCTCGTCTGGGTTGGTGTCGACGAATCCGTAACGAGGCAGTTCGAAAGGGGGTGTTCGAATGTGCAGCCGTGATTTCCATCGAAGAATGTGTCCTGAACCAGAAGCGGTGTTGGTTAGGCCATGTATTGCTCATGCCGAACCATCGTCTACCGAAGAGAGTGCTGTTTTCCGTACACAATTCGGAATAGCGGAAACAGAAAGGCGAAAGACAGAAACAAATGGCAGAAGGGTATGAAAGAGATTACGAAACGTTTGGGTGCTGTCGGTGCTACTCGCCTACAAGGATTTGGAACTGCGTGATCCCCACTGCATCTGGTTGTGGAGACGTTGCAAGCTGTGGCTGCTAATCGATGTCAGTGGCGTTCACGTTGTTAATCTCTATCCAGATTGCTCGAGTGATTGCCTGGAGGTGTAGCCACCTCGGAGTGATTGAGGTAGGCTAGCACGAAGTCCCTTCCCTGTCCACTTTTATTCTTTTCTTCACAATAAGGCTTTCAAATAAATCATGGTTGTACGATAGCGAAGCACCAATGTTAAACACTGATGTCATGCTGTAGATGATGATGACATGGCGCCCTAATCTGACGACAAATAAGGAATTCAAATCTGAGCAAGGCTTTTCAGTGCTATATACCCTTTGATGTTGTAAGGGCTGCACATCATCCAGCCGAATCCGCGTGCATTGTGAATATTCATCTTGATTGCAAACTGCTACATGGAAAGGGTAATCAGTTATAAATCAATAACTCCTTAATTGGTTTCCAGCAGTTCAGATGGTGGAAAAACTAGGTCAGTTTTGCATTATTTCCTCCTAGGACAGTCAGTCAGTTCCTGGAGGTCTCGAAACCTAGGTGAGGAAGCTTACTTCGACTCACTATTAATCTTAAGTAGGGGTATTTTTAAATTGGTCGAAAATATGCTAGAAAGCCGACTATCAGTTGTAAGTCATTTCGAACCCAGCAGTTTGAGGATCGTTCAATATCAGTAATCAAGGTAAAGCTTACGCACTTTCAGGTGTGATTGAATTTATAACTTCATCTGTTTCAATTCCGGAAAGATAATCGATCAGCTGTAGCAACCTTTCGGTGCCTAACTGCCATGCCATCCGAAGGAGGGCTGGGATACTGCCAGGTTGCCCAAGCCTAGACAAGGGAGATCGAGAGGCATAGGCCGGGTTCGAACCACGGGACTTCCGGTCGCGCTCTTACCACGGGACCATTTCACCCCAGCACTGCCGTCCCGTTGGTGTTGCTAAGCCCGCGAGGTGCTTGTCATCGCTCAGGGTCCATTAGTATGAACTAGCACGAGATCACCTTGTCCAACAGCCCCATTTTCTACAGAAACCGGAGGTGTGCTTTATGGTCCTGAATGGTGTTTTCATACTTCGTCGGTGAGAGAACCGTCCTTGATGGTTTACTTCTGGTGTAGTACCGTCTGTATAGCTCCCCTGAATCCTACCTCCACGCTGCCTCGTGTACTTCCAGAAAAGAGGGTATATCAGACCCAACTCAGGGATATCGAGGAACGGATGGGAACCCTGGCTACTGATACGGCTATCGACCCGTCGGTTTACTGAATAATGTCTTCAAGATACGCCCCACTACATACCTGATTATTCCACAGTTCAAACCTGCTCACGAAGTCGACGGTCCAGAAAGGTAGCGATGGTGGTGCGTTGATAGGTACGATGATCCTAACATTTTGAGAAGTGTCTTCAGAGTTTCGTGGATATTCAAGAAGTTAACGAATGCAGAACTTCTGGTCAACGTGTGACAGAAATCTGCTCTCGCTTTCTCGTTCATTAGATCGCGTGTGATCGAGATCCTGAACAGTACCAATCAGCATTACCTGATCGTGTCGGGTTGCATAAATGCTCTTCGCATTTTCGTTTGAGTTCCGTTACTGTGATTTTTCGCCGGTGGAAGTGGTATGGACCTCCGTCATTCACTCTCTCTCTCCCTCTCTTTGTGTGTTGGTGAACAAGACTCTTTACCGCAATTAACTTGCACAGACTATCTTTCCTCCTCATTTCTGGTCCTGTACGTCTTCACCTTCTCCAACATTTACCGGTATAATATTCCGATTGTTTGTGACTTGTAGTTCAGAGGCTCAGGTGGATTTGCAGACCTATTTAAATGAATTCGCACGCTGGCACTGTGAGTGTATCGTTTTCTTCGATATTTTCGAATACTGACATTTTGTTTTGTTCGTCATATCACGCAAGCAAAATCTAGCTCTTGTTGATAGCTTGTCATCGCTCAGGGTCCAAAAGGTCACCTTGTCCAACAGCCCCATTTACCACAGAAACCAGACAACATTCACTTCGTGCTCTCAAAATCAGAGGGATATCTGATATCCTCAATCTTACAGTTGAACTTATTCTAACCTTGGATACCCCGTTCGATGCCCCATGGTTGTTTGGTGAAAGTTTGGTAAAGTCCTCGAAACAGGTGTCTGAATCCAACGGAATCTTAAGATGGGTTTTTTTAAGTATGCAGTCTGACGCTTGTTATTATATTAAGCAGCGAATCAACTGGATAAGCAACGTCATCCGTGCTCCGTTCTGTCTAGAGATATATCTTCGTCCTGCAAGCGGTCCAAATAAAAAATTACCCTCCCTCCTATAAATGACAACTCGGATTCAATGACCCGCTTCTCCCGACATCTATTTAGCTTTGTTTTATTGGATGAGGTGCTTTTGTCACGTTGCTTCGTTTATATTGCCTGCTTTTGTTATTTTCGGTCGATCGCGATTTTTATATACCATTCGCTTCTCTTCAGAGAACACACTCCGCAGGACCAAAACTGGCTTGTGTAAAAAATTCGCACCATAGTTTATTTTCATCACCTGAACAGTTCGGACACGATCGAAATCGTCTGAGTTCACCATAACAGTTGTATTGTTCAAATGACCAGGCAACAACTCCAGATCTCCTTTCGGCAACGACCCCTCATCTACGGTCTCAGCAGACGATGAATCGCACTCAAATCAGACGTGCGTCGCTGATATATAATTGACTTCGAGAAACGGAACCGTAAGATGCGAAAGTTATTCCGACCGACCTCAATTAATTTAAATTGTCGCAAAGATGAGTGTCATGTAATTTATTCTATTGTTGACCTGCTTCGACACAAGGTTAGGGGGTAGACTAATGACGCTTATAGAAGAAGCACATAAATGGTCGAAGAATGGGGATAATCACACTTGTAAGAATGATCAGGGCCTGGTGGTGTGCGAGGACAGTCCACAAAAGCAGTAATTGCAGACTTACCAACCCTTACTGCACCTAAGGGATTCCGAAATTCCAAATTCGACCATCTGTTGTTCGGACGTAGAGTTCCGGTTCATCAGTGTACCCGTCACAAAAAGTACGGTTTTCTAGAAGCCCATCCACATCTCTTACAGTACGCACTCAAATCCAGAAAGACGTTCTCGTATGTGTTAAAACTCTCACGTTTAGTGTCAAGGTATTGGTTAGTTGCATGACTGCGAAGCCGTGGAAAATTTTACTGGGTCAACTTATTTTTTCAGCGAAACCACAGCGAAGCACATAGGCTATAATCCAATCAGATATATTTGATCGATATTCTATCGTTGTGAAGAACATAGTGCATGTGTTTTTGGTAGCCTCCACTAAAATAGCAGTCGTGTTTTTTAGTTTGAACAAAGCAACCAAACATCACAAACGGGAGATTCAGCTGGGTCCCAGGTGAGTCTCTCGCAAAAACCAAATTGATTTGCAAATGAGTATATTTATCGAAAGCAACCAACTCTTCTTTTTGGTGGTTCAATCCATAGAAATCCAAATGTCTCGATTACACGTTCTGTATACCCTAAGCCTAACTGTACAGGATGATACATTAGCCTCTACCCCTTTCCATCTGTTATGATATCATCCTCCATACGTTATTGCACGAATCCAGACTGACTGACGCGCCAAGCAAACTGGGTGAAGAGAGTCAGTCACTGAGATGTGCATCACGCACGGATAATTATCCGGATGGGTCCAGAAACACTGGGAGGCATGAGACAAACAGGACTGAGATAATCGCCCTAAAGAAGCCGAATTTCCTTAAATTACTATGTTCCACTAGTTAGTTCTGTTTATAAAAGGTATTAGATATAGCTCCTCAACGAACGTAATGTGCCGCATCGCTCACGAGTAAACCAAACACAAGGGAAATCCAACTGCAGCCGACTAAGATGTCATTGTTAGTTTCATCCACTGTCCCGTCAATTCCCTTGCAATTCCCCTGTAACTTATACCGATAGAACTGACAGAAACCTTCGAACTCGGACCAAAAGCACCTACTCAAGTGACTTTGTGCAACGCTTCGTGGTGCAAACACCCGTATTGTTCAACCGGGGCAAATGTTCAGCCTGTCAGTCATGAAACATTTGATTACAACCAGTAACAGGGCTGAGATTCATTCGTCACTCTAGGTCACAACGAAGTGTAACTGATCAAACCTACTGAAGTTCCTTGGAGAATTATCGATTAATTATCGTTCTTAAATAGAATTCCTCGCACAAGAGTACGATCTTGGTAGAGTTTTATATTTAATGAGAAATATTTCTATATACCCAATTTCTACATTCACTGAGAATTCACCTCTCGTAGTGCACAACAATTTTTTTCAGTATAACCCACTTCAATAAATTGGACTGAACAAAGGGACTGGGTTCGTGCGGAATTCGGTTTTCTCTACTTCAAACGAAGGTCACTCACAGTTTTCTTATAATCATCACAGTTTGGTGTAAGCATCATTCACAGATTAGTTTCTACCACTGGTCTCATTCTCAGGTTCTTCTTCTAACTTCGGTTGGTGCGGTGGCATCGACCGGAACAGTTGTGGCACAACACGTCTCGTCACCACATCTCCACGACTACTACTGCCTGACGCGTATGACCCTGTTATGTTGTTTGTACAAAACTGATTCATCGGTTCAATGGATGTGAGCATTTTGTCGAATAGTCTCATTTTTTGTTTCCAGTGTGGAACGTGTGAAACGGATTCCTTTTGACCCAAATTGTCCAATTGTCCATTCTCGCCTGCATCTCGCTGTATGACCATAGGATCGGCCAGCATGCGTATCAGCGCGTGTCTTCGCAGTCTGGTCAGAGTGTCTGTTTGAATGAGACCCACTCCGAGGTCACGTTCACTGATCTTCGGCTCGTCAAAGTAGCCAGCAGTGGTAACAAAGAGTGTACCAACGTATGGAACAGTTCCATCCCCACTGAGCTCGCAGTTTGGGGCGGGTGAGCGTGTGCTGCTGTAGGGCCCGGATGAACTAGGTCTTCGTTGTACCGTACTGGATGTAAACGAGTTGCACGAATAGCGGTTCGGATCTTGGCCTTCCTGTCTGCTGAAATCGGAAAACTCCAGCCAGTGTTTTAGTCTGGCAAGCTCGGGCATACCGTGTTCCAGCTGCAGTTGGATAGACGGTCTCTACGTGTGGAGAAGGAATACAGAGTAGGCTCTCATACGATTGAGTCAAGACTGAAAGCAATAGTCTAGACAAATGATAGACCACACAGTTCATCAGAATGTCAAACTGCAGTCAACTTGACCGCACTACCGTTCGGCCAGAATTACTCACACAGCATGGAACAGATAGTCCGGGGGCTTATTGGAGAACACCAAAGGCAGTTTCTAAACGTATTCCCCAATATTGAGTGGAGTTGACCGATATTCGTGTTTTAAGTTCTCTGGGTTCATTTCGTCTAGCTATCAGAAAAATGGTGCCGACGATACGGTGTCTCATTCTCTTTTTCTATCTGGCAGCGCGCGGAGAGGAATGATCAGAACGCCCCGTTATATTGGAGGTTAATCTGTTTCAAGTATAACTAATTCTATTGCTCTGTCGTTTTTAATGGATCTTAGAAGATTTGTATTCCAAACTCAATTCCAGAAGGAGTTGATTTTCTTATTAACATCTTGCCTAATCCCAGGCGATTTCTGAGAAGAAACATGGAGTGTAGCGTACAGAAACGCGTCATCAAGGTAGTGCCGCGAAAATTACTGCGCCGCGAAGGCGCTTCAAGGACACTATAGCTACAGAACTGTCAAATCAGAAACTGAACAACGAGTTTAAACACTGGTTCTGTGGGGCCGAGCGACGTCTGCCCTCCGGTAATCGTGTAGCTAACACTGTGTTCCTGTGTTGGCAGAATGAGGAGAACGTTATCTAAGTGGATGTCGGAACATCGTCCATTCGACTGGCCGGAATGTAAAATGGATGCACTAACAATAGCCTGACTATAGCAAAGCACCGAGTGAATATCTACGCGGCATCCACTGTCATGCGCCGTAACAGCACCAAACTACCACGCATACTTAGGTTCAGAGTGCTTTCACAGCAGAGGCAGTTTTTGTCCACGGCCACAGACTATAGTTCTGCGTATATGGGCATTTTGTAAAATCCCTACTTGATCTCAGTCTGCACGTCGATGACGTCGCCGCCCTCATATTTGGATGAAACACATGATCACAAGTCAGTTAGAAGAATGATGGCTCTAAATCATGTGTTTATGGAAGGTTTTGGACATGCTGTTTTGTCTTAAACCTTTTTGCTGTTGCGACTGGTTTCCCCTGATGCACATGTGTGTACTTGCTAGTTGAAAGTTTATTGGAATTAATTCTTTGCTCTGATAATTTCAATTTGGATGCATTTCAACCACCACTTTAAGGCGAAAAGGGTAGTAAGTTTTCAGTGCTTTTAGGAGATGAGATGATTCCTACGATCACCTTCAAACTTTTTCGTGAGCTTTCAGTGTTAGACTGAGCTTATGCTTATGTACTTCGGCAATAAAATAAGGCTACTTATGAGTAGTGCATTACGTATATAAGGCTACTTACCTTGTCTGATCGAGAGGAGGAATATGTTCCTTCTGATGAGCAAGAAACTGGGGCGTTTTGTGTTGTGGACGAACCCTGATCTGGTTCATTCTCTTGTCTTGGTTCCCTCAGTCCAAGTTTACCATTTTCATCAGTCTGAGACTCCCCGAGGATCCTGCTGGCTTCCCAACCCAACGACTGAAGGTAGTCCAACAGCAAGCGGTACGCCTCGGTCTCACCTTTTTCCTGCAATTCGGCCAACCGATATCGAGCTAGTTTGGTCAGCTTTTCTTCCAAGTCGCAAACTGCCTCCATCTCTTTCGTAGGTTCCACAGATTTGTCGCTCTCCTCAGAGGCATACAGCTCCTCAAAGCTGATATCGAAAGACCGTAAATTCTTGTCCGTGGAACGTGCCATACACAACTGCCATTTGTCCAGGGCATCCTGTGTTGGAAAGACCATGAGGTTATTTTTCGCATATTCAACAAACTACTGAATTCTACAAACATAGGCAAACAGCTGAATACCTGAAGATGGCTTTCTCAACTCGGGATTTCGGCATAGTCCCTACATCCGTTTCGAAGAACACTGATAGCTGATGAAACGATATAAGTGGAAAAATGGCTTTCTCACTAAGAATGATCTCCGTCCATTCCAGACTCGTTTGGGCGTTCAGCAGACTGCACTACTTTTCAACAATGAAATATATTCTAGGTTCAGCGTCTTTATTGCCCCAATACGTTCACACCAGTGGGTTATTTACACAGTGAAACGATGGACTATCTAATCATGCCTTTATTCATGGAACAGTAGATGCAATGATTATCCAGAAAGGATTGGGAGCTTCGAACGGGGGTCATCGAAATTCATAAACACATCCACTCAAAAGTCCCAGCCCATTCGTTGAAAGGGTGACAAGATGGGCCGTTAATCGGCATCGTTCTGAAGACGTACACGTGAGACAAATGCTGCACTGGCAGATATTTCGTTTAATAAAATTCTAAGATATTGGTTTGGTCCAGCGGATCTTCGTTCCGGAAGGATGAATACGTTTTCTCTACGGGCCTGCCCGACTAAGGAGAAAGAGGTGAAACAACTAATCCGCAAACCTGATGTGGCCGAAAGTAAACGCTGTGTGGAGTACATTTTGCAGGGCTAACCTAACGAGTAAAATTTCAACGAAGTGGTCTGAATATGTCTTTGATTTTCAGTGAGCTGTCACCATTATTCGATGTCGCTCTAGGAAGGGATTGATTTACAAAGTGTGCTCAGTTTGCACTCAAGTAGGACCGCTGCCTCCAAACAGAAAAACAAATGCCAGCGCATTGGTTTCAGGATCCTAAAAATTCACAATTAATGGTGATTCGTCACTTTCACAATGCCACCCGTAATAGTGGTCACCACTGACTACGCGGACGTCAGTCAGATTGTCGCAGAAGCTGTCCATGCTTTACAGCTATGTTTGGATACTGTTATAAGTAATATTTCAAAACCTTATTCAAACTTATCTAGACCAGTTGATCAAGGCAATTTCAACCTAGACCCCATTCAGAAAGGCACTGTCGATTAGATAAGATTTTGCCACGCTCGCCGTTCGTTTGGTCATTCCAATACCACTTCCAAACTGTGATTAAACAGTTTTACAAGGCTACTTGAGGAGTAGACGGTATGAAGTCCCTGGTGCATAGTTATGTCTATTGGTCTGGTACGAGCGCTTAATTAGTATAGTATTGTCGCGGATACTATCACCGTATGAGTAACAACCCAATAAAGTGTACTGTATGTGTAGCCTCTTCCTCACCGAACATGACAAAAACTATATGTTGACTCTACTAAGCCAGTTCGATGGATCAGGTCTCTCGTAATCGTCGGCGCCCTCGCAGAGGGACCTGAAGCGTATCGTGCACCGAAAATAACTACATGGGTGCGATTACTGCAAAGTAGAAGCTGCCTATTTGTCATATTCGTCTATTCTGTGGTTAACGGATGGTCTCCTGCATCAGCAGTGTGATCTGAATCTATGTGATGAAGTGATCCACCATCGGACCAGTTGATGGTTCTGCACATCAAGACTTTACCACCAGACCGGCCGCGCTTGTGATCTGGTAATCCAAGACGAAGTCCGGGAGAAATGGGTGGTTAGCCACCGAGCGTGAGCACACAATCCACAACATTTAGCTTCCACATCCGTTGTAGAACGGTAAAGTCACCCATTGTACCACAATGTTCATAGTTGTGAATTCATTGGTTTCTTGGGTTCTGACCGCAATCTGTTAAGCCTTTGTGAATTATTCCGACTTTGTTGCCAACAATTGCTCTCTAATCGACTGCAAACAGGTGCACGCTTTTGGTGTGCTATACAAACATATACCACAGAGGACACCCGGATGGCCATACTTCTCAAAAGTGGCTTTTGCTCCACCACACTAGTCCCGTTTCTCGTGCAGTATCCCTAATTTTCCCAGTGTTGTATGAAACTAGGCGTGGGTGCACATCACCCACAGAACTATGGTCACAATCATGAATCTTTAGGTCTTGTGAGCTCCGTGAATTACGCCCACATTGCAGCCACTTGATTTGATAAGCTGGTTTCGTTATCCGAATAGCGTGTCGCGCTGACCGATTAGACATTCTTTCCGTCGACAGCTTTGTCTCAGTGGATGATTTTCTTAGTCATTCACGACTTTCAGACGCCCAGACAAACTAGCCCAACACGGTTTGGAATGAGGAGCTAGAACTATTACGGGTGATAGATATGAAATGGTAATTTGTAGTACTTCGACTGGTATGACAAGGGACAAGGGAGCAAAGTGCTAGTTGGAAGAAAAGATTCAGCTGGATTCCAGGTGAGTCTCTCCCTAAACTAAATTGATTTGCAAATGAGTGTATTTCTCGAAATCAGTCCAATTTGGGTTGAAGTAGAACACAAGGTTGACGGAAATTCGGGGACTGCGCCTACCTGATGAGCCCTAAGTGGAAGGGCAAAACCGATCGTGGGCTGTCGAAGAATTTTCAGCAACCTTATGAGTAGTGCATTACGTATATAAAGAACAAAACGTTTGTTAGAAGTTGCCGTGGGCATTATAAATGTGGTGTGTGGATGTATCCCCATCGCTCTGCAACTGGACGATAACGTTGGATGGTGATCAATTCAGTTCTTTACTATGCTGTGGACTTCTTCACGTTTTTGCTCCTATCTGCCACGAGGCAGAGGTTGTTTGCACAAAAACGTACATTCTGTAATGTTAGACCGACTGATAACCGTCAAAGGTAAGGAAATATCAGGAAAATAGTCAAAGTGACCATCGTAATGTAAATCATTCTTCCAAGAATTCATAGGATGATTTTTTGCTAATTTTGTTTGCAAGGGACACAAAACAACCACCATCCATTCTATCTCAATGTAACTCACTTAGGTCCTCAATTATGACAAGCACTTAAGAGAAAAGGCATTCAGGCATTCAAACGTTTCTTGCATTCTGTTGAAATCACTACAAAATGATATTTCGTTCGAATTTTACGGTGTTACGTTCACGGGAGCATCCTCGTCCCTGAAAGAATGGATTTGAGGTAGTCCCTGTAGTGTTGACTCCACATCATCTGGTCCTTTGAAAATAACATCCTCGGTAATCCATCCGTGGGACTGTTTCGTCCAACCAACTCGCTATGTAACAAGTAAATCATAGTTTCCTGCCTCCATCTTCTCCTAACCCTTTTCGGAACAGGTCTGTCTGATACTGTGCGCTTCGAAAAAGCCCGGTCTTGATGGCAATATGCATAATTTCTCTTTTGGCAAAGCAGCAGAACTTTGCACATTAATACACTGATGTTGTCCTTCATTGACCAAAATTACTCATCGTCGGTATATTCCATGAAAACACGGTTACAGTAGTCCTAATTTTTACTCTGCTAACTCTGAGATGGAGATCCATTGTACGGAAAGCTCGAGACTGACGTCTATCGCGTCACGCTTGAGTACGTGCTAGTTTTAAGCTTGTAACTTTACAGCGTAGAATGGCAACTATGACATCATGCATCTATCCATCTCACAAAAAACCTTGGTTTAACAACCAGTCTAAACAAGGGTTCAAAACGATAATCGCACTTGTTTCATTTGAAAACACTTTCACACATGTTTGAAAGGAGCCAAACTATGTTCCAGCTGCACAGGAGTGAATCTGTTTATTATTCGTTTATTCGCATGTTTATTCTTTATTTATTTATTTATTTATTTATTTATTTATTTATTTATTTATTTATTTATTTATTTATTTATTTATTTATTTATTTATTTATTTATTTATTTATTTATTTATTTATTTATTTATTTATTTATTTATTTATTTATTTATTTATTTATTTATTTATTTATTTATTTATTTATTTATTTATTTATTTATTTATTTATTTATTTATTTATTTATTTATTTATTTATTTATTTATTTATTTATTTATTTATTTATTTATTTATTTATTTATTTATTTATTTATTTATTTATTTATTTATTTATTTATTTATTTATTTATTTATTTATTTATTTATTTATTTATTTATTTATTTATTTATTTATTTATTTATTTATTTATTTATTTATTTATTTATTTATTTATTTATTTATTTATTTATTTATTTATTTATTTATTTATTTATTTATTTATTTATTTATTTATTTATTTATTTATTTATTTATTTATTTATTTATTTATTTATTTATTTATCATTATCACTTTGTTATAGTCCTTGCTTATCCTCCTCAACAGCACCACTATCGTCATCATAATGGATTGTAACACTCCATTCAATATAACTTCGAGGATTATCGGTAGGATGCGATGCTTCTCGGCCTAGACTAGTAAGCCGCATTTGGTCACAAAACACATCGTTACTCACCTTTGCTGCCAGGATTTCGTTCGCAATCAATTGTATCCATGCCCAAGCATGTTCTATGTGTTCCACCTTGGCCTTTTCAATGCACAGAGCAAACCGTATTAAGTAGATGTCCTCGACCACCGCCGGGACCACGTGCAATGCGAAACTTTCATTAATCGCACGGGTCAGGTATTGATTTAGAATGTTCGAACCCTGTTTGTGGGCGTGTAAAATAGAAGATAGTGATGAGTTTGGCAGTGAAGGATGTGCACTCGAGTGCGGTATGTGTGTATGTCGTGTTTCTCCACCTGATATACTGGGGCACATGCGCTCGGATCCATTCAAGACCTCATTCGGTTGTAACACCCTTCCTAGCTGCCATACCACCCGAAGGAAGCACGAGGGCTGGCCAAAGCCTAAACATGGAAAATCGAAAGGCAGAGATCGGGTTTGAAACACGACCTTCCGATGAGTAAATTCGCGCTCCAACCACTTGAACCATCTCGCCCCCATTCAGGACCTGAGTGGTGAGGTTCGGCTGCAGCTGAGTCGTTTGATCAGAAACGCAAATTAGTAGCTCCTGTGTGTACTGCGCTTAATGAAGTAATGTCCAATGTGGTTGAACTCTCTTAGATTTACCTGAATTTTGATCTAGAGAAGTGAGACCGATAGAAACGAAAGTTTCACCTTATCGAAGATGAACTCAAGATTCACGAGGTTTTCCATTCTGATGTCTTCTTTCGCATATATTTTGTGGCCACGTTTAGCTGTGGCACCAGTAGAGAACACGAAGACGAGAAAGTAACGCGCAAGATTTTTAACGCTCAAAACTACATCACTTGTGGACCGAATGAAGCGAACACAAGCGCAGTGGGTTGCGAGCAAGGAACTGGTAAAATCTCGCAAGTCGTTGAAGGTGTCTGTTAATAAATCATAGGTGACTATTTATTTGGTCTGGCGTTCTGCTCCGAACGGATTGAGCAAATTCCACGACATACCGAATATACGCATATGGAAGCCTGTCTATTCTGTACTCACAACAGTTTGTGTTGGTGCCTGTTCCAGCTCATTCGGTCAGTAGGCCAATAAGTCCTGATGTGTCAGTAGCTTCTCTCTTGAGCCGTGATTAACAATTTCGTTACCGTGCAATGTCTAAGTATATCCAATCTGTTTCCGGCCGACTGAACTGTCCATCTACTCCCTCCTTTACACATAAATCATCGAATATATCTGTGGTAGTTACTGATGAGTAACATAAAAATCTGTGAAGTGTCATCTTGGGGTTCAATAAGTGTTGCTCGCTGCCTCCGTTCTTTATGTATCCATAGCGGAAGAAGTACAGTGTGTTTACTAGAAAGCCTGTCGACAAGTAGGCCTTCCGCTTTTTGGAAGGCTTTTGGACTAGGAGATTACCTGAAGGAGGTGTAAGATAAGATAATCGTTCAGCTATAGCACCCTTTCGGTACCTAACTGCCATGCCACCCGAAGGAAGCACGAGTGCTTGGATACTGCCAGGTTGCCCAAGCCTAGACGTGGGAAGTCGAAAGGTAGAGGTCGGGTTCGAAACCACGGACCTTCCGGCCAGTAAATTCGCGCTCTAACCACTGAGCCATCTCGTCCAGGAAATCGTGCACAGGGAAAAGCCATCTTCAGTGTATCGGTGGATTGAGTAAGATATACCTCGGAAACGACAGGTAATGTATCCAAAATTCACAGTTCGGACACCTTTAGTCTAAACTTATTTTGCGGTCACTTACCTTAAGGCGAAAGCAAACTAGACCCATTGTTGGCTTTCCGACAATTTCGAAACGGTTGTCAGCTCGCACCTTCTCAGCAAACAATTGGGCCAGGCGTACATGCTAGAAAAAGGAAAATTAAGTCGTCAGTAAGCTGACTACTTATGCACAAACGAATAGTTTGGCAAAATCTCAGGACCAACTAGAACGGTTGAGGTAAATTGCACACCCTATTGATTGGTCATCGTTGCTTGACCTTGAACAATTTTACAATTGATTCTCTGTAGTGCAGCTTACGTGCGTAGGTTACCAGGCTTTAGATACACCGCAGAATGGACGATGGAACCCAACACTCGATGAGCCAGTCAGTAACAAACTGCGCGATATAAGTCTGCGTTGGTTAGGGATGTTGGCTAGATGTCGTTTTTGAGTTTAAGCACAGACTTTACGTTCGAAACCTAGGAAATTAGGAGAAGTAAGTTGTCCTCAAATCATTTGCCTGCTCAGTTACTGTCAGTTGTGTAGTCCGTTCACTTGCCTCACCATATAGA
This sequence comes from Clonorchis sinensis, assembly GCA_003604175.2. Lineage (NCBI taxonomy): Eukaryota > Metazoa > Platyhelminthes > Trematoda > Opisthorchiida > Opisthorchiidae > Clonorchis > Clonorchis sinensis. The sequence goes on from CM030373.1 coordinate 8,423,466, forward strand.
ACAATTTGGAAATATGCGCACAGATTAGGAGTCTGTGATCTCTTCTGTGTTCTCATCGGTTCGTAAAACTGTACTTTACCTTATTACCACCGATGTTGCTGTTTAGAAAAACCTAGTGCTCCGTTGCTCCTCTAGCCAGTATGTAACAAGTAGATTCTGATGTGCTGTCTGACCAAAATTCCTGCTTGTACGTGGAGAGAACGATAATAACCGCCATTGTTTGACTTACATTTCTGATATATTCGCGCAACCCACTTGCACCGTAAGTTCGAAGAACGAACCAGAGCTTGAGAGCGCGGAAACGGCGACTCAGTGGAATTCCCCAGTGCTTCAGTTAAAGGTTGAATAGAATGATAGTTAGTGAGTGGTAGTCGATGAATTTGGTCATTCGGTCGAAATTATTGTGAGTATATGAAAAACTCATCTCCCGGAAACAAGAAGTCAAAATGGGTCAATAATTATAGGTCCATTGTACAGTAAGACTGCTCAGACAAGTCACAAACTGGCAAGGACACTAAATCACTAAAATTGTTCACACAGTGGTCGTGACAAGCTCAGAAACATTTCGCGTGAAGGGAGACTCCGTTCCAAGAAGAATGGTTAAAATGACCGTATGAATACTGCGTCCACCTTTGTAATCGTGGAAAAATTAAATTACGACGGCTGTTTTTGGTGTAGATGAAATGAGATTATATCGATTGTGAACTCCGTTGCATGCTATGGACAAAGGTACAAACGTTTTGGATGGGATTCCAAACTCCGATCTATCGCTTACCAGACGAGTGCCGGCACACAAACTATTCAGTCCATTATGGAACTCATGGGTGGCGTGGAAGATTAGTCGGCGGGACCTTCATCCGGTAACTTAGTGAATGCTGGTTCTAGTCACATGCAAAAACATCCCAGTTTTCACTTGTATTATATGTTGTTGAGGTCCTACTCACCGGTTGTTTTCTCGTTTGTTTGTTTTTTCCACGGCATAGACGTAGACGTGCAACCACACCTTAAGGATTACCAATTTTGTGCCTTCTTGATCAACTTTTGTTAAAACATCGGTCGCCGACTTCTTAAAGATTTTCTTGGTTGAGTTATCTCCATTCAGTAACCAGAGTTTGACTAAATCCGGTTAAGGAGGATTGAAACATGGACTTTTGTTGCCCGAGGGTCCAAAACGGTTCTGTATAGATTGATTGCCTAACCAATTGCCAAGCTTGGCGAACAGATCAGCTATCATCTGATCAACCAACCCATATTTCGACAAATCGACAACAGATTGAAACGTCGTGTCGTGCCATCATGCCAACATGTTCTTCCGACAGATAACTTGTAAATTTTGAATCTGTTATCATATGGGGTTGCTAAGTAAGTGGAGAAGTTACAGTAACCTACTGTGACATATTGGCTGTGCAAAACTGTACCACGACTTACCCGGAAGTCGATGGATTTGTCTGCAGTGAACAAAAAGAGAGAAACCAAAAGTCTACTGTGAAGCGTAGTACAAGATCAAATCAATAAGGATTTTATTAGTGAGTCAGTGAGCACCAGGGCAAGTAGGATTTCCAGCCCAGTTTTAAACCGAACATCTTTTATTACCATAATAATTGCCTAAAAGTTCACCCTTCTTCTTGAATTTTCGTTTTCTACATATCTCCTAGATTTTTATAAGTTGATGAATCAATTTATAAGTAGTCAGTAAGTTAAACCCCTTCATATCCGATAAGAGCCATCGGTCTACTGAGACATCGGCAGACCGAAGACACTCGTGAAACCATTATTCGGTTGCTAGCCGGACAGCAGTTGTGCAATATAGTGTATTAATGAATGAATACAACAGCGGAATCTCCGTAACAGAAGTCACCCCCATGTGTGCTCTGGGGTTGTCTGAGGCGAGCAAAGGTCGAGCTGAAGATCGTATTTGCCCGTCAGCCTGATTCGAACATTTTTAGATGGCCACAGAAGATACGTGAGTCTGCTAAAATGCCTTCATCATTGGTCATCTACTGTAATCGGTTGATGGTAGTTCTAGCTGACAATTTTCCCCTCAGGATTGGAGCGTTTTGTCATACACTAACTGGTAGCCTCAGCTATTGTCACACACACAGAATGCTTATGATACCGTTGCAGAAGACGAGCATCCACGGGATGACTGCCCCATTCTTACAGCATAACAGCGTCATTTAGGGAAGGCATAGAGGTTAGAGGAAATTTAGACAGTGTGTGATTAAGTGCTATGGACGAAACGAAGTCAATTCTCTTTGAAATCGCCAGCGTAGCGTTGGTTCGAGCTACGGCCGACAGAAGTACCTAAAGCTCACACAGTCTCAACCAAGCAGCCTTGGAGCTTATGCTGGCCAGCACATGATTACAAGCATGAAAAAATAAAATGTGAGACGCTATCAGTTCGTTTGCTTTCATCATTCGCGATGCTAGACGTGGATATTTACAAGTATGTTACATGGCAAACGGAACTGAAGAACGTCGCACTAGCGAAGCCACATCCAAGGAAGGTGAGCCTCTCAAGCAAATATCTTTTTGTGAGCAAAGAACTGTTTTAATTAGGGTAGTTTTGATGAGCCCCAAAAGAATGGGGTCCAAAGTACCGGAGACAATTACGAAGGATCAGTTGGTGTCAGCTAAGTAGCCCTTTTCCATGCTATGGCGTGCAATGTGTGGGTCTGGTACGCGAGTTCCGCTGTCTGACTGCTGAACCTAAGCCAGTTGTCCGGCTATTCACTGTGAGAGGCGTCGGTCGGTTATGCCGGTGCAGGTCACACTGCATATAAACTGGTTGGTAACGTGAAGAGGAGCGGCCAAGTCCGGCTGTGGCGAGAATGTTGAAGTGCGATGCCTCGAATAGCTGGAAGGAAGCGTACTTGTAGATAAATTCACCTTACCGCTGACCAGGTTTTTTGCTAATATCAAGGATCGACTTCAACCGCCCAAACACAAATGTGCATAATCTTGGCGGAACACACTATTTATGAGAGTGCTAAGAGCTCTTCAACAGCCTATGACAGCTTCCATCCTTATTGGATTCAAGGAGGACGTGGGGTTGACAGAAACGCACTGATGAGCCTAAAGAAGGATGAAACCAGTAATATGTTGTCGAGGTGTTTTCAGCGACCTTAAGAATAGTCTCTTTTGTTGTCAATTTCCCAAATACCCTCCTAGGAGGTAGTCTTTTTCAGCATGCTGATTTAAACAGGGTAATGAAGGAGAGAATCAGGCGGGATTCACATGAGTCTTCGGATGAAAACGAGCTAGTTTGCACGTGAACACAAACAAGGTTACATATTTCCTTTCTGTGATGTGGGCAGGGCAGATTGATGGGGTCATGACTTACTGTATCATATCCCACCGGTTTGGTAAATAGATATATTCATAGCTCAGAGGAAGAGGATTTCTACCGTATATCACGCTTCAGAGGGGTAGATAAGCTGGACTACTTGACCTTGGTAAACTTTTCTCGATGGATGTGGGATAAAGGAAGAAAGCTGGTCTATGACATCTCCAGTTTGGGTAAAATTTCGCAAAACTCACGGCGTAAGAGTGCGTCATTTTTTCGAGGAAGGTAGTTGGTTTGACGTAGAGGTTGGGGTGTGGACTTGGAAGGCTCATTGGTGTATGCAGTGTCTCCATGATTCGTGGCGGATCTCAAACGGGTGAGATTCTCCCCTGCTTAGAAAGCTGGGTGATGTTTTTAAGGATCTGAATGTCAGTGAACAGTTAGTACCTTTCTTAAATTCCCAAGATTCAAGGAACACCCTATATCTACTGAGCCATGGACTAGGTGCTCTTAAAGATGATAACTGTGGTCCTGGAAAACCAGTCCACTATACCGTCCGTCCTGATTTGGACTCATCTGATGGACGTAGCAGTCTTAGGACGCCCAGTGTTCAGATTCAAAGTTCGCACTATCGGCTCCAAAAAGAATCCTCGTCAGTAAACTTTTGGCTTTGGGGTCAGGACTGTGGAATTTTAATTTGAGCGCCATGACAATAGGTTGTAATACACCATTGGTGGAAACTGCAAATTAACTGCCACAGAACAATTGAACAAGTAGGCCGTCGCAATTGATGAAAAAGAAGGAGAGCGTGAGGACTTGTAAAAAGCCCTCTTCCAGTTGAGAAAACATTCAAGAGCTAGGTGTCTAAACTTTCACCAACTTTTGAAATGAACCCGTTCGCGAATCATTTTTGAACGACACACCATCAGCAGGATTGCCAATCTCACCCAACACAACCACAGGCAAGCATTAGCTACATAGGCCGGCTAAAAAGTGAAAAGCAGATTCGCAACTGGCTGCATACCAAGTCATGCAAGATTTCCAACTGCGTAAGGAAAGTGACCTAGACTCCATCCAGGCGGGCACGCAGATTCCACACTGCTCAACTTGGCAGTAACCAAGTTCGTTCACTTTGCTGCATCATGGCCTATCATCTGCGAACCTTCTGCCAACAAGGGTTTCATGTGGGCTTTCAGTCGTTGTCGGTAATCGATCACACCAAATACATGCCCCAATCATCTTAATCCGATAAGCCCTAACTCCTGTCCAAGTGAATCACAGTGCAGCCACGGTATATACAGCTGTCAGCCGACCGAAACCTCCCATATCTCCCATATTTTTCAGATCATTTGTGACCTTCTAGATCCGGCGACCCTCGTTTTCCGTTTCAGATCAACCAGTAATTGAAAGATCTACTGTTCACTAAAAATAGCCTTCAAACAAAGCGAATATTGTGAGCCAAACGGTTTACGGTGGCCCAAAAATACACACTGAAAACTGACTTACGTGAATGCCGGTGCTGAAGGTATACTGGGTCAACGACCATTGATTCTGTCAAAGCGCCTTTGTCCCGCACCCTTAATCAAAAAAGCAAAGTAAACGCTTTCATGGATATGTTGCAAAGTTTCATCTGGAAGATTAGGAAGCTTTTACCAACGAGTTACCGACCTAGGTTTTAAAGGAATATGTCTGATCCCGATGAACTTGAAAGACCTAGGGTTGAGTCCTTACTTGCACCATAAACTTTGAAACCTTCTACTTAAGTGTTGCTAAACTCATTGGTGGAATAGCAAATGGAAAAGTTTCTTTTCAGCCGATTTGTTGAAAATATATTTAAATTTTTGTAGCTCTTTTACATTTATTGGTTTTTGCCCAGGTGGCTCTGGACCCATTTTCTGAGGTTGGCAATTACGTAAAAAAAACAAATCAAAGTGACATCACGAGTGTGTGCATTACCACCGAGCACCGATACCTCCTCGACTGGAACCGAGACCTTTACAAGCTAGTTACCTAACCAATGACTAGCCGATTAACAGCCAGGTTTCCTAAAAACGTTTGTTTATCGACAGAAGCATAATTTGTGACCTAAAACCTTTTCAAGTACACTGCTGAGTACTAGAGCGCATGCTCTTTGTTCTATGTGGTATTGCATTGACTGAGCCACGTATTTTACGCATTTAGCGCCGCGGATTTTTTTCGAAGCTATACAGCATAAAGCTTTTCAGCTTACATACAATCTGTGCAAGTACTAAATTTTCTAAAGTGGCGTTTTCTGACCTTAGCCGTCCCTATGACTAGTAGGGTTTCTCCGCCTGCTGATCGACGGACGAATATGGTTTGTATGACGGGCTTTGCTACTGAACTCGTAAGTGACTAGCATGAGTGTTAAACAAGAAACATCAAGAGCGTTGAAATGGCATATTGGTGTCATCACCTTGAGGCCAGAGCTATTTTGCGTTGTTCCACAACCACTCCTGAAGCCTATAGTGCGTCAATTTTTAAAAGAGTAAGCCAAACGAGGCAGTGTCTCGTCGGCCTCCAGAATGTTACCAAGCTGTTTTGTTTGGATCATGTGAATATCAACTAGGATAATGAAGGAACATATCATAACACTGGTGCACAAAAGTAAATCTAACTGGTGCACGGATCCATCCACAAACCGTGTTAATCCATACAACCCGATGGTAGCCTGCATACACACGAAGTTTTGACCTAACCAACGGAATCAATTCGAAAATATTTAGTTCGTATAGCCTTTATACTACTGCTTCTGAATTCGGTAGCATAAACTATTATCGGGTAGTCGTCGAAGCCTCCAGTTTGCATGGGGATCGGCGTCCCACGGATTTTACGCGTTTGGCGTGCGGAAAACCTTTCTGCGTAAGTTTCTTTCCGTCGTATCATTTTAAAGGAAGCACCCTGGGGTTTCGTTGACAGGATTAAGCCGTTGAACAGATGTACACCAAATGCACACTCTCCCATCGAACAGATTTCCTTCAAAAGTGTCTATGATCGGAGGCAATGAAACACCATGAATCAACGGCGCGGGCATGTCGGTGCTTTAAAGAAACACATTGCACTAGATATGTTGTCTAACTCTTTTTGTTTGCGCTCAAATCTGGTTCGCGGAAAAAATTATCGTGACTACTGTCTCGCTTTTTCCCGTGTTCTGCCTGTATTTCCTGATTACCTGTGCCATAATAAACAAATGAGAATGCGGAGTCAGTGCAGACTCAAATTTCCGGTACAAACCATTCCACCTCATTGTTACCGGCATAATTGCATACTATAGGTGGAAACCAGAGAGGTGACTTAGCTTTCCCATTTTTTTTTGCACTGCTGTAGATAAACTGAAGAGTACTGCATTAATTATAGTGAGTAAATAATTCATTACTTTGTCATGGACAGAATTATCGTAGAAATTGATAACCTGCAGAGCCACCAGACCAGTGGGGGCAACTACCTAATCACAACGATCTACTTACGGCCACTTTTTAACACAGAGTTAAGACTTGTAAATTCATACATTGATGATTTTGCTGGTGACCCTGATCCTCAGGTCTGACGTAAGTGCTTGTGAGCTCAGCTATTCCGCTTGCACTGCAATCGTGGTCTTGAATATATTCTCTCTTGGTTCCCAGGATTCGAATTCAAGAAAAGTGAAATCGAGATTAGAACAGTGTATTTACTTACCACATAAGACTGCAGTCGAAACCAACCAGTAGCCACTTGTTTGGATTGATATTGAAAGACCAGGCATACTGTTTGTGTAGAGATGAACGAGACAGAAGGGGGGCAAACTGTACGGTCAAGTCTCTTGAATTTATAAATATAACTGCATTGACAAGAGTAGGGGCTAACTTCCTCAGCTTCATACAGGATAGCAGACAGTCGCCGATTTTTTGTGGAAAAACTACGATGAACACGGAAGCCTAAAAACGAAGAGTTAGACGGTTACTAGGCTTACAGTAGTCCTTCAACCAGAAAACTGAAACTGTTCAGCTGTAACACCCTTTCGGCGCCTAGCTGCCATGCCATCCGAGGGAAACATGAGGGCTGGGATACTGCCAGGTTGCCCAAGTCTAGACAGGGGAAGTCGAGGGGCAAAGGTCGGGTTCCAATCGCGGACCTTTCGGTCAGTAAATTCTTGCTCTAACCACTTGAGCCATCTCGCCATCTCTCAACCAGAGACTAGCATGAAGTACTGGGTATTTCGTCTCTTAACAAGGGTATCGAAAAATGTGGTGAATGACGCGGACTCTAATATGGACCCTCCATATGAGTCTCCCTTTAAAAAAAACTATGCAGTGATTAAGAATGTAGAGCCTGTATCGTTATTAGGCTATGTATCTAAAACGGAAAAGCACATCATGCTTTAGGATCAAGCGGTTTAAAGTTCTGAGCTGAAGCGTAGCCTCTGATTGGCGAAGACACTTCTAGATACTACAGTTATATCGGTGACGGGTTTAATTTTCCTCCTTATATCCGGCCATCCGAAGTAGACTTTCTAGTTAGATGAAAACTGGTATGTTTTGAGTATCCAAAGGCTTTTTGACTGTTTATGTCATGAGAAGACCCTTGTAGGTAGCTTTTCTAGCCAAACGAATTGGAGGTTTTGGCAAGCTCTGCTACGTGTTTGTTTCGGCGGGTTTGATCCAGTCAATGAGAAAAAACCTCAAAGTTCCGCTCTCTCAATCACTGTCACTCATCTACCTGTTCTTATCATTGTGCGAAAATTTCCCACCGTAAATGATTTGCAGCCGGTTTTAACCCGGCCTTTTATTCGACTGTCGAAAACAGTTCTCAACTCTCTTCCGGTTAATACTACAGTGGACCGCTCCTGTTACGTTTGGAGTTGAATGCCTTCATTCACTAAATCCACCGGAAAGCTTTGCACTCGCCCGTTTTTCTTTGTCCAAAAGAAATCCCTCAACTTTGTTCCGCTTCACTCTTCGACTCCATCACCATAGTCACTGCTCTGTTGCTGCTCCACTCTGTCGTTCCACTTTTTCGCTTGGTCATCCGAACAGTTGACAAACTATTCATAGTCAAGAACTTTCTCCCTTGTGGCTGTTTACAAAATTGGTGATACTTCCACTCCATGTCTTCTTCGCGCCTTGGGAACTTCATTCTCATCCCTTTCGTTTGTTTTCGTTTTACCACCATTCCCCGCAATATGCTTTTTTTAACAAATCCACTTTGATTCTGTCCTCTCAAAGGAACTTTCTCACTTAACAAAAACACTGATTACGGTGGTCCAATGAGTCACAAGGCCAACAAGTTTATCGAATCAATAGAACCGTGATCGACAGCAGCCGGTTCACTATGGAAGAACTATGCAAATTCTTCCTTGTCCATACCACCGTAATACCCAACTCACTTGATACTTTTGAGAAACGTTTCTGATATGCAGTTATTTGGAGGGGATATTAAGGAATATAATTCTGTCCTGTTTTGTTTGTTATTCCGGTTGTCAAGTATGTCATTTCAGATTAGAACTAAAGGATAACAAACAGCTGTGTTGAATGGTGTACTCTGGTTCAGTTTTAGGGACGTGTGAAGCAAGTGCTTCCTATCGTTTTCGGAAAAGTTTGGTAAAAATCGGTAGATTTATTGCTGGGCGACGTTTCGCTTTTGACACAAAAGCTTCGTCAGGCCAAGTGACTAATTTTTTTCAACAACAAGCCAATATGCAGGAGAGAAATGAGGGGTCTTCCCTCTCCCCTTGCCTCTCAATCACAAAAAATCCCCCTGGCACTGAAAAACCGTTATGGAGGGCTGTGGCGCCTGAGCAATTCGGCTGGCATTGAGACAAGCTCAAACGACACGTTGACCAGCTGTTGCTCAGCTGAGTAGCTGTGGTGGTCGAGTGCAGATCGGACGGAATATGGAGATGAGTGAACCGGAAATGTAAAAAGAAAAACTAAACCGCTCATGATTTCTTCACCTGATTTTTTTGTCCTTCCTCTTTATATGCATCGAGATTTGGAATTTATCATCAAGGCTAATGTATCTGACCCAGCAAACGAAGGCGCTAGTTTCACCACCAAACAGCAAGTTTTGGTTGCGTCTTTAGGACACAATTGCTGAGGATCTCTCTTCAAATTTGCAGACAACACATGGGAATGATGTACGTCCTCTCACTTGAAGACGGAGGAGAGATCCAAAAAAGGATATATAATGACAAAGTAGCATAGCTACTAAAACAATAAACAGCATTTGGAAAAAAGTTCTAGTGTGAACTGTCTAGCTCAAATGCCGACTTTAACTGGGGCGAAACCAAATTTTCTACCTTTGACGCAAAATGTCGGCTACTAATATCAGATTAAAGATAATATAGTGGAACAGGTCTGATACACATCAACTGCATTCTGTGACCGAGCCCTGAGTTGGAGGCGTTTTTGTGGCAAGAGAACATATCTCCTTATACTCTGGCTACCTGACGATATCATGGCTCGTACTTCAGAAGAGTCGAGTGTATCGTTTGGCAAGCTTACAGCTTAACTTAACTCAACTTAACTGGTGACAGTCAAGTATTTTGGGGGAAAAAAGCCTAAAAGTTCCCACAGGCTTCTTGTGACAGCATATAAGCAAGCATCGTGAAGATGAATAAATGCGATTTAAAGCTGAGGGCCCATGTCTCCCGATGAAGAGGCCCAATGCAGAAGTTTTCGTGTACTGGACTGGGCACATGTACAAATCAATTTCCTCGAGAAGCGACATAGTTGCGCAATGGTTGTTGAATCGTATTACACATAAGCGCTTGTTTGCAAATCAATTTGTTAAATCATAAGCGCTTGTTTGCAAATCAATTTGTTAATAATCAGGGACGCAGCAGAACCTCTCACTTGAGGTCTTGATCTTCAACTGAATGTGCTACATAAAGACCGATATCCCGAATATCGAAATATTTGGCTCACCACGAGGCTACCCATAGAGTTGATGAAAACTACCCTGCCGAATAAGCCAGAGAATTGTGAAACCGGCAGTTCGCTGTCGGGAAGTTTTCATCCTACTGGTGAGTAGTTGGGTGTGTGTGTGTTGAATGTGATACTATTCTACGTTGCCTAAGCCTACACATTGTTATTATCGGTAATAACCACGTGATCTTTTTCCGGTAAAAACTAATTCCAACTTACTTCTAGCTTCTTCCTTAATCGATAAGTACGCTAAATGGTAATGGAGAGCATGAGATAGACAAAATACCGTGATGACATATCCATATCACTGATAGTCCAAAGAGTTATATTTTGTTCAGTATGTAACTTAAAAAACGCCATCTCGCTTAGCATTATGAAACTTTCTCACACTCGGAAAATGCAACTGACCGTAGGTGGAGAAAGTAAAACACTCTCATTAACTTCGGGGAATCACCTATCCTATCCCTAAAGTTTGGTTGTTCAAAGTGAGCCCAACTATTCGGCATAGACTGAGTGGCTTTATGAGGATTTCGTGCACCGTGTTTACAAAAGCAGTGTGGGTGGGCTTAGCCCAACTAATTGTTCTGTGATTCATACAACAACTCACACCGAAGTGGGAAGCTTGTTGTTAAATTTATTTCAGGGTTCTAAGCTCATAAACAAACAGAAACTCACAAATGTCACACCCAGAATCAACTCGCAGCTGGTCTTGACAAAAGCATGTCGAAAACACGACGTCTCACTGTGAAGACTACAGGAAAAACCAAAAAAGCCAAACTATCAATCGTTACAATACCAACAGAGCGAAAACGAGGTAGAAAGAGGCAAGTTGTGAGTTTTTCTCACAGCGAGTCTCCTTTCCATCGAGTCGACTGCAGTAGAATGAGGTCTACAGTAGAGTCTAAGGGAGGAGAGAGGCCAGTGGTTGAGGGACAAGACTCTATTATGATTCACAGTTTTCTGGGTTGACATATGAAACATCCACACAGGTACTATCCACAGGTACCATCTCTTCCCCACGTTTTTACCACCCGCATTCAGCCAGAAAGTTCGGAAGGAAACTGGTAACATGAGCAGTATCGGACTCAATCAGAAAACATGTCATGGTGCATCTCCATGCAAGCTCCTCATTAACTATGAGAACCTTATCTGCAATCCAAGTATGATCAACAAAACCCAACATTTCCACGATTTTTTATCCACTATTCTATTGAACCACATCATGACTAGTCTTTGCTTGCTCTACACAGAAGGAGCTACTGATAGTGGAATCATTCCCAGTGGATGGTGGAACTACAGGCCTACCTATCATACAATTATTCCATTTCAACATACGTCGCTGGGTTTTTTTTGTAACTGTGCAACCCGATTTTATAAATATCGACTGAGGGCTTCTACAGTCAATCCTGAACCCATTTAAAGTTGCCAGGACAACTGGGCAGTTTCCGGACATAAGGTCTCACAGCGAAGAGGGCCTGGTTACACGAGATTGTTGTGCTCGATTGGTCCCCCTCGCCCCTCCCGATTGGTCCACAATGCTGTAAAGAGTGGTCGTCTCACAAACAATACACATTGCATCCCATTGAAACTCGACGGAGATCATCATCATCGACAACATGACATCAGTGTTCAACACCGATGCTTCGCTGCCGTACAACCATGATTTATCTGAAAGCCTTAAGGTGAAGAAAAGTATAAAGGCGGACAAGGAAGGGACCTAGTGCTACCTTAATACAATCATTTCGAGGTGCCTTCACATCAAGACACTGATTCAGGCAATCTGGATAGAAACTGACAACAAGATCGCCACTGACATCACTTGGTAGCCATATCTTGCAGTGTCTCCAACCAGGAGTAGCGGGGATCACACGGTCCCCGTCCTGGTTGGCGGGTAACACTGACAGCACCCAAACTTTTCGTGATTTCTTTCATACCCTTCTGCCAGTTCAAGAGTTGGTCGCCTCTCTGCTTCCGCCACTCTGAGTTGGGCACGGAAAACAGTACTGTCTTCGGCAAACGATGGTAAGGCAAAACATTTCCCAACCAACACAGCTTCTGGTGCTGGACACATTCCTCAATGGAAGTACCTGTTGCACAACCCGATACTCGCTTCCCAACTGCCTCGTTACGGATTCGCCGACACCAACCCACATGAGCTATGGGTCTGAGACAACGATTTCCGAACACCTGAGAGAGACGGAGATGTAGCGCAAGTACCGCCTATATCACTTCAGCTGATACTGGGTTGCTAACCTTCACGTCTTATAAGAAATCATTTCGAAAGTGCAAACTTTGTTGCTACACCTGTATCATACAGAGTGACCAACACCAATATACATCCAGAATTAGACTAGAATCTGTCTTCACGGAGACAGTATGTTTAGACACGTGTAGGTAGAGAATGAGAGACATATAATTCAGTGGAGATTGCATCCTGGCAGTGAAGCCAATTTGTGGTGAAAAGCCTAAAAGCAGTACTGTACAGTTGTTTCATCCTTGTTAGAAATCATCAGCAGTGTTCATCTCATAAAACTCGGAGAATTTCGAACCCGAGACAGTTCGCCCAGTGACTGAACACTCAAACGTTCGGACAAGAGTTGCTGATCAGCAGTTGATCAACCACTGGCCGGACGGTCACGGGTTCGGAACTTGCTGAGCTTCATCAGACGTGCACCACTGATGATTCCCAACAAGGATGAAACGGATGTACAGTGTTTCTTGGTTTTTCAGCATAGATTGCCTTCACTTATAAGGTGAAATCTCAACTGAATATGGTCAGATCTCCTCAAATTACAAGGGAAGTATAATCGTTATGGCTCACGCCGATTATTGTGCGGGAAGGAGCCTATTTATGACCAAACATCTCAGCGCCAAATGAACATGGAACCGTGTAGTCGATTGGTGACTGTACAACGTCCACCAGATTGTAGCAGTGATCACTGAATGGTTGCATCCTAACAGTTCCCACCATCGGAAGCAGAAAGATTCCAGTACTCACTTCTATCCCATCAAGATAATGCCGGAATTCGGGACAAATACAGCCGTTTCCTGCATACGCTCCATCCACATGGAGCCATACATCGTATTGTTGACATACCGGTCCAATAGAGGCAAGACTGTCGAAAGAACAGCACCCGGTTGTTCCAATGGTCGCGCACGCCTGATGAAGTATAGAAGTGCAATTACAATGCGAAAGTGCACCGACCGAGATTTTAAATTGGCATTAGCGAACAGAATAACACAAATGTCTGGACAAAGACACAATTTTCTCAAAGTATGGAAATGCCGATGGTAACCTCTCCAAAAAGGGATTTTTTTAAATCTGATGAGCTGAAGTAGATATTAGTAGTCTCTCCAATGAGAACAGCCAAAAATAGGTTAGTCCCGGGAGGAAATGCTGTTATTGAACCTAAGCACATTCAGTAAACAAACCCATAGAATGTAACAATGAAGGCCCCGTAGGGCGAACTCGCCAATAGGAAATGCTTATTGATTGTCACCGAAAATAATGACGCCCGCTGATTGGGACGTTTCCCAGTTAGAAGACATGTTGTTCCGTCCACAACTATTCTAGTAGGCCTCAGAAAACTGACAATGTAAAGCGGACACAGTACAATGGGTGTATGCCAAAGAAATAAATGAAGTGAGCTAAACTACGGTTGAGGATCCAGGCACCAGGACAATGGCCAGAAAGGTCTGTTCATTCTGATCAGTGAAATTTACGTGATCTTGCTAATTGGTCGCTGACTCAAGTTTTAAGTTTGCTGAGTTGATTGTGACTTTGCCTTTGTGCTCGGAAGATGCATCTTTCAACCAAATTAACTGGAGCGTACTTCTTAGCGATCGCAGCTTTGCAACTGAATAGTAAAATGAATAGTAAAATGAATAGTAAATGAATAGTAAAATGAGGGTGTCCCTAAGATTCCCCTAAACAGTATCACGAATGTTGCACGTCTGGCACAATCGGCCCTATTAGTCGATGCAAGAAAACTTTACTGTGACACGTTCGTTACATCACTTGTCCCACAGGTGGTCAACTGACTTCCGACAGGTAACCTCATGGAGATTCTTACAGTGCCTCTTATGCCAAAAACACCCTAGCAACTAACAGGCCAAGTGTGCTGTGAGTCAAGAGAGCTCGCAGTAGACCTAAGTTGTTGGCCTTCAACAGTAGAAAGGAAACGAACCAAATGAATACGTAGTGCCAGGAGCAAAAATGTCTAACTTACAAAAAATGGTATCAAACCACGTTTTTTGTCCTCCTAAAAAGCGGAACAGCGGAAATACACGGAACGTGAGTTAGATTAAAGAACATTTTTTACCAAATAAATAACATTTGGAATGGTCCATAAAGTGAAAAGAGGACCAGGCTTGTGACGAAACAGCCGATAGGTGTGACATACAGAAAACGGACAAATTTGTATTGAACCTCACAACCTAAAAGAATAAACTTGGACTTGAATGCATAGCTTTTCTTTGTCAATTCCCTTTTGTTTGTCCAACATTCTGCTTTGTAATCATAGTTGAGGAGTCTCTACGATTCTAAAGATTTGGCGCACAAATGACTAGCGAACTTCCCATCTTTTTCGCCACGGAACACACCATTGTCGTGCCACCATATGACGAAACAGCCTGAGTTGGTCGACTCGATGAGTTGGGACTGTTGCCTTTATTGAGTTAATAGGCGAGGGAATAAACTCCTCTAAAACTTTAATTCATCCACATTCGCTTCTCTAGTCAACCAGGAATGCTTCGCTGTCGACCACGTCCACCACTAGCTATGTTTATCCCCACCACCAAGAAAGGAAGTGTTACCTCTCCCTCTCACAAAGACAGCTCAAATTCGGAAGGGTCTGTCTTGTTGGGGGATAATTCGTTTGCACCCACAGACAGAAAACGGACGCACCATCCATATACCATGGTTTATTTTGCCGTTTGATTACTCTCATCCACAGTTTCACCGCTCATAATATAGACTAATTAAAGCGGCTGAAAAAGTGTTATCTATGTTTTTCGCTCGACAAATGCATTTGCAGGCACAGGAAATACATCTACAGAAAGTGGTTGTTTAGTAACTGCCAATCTACCATTCCACACTTCCATTCGTTGAAACCCCTTTGTGATGGGAAACCGAAGAGTCTCTGAGTGTGGTTTAAGGGTGGTAACAAAAAGAGCTGCTCTACTGAGTGTTGTTGTTGTTGTTGTTAATGATGATGATGATGATGATGATGGTGGTGGTGGTGGTGGTGGTGACGTCATTCATCCTTCAGTCACGAGGTTCACATCACGTGGTCCAATGGTGAATGTCTCCTCGAATGATGACTTTGTGAAGTATTCTTCCCTCTGAGTATTATTTTGTCAGAATTCAAAGGACGTCGAAGCGAGGGAGTTGGCCTTGCTGTGGGGTGTGTTGAATGGGGTTGGAGAACTTGAGAAATATTGGTGTAACAAATCCAGTACGGCTATAACCAAATGCATACAAAAAACTCCAATGGATTGGTTAATGCATGGGAATAGATTTCGTTTGCGTGGACCTCAAAAAATGACTGGACCTTGGAAGTTGATAGGCCATTCTCATTGGGGGGCTGGAAGAAGACTCTGTAGCCAAGTTAGTCCAGATGCATCTCTTAACTATTGGTTATTAATTACTGCATTCGATTTCAAATGATACGGAAAAATTATGGGTTTCTTCAGTCGAGTAGGATATGCCTCTCAAATATACAGCAATGTGTGTGGCATGTTACTTTTGCTTGGACTATTATCGAGGTATTCACCTGTAGGTCGTCTAACAAAAACTTGTCTTCTATCGTTCAAGGTACATGTGATGGGTCTGAGATTTCAGACTGAGAGCGAAAATAGGTGCTTAGGCACTGGAAGTTTTAGGAATACGGTCACCCTAAACATCCAAGCTCAGCCTGCTGCGTTTCTCACAAAATAAATGTAGTTAATGCACTACTCATAAGGTTGCTGAAAATTCTTCGACAGCCCACGATCGGCTTTGCCCTTCTTGGGCCTCTTCAGGTAGGCGCAGTCCAGATATCTCGAATATCGTAGCAAACGGAACATGAGGCGGCCTGGTGCATCACACTCAGTCGCCTGGAAACACCATAAATTAGAGATTCAGCTGGGTTTCAGGTGAGTCTCTCGCAAAACCAAATTTGTTTTCAAATGAGTGTATTTCACTAAATGTAGTTAAGTTTCATCACTTAGAGGGAGCACTGGTTACAGACGAATGCCCTGAGTCACATCGAGTCAAAGGTGCTGTGGGTTGTTGAATTAGTCATCCCCTTTTGAACTACTACGCAAATGCTGCGTGGCTGAAGGTCCTAGACCTGTTCTATTCCAATGGCTCACAGAGGCTTGAGCATTCTTCATTGACGCGGCGGCAAAGTGACAAGTTACTGGACTGAATCAAGAACTGGCTACCTGCTTTTATTGGGTGGTGGAGACTGTGGAGCCTTGTGGGACTGGAAGGATGAGAGGATGAAATTTCAGATCAAGTTTGATATACTGGTTGCCATAGGGCTAGTTGTGTACCGTCACCATCACGGTACGTCTTCGAGCTGGACATCAGGCGTAGCGTGTTTAAGCACTGTCTGCAGTTCCCGCAATCTGCTTAACCTAATCAAATGCTGTCCGTCGTATTACCTGATTAGGAAGTCCTGGCAGGCGGAGCACTCGACCAACACAACCAAGACAGTTCCCGGCGTTGGATACATTAGTCACTTGGCTCAAGCGTGAAGACTTTCTTCTGCTCAGACTTGATAAGTCAAGTGCATCCAGGTTGCGCTGGTGGACTAGTGATAACACACTCTGCTCGCGTCCGATATCAGGGGTTAAACTCCCTGATCACTACTGATGAACACTAATGAGTGTTTTCCTTCCTTGGTGTAAATTCACCAGAAAAATTGCGCCAGGACAGGCGATGTACTGTTCAAACAAGCGTGACTTGAATGCATATCCTTATTAAACTAGCCAGTTTATGGTGTCCGTTTGTGTTACGAAGTGCGAACAGTAAAATGTTATAAATAACAGTGCACTTAAGACAAACGATTTTTCTACTAAGATTTATGTGACAGAAGAGGAACTCCAACCGCATATGAATTATCTCCAGATTGACGTTGAGCCCAGAACACGTGACCATAAATTTTGTTTGTTTTTCACCCACCTCAATTGCTTGTTGCAACGCCGATCCTTGCATTGCAAAATCCGAGTCCGGTTTAATTTGGCGAAAGTAGACGAAGCAAATCATCCCTGCCTTCTCCACACAAGAGTGAGCCTAAATAGCGGCAAAAACAAGTGAATTGTTCTCTGATTATGAGCTTCATAGTATGAGCTTCCGCTGGAGCACGGAAATCAAACATCACACAATCAAACCGAAACCTGTCAGAAGGCCAGTTTATAGTCGCGTTTTTTGACTAGAATCCAACCAAATTTTACTAGAAGTTTGGACAACTGTACTTTCTAATGGTCCTGGCGAAGGTCGTATCAAGCCCATCTTGTACTGTAGGTCGACTGTAGGGTTGACCGCTTCCGACTCAAAACTTGTCATTTGAAATAAGGCACAGTGTAATTGTTAAATGCTTATCAATGGACTGAAAATGGGCAAAACTACCAGTGTAGAACATCAAATAATTTTGTAACCACCAGTCGCTAGCATTTTTGGATCGTTAAGAGAAAAAGCCTTCCGTCAGCTGCCTTGATACCTTCCTGTGAAGAGAATAGAACTTGTCACTTGTCCTTTTTTGTCCGAAGGTCAGACACACTGAAAGTAAACGAACACAAAATCTTGTTGAAATACCATTTAGACTTCCAACAGTCTTGGTTTGGTTGGCTTTTATTCAGCCCAGGGTACAGTTTCACAACACACATCAACTGAAGCATTTGCTGGCTTGATTTATGACGAATCTAGATTTGAACCTCTTTAACTCCTCTTTGCGAAAAGTTAATAAGGCTGATCTAAGTGCGGAGATAAACAGATCTGAATAAATCGGTATCATTAGCTCAAATGCAATGTTAATGTGTGCTTCCTAGAATGGTAGATATTTTTCACTTGCAGTTTCCCTCACATATCTGGGGGTAATCCGGAGACCGAATATACCGGAAGAGCAACAGTGCGACAATAAGCGATACGGGTAAAGTCACTAATATTTTAAACTGTCGTTTCTCCGGCTTATGGTCCATAAGATCATAAAAGCAGGTAATAGCTAAGTGGCCAACCACTGGAGCCGGCGGTGGTTTGTCAGTTTGGTATGAACAAATTACCTTGAGTCCGCGTAGCAATGACACCAGGAGTTCTAAAATGTCCTCTGTTATGGCTTCGACTACTGTGAGTTTCAATTTAATTTCTCGTGCTGTGACTCCAT
This sequence comes from Clonorchis sinensis, assembly GCA_003604175.2. NCBI lineage: Eukaryota > Metazoa > Platyhelminthes > Trematoda > Opisthorchiida > Opisthorchiidae > Clonorchis > Clonorchis sinensis. Next base: position 8,442,038 of record CM030373.1, read on the forward strand.
TATTTGGACTGTCCAGGTCGAATCTTTTCTTCTCTCTACACATCGCCTCAATCCTCTGTATTTCCGTAGGATGTAATCTGTTCGAGTGATATTGTCAAGCGAATTCGTCGCAAAGCCTCTGGCCTACCCTTCCCTGGACCCAGCATCTACCGCTGATGACGGTGATGCACGTGGTCCGAGTGAACTGCTGTTTTGCCCACGTGGAGAACAAAGCTAATAGATTCATACTGATTATATCCGAGGACATCTGAGTTTTGACTTTGGAGCATCGTTTTTCAATCCTTGAGCATCGCAAGCATTGAGTCCGACTGAAGACTGTATGCCATTGGGCCAATGAGGTCATGTTAAGGGCCATTCGCCACCAAACAGCATACTGTACTACCTAAAAAGGTCCTTGTATATCAAACGTAATGTAATCTCCGATTCACTAGTGCGTGTTGACAGTTTTGACGTCCTAAGCTAAACAACTCAGAAAAATCAGAACAAACCGGCTGTTTTAATGACATCCTGTGCACCATCCGAGAGCCATTATCTTAAGTATTTGACCATTGTAACCTAGATTTGTCACGTGGACACGTGAATACGTTCAGCTTTTGTTTTGTCTGTTGGTGTTATCTGCCACCTTAGTGTGTCCCGGTTGTTCCAACCAGGATACTCGAGTCTGACAGGGCAATTTTACTCACTTGTTTTTGCCTGGTACGCAAAACAGCAAGAGTGATAGCCTCCGGTGGGAACTAGCATAATCCCGGATGTAACGTACTGGAACAGGTTTCAGGACTTCCTATTTGAAACAAATAAAAGCTCCTCATGTCCAGCAGTATTTCGTGAGTATACATTCCATACCAAATTCCAGAATGAGAATGAGACGCGGGGGGTTGTTTTTTATAATTAAAACGGAATTCTATGGACGGTTTGTCCGAAAAAAATTAGGAAACTTATTGATTTCTTCATTGAGACCAATTTTTAAATCATATAAATTTACATTCCTCACCGGAGGTTATTATCGATTAACTTGATAAGCAAGTTAGAATTTGAGGACCATTTTTTCTGCCTATTAGCAAATTAGTTTCTTAAAACACACCTAGCGTGTATGCCTCATTCAGACAACTTTTGAATTGCAGCTTGAAGAAGAATATTTTTCGGGGCTTTTCACGGTGGCTGGATGGGTCAAGGTGTCAGGTCTGGTTAGGTACGAGGAAAAGAGATGGCATCTATGAGTTAACAAAAAACTGCGGTTGTGTGCATCCTTGCCGCATGAGACAAATCTCTTTTTATGCTCTGTTTCACCGACAAAGTTGCACCTCCCCAGGGGGATTATCAACTCAGAAGAGACCACTCACATATGGTCGATTCTTTTAGACCGTTATTTACGAAGAACACATATCTGTATACCGGAGGCGATGGATCCGGTTATCGCTGGACAAGAGTTTTTACAAGGCGTTACGTACCAATGTGGACGCATAGGCGACCAGACGTCCCAGCACAGCCGTCCCGGGATTTGGTTCGGAAGCGAACAAGTGTCTGTATTGAATGACTGCTTTGTGCCTTGCAGCTAGCATGGATAGCAAGACGCAATCGCTGGCTGAACACTGTGGGAGTTAGCGGGAGAAAAAGAGATGGTACTGATCAGTATGGCCCCATTTAAGGTTGTAGTGCAGACGAAATCTTGAGCACATGAGTAACAAACTCATCAGTGAACTTCGCATTCAATGCACTAGAAGGGTACCTATCCCATGCATGAGAATGTCTCTTACCCCCTATATGAAATCGGAAGCCATGGAACAAAACGAAAAACATTGTAAAAAGAACATGACAACTAGGAATGATTGACTGTCCCTGTCTTATCAGGTTAGAAAACCGCCTTGAGTCACAACTCTCGGACAAGTAGGTCTTGTAATTGAACTGGTACTGGGCAAGTTAGACTCATCTGAGTTTGGTCTGCACTTCATTTTACGACGTACGATCGAATACTATGCAATAACAGTACGTGGGTGAGTAATTTCGTACGGTAACTTCGAAATCATTTCAAATTCAGATCCCGCAGTGATCAGGAAGACATGTCTTTTCGTTCGTGCTGTGCGTGCGTGCACTTCGGATTTCAGGATTCACCGAATTCCCTACAATTGCACATCACTCTACATCAACACGCTTTGGGATCCCTGATGTCGGTCTTGTAGAAGTCGTGCCAAATATTCACTAATTGCACTGGCAGGCACCAACTAGTAGTTCATCGGGCAGATTGGTGAACAAACACATAGGCAGAGTTGAGTTTTATTGGTGTGATGACCAATAAGAGTCCTGGATGACACATCTGGCACCGCACCTCTCTGACTAATAAGCAGTCGATGATTCCTGCAGTTATCGGACAATTCAAGTAAGTCATTTTCATCTTCAATGTGATAAGAGGTCGCCGTAGCCTTTGTGCTGTAAAAAGCTAACCTGATCTTAACTGGCACTACTCTACCACTAAACTTGATGGATCATGCAGAGGATGCGGACCGCAAAAGACAACAAATAGCAAGCAGGCAAATAAAAGTACCCGAAAGCTAGTGGTCAATTAGCCAGTCACAGTTGGAGCTTTAAGAGCGATGTAAATACAAGCAGGAAAGGAGTAAGTAAGCAACCAGTGACACTTTGAAAACGTCTCTCCTTTTGGTAACAAGATATGATCGAGGTCGGTGAACAGATCAGCAATCAGGTGATCAACCGCCACTCTCCGTAGATTTGGGCAGCACATTGGTGCAGATAACTAGTAATCAAGTCAGACTACCAGCCACAAACGGAGGCTTTTTGTAATGATCCAAAGTCTGGGCTTTATGGTCTATTTTCGAAATGAATGCTGTTCGAAATTAACAGTTCCTACCTGTCCACTGGGTTCAGTCAACTAACTTTCAGAATTATTGTCGTATTGTAATAGTATTAGAAATATCTCCGCATCAGTGCCCCGGTCACTCGTTTGGTTCGATTATGATTTCATCGCCTATCCACAATTTACAAGCCGCTTATTTTGTTGCACACCAAGTCATTTAACTGGCTTTAACCCAACACCTCCCGCAAATAAAAATCACTGACAAGTCCACGATGAAATGCATGGCAATTTCCAAGAGGAAACCATCCATATGGGAAATCACCGATAAAGACTGGCTCTTGGTAATCTCCATTTTCACGACTATCCCGTGGTATGAAATCAACAAAAAAAACTACACACCAAATTTCAACCACCCTGAGATTGCACTCACCTGGATGACACCTCCTCCTTGGTTGCCCTCGTGCAGGAACTGTTTGGGTAGCTTCAGCAGCTTTCCAACCCAATCCAGCATCACGATTTCCAATTCTGTCAATGCTGGACTTGCTGCCTAGAAGCGTGGTAAATTGTGGCATAGAAAGATGGTGACTAAGTTGCAGTCGTGGTCTGACGACGTTTTCAGGTAGATGGCCAGTAAAATTGGGGGAATGTGTGGCTCCAAGTAAAGGTTAGCACAGTCACCAAAATGATCAGTTTATTCACGTCAACGTCTAAACATACTCAGAGCAGAATAACTGTTATATCTGACTGAGTCGCCAATCTGTTATGTGTGACTGATTGTTCCCGCCCCAGTGTCTAGTGGCGGAAGAAGACTCGCCGATAAGGAACACAACAGCCATATTCCCAACAAGTGAGTGCGAGAGTGTGACTGCTAAAGTACAACGGCCTCAAGCTATTTTATTGGAGAGACACTGTCTGACCTTGGTCCAACGCTGTCTTGCGCTGTCTGACTTTAATACAAGGCTGTCACGCGCTGCATATTGAGGGGGGCGTTGTTGTCTGGTCAGCCTCCAGGGGAGCTGAGGGTCTCAGTAGATTTTGGGAATTCAGTGGTTACTTTCAGGAATCTGACCGTCTTGATAATAACCAAGAAAGATCCTTATGCTCTTGTCGAGCAGAGAGTAAGTTCCGATCGACTTCAGATGCCTGAGCCAGCGAAGTTGTGTAAAAAAACTTTTTTATCATCTCTCATGCAAGTTCGTCTAACTGTGGATTATATCCATCACTTAGTTCGCAATCCCTCTTGGTTAGATATGCAAATCCCAGGGATTCATCAACGAACAGAACAAAGAAGCCTCATGGCTAACAGAGGTTACCAACAGCTCAGAGTAACATCTGCATTGCAATTCTTGACGCAACGGCTGACAATACCACAAGAATTTCTAATATACTGGAAGCATGAATCAAGCAGCTTAGAAGGCAATCTCCAAGACCCCCTCCCCAGACTGCAGTGCAGCTAAAACTATATGAATCGAACTCCGAATGCCGTTCAACAGCTAATGAATGAGTCATTTATGGAGGAGGTTAACCTTTTAAGCCCACGAGATCATGCTGTTAAAATCATGTTGTGAAGCGTAATCGTCTTAAGGAATTCTCTGTGTAAAGTGCTATGACTCGGACAGACAGCTATAGAACACACGCATCAAATAAGTCGGTTGGGCACACTGAACCAAATATTTTTAAAGCGCTTTAATTCGACCGGATGGAAATGACCTGTACCTTTTTTCATTGTAAGATGAGTCGGGAAGGATGCTGAAGCTGTTAGGCTAGTGTCACAACAAGTGTTCAAACTCTGACCTAAGTGGTAATCCATTTTGCTTGAAATTAGGTTACTTGGGGAGCCATCTCTGGAACTTTATCAGAAAGTTTTTCAACTTCCTGGACGTCCCAACATTGACTAAAGAGCAACTTTCGTTATATCAGCCAGTATTTGATTCTCGAAGGTGCTTTGAAGAGAGTGGCAAAATACACCCATTTGTAAATTACACTGGCGTTAGCTGGAGACCCGGCTTAATCTCTGGTTTGTGATATTGTTCAGAGATTTCAACAACCTTGTGTGTAGTGCGCCATGTCAAGGGAATGTAAGAGAACATTCACAACTCAGATTGATTACTTAAGGTCGTTCCTGAGTTATCTGAGCATTCTGAGTGATTTGGTCGCCAAAACCACCATTAACCAATTGAGATACCATCGAAAGTGTTTTGGATAAAATGTGTATGTGTGGGTTTATCTGATATCTGCAGATATCTGCTTGATGAAATACTGTCCCAAATAGTTCACCACTACACATTTCTCATCATCATTTTTGTTCTCATCATTCTGTGCGAACTTTAGTTATACAAATGCACTCAAAGTTTAAACCCGATCGGTTGCATGGTGAGTTAACAAACGGAGACGGCTTCATCATTATACCATGTAACTGGGCCCTGGTGAGTAGGATGTGAAAGAAACCAAAAATAACTGGCCGGCCTGGCTGCAGCCTATTTATCATGACCTGAGTTTTGCTTGATCAACCGTGTTTTTTCGATGGTTACACAGAGACGAGCATACTGATCGACCGATACAACGATTCTCTCACCCGTCATTCTGGGAGTCAAAGTTGTGCCACCAGCAGTTCCAGTCGGACAAGATGAATCTCAACGTATGTAAGAATGTTTGGTATGGAAACACGCGTATAAGGACAAACAATGCTAAGTGCTCTTCAAGGCGTTGTATGCTCTAGCACAGTCACGACCCGCACATCAGGCACAAGGTGTTTGTCATTTTGGGTCAGGTGCGAAAGTCAATGTAAATAACGAACACTCAACGCCATGAACCACGCATAAAAGTGTCTTAAGTGCGCACAGAGCCCAAAATGGAGAGCAAACGCAAGTCACTGATTATGACTTTAGGAAATCTCAGTCCCATAATAGCCTTGGCGGATTGAGGGAAGCAGATCTCTCGATTAAGAAATGATCATCGGTTGGTGGACCAAAAAGCCGACATCACAACCGATTGCATGTAGGTCTGAGGTTATTTCGAGGGAATATTCATTAGCACCATATTTCTGCTTCTTCTCATTCCACATAGTCACTTTGCGCCCATCCGAGACTATGCTGACGTCTATCACAGTTGCTCGAAGCTCCTGAGCAACGATTAGGTCCGGCTTGATAAAAGATATCGATGTAGGTGCTCTCAACTCCTCGAAGATAGTGCACCCCATGCGGTGGAAGCGTTTCGCGAATTCCCTTGCAACCCTATTATGACGAGCACGTCTATCATCCCGCGTGACCCAGCAGGACTGCAGAATATATACCCAACTCTCCGGTTGCCCAGTTTCAATGACAGAAGATGGTCTGGTCACCATGACCACGCCGGGCGCTTTCGACTTTCGTCTAAAGCAGGTTGCACCGGAGCTGGATACCTCGGATAAATATTTGAGGAAACGTTCGTTCTGGAAACACAAGCCATCGTTTCGGCAGAGGTGAAGCGACCAACTCTCGTAAACCCCGACCGTCAACGTTGTTGTGCAGACTATCGCATGAAACAGCCATCAGATCTTCCTTAGTGTTTTTATGCATACACCTTGGACTCGCATCGGAAAGCTGAAATCCCGAACAATCTTGCCAAATGCGGAATCATTGATCGCATTGCGTAGTGCTCGGCACTGAGTAGACAGCATCTCTTCCATGTGCGCTCGACGCTGCATCGGGATGGTTTTACTCAGACTTGGGGCACCAAGTCCCCCCATGTTATTTACCAGCCTGGATGTAGCTGATGGGAGTGTCCTTCGATAGACGTGGCTAGCCACTAATAGGTTTTATGACATAAATGTTCAGCATTCTGAACGTGTTTTGGTGATCTGACCACACACGAGTGATTACGTCAAACTCGGTATCAGGCAGTTGATTGTGGTCTGCATTCTTTGATGTAGCTCCAGCGGGACACGCGTCACCTCATCGAGCAGTTTGAGCAACTGCTGTCGGTGGATGCAGACTCCTTTCCCCTTGAAAGTAAAGAGGATGCCAAAATATGTCATGGTGTCCGTCGGACCCAGAGGATTGATGAGTTTCTAGGCGAAGTAAAAAGGTTAGACGAGACAGCTGTCGCCCGATGTTTTCTTTCCTTACAACTCGTAATCACCTCATCGAGCAGTTTGAGCAACTGCTGTCGGTGGATGCAGACTCCTTTCCCCTTGAAAGTAAAGAGGATGCCAAAATATGTCATGGTGTCCGTCGGACCCAGAGGATTGATGAGTTTCTAGGCGAAGTAAAAAGGTTAGACGAGACAGCTGTCGCCCGATGTTTTCTTTCCTTACAACTCGTAACTGCTTTCGTCTTTCGGGCGTTGATCTTCAAACTAACTCTTCCCAACTCGACCGCAGCAGGTTCAAGCTTCCCTTTAAGGCAGGCCTGAGTTTCTGCACACACGACGCAGTCGTCAGAGAAAGCAAAACCATCCACTAAGGTGTCGTGCAACTGCTATCCTAGTTGCAAAGTCGACAATCCAGGAACCTCATCCATTGTCATGATGAACAATAATGTGGAGAGTGGATCTCCCTGCCTCCCTGCAGTGAACCTCGGAATTGGGGTAAACTGCCACAGCATTCTCATAGGACTGTGCGATGTATCGGACTATGGGTGGCAGTTCCCAAAACACCTCGGTAGATCTGACAATTGTGTCATGCGAAACCGAATCAAACGCTTTCGAGATATCAACAGGCGCCAAGCTGTTATAAGTTGTCACTGGTGAGTAGGGGAGCAGGGAGGGTAACAGCGATGTAGCTTTCAGAGAACCGTTTCGGTGTATAAATGCAAACAGGGGTAAGGGCAGTTGCGAACTACAGTTTCAGTGATCAGCAAACACCTTGTGAAAGCGTGGAACAAGAATGGATGACACGGAGATCGGTCTCAGTTGGTCCGGCGAAGTCGGATTTTGGAACTTCCGAAATAGGATAATAGGAGCACGACACAGATGAGGCAGCTAACCCACAGATAATAAGAGGCAGCTGAAATACCCAGTAAGGGCGTTGGCATTGAACCCCGAAGCATCCTAGGCTTGAGCTTGTCCAGACTTTGGGACGAATTGCCCATTAAACGGATCGTACAACCGACTTCCTCACCTGTAATTGGCTCGATCAAACTCCAGTCGGATGGTAGTAATGTGCGACTTAGTCGTCTATCCACGTATTTTAAAGCAGAGAGCACCTATTTCCAATACTGCTCGGTGTCAAGACGTAGGCCGCAGTTACCTTTGTATAAACCCTTCAACGACCCATCGAGCACAGCAAACGCTGCATCTTTCCGTCTTTGGTGGTATAGAGTCTGGATGGCGGCGTAGTTGGCTCGGCGGACCTGTTTCCGGTTGGCCAGCTTCTGACGAGTAGGCTGCTATTTGACCGATGGTTTATTCAGGGCCACCAGATGATGATTCGTCCTGTTGTGCTTGCCAGTTAAGACCTGTAACCTGGTTTTGATGCTGATAGCCGATCGACCAGGAAAGTACTGCTGCAATCTCACGAACAGCGCAGTTTGCGTGTCACAAGACGGATGTAAATTGCAATAGTGAGTGTGTGTGTGTGTGGACCAGCGGACACCGGATTCTCCGCTAGGCCAATCTTATTTGCATTAGGCTGGGTGGGGTGTGCGTGCCGGTGGTGCTGACTCAGGACAATCTTCGTCGGAAAAAAGCGGGAGCAGTCAACAGGGGCCAATTAGGCGACAATGTTCGTTGTAACACTTTCATGGACGTAAACTCGACGGTGGTCTATCAAGCCAGCTTTTGATTTCCACCCACTGCCACGTCCCTCACATGTGAGCCCCACGAGTCTCTCCGGTGTACTGGTTGAAACTGGTGCAGAGGCGCCAGGTGATTCGTATCGTATATTATCGAAAGTAACCAGTACATCGAAACCAAACAGGGTGGTTAGCTTTGTCTGGAGTTGCTGAAATCTTAGTTCACCCAGAATGACATTCGGGCTAACCAGTCGGCACCACATCGAGGTAGTTCAGCGAGAGTACAGTTTATTGAGGTGTCTAGCACCAAGACTGGTTGTTTGGATAGTCCGATTAGCTTCAAGCTCCAACGCATCAACGCGTATACCCATCGTCAGTGGATTAGGGGATCCAAAATGCGATAAAATTGTCTTACTGTCTTGAATAACGCATATCCAAACTCAGCCGCGGTCGGATATTCGTTGGGGACTGTTTTCCCGTTGTGGTTTGAAAGTAACACATGTCAGTAGAAAAAGTACTCCGTTGCACCGCTGCATAGTGCTCGTCGATGACAGTAGTTTACGCAATGTGTCGCACTATAGTGCTAGTGATAGCGCGTGACCATCACCGGATGGATTGATGGCATTCATGAGACTACAATGGGCACGTGGGCTTCACCGGAAACATCGATCTATTCACCTTCTGTCAGGTAACGAATGTGATGCACAAATGCTCTGGAGAGTAGGGCCAACTGATCAACTTTTCACGATCGAGAAATATAGTTCGTTCCATGACACAACATCACGTTTGGTCAGATGACCGGTGAATCCCTCTTCCCCGATTCGTGAGATATTCGGATGGTTCACAGCTAAGTGCCGAACTGAAGTCCTGAAGTGCCTGAAGTCCTCATACCCAGTGACGAAGGGCCCATTCGTATCTTTGAAGTCGCCCTGTTGGTTAGCCATACTTTTGTCGAGTAAACCGGATAAAGGTGCTATAAAGTTGGTTGACTCACGACCCGAATACGCTGTCCCATCTCGATGCAAGTGGGCTGTTTTTCTTTGTATGAACATGGAACACTAGGGTGGATTACTAGACTTCTTAGATTACAAATTACAAATTCACCAATTTAAGTCTGACTTGCCACTTCTGGTAGGAAAAGGGCTGAATGGTGTATCGACACCTATTCGCATTTATGGAACGTTAAACCAAGGTGTAGTCTAAACGAAGCAATGGACTAGACTATATCCAGGAGCCATCTCAGTGTTCATTGTCTCACTTTTCCCAGCATAGTAATGGCCGATGTTAGGTGTCTTCAAACAATTCTAGTGTCATTAGCCGAGCAAAAGAACTAGTAAACTCATATCTGATTTGCCCACTATGGAGATGTAACAAGCTTGATCTGGTCAGAATGTCCATATATAACGTGGCCGAGATAGAAGAGTTTTTAGTTCTACCATCTATTCTATTAATGAGCTGAAAAATTGCTTCTGACAGCATAACCAGAAGCAAAAGTGACCATCAATAATGTGCGTGCACAGTAGGTCAGAAAAATTCCGATACGCTTTTAGCTGACCGAGTTTGCAACTGGTTCAATCCAGATGCTTGGAGCATTCAAAAGAATCCAAAGATTGTGTTTGAGCTGCTCGCGGGCATTCAAAATCTTCTAAGATTGACTAAGTACTCTGTGAAGTTCAGGAAAAACTCAGGAGCACCAGATGGGAACAGTTTGCGTAATCTGGTTGGGTTATCAGTTCCAGCACAACGCGGTGACTCGGCAGATTGAAGCGGTTGCACCGGGGTCGACGACAGACCAGTGCCTGTCACCTCTGCATTCCCGTGACAGAAGCCAGCACTTCATGAAGTGTCAGGCTCGGGTCAATTCGTCAGTCTGCCCGGTTATCCCACACCCCAATTAATGCTGACGAGTGGCAATATGAGGACTGTAATGTTTGGTGTGTACCCAAATCAAAAACCCCTGCATTCTATTACCAAGGACGAATATACACGAGAAGGAAAGTTGTGTCAAATTTGCCCACCTTGATGGGATTTCTCATAGCCACCCGCAGCTACTCAACAGAACCTGAATATGAGGCTATGAAACGATTGTTTTTTGCCTATAATTATTGAGCACTAAAATCATAATAAACCACTATCTACCATTAAGGAGAGGGCCGCTATTGAGGGATGTTTTTTTTCGCTGAACAATGGTCCCCCCCCCCATTTTTGTTAGCTAAGTAAGTCCTTGTAAATTTTTGTCTTGGTTACTATCAAGCTTCACGTTTTTGGTTGCCGAATTCCATAAATGTAGAGGTCGTTGTTCTGATTATAAGGTGTCCGTGAACTCATCTTGCACTCGCTACTTGGGTCAGGTGGGCATGTGCCGTACTTACTTGATCAATTCACCCTATAATCAAGGTTTCCACGCGAGCTGCAAGCGAAATTCGAACATTGCTAGAGTAAAATTCATTGCGATCGATTCGATCGCGTATATCGAACCTTTGGATAAGGTAGAGGTAAGAACTCTGTGCCAAAATTCGTTGGCAATGCAAACCGACATGAACCTGTGAGCTGGTTGAAGTATCCAACTGAACTGAATCGAACCCCTTATCCGGAGGCGCTATTTTTCGCATCGCCACTCTACCGTCATGTCCTCAAGGACATGCCCGCCTGTTACTGATCTTATTTCCTGTCTTGTCTCATGCAACCATTTCAATCCAACCTTTCGCAGAGGCAGTCGACGACAAACATTGCTTAATTACACAAGTCCACATAGGTCTATCCTACTCGTCGTCCTTCCAATAATTCACGACCCATTTGCATTTGCACTATCAGTGGTCCAATTCAGCTGCGCACATAAATGCGAAATTTACGTGACGCCTTCACTGGCCAACTGAACATTTCCACGGGAGACCGACGGTGTGGTGAGCCTGTTTTTCGATGTTGAATCGATCCCTGTATCGGCTCGATAACCCGTTTCCTGTTACCGTCGCCCTGCATGTGAGTAAACGCTTTGATCCCTACTGTTGGTTGCGTAGGCGGGCGGACATTGCTTGTCTCGAACACGTGGGACGCGGACGTAAGCGGAGCATTCCTACCGTGTGTCCCGAATGTGACGGGAACGAGGGTGTGACTCGCGCTGTTCTGTGTTTGTTCACGGTGCACACCTTAGTCCGAGGTGAGCTGTTTGTGCCGTTCGAGACGTTTGAGGAGATACTGATGAATCATGCTGCCAGACATTGCTGCTTAGGTAGACTGAGGATTTTTATTGAGGCGTAGAATATGTATTCCTTTTGGCTTGTTCAGAAATGCATACTGATCCCTTTGATGTCCGGCCAAATACATAGGCCAGAGAGCCAAGACATGTGCGAATCACGGACCACAAACGACATAAGCGTTTTCCTCAAAAAAAACCCAATGGAGTTTTGAACGCGACTCAGCCATTGCACTCCATGCTATTGAATCAAGCCATCAAATCAACTCCGATGGTGCACGTATACTGCAGTCAGGATTCAAGTCACACGTGGAACGGACATGCGCTGAGGCCCTAAAGATCAACACACAACCAAACTGCATCAAGCGTAGCGATGGTGCCAGCATCCCGTCTGTCTGGATTGGAATTAGTAGGCATCCTAACCAGCACAGCAACTAACGGAGACACATCTTAATCAAAGTACACACATGATCACGTGCGCGCGCACACACACACAGAGCTAACACGTACCCATATACGCTGGTCATATGTGACTGCCAACCGATCTCAGGGTCACACCAAACAGAAGACATGATAGCGGACCCAAATAAAGCTGTACTTGACTCGTATTCAATTGGTTGCAGAGGAAGTATTTCAAATTAGGTGACTAGGCCTACCTGATGAGCCCTAAAAGGGACAGTACTTGTAGTTGGCTCTTGGGGGTTGTGCGGGTCAATCATAACATATTTCTTGTAAGGTTAAATTAAGACTTTTACCCAAGGTGGACCTCATACTTTACAATGACCGCCCTAGAGCTTTTGGGTTTCAGGTTAGAATAGCAGAACAGCGATATTTGCTTCATGGTGCGTATATTAAAAATAAATGATCATAGTTGTAATACATAGTGTTGAAATTTCACTCTTGCCCTTGAGTTTTACACCTGATCCAGTATGACGAACACTTTGTACCTGACGTGCGAGTCTTGACTAGGTTATCGCTTATGCGTCTTGAAGAGGACTGAGCATTGTTTGTCCTTTCTTCAGTTGATGGTTTTTACGAGTTTGCTTTCATGCCAAACATCCCTTCCTACGTTGGAGAACTTTTCGCCTCACTGAAAAACTGCTCATGGCAGGTCTTTGGATGAAACGTTTCTAAGGTTTCCCTGTACATCCTTTCATACTTAACACTAGCGTTTTTTATGTCTGTAATCGTGCTCTCGAAAAATAAACGATAAATATTTGTATGCATTGTCGGTATGGCTACGTATTTGACAGTCATACAGCCTAAGTTTATCCAAGCCTACTCACTGAATCGACAGGGAAGGAGTTGCACCCGAACTTGGATTGCTACTGTTGACGACTCATCTTGATGTCTGTCACGGGCTTTCAGCCATTTAGAAATTTGATGATATGTATGGTTCTCTTGAGCAATTCAAGAATGAACTCCGCAAGGGTGTTCAGTGAGGAGAAGGATCAGAATCATCTTGTATAGAGTCTGCATTCCTTTGGAAAGCTCTCTTGGAGGGACCGGTGGTATTATGCTGTGCAAACTTAAGAACAAACCAATATATGTATTCTGAGGTAAGCTAACCCGCATAACTTGGTCAGGAAAAAAAAGGTAGAAGAAAATGGGACTAGGCTATGTTTCGCTTAATGAGAAAATTCCAAAAACGGAGCTGGTGATGAACCACCGAGGATTTTTCAATAAACTTTTCATAATTAGTACGGAAAGAAAACTAGTTGCATACCATGCAACTCTTCCGAAGTAAGTCTTGCAATGGCCTCTGGTTGGGTGGAGAACATCATAAACCATAGATTCGTTCCACCTCCACCCACGAAGTGATGACATTAGATAGACTGGTGCTGAAATGCGTACAATCAAATTGCCCAACTCAGCAAATAAATCAACGGCCATCCTAGCAACCTAAGCCACGTACATTCTATATACGTAATGCACTACTCATAAGGTTGCTGAAAATTCTTCGACAGCCCACAACCGGTTTCCCCCTTCTTAGGGCTCATCAGGTAGGCGCAGTCCCCGAGTTTCCGAACCTAAATTGGACTGATTTCGATAAACACACTCATTTGCAAACCAATTTGGTTTCGCAAGAGATTCAGCTTTCAGGTCCATCATAAACTCAGTTGGATTTCTTATCCACTGAGCAAACATTTCTGGTATTCGTAATGCACTACTCATAAGGTTGCTGAAAATTCTTCGACAGCCCACAACCGGTTTCGTCCTTCTTAGGACTCATCAGCAACCTTATGAGTGGTGCATTACGAATATACATGTACCACGGTATTTCGAATATCGTAGCAACTGGAATATGAGGCGGCCTGGTGCAGCACACTCAGCTGCCTGGAAACATCACGAACGGGAGATTCAGCTGGGTTCCAGGTGAATCTCTCGCAAAACCAAATTTGTTTGCAAATGAGTGTATTTAGCCAGCCTCTGGTATTTCTTCAAGTCTTTCTTCAGCCCTTCTTTGATCAGCTTGCCTCCCCATTTGTCCCAGCAGTTCGACACGGTGTCACACAAAAGTGAATTCCTGTTTAAGAGAGTCGCATGGTGAACCAAAGTTTTCAGGTTTGCGAATTTTATGAACTTAAAAAGGTATTTCTCTTTGCGAGAAACGTAATCATTATTGTGCGTCGGCCGCTGTCTGGTGGGTTGTGTACTATGTGGTTATCAGAATTTTCGTTTGACCCACTTCAAAACCTTCACTAGTTATTTTCTCCATCACCTTCCTACCTTTCCTAGGGATTGGATTTTATATTACCCCCAAACACACCTGGGGACAGGGCACCTCATAAAGCATGCGTCCGGTAAGCTGACGGTCGTCGGTTTGATTCCTCTACATTGATTCGCTCTGCTTATTATCACTCAACATTCTGCTAAAGTTACAAAAAATTCCAAATGTCACCGCGGTTTAAATCATCTAGAACTCAGAAGCCATGTTCACCATCGTTGAATGCTTACCCATGAGAATCCAATACATCCAAACGCTGCCGAAAGCATATCACCCAGTATTGAAGGAGTGGAATTAGCCGCAGGAAAATACGCATGAAATCTTGGGTGTTGCCAGTGCGTGAGCTGCGGAAAATAAGAGGGACAAACATTGGAGACTGATTAGACCTATCGGTGGCTTACGGTTGTGCAGAAATGAACGAGTGACTCGCAGTCAGGACATGGATCAAAAGTGAGACGAAAACGGGGCAGTTAATCAGCCAACCGTATGTGATCTTGTTCACAGGTCGATACGCTTCACAATCAAGCAGCCGAAAGCCGGCTGAAGGACGTGATGAACATTCTACGGAGTCCCCGACGTGCGTGTTCGTTTTTGCATGACTTGAAGAGCACTAGCGAATACTTCAGAAGTTTTCCAGAAGTTTCTTCTGTCTGGTTTCTTTACATTCACATAGAATAAGCAACCGCTATAAGTCGATCTTGGGAAGCATATAGTGTCTCGCAAAACCAATATATATATATATATATATCTATATATATATAGTGCTTATGTAATTTCATCCCCCTTCAACTCAGTCCTCAAACTTGATAGAAGTTTACCATACGTGGGCAACTGGACGGTTTAGTTTGTCCGTCTATAGGAATACTATATACAATGTTAGCACTATGCGAGGTGACATTAGGTGCAGGTAAGTTAAGTGAGGAACTGACTAGTCCACAAGAAATTCAGTCACTGGACTATTTTATCTTGATATGTGTTTCATTGAATTTCACAAGAAGCCGTCATCTGGTATTTTCAAGGGCTCCAAGGAAGTCCAACTTTAGCTTTGATGGATGAATACATGAACAGCTGAAAGGGACTTCAATGGGACCTCCAATATCAGGATTTATCGCTGAGGCGGTAATGCAAAGATTAGAGCACGCGGTACTCCCAACCATCAGTCCAAAGCTATGGACCCACCACATGGACGGTACCTTTGTCATCATGAACTGCGCCTGAACTGCTCAACACCACGTTTGAAGATATCAAGTTTACAATCGAAATGTAGAGGAACATCCGACTATCATTATTGGGCATTTTAGTGAACAGAAAGGTGGATGGGACACTAAAAACCTGCGTCAACCGCAAAGAGGCACCTATCAAATACTGAACTACAACAGCAATCACCCAGTGAACCACAAGAAAAGATTCGTTCAAACCCTGTTCAAGAGGGCGAAGACACAATGAAGCATCACAGAACTAAGGAAGACGGAAGAAGATCATCCATCCAGAGTATTCCAGAGCAATGGATATCCAAGGAATTTTATCAAGAGAAGCTTGAAGAAGAATACAATCCAACAGCAGCAACATCAAGAACAAGCTATCAGACGGGTAGTTCTACCTTATATTAAGAATATATCTGAATTCACAGCCACAGATTTCCAGACCGAGGGACAACCAAGATTACCGAGGAACAATGTGCTATACTAAATCAACGGCAACAGGTTCCACGTTGGATAAACTGGGAGGAAATTATACACAGGAATCAAGGAATACAACGCGGTCGTCAGGAGACATGACCTCCTATCCTTGATATTCATACATGAAGACCAACAAGACCACAACTTCAATCTGGAAACCGCAAAAATCTAGGCTTACGGAGACGCGAGACAAAAAACGAAATTTCTGGGAGCATGGTACTCCACGGTGGATTCGATCAACCAGTGCGTTGGACAAGACCAAACTTATGCACCATTATGTGGAAAGGACCAACTTCTCAATCGGAATAATCAAGGAGAGTCAAACATCGGATTAACAGACCGAGAAACAAAAAACCCCTTGGAGTCAAAGCAACAAAGGTCACAGAGGGGCCAAGGACAAAGGATGTAGCGTACATTTCCTTGTTCCCCCAACCAACCTCAATTTGTCTAGCGCATCCGTGTTCGCTAGATCACGCGACTCGCCTGGTCCGCAAACACTCGCAAATCACGCCACACAATTGTGACTCATCTGACAATGTCTACCGTCTGGCAAGTTTAGCAAAATGTCACGTGCTGATACACCCACACAAACGTACCTACTTATAGGAAGGTACAACACAATCAACACACTCGCGCGCGCCCAGGGAACAAGGTGTCAGCCAAACACTTCAAGTCCACGGACAACTATGGAACACTGTAGCAGCTATACTGCGAAGAAAACACGCTCTCGCCGTCCGGACTTTCACCCCGATAACTCTCACGAGTTATCCACAAAGGATAAGCCACCTTTTGACTTATTCCATTGTTCGCACGATTTATTTTATCATGGAGCAACTAGTAACTGTAAGCTACTATCTACCATGGTAAAAACTGTTATTAGTGCATACACCTTCTTAGATATATTATGACTATCAATTACTAATACTATCAAGTACTAACACGTGCGCTCCGGTATCGACCAGAGTACGAGAGCAAGGGAGACCACGCTGAAAGGCCACGTGGTCTTCGATCAAACAGGACACAGGATAACAGAACAACCAATTGAATCACCCGACAAAACAGCTCGTCGTGATCGCAGGTCAAACCCGGCCAGCAGAACGTAGATTAACACACACGCAACACTACTCAACGCACAACCACCGACCCATCGCTAAGATCCGCTTCGCCCCCTAACAACGCACTGATTAGGTGATCAAACGTTCGCAATCAAAATGCTCAGCGCAGCGAACAAACCAACGACTAAAAATATCTCTGTATAGCGAAGAGCACTCACAAATGATAGAACAACAGACTTTGCCCCACAACCTGAAAATTGCTGATTAAAATAATTTTGCCCCTGCCTATTACACATGTCACAATTTGCATTCATAATCCGTATGAGCCCCAATTGTTTAGTAACTAAGTTAAGCTAATCCCTATTGAAATTCGAGAGCCCTACTTCCACAGAAGTCAGAAAGACGTAAAATTGATGGACAGCTGCAGTGTGATATCAGTGAGTTCGCACATTGCTATCTTTGACAGACGTCTTGTGACTCATCGTAACTTCAGTCATTTGATACTGTCAATCAGCTATTAGTGACACTGATCAGCAGACAGCTATGTACAGACAAGGTCACCTGAGTTCATGCACGCACTCAAACAATGCTGTTTGCATGCCAGCTTTTCACAATCTCTGTCACATGACCAACGGACTACAGTAAGGCAAACTTTAGAAATTGTCCTTGGCCCACTACGAACGTGACCAGATCGATTCATTTTTCGGCACGTCTACCTAGGATAAAAGGCGTCAGAGCACTGTGTAGCGCTTTTATTGTTGAGTGGAACAAGCAGGGTTCGGGCCTGCAGTATTTAGTCATACCGAGTGGGTATTTTCTAGCTTTGATTTGCTGAACACCGCTTCAAGTTACACATTAAATTGGAGGCGGCTTGGAATAAGTTCACTTATAAGGGAGATACAAGTGACTCCACAAAAGATGACCGCTCATATTTTTGTCACGACGTTTGACTAGTGGAACTGGTTAAGTAATGAACATCTTTTTCCGATTAGGGACAGCTTCCTCACCTAAGTTGTCTGTGTCCATGTAGTGAGTGCTAACTGCGTAGGTATACGGTTTCAGGGACAGAAACGACCGCTTCAGGGGGTGTATATTTGTTTGGGCTGAGTGGAAAAGAGATAATATGAGAGCTTTCCTGTTCCTCGAGAGTGTGCAACTGAATAAGTGCAGCTCAACACGACCCACGATATCGATAATTCCCAACCGAAGGGTATTGGCCTCTTAAACGGAGTAGGGGCTTTAGGGATTCAAGTATTTACATAGAAATGGATGATACGCGTTACTACGATTACTTTAAAATGGACCAGATGAATGAACAACTTTGAAGAGGGAATGACCTTGAGTAACATGAGTAACATGGACTAAACTATGTTGTGAAACGTCAGAATGAAGGTAAACGTCAGTTTTGTCACAACCAGTGCAGTCCAATTCGGCCACATATCTGTAACTGAAGCACGAAATGTTTTTATGTACCGGAACCTGGAAGAAAGTTCCCTACAAAGAAATAAAGGTGAGGAAGCCGGATGGCACTATCTTCACTTGGTGAGGACACACTACACAGATCTCTGCGTTTTCTTCGGGACTTACAAAATCATTTCTACAGTCAGAACTAACCAAGTAAGCCAAGAAGACTATGAAGTTTGTCAAAATAACCGCAACTCCTGTTGAATTGTAAAAAGTCTTGCATTAATTTTTTTGATGATCATGGAAAGACACCCCACGTATTTACGCGAACTAATCGTGAAGAACGGAAGACCACATCGTACTCCTTATGCATGGGATCCAACGTCTCATGTGCCACAGTTTACTAAGCGTTCTACTGCTGACTATGTTCCCTTTAAAGTGGAACCAAAGCGCACCAGTCGGGGATATGCTATATTTCAAAACTAATGGTTTTGAAGCGTGATACAAATCAATAAGGCAGTCCACCAGTTACGTGAATTGGACACAGAGGTCTGCTAAAGCGAAACTGTCCAATCATGAACAACTATCACCATACGCATGTTGACTGACTCATCGATGAACGAACCAGCTCAAGGCGTAGATGATGTGAACTGTGTTTGGGCACTAGCTGGAGAATCAGTGTGGGCGGTGATTATGTGTGATTCCCTCCAACACTTCCCTCTCTCTTTTAGGCTGAAAAGAATAGCACTTCACATATGACTAGCACACCCGACGTAGTTGATTTTCGCCAAGCCTTTTCAGAAACACTCTAATCCACATGGAGTATATCTGATTATTTATTATGGTTTCTGCTTTTACTCTAAATTGTTCCTTGGGAATGATTTCGCATGTACGGGATGGATGACGAGAGTGAAAATTTTTGTGTTTGGAGCGGCTTTTGCGCTTCACAGAGGAACCAAATATGGTTGAACTATCCAGTCCATACGAAGGGACCAACCTGTATTATCTACGAAACTCTCTAGGTCTGTTCAGTAGTGAACGTTCAGCACGACAGTTTCTCAAGTACACAGTATTACTTGCTTTGAAGTGCCTCGGGCGCGTACCGGCGCATTGTGTGACAAAAATAGTGTGCAATAACTTACGATTGCGTCATCGGTTTTCACCTCTTTCCCTCCGTTGTAATCAGTGCACACCCAAGTTTATCTACAAAGTGCTCAGTCTGAACGTTTGACTATGGACTGTAAGCCGAGGTGCGCATGTGGGGTGAACTGGGAACCATTGTGGGAAACAACTGCCTGGAAAACACCAAGTTCTGAGGTAAGATGATGTAGGAATTGTTTGCCTCTCTAAGCTGAAAACTTCCAGGCCACTTAGAGGAAGTGTCAACAGCTGTAAGGTAATGAAATCCTTAAAGAGGTCCTACAAAAGCAGTATGAGTGTGAGGCCATAGTTCACTTGGGACTGGCTATGTCTCGAGCTCATATTTGACGGGTAGTTTAGCTGACACATTACAACTGTTACGGGGTCGATCAAGGCAGTCAGTATCCTTGTTCACGAACGACCAGTAGGTAAAGCTATGAGCTGTGAATTTCAAAATACTGGAACTGATCCAGTAAAATTTCCGTAGACTCCTAAGGATCACAACCCGGTCATATAAATTTAGACAGCCATTATTTACCACTAAGGTCAATTTTTTTTGTTCACATGCTTCCAGCCAGTGCTGAAGTACTGGAAGCCAGGACAAAGCCGCTTTTCCTCAGCCGGAGTATGGAACAAAATCAATTTCCAAAGCATTATTCGCGAATATCTCATGAGAGTTTGCAGCAAAGGATCTTTTGCTGTTCCCGTACTTGCCGTTAGTGAGAGCTGATGCGCGGAGTTCGAAACACTTGTCTAACCTCATAGTCTGTGCTAACGGTTGATCGATAACAGTTTGTATTTGGCCTGTTAAACGCGAAATCAGCAATCCATCTGGACAGCACATCAACATCACTAAAAGATGTCCTTACAAAAAGAACATCAAAACCACAGGCTAATAACGCAGCAGCTCTGCATTGCAGTCCGTGTGTTGACAATGGGTTAACACTGTTTTCATCTCTCCCTTTTTGCGAAATATGTTTAAGATCGGATTAACTAGCTGGTGGAGGGCTCAACATCAGATGCAGAGTTTCGTAACTCAACCTTCCGATTACGGTCGATGAATGTCAGGATCGAAATATTCGGGATCACCGAAAATAGAAGGGATGAGTGTCGACTGGCTTCTTCCGGTGTGATGCCGACATGCAATGGTTCGTTTGATTGATCAGGGCGAGAGCTCTGGGTCCAGGCTACTGATCGATTCGCATAAACACTGACCACGCAGCGGGTATGGGGTGACTGTCATTCGGGTTCAGAAATGCAAGCTTTTCGTGCAGGTTTCCAAATCTTCTAAACATTAACTTCCAGACTGCATAGCGTATGGGCACACAGGGCAATAACTGGGTTCTCTTCCGGTTTTGGGAATGTGTCCATATATTTTGTGTTCTGCAGCGAATACTTTTAGTTACCTGCCCGTCTGTCAGTTGCCATCACCATAGCAGATCTTGCGGTCATCTGCTTTAAAAAACCTGGACTAAGAGGATCTTTAGGGTGCACCAGGTGCCTACAAGTTTGAAAACTGTGAAAATGTTAAATTCTGGTAACATAAATACGCACACATCCGCGGTTGAGGATCTGAACAGTTGACAAGAAGTCCCGTCCTGTCTGCGGCTGTTCGAGTATCTTCCAAAAAAAAGGATAGTGGATAGTTGTTCGATTGTAGCATCTCCCTGATTTTAGTATAATGTTTATTGGTTCTGAAGGTTTCATCGGAATTTTCTCTTGTTAGGTCTGTTTATCAGAGTTTACAACACATTGTTTCATGTTCAAGGTATGATATGAAGAACAAACCAAACAACGTCCAGAGTGATTCGGTTTACAATACAAAAGTCACACTCTTTGACTCCCCGAAAGATAGGTCGGAAACCCAACGGAATGCACAGCAGTTCCAACTTTACACGTAAGCCTTACACCGTTTCAGAGGTAGTTGAGGAAATGGAGAGGGTCACTTGGTAGGTCACAGCACAAGTTCAACCAATTGTCAACGTGACATAACCCAATTCGCGGCAGATTTGAAAAATGATTCATCATCCGCCCCTCTAGATTTCTGACAGAAATATCTGGAGCCGATTGCTAACCTCTGTGCTTGTTTGTACAAATTTTGTTTGAATTTTGTTTCAAAAGGCGACAAGTTAATGGTTGCCTCCAAAGATACAGCACTTTATAACAGGTAACGCAAAAGCTCGAAACCTCGAGATATAAGTAGGCTGGTGTGTGGAGATTTCAACAAAAGTGAGGAAGACCAAATCAGTTCACAAGGGTCTGACAACGCATACTCAAAGGTGCTGTTCGGGAGCTTTGGTAATTCACATACGAAACCCGCATATGTCAGCCAGAATGATTGTCAGCCCCTATCCGTTTTGTGGTCAACCGACAGCGGGACTCGCTGACCTCGGCTTCAACCCACAGATGTGACTGTCAACCTCGGCGAATCAAAAAGCGACTCGAATTTTGACCAGTCGAATATAGTATCTTTCGTCCTTTATTATTGTGACAAAGAGTGCCCACGGTGATCGAAACGTGGAGCTGTACCACTCGGCTAAACACACCTAACACAAAAAAACAAAGGTGATGACTTTTGGGGCCCACTGTCGACAGTTTGGATACGAACTTAGTCTTACGTGTAAGCAATAATAGTTACAGCCTTAGCAAACGCCTGGATCATCATATTTAGTTAGACAGATATCCCTTCCTGACAATTCTGACACTCACGTCCGAGAATTAAAGAGTAAAGTTCCAGCACACGGGTGACTTACCACACTGAAAAAAAACTGTATTTCTTCAAAGTGTCTACAAAGTGTACAGTATACTCTCTTGATGTGACACTACTCATAAGGTCGAAGAAAACTCTAGCCAACTGACTGCAGGTCTCTCTCCTATTTGAAGCTCGCTAGGTAGGCCTAGTCCTCAAAGTTTCGTTAGTCGCTGGAAATGTCGGCTTGATGTTAATCGGAGAATCAAGCGGAATTCAACTGAATCTCTGGTTTGTGCTATTCTCCAGCTGATTGTGTTCCACAAAGACCGTCTCGTGTTCCACTTATAGTTCTACCCGAGCTATCACTCCAAATGTAACATGGGGCAGCAACACAAGAGCGACTAAGTTACTTTCCAGTTGAGTCTCTCGTTAACAATATGTGCACGTTCAAATGAGTTTTCCTGCACCATTCCTGGAAAAGAGACCGGCAGGATGGGGTTAGTGGGCGATAGTTGTGATGCACCGAGGCAGATAAGTTGCACGCCAGTAGCAGTCTCTAATTCTAAGCCCCATGAAAGTGCAGGTTGCAGGAACCATAACCCCACTTCATGAATGATAAATGCAACGCGACCGGGCTTCAAGATGGAACGAATCAATACTGTGGGCGAATATGGACCTAAGGCTCAACTAGCCGCACAAATTGGAATGACGCTTCTGAAAAATGAGGAAAACTTGTCTCATAGCCTTGCTAGAATTTTCATGGGGTTGCGTGAGAACGTGTCAATATGGTGCAGCACTTGAAGCTTGGCCAATACTGCGTTGTCTGGCCAGGTCTTGGAGACACTTTTGTTCAGTTCATAATTATATTTTTATCCAAACTACAAGCGTTTCTATTTCAACTTTGTTCTTTGCCATTAAGTTGCTTTGATCTAGATGTTGGGCTGACGTATGAGTTGCCATGTTCGGTGTTTTAGGAAGGACAAACTACCACACTTCAGTAGGCCACCCTTGGCCTACTGAACTAGATGGGTTATCAGGAGCACAGGGTCTACTTGAGGATAGGCAGTCAACTAGTCAGTGACCATAATTCTAAACATAAAATGCATAAAACTGGTAATGTCGTCTACCGCACAGTTGTTACTTCATTCAAACGGTCTTCCTGCATCTTCTGTATGAATGAGTGTGACAACTAAATGGTAACAACCAAACCCTTCTGGTCTTAAGTCCTCTATTCATACTTCCCGGCTTTCACTGCGATGGCCATTTATGTGCGCACACCCACACACCCGTCGCGGAGACAGCTACTGTGTCATCACTCGGGTGTTTGGGTCAACCAATCAGATCATCCAAACTTGCTCTTCCTTCTGTTGCGTAGGTAGAGGGCAACGCAGCAAGAATGGGCGGATCACCGTAAAAAAAGGCAAACGGAAGTGCATACACAAGCGTCTCACCGGAGAGCCGAACATGGATACAGTCAACATTAGACTGTGACCACATCCGTCTAATCACATCCTGTGAATGGCAACAGCGTGTGCAGCAATCAAAACGTGGACACACCTCCATGCGTTGGAATATTGGTAGCTCGGGTGAGTTTATTGGTTGTTGACCAGGTGGCGGTTGATCTGTTCGCCGAGCTTGGCAATTGGCTTGCAGACGTTTCGTCACCATACGAGGAGACATCATCAGTGTGCAGTTGGGTGAGCACTTCTTCCTTGCCTGCGTGCGTTTATATAGCATTTGAAGACCATCTGTTATCTTCTGACCTGATTGGCTACTTGGGGTTAACGATTCTCGTGAATCTATTGATCCGTTTGTGATCTTTGTCGCGTTATGGTCTGCGTTCCTTTGTATTGATTGGTTATTCCAAGACCTTTTATTTCTAGTAGTTCGTTCTCTGGCCTTGATTGGCATTGCGTTGTGGTCTGACATTCTCGAGCTTGATTGGTTGCTTGCACCGCCCTATTTTCGCCACTGTAACGGTTAGTGTCCCTGCGTCCGCCGGTTAATTTGGTGTTTCGGTTGGGTGCCTCCTCCAATCCAACTGATGCTTCCGTTTGAATGGGGCTTTCTTGTTTTTCTTATGAGTTCCTCGTCTGGTTACTTTTGCAGCTCGAAGCTCTGTGGTTCAGGTGTTCTCTTACTCTTAGCTGCTGGTAAATGGGATCAATTTCGATATGTTTGTTGATAGTTCCTTCAGTGGAGTACCACGCTTCTATGAATTCGCGTTCTTTCTTCGTTCTTGCTTGACCCAGTATGTGAACGCCGCTCCAGTCGAACTCGTGTCCTTCTTGATCTTTGTGTACGGAGATGAGAGAGAATTGATCGTGTCTTTCAGTGGCGAGCTTGTGTTCATGTATTCTGGTGGAGAGCTTCCTTCCTGTTTGTCCTATATACCGTTTGTCGCAGTCCCCTTTGGTCTTGATAGTGTCCTCCGCAAGGTGTTCGCCGGCTTGTAAGCGACCGTTGTATTGTGCTGTCGTAAGAGCCTTGCCGTCATTTCAGCGGTGTTCTTGATGTTGGGAGTGTGATACGTTTGTTTGCATTTTGTGCTGTTGCATCGATCGTATTTGGCTTCCTAAGTGTTTTTCAGATGAAATTTCTTAGGTATCCATTTTTCACGAGAATTTTCACGAGATTCACGAGAATCGTTAACCCCAAGTAGCCAATCAGGTCAGAAGATAACAGATGGTCTTCAAATGCTATATAAACGCACGCAGGCAAGGAAGAAGTGCTCACCCAACTGCACACTGATGATGTCTCCTCGTATGGTGACGAAACGTTTGCAAGCCAATTGCCAAGCTCGGCGAACAGATCAACCGCCACCTGGTCAACAACCAACACACCTCTATTTTTTGTGATTTTTTCCACAGCGGGTAAGGAATACCCGTTTAGAAGCGTTGTAAACGAAAGAACACAAAACAGTTATAAATCGGAAGAAAGGTAGTAGCGTGACTCCAGGAATTTATTCAGTTAAGTCGTAGCGTTGGAAAGCGTCGGAATAGAACAGACCGCCTGAATTCAAGATTGCGCACAGGACCAATCAACACAGGTGTTAAAAAGTGATCTTGCTGTGATACCTTAAGATATGGTAATTGGATACTTTGTATCCGCTTTTCTCTTGTCCCCAGAAATATGAGTTTCTGGTGGGCACACAGTTTTAACTGTTACAGGTGCACTGAAATTGTTTTCTCCTTTCCGTGCATGGGGAATGTGTAAACAAACTGGCATGTGCGGTGTGCATGTCTGGCGTGGATGTCCGAATTTTCCGTGGAAATTTTAAACCCGTTCACTTTGTCACCTTCAGTGACCGCGGAGACCACACTAGGTCGCGTTCGAATGCCTCTTCCTGGAATTTATTCCTATGGCGTCTTAGTCCCTGAACAGTGTGGTCTGGTTCGACAATTTATCAACAATGAAATCAGCGCATCATCCCGCGTCTCATTTGTGATTGGATTGTTTGCATAGGTGCTTTCAAAGTGCATTTTAGTCTTTCCGCCATACTATTCGCAGCTGAAACATGCGGCATTGTGTTAGAATGTCTGCTCATGATTTGTACAAGAACTGGACTGCTACCTCCCGTAAACTTTACCTTGCAAACGAAATTCGAAGCCATTTATGCACAACTGATGTAGTAATCTCACACAGAAGAGCACCGAGTCATTTACTGTAGAAGCGCACTGTAACCAGCATGTCTTTTTGCGTCTTTGAAAATGGACCCCTAATATCGATCGCAATCTCAACTCATGGTCGCATTGGACACTGAATGGGCTGAAGTGATACACCAAAGAGTTTCGTACCTTTGTCCAAATGCTGAATTGCGCAACAATCACAAAAAGCAGCTTTCACGCTGACATTTAGTTTTCGTCACATACGTATCTTCGATCCAACTATACATACAATATATATATATATACAATATACATACAACTATACATACAACTGTACAATTAGACTCTATGGTATAACAAAACGTTCTCTGTACAAACCGCAACCAACCAAAATGGCACATTTGTCTGATATGGCACAAAACGACGGCACTTCTGATGGAGATACAGTTTACTGTAGTCAGGATTAGTGATTTATTGGCGTAATTTTCATAACCGCTCGTCATCTTTTGTAGGCCCTTCCCATAGTTCCGGTAAAATCACCTTTGTTTTTAAGTGGGGAGATGAATGTTTTCATATCTTTATTCTCACCACTGTTTGTAGCTGGAATTTCAGGAGTCTCATTAGCAACCGGACTTTACCTCGCTGCCACGATCGAGAACATTTGTTAGTACAGGATTTCCAAACAAATAGACGCAGTTTTTTCACAGGCCTAAACACAAGCGGCTTTGTTTTTCCACTTGCAGAACGGATTCACCCAATAAGGTCCCGGTGATACAAGCAATGACTTTCTTCTCCTATTCTGCAAATGGAGCGAGAGAGAACCCGAGCCTACATCTGAGATATCGATCAAAACTTATGTTAGGATAGTCCTCGTCAAAGATGCTAACCGCAGGCACAACATCAATGTTCGGATCGCTGAAGAAGCAATTGCTTGTCCAGGCCTATATCAAGCAACATAAGTATTCAGCCGCACGCAACATGTTTATCGGACAGCTCAAGTACCTCCTCCGAGACCGCATTGTAACGAAGGTAGTGGCAGTGGTAGTGGTCTTCTATATCCAAGTCAAGATCTACTAGTTTCAGGGCATGTTTTTCGGCGAGCTCAACGGAAGTAATGAAAAATGGTAGAGCTGAATTGTTGTCAAGCGTTCCAAATATCGAGTACCGGTTGAGAAACTGGATCCGTCTAGAACTGATGAGGAAGAGGTGGCTGGAAGGACATTGTGTTGAATACCAAGGTCAATATCTTATGTTGCGTACGTAGAACGCAACACGGTCAGAATAGGCCGTCCTTCAACGGGTCGCCGTGATACTAAAAAACGCGAACACGACAGCCATCAGTGTCTTGCATGACAGTAGATCAATAGAAAGAGCTAATCAGCGACTTGAACAATCGGAGACCCGGGTCGCCTTCTCACGTTACGATTAGTCCTAAAAGTTACCAGTATCTCATAAAACACCACCGGTGCACGCAACTCAACTCGCATTGCATGCGCCTCCGGAGAACCCGAGCACCAGCAGATGACTCGGTGGCAAACGCGTCCCATGAACGATTTGAGACGCGGCTTTGCGTGCACATTCAAACGAGTGTATAACCGGGTTTAGCCAATTACATCAAGTCTATTTTGACAAGGGCTGCTGAAATTCGGTCGAACGATAGTGTGTTCTCTGGGCCGTGCAACTCAGCAGCTGTGGTGAAATTGTGTACAATATGGCTACGCAAAATGACAACACCTTGGGTGAACATAAACGGCTGGCTGGAAAGTCACCTATTTCCAAGGCGATTTCCTGCTACTAGGATTGGTGCACTTCGCGTGCAAACAGTCGTCCAAATGGTGGGCTAACTCGAGACACAGATGCGGCGGAAGAACTCAGTTTCACTGTGGGGATAATCGTTCACGCACGTCATCCTCCAACTTATGTGGACACGAATTGAATGGACTGACAACTTCCTTGCGTCTTTTGAAACACTTTATTTAAAGGATTCTTTGTTGCACGTAGTTCACTAACACAATGTCCATATTTGTTTAGCCATAATAATGTACGTATTCCATATGCCCTTCCTCATTCTGTTGACAGAAAAGCAGACACCTTGAGCAGCTGGTCGTTGTTCTGTTCAGAGTCGTTCGAGTGATCCTCAACAACTTCTTGGTATACAATAATCAAAGCTAGAATTCCATTGTAAATGAGCCTGGGGGTCAACAGATCAGAAAACAAGTATTTCCGGTCTAAAGACCCTCACATAAGGCTACAACGTCGAACTGGTGGTCGGTCTTCTCTGCTGCAATGACCCCGTAAGCCACACTTGCTGGAACTTCTTTTCACAAGGTGCAACCGTTCAAAGAAAGCTAAAGGACAGCGGTCAAACCAAGAGCAGAGGGACCTCGTATTGTCGCGTTGTCCTGTGTGACAAGAGTGTGAAGGCAGTAGGTTGTTCTCTCCAGACGAACAGCGGCGATGCTGCTGCCCCCAAAAAAGGACGGGTTCGGAAAGGTCAAACCTATAAACCGCGCACTCCGATCATTATCAGGAAGGTCAGATTCGTGAAAGCAACCACTGAATGCCCGAAATCTACTGAGACCCCCAGCTCCGCTAGATGCTGACCAGACAGACAACGCCCCGCAATATGCAGCGCGTCACAGCCTTGAATCAAACCCAGACAGCGCGAGTCAGCGTTGATCAAGGTCAGACAACGCCCCCGCAGTATGCAGCGAGTCGCAGCCTGTACCAAGGCCAGACCGCGTGCGTCAGCATTGGACCAAGTTAGACAGTGTCCCACCAACAACTAGCTTGAGGCCGTTGTACTTTCGCACTCGCACGTACTCACCCTCCGCACTCGCTTGTTCGAAATTCGACTGCTGTGTTCCCTTCTGTGAGTCTTTTTCTCCGGCACTAAACACTGGAGCGGGGTCAACAATCAGATACAGTATATTGACGAATCAGCAGATATAACAATCACCTAACCTCTGACCGTGACCACCGGCGCATTATTCAATCTAGTCGAACTACTTTCAAAACGGAAGAGTCTGGCACTGCTCATAAGGCATCTGCTGTGCGCAGTCGCATCAGGAGTGAGACAGTAATGTCATACTTACTACACCCTCGGGTTGGGCCAACACCTTGCAGCTGAGCAGGTCAGACTATTGAGTCATCGGCTCCGAGGAGGGTCCCCCATGAAAACCCTAGAAACTGCTATCTCGTGATCGAGACTTTTGATTCAGATGACAAATGCAAGATCCACGAAAAATCTCTACATCCTCCCACTGTCTTGTGGGTCAGACTTTTAGTTCAAACACTCAAGGCTGGTTACCTTAACCACAACCCTTCTCTGCCAGGGCAATCGAGAAGTGTCACAGTTTTTTGTCCACCGACGTCCCTCCGCATCCCCTTGCAGCAACACAAACATACTTTGCTGGTTCGTTTGATTGTCATTTGTCTGACCGATGTGTCCTATGCACCCCGCTGCTTATTAACACTAAGCAAAAAATAACACCTTGGTAAGCCCACGAGATCCTTTCAACATGAGAGCTTTCAACGTCCGTACTCTATGTCAAATTGGAAGACAGGCAGTGCTCGTCGAGACCTTATATTTACCTAGAATTGATGTATGCTGCGTCCCTCAAGCACGCACATAAAACCCCAAATGTGATCCTACATTTCAAAACACCAAGGAGAAATTCAGCTCTTACATATTTTTCCGTGTGTCATGTGATTCGCAAGTGGTGACTCTTGGAATATATGACGTGGGAGTTGCACTCAGCCCCAGAGCTGAGCGGGCTTTGCTAGAGTGGGTCCCAGTGAACAGTAATCTTTGCGCCGTTCGATTACCCAGCTCACTCAAGCTCAGTGCCTCTCGACACAAGAAACGGTGGCTACTTGTAAAGTCGGAGTATGGCCCAATGGACTGCGGTTCTGATGCTGAGAAGGATAATTTCAATCGAGAGTTGTCCGGGCTCATTCGTCCAGCAAGAAGCACTGACATTGTGATCCTTGCGGACAATGTGAACGCCCACGTCCGTCGTACGATCCCTTTGGAATCACATCTGGACGGTCGCTTCGGAGTCGATGCTCGTCGCAGACAGCAGACAGTGACCCTTCCAGTTGTATTCTGACCATGAAGTGTTTCTGGCCAGCATGAATATTCACCATAAACATTTGCATCGTGTAACCTGGTGACCACCAAGTGCAAAGCAACTATGGACCCATTTGAATCAAGTAGCCAACGGCCACCGGCGGATAGTCACAATTTTCATGGGGCAAAAACTTGATTCCGATCACGCCTGGTATTTCATTTCCCTTCAGAACCCGCAAGTCAGTAATAAGCATGCCAATCAGCTATCTTTGAAGAACGAACATAGCTCAGTAATTTCGATCTGAGCTAGCCAAACAAACACTAGCAAACAAATACTTTACTGGTAGTGAGCATGTGGACGAATCATGGCAACATGCAAAAGTAGCTATGTTAGTGCTGTCTGTCCGACTTCTCCGATACAATCGAACTGCCGCTGGATATCGTCGAGAGTGCTAGTCCTAATCGATGCCAAGAAATCCGTACCACCAGGCAACGAGTACGACGGCTCACGCAAATCCCTAAAAACGCCAAATGGTGAACAGCGTAAGGAACGACCGAGAGATCTGCTGGGCATCGAAAGCTCGGGAGATGCAGAAGGCTTTTGCTACCGGAAACAGCCGCACCCTAGGTCAGCTGCTGCAATCTACTGGCCCTAGGAAAGGAACGGACAGTGAAACGACGGTTGGAAAACGTGGCTCACCAATTCACTTGCAAAAACAAAGACTAGACAGATAAGCCGAACACTTCGAAGGGCAATTTAGCTGGCTTTTTGCAACACAGCCTCCGGAGACAGTTCACACGGGCGAACGGACCGTCGGCCGTCGGAAGATTAAATAAAGTACGAAATATCCGTACTGCAACGTGAGAAGGCATCAGCACCGGACGGTCCAGCCCGAAACTGAGGCCCCCAAACCAACAAAACTCCAATAACGAAGCCAGTAAGCACCCAGACTGATCAATTCATCAATTTATCAATCAATCAATTCAGAAGCGGCCGATGAGTGTTCAGGCACGCCACAGAAGCACGACCGACGATGATAAGTATTCAGGCATTTTATAGATGCACAGCCGATGGTGATGGATGTTCACCAAACACAGACAGCCTGCATCAATGTATAAAGTGTCCTTTAAATATAGCGGTGCCCCTTGCCACTTTTACATTCGCTTGTTTGAATTAAAAACTGTTCTGGTCCTTGTTGATGAGGCTTTTTCCGACACCAAAGCTTTGGGGTGGAGACAACAGTAGATACAACAAATTGGTGACATCCGAACGTACACAAACATGACTATAGCTGCTGAAGTATTGAAGGAAACTTTGCTGCAACAACAAAAAAGTTTGAAGCAGAACAACTGCGACTGATGGAAACTCTGATGCAACAACTCATAATTCAACAAATTCCGCTCCACAAGCGAATTCCGTCGATTCGGTTGCCAACAACATCACGGAGTTTCACTATGAGTCTGTTGCTGGTTTAATTTTCGATTCGTGGTTCATACGTTACAGAGTTACTTTCAAAGTCGAACTGACGCACAAAGAGTATGCCATGTGAGTGCGCATATTGCACAACGGAACACACGCTATTCCAAATTCCTCCTGCCAAGGAACACACGGGATCTCAGCTTTGATGAAAACCTGCAGCAACTCTCGACAATTTTCGGCGAGAGTTCGTCTTTGTTTAATAATCGCTATCGATGTATGAAACTACTGAAAAAGGAGTCTGATAATACATCATTGATGCCGGTAGAGTCAATCTAGAATGTGAACTGTTCAATTTATCCATCATCACGGAGGACCAATTTAAGTGTCTAATTTTCATTTGCGGCCTTCAGTCACCTTCAAGAATTGAAGTCAGAGTGAGTCTGTTAAACAAGATTGAACAAATACGTAATACACTACTCATAAGTTTGCTGGAAATTCTTCGACAGCCCACAACCAGTCTCGCCCTTCTTGGGGCTCACCAGGAAGGCGCATTCCCCAAGTTTCCGTCAATCTTATGTTCTACTTGAAACCAAATTGCACGAAATTAGCGAAATACACTCATCTGCATTTACGAATATACATGTATCGCGATATCTCGTCTATCGTAGCAACTGAAAAATGAGGCGGCCTGGTGCAGCACATTCAGTTGGCTGGGAACATAAAAAACGAGAGATTGAGCTGGGCTCCAGATGAGTTTCTCGCAAAACCAAATTTGTTTGGAAATGAGTGTATTTCGCTAAGAGTGAACAATCTTCCGAAGTAACGCTGCAATCCACCACTCGTGAGTACCAGTGCCTCTTGAATCTCAAATATGACACGGCCATTTTGTAGAGAACATTATCCAACCCTGTTTTCAGTATTGCCTGGACGACTTTGAGGCAATCTCCCATGATGGCAAATTCGGACGGAGCAAAGCCCCCATCGGCATGCTGGTAAAATGAGGTGAATTGCACATCCTTCGATTGTGTCTTTACACAAAGCACAAGTGTTCAGTGCGCGATCGACGTGGACGCAAAGAAAGTCAGTGCCGGGCACGAAAAGCTGGTTGATGACTCACTCAAACCCGGAAATCACGAAACAGACTAAAGCAGTCAGAAACCCCGTTTAACGCAGCCGTTCCCTTCTAACCGGAAGCCCGTGTTGTGGCGCTGAAGACCATGAACCAACTACCATGGCCACAAAAAATGACAGCTTACTAAAGAAAACAATGGAGTACCACCAAACCAGTAAACCAACAATCTGTCTGGCGATTTTTTTCGACGATGGAGTTCAGTATCTGTTGTCAGTGGCCATCTTCTCTTTGGTACCGAATCGTCGATCCCACTGAAATTCGCCGTTGGGTCGTAGCACTGCTCTACGATGGACATCCAGGGGTAAGCCGTATGAAAATCCGGTATGGGTGGGTATATAGAGCAGGTATGCCGGAGCTGTTTTCGTTGCGCAGCTGCTCGGAATTTATTTGCAGCCTCGATCACAGCCAGAAAAACCATGGTCACGCATCCATGTGAATTTTGCCGGACTAATTAAGAGGCGAAGCTTCTTCATTGTTGTTGACACATTCAGTAAGTGACTTGAAGTCTTTGTTATGTTTAAGACAACGACAATGGCGACCATCACTAAATTGCGGCATTTTTTCCAATATTCGGTAGTCCGGAAACCATTACGTCCTACAGTGGCACTCAGTTCACATCCCATCAGTTTAGTGAACCGTTCGAATATTCGGTATCACGCATGTTACTTCGTCAACATTCTATGCACAATCCAACAGTCAAACTGAGCGGTTCATGGATACCTTTAAATGCGCGTTGACAAAAGCAGAAGGAGGAGGGACCACGGAAGAAGTCTTGGATACGTTCCCTATGAAGTATAGAGCAACTCTCAATCCTGACGGTTGTTCTCCAGCAGAGGTTATGATGAACAGACGCTTGAGATTTACCCACGACGCTATCATGCCAACATTCACGTGTTTTCAACCACCGGCAAGAGGGAAACCAACGTTTTGCTCTGAAAAACCAAGTGCTTGTTAGATCATCACCATAAAAAAGGCATGTTCGTCAGCTTCGGCCGATTGAGTGCTCTAACCTTAAAAGCGGAAGAACAGTTATTAGACCCCATCCTGTTCCTAGAAACCTTTGATCTTCCGAGATCAACTCCAACAGCTACCTCTTAATGTGAACCACCCAATACAGACCGAAGCTCTGTGTCGATCGCGTCAAAAAACGTCGAGTCATTTGAAACTGACCTGCGCCGAGAATCTTACATTGAAGAGTTAAAAAGGAGAGGGGTGAGGCAGGTCAGATTCCTGAAAATAATCCCAGAATGCCCGAAACCTCCTGAGACCCCCAAACCACCAAAATCTGGATAATGAAGCCGGCGAGCATCTAGGTCAGTCAATCAATCAGTCAATCAATCAGTCAATCAATCAATCAATCAATCAATCGGTCAATTCAGAAACGGCTGACGAGCGTTCAGGCATTTCATAGAAGCACAGTCGATGATGACGGGTGTTCACCAAACGCCGATCATGCAGCCTGCATCAATGCTCAGAGGTCACGACAGGGATTCATTTTTTCATGGGTTCAGACTTCCCTGTTACTAACCCTGCAAAATTGGCGGTGTACTTATCAATACTGGCACATTATCCCGTGTACTAGCTTGACGTGGCTGGCTTAATTGTTTAGCGTAGCAATACTCTGGACAATGTCAAGCAGTTGCATTTACCCTAACCGAAGAGCTATCACCCTCTGGAGACGATATTTTAACCCTCCTCGATGGGGTTCTGGTATTGGTGTTCCTAATAGTGATGGTAGTGCCGGTGTTGACGGTGGTGTTGGAGCTTTTCTGCTTGTGGTGGTATGCTGCAGGTGGTATGCTAGTGATTGTGGCGGTGCTTCTGCAGCTGCTTCTTGTGGTGCTGGTGGAAATGCACCCGCAGTTGCTGGTGGCTGTGGTGGTGGTGGTCGTCGTTGTGGTCGTGGTAGAGATACTACATTACGAGTACAGACACCAGGCACACCGAAAATCAACTCACCCCTGGTATTATTAACTTTTTCACATCGTCTAAAATATCAGGCCACTGCTCTCCTTCCTCCGGCGTTTCCGCGGGCAACAGTGGACGCAAATACCCCGGTTCGACAGTCGGAATGACTCGTTGACTTTCAATATTATCCAGGTAGTCACAAATGAAGTCGATCATGTATTTGCCCCAAACATCCAATTGCTTGTTGTTCATGATATCTGTGAACAAAAACACAAGACATCATAACCGATCGTGGGAAGTCGGTTGCAAAACACAAGGAATTCAGGGGGAAGAGATACCTAAAGAGAAAGCTATGTGCATGCGTCGTCAACTCTTTTGGTCACTCTTCGTGGTTAAAAATGCACAAACGAATGTGATGAAATGATATCGTACGAATCACGCTGATACTAGTTTTTTTTTTAAAAATTAGTGTCTCTCAGTCATCTTGACGTAACGGGCAGACTTTGGTGATTAAAAATATATCGTAGGTTACAGTAGCCACAATCAATTTCCTAATGTGTAAAATATTCCACCGAGTTAAGGGGGAAGGATTGACTCGAAAACAGCAACTCTTATACTGGGGAGAGCTGTATCATAAACCGACTTGGCGACAAACCAATGCCATGTCCCACTGTGCGGGTGTGAATGCAACAAGGTAGTTCCAATAGGCCACCAGCACCTTCAAAGGGGTAAAAGTAACAGTTTTTCCTACTTGAAATTAGGGAAGCATTAAAAAACTCTGTCCCACTGACGAACATATTCATTGTCTTACAGCTGTTTGTGCCCAATAGTGAATTATCCAATATGGTCGATAAAAAAACTTATCTTAACAACAGTCTTGTGAGGTTCTACCCACACCTGGGGTAGACAGCGGCAGTGAAAGTCAGAAATACATTCGTTTTCCTCCGATTCCTTAAACCTGGTAAGACCTCACAGTCACATATGTCAGACTTGTGGAAAAACTTTCTTCTGTTTCGGTACCAAAAACAACCGCAAACCCATCGCCCAGTGAAAGATGGATGAACAATGCTATATCTTGTCAAAGTGCGAGTCAGTTGCACCACAAATCAGACGCTCGTGGTTAGGTGTTCAAACTACATGCCCGAAGTTTACAAGTTTGAGAATTCCTACTAGAGTTTCGTGAGCTGCGCAATGCCGGTGTGAAGGCGAATACTACTGATGAGGCGCGCGAGTAGTATGTGGTTTTGTCGTAACTCCGGTTCGCGTCTAATGGAAGGTGGGGTTTATTGAGGGGTTATTGTGGAGCTGCTTTGCAGCATTTGTTTACAACTGCGTGATAGTTAATGAATATCCAGGAAGGTTTAAGAAGATGCGTTTAAAAAGAGGACAGATATTCAGTTTTTTAAAACAAGGTGCATATGAGAGGTTTACTTTCCCGTCCAATAGTTTGTAACTGTTTAATTGGTGTTTGCTAACCAATGGCTTCGCGGTGAAGCACAAAGTGATCTCAGAGCTCTACAGTGTTTCTCGGCGTCTAAGCATAGTTTGTCTTCGCTTGCGGGCAGAGATCTCAATTAAAATTCCCAGATCACTCCACTATCGACATTGGGAATGCACTCATTTCTCTGCGTTTCCCCAAGCTTGGCGGGTCCTCCCAGTCAAAATTTTTGGGTCACCTTCTCTTGCTTGAGTGCAAAAGACAACCGCAAACCCGTTTATCAACAGCTCAAAACGTTAACTCGGGAGCCGAGGGGCCGTACGTTGTATCTTCGACTTGGGTCTGTACAACCGATCGACCATAGTTCATCATTGTGGCCTTCAATTCGCCACACTTATCTCACAATCCTTCCCCATCTTCCAACCAGTTCTGTGTACGTATTATAGGCTTCGCGTGAACAATAATTTGGTGCTTATGTGACAATTCATTGGTGCAGCGAAGCGGGGTAATCAATGAAACATTGTTCTGTGCCTTCAAAGAAATAAAATTGGATGGCAAATCGATAACCACGCCATGGGGGACGGACCACAAAGAACGACCTGGGGGCCAGAGACATAGGACAGAGATTGAATGAGCGCAATCAACATACATCGGCTCAGTGCAGAAACGGAGCTAGCCAGGATTTTCTGATATTCATGCCTGTCACTCACAGCAACTCCGTAGATGACAAATTCGACTTTATTAATATACATTACAGATGACTGGATTTTGTGTGTTATTAAAATATAATCATAAACAGAAATGTGCATTAGGGTGGCGTGACGAATGAGAACATAGTAACCTGAGTCGAAATGACTCATTGATACATACTATAGCGCCGCTTTGGTGTGGTCCCTGGAGTACCGCGCAAGTGTAGATGTTTTCTGGCATGTGGAGATCACAGAAACCATCCAGCGAAGGCGTTAGGTAAAAAGACTTTACAAAACGATTCAGATCAACATACTAAATCGTTGATGAATTCTAGAACACAATACACTTTTCTAGGTAGCCTCGAGTGTGAGTGAATGCGTTTACGTGAAGATTATCCGAACACTACGATCAGTCGGATATCTTGGGAGGACGGTTTTCCTGGTTTGTCCTGGTTTGAAAACAACTTTTCAGTAGAATACGCACTTCTTTGGACGCAATCATAGTTCTCATCGATGACGGAACTTCGAGCGTGACAGTTTCGTAGTATAGTACTAATGATGCTGCGTGACAATCAGTAGACGAATCGATGGGGTCCATGCAACAACAATGGGCGCGTGAGTTTCACGGGCGGCGTCATCCAGTTCGCCTTCTTCGAAGTAACAATTCTGATGCGTAAATGCTTCGCAGGATGGTGCCGGGAGAACGGCTTTGCATGGTTGAAAAATATCTTTCGTTCGTAAATGTGACAATTCATTCTTACAGCTGCTGCTGCTGCTGATGATGATGATGACGATGATGGTGATGATGACGATGATGATGATGATGATGATGATGATGATAATGATAGTTATCTGGTCAGCTGGTACACCTTTACAGTGATCTGCTGCCACTCGATGTCTGAGCTATTGTCAAACTGCCCAAGCCTAGATAGGAGCAGTCGATATTCCGCGGTTGGTTTGGAACCACCATCAATAAATTCGCTCCTGAACTCCTGCATTGCCTGGAGCTCAGGAATCCCGTCTGCCTCTATTCGTGTGAGATGGCGAAATGGCTCAGTAGATAGAACGCGTATTTACTGACCGGAAGGTCCGTGTTTCGAACCCGAAGTCTGCCTCTCGAATTCCCCTCTCTAGGCTTGAGCAACCCGGCAGTATCCCAGCTTTCTTGCTTCCTTCTGGTGGCATGACAGTTAGGCGCCGAAAGGGCACTACAGCTGAACGACTATTTGTACGATATTCAATTGGTTCGCAGCTAACTGCCGAATAGTCTATTTGTCTGAGATTCGCCTGACTACTGACGATCTACTCATATCTTCATGTTTTCTTCATGTCTTCAAATAAACTGGGGATGCTGTTCTGCATAATGGACGACACACAATTCAAACACTTTTATAATTTGCTTTCCTCTCTCGGTGTCTACCTAACGAGGCACAATTCAGAGTTGCAGGAAGCCCTTTGAATGCAAGGTTTATTGAAACCCGGTAAGCCTCAAGTTAGACGAAACTGTCAGTGGACTGTCCGGAAGTCTTTAACACACCAGTGAGTAGCATGTTCTGTCCAACGAGTGTACTGCAAAATCCCGAATTTCACGCTAACTGTAATATGAAGCAGTCTTTGTGCAGTACATTCAGTTTCAGAATGTCATAGAAGGGAGATTCATCTGAGTCTGTGTTGCTAACTCTCGTGGGCATACACGTGAGTTTGTGGCCTATAACAAACAACACGGTGTCACAAACTGGATGAGATACCTGACAGCATGTGGCACGAACAAACAACACGGTGTCACAAACTGGATGGGATACCTGATAGCATGTGGCACAGTTGGCTGTGCAACGTAGGGTGTGCAGATGAATCTGGTGACAGCATGTGGTATTACCACAGAACATTTGTCGCCAAATCGTGTATGACCTAGAAGTGCAATTATGCGCAACTTTTCGAATGATTCATCCGTTAAAATATCCGGCCACAAGAGTGACAGATTGTGTAGGTACATTTAAGCAAACAGCGTACCTTGGATACGAACTCCCCAGTTTAACTTGTCCCAATATAGCTGTTAACTTGCTAGACAAAGTCCAGCCTCACTTCGTTAGTGCCATGTATGTGGACCTATGCCGATGCAGTTGACATTGGGAGGTATTCCGCTTGAACGAACAAACAGAGTCCTGAGGAAGGTTGATTATTCTTACCTACAATTTCTGAGGCAATGCACTGTGGACCCAACTAAGCTTTATTCGTTGCTCCCCTAATGCCGCGAGCAATAAGCACGACATTGGACCTTATGGCTTCAGCAGGATCATCGTTCGAGAATCGATGTATGCTGAAGAGTCAGTCTTTATCCCAAGAAGACGGATAAAACATTACCAAAGCCCCTATGTCCTTTACATACGGAACCAGTACCGAAAGTCAGTAGTAGGTGGCCTGGGATGGGATCAGTACTGAATGACCGGATTACTTACATTGGTGTTGGACGGAAACGTGGTGAAGAAAATCTATACCAGAGGCGATCATGTCCCATCAGTGTGAACTGAGAAAAGCAAGCATTGCCGTAGTGGTCCTCCAGTCTTCTAGTGTTGAATGCATTTTCAGTAAGGAGCAGTTTGATTAGTCAGGAGTTGGATAAGGAGCAATTTTTGGCAAACGGAAATCTGTTAGTCTCAACAATGAAATTACAAAACGAGCAATTTTCCCTAGGTGGCTGATTGAAAGATTAGCTGGACCACTCTGACGAGAGAAAACATGAACTTACTTTTGTTTGTTTCTGAATAATCACCTATTATGTGTATATCCCTTATCCAGAGTCTGATGGTCACGATCAACCGACACGATGATGGCTTGGGTGCAGAATTGTCAGCATCATTTTGTCTATTCCCCATGAATCACGTGTTACGACCATGGCGACTGTACAAGTGATCGACAAACAAAGACAAATATGCGTTTGCAATCGTCACGTGCCTTTGGGTCAGCAGTTTTAGGGGACGAATCAGCTGCTTCATAACAGATCAACATAAGACCGGTTGTGTTTCCAACTAATAATCCAAGGGCAACTACTTCTGAGATCGATACATTTCGGGATGGAAATAGGAGAGCTACACAATCCTGGCCTCGTAATCACCCATAGGCAAGAAAGTTGACCCTGAGTCTTCGAAACTGAAAGTATAAAAGGTAGCACTAGAATCTATAAACGGGTGTTTCGGTTAAGCCCTTGTAATTTCCTTCTGTTTGAATCTGTGTAGCAGTATTTTCATGCTTTTGCACAGAGTGTAGTTTCACATATGCATTCCAAGTCCTCTCCCTCAGTTGGTTGTACGGTTTGTGGGTTATATGGAATATGGGTCCTAAGGGACAGGTTGTGGGAGCCACCAGACCAGCGTAAGGATGACTGGTGGATTTTGTAACACCTGAATACAGCTGAGACGGGCTTAGACCGATCTTTTTGTGAACAGCTTCCCCTTAACTTCGACCAGTCCATTTGAAAACCTGGAAAACCAGGAGTACTGACCAACCAATACAACGGTTCATTTTCCCATCCCTGTGGCTCAGTATGATGAGTTACTGATGACAAGGAACTGGGATCTAGTCCGAGGAATTTATGTGATATGAAAGTATTTGCCCTTGCGAGGGGCTTATTTTAGGATGTCTAGAACCTAAACTGGGAGCTTAGATACGCCGATGCAACTCGGGTGTAGGAGGATCCAGTCATATGTTGAAATCATCATCAGCAGATGAGAAAGTATTCAACAGAATCCAATTTTCTAGTTGACTCTAACTGCGGATGGATGCGGTTGCGTGAAGGCTACGTATTCGAAGGGACCACTTTTCGAATTCGTTGTGGCATGAAAACAACATATGTCATTGGAAAATGCGCTCCGTTTAACTCATTCATACTGTTAACGGTTGGTGCATTCCACTCATGCTGGTGGGGATTGAAAAGGGTTAGCTACATACGGGATTCATGACTTAAAAGTAAGGTGTCTTCAATAAACAGTTAAGGAACACACTTTCCGTCGCTTGTTCATCAAGATTAATCGGATAGTCACTTGAAAATGACTTCAAGAAAGACTCCATCACATTTCGCGCATCAGAAGACTTACGTTGATATGAAAAAATAATACTTGCACTAATGCATGGGAGAACAAGAGTGAGCGCTTTCAAACCAACCACAAATGTATAAGGTATCACCAGCAAATGTGAGCTTCACCGTATTTCTCTCATTCGTTGAGAAATAAACAGTCTTTCTGTACTAACTTAAAATATATGGAGGTCACGTCTTACGACGCACTGGCAGCTTTGTTAAATGTTACCACAGCTTTAGCTAGCATGAATAATTTTAAGGCTTTCAAAATTTACGACAGATGTGAACATAAATCTACCAGCTCCAGAAAAACCAATGCGTTAATAGGGTTGTGTTATCAATTCTTTTTTTAATCTTTATCAGATACTTCTTGCTGACAAAATTTTGGGGACTTTTCTGATCTCATAGTTCGCCGAGGTCACGTGAAGGCTCCCAAACCCTGGATTTGTTTGCGTCTTTCGTAATGACTTATTAGGATACAACAATTTTGGCAGAAATGTGTATGGTCACATTGGCCCGTTATAATTTCCTGTTGGTCGCATAGCACTGCTTCATTGGTCATCTTCTACGGGTCTTGTAGAAGTACACGTCTACAATTAAACTGCGACCCATCACTTGCACTATTTGACGGTAGGTCGCCAGAATCATATTCTCTGTGGACTGATGGCAGTCAGGGGAAAAATTCTTTCCTCGTGGGATATCCGTCTTCTACAATCTTTCAAGGACTAGCCAGAGCCAGAAAAAGTGTTGCTTCTGTGGAGTGGTGGACCATTGCCAGCAGTTATGTAGTTATGTAGTTATGTAGTTATATATATAGTTATATATATAAAGTCGCATTTTATTTTCAGGTATCTTGGTTCGATTTCGACAAATTATGTTTGTAATTCCTTTGGACGTTTACATTTGTTGCTTTCACATTCAAATTAGTTCATCTGGACATCATTCAAGATGCAGGAGCTTTGCTCATTCTGGACAAAATGACCAGGTAGAAGACGGTAAGTATACTTTATTCCAGTAGTTCTAGTGTTACATAACCTTAAAATGAAAACTGATACACAGTCTACTAATGGTTGTGTTCCGGGGGACAATTAGTTGCTCCTCCTTTCGATCCTTCTGGCAGTGAAAATGGAGCGTATTCAAAGACAGACGCCGTCTTATTAGTTCGTTGTGTTTCGGCACAAACTTTTTGGTGAAATTGGAGATACAGGGGGAATAGAGGGTACCCACCCATAAGATACAGTACCGCAAGGACTTTTGGGTTTTTCCTGAGGGTTACCTCTCCATTCTTCCTTATCATTATGTCTGTTACAAACTGTATTCGTGCCTGATGACAAAAACTGCTATGAAATCTAAAGAAAAATGAGCTCTTATCAGCGATTTCTGTCCTGGAAGACAATCTCCATTGCAGATCTCCATCGGGTTGGTACGAAATCGCAAAAACTTAGAGATGGTTAGAAAGATACATGTGAAATGACGTGTGGTTTTCCAGGCTAGAGATGGACTAACTTTAACTCGTGGACCCCTTGTTGGGGCAAATCATAATTCTCAGATGCGTTTCTGCAAAAGGGAAGTTTCTTCACTATGGGGAGATGCGTCGCGTCTCAAAGCTTCTCACGACAGTATACCCGGTAGTTTTCTAAGTCATTCGTCTGCAGACTAGGTCTTCCCATGAACAAAACTAAAGTTACGGTTTTTCGTACTTGTCTGAAGGCCACCTCAGTATCGGAACTCCAAACGTCCCGGATTTTGAACTCCTCTTTTCAGTTGATTGGTGATTAGTTGTTTTAGGGTGTATTTTGATCATTTCTCCCAAGTGGCTTAAGCAGAGTAGTTGGTTTCGCATCAGACTGCGCTCAACTGCAAAGGATTTTGCGATTCGGTCTTTTCATTCGGCCCAAAGGACCTTTCACAGACATTGCAAGAACCCGAAAGTATCATCTTTTTGGTGACTGTATTCTGCCACCGGTGCACTTTTCAAGTCAAACATTTGGTGAGTTTATCTACTTAACCATGAAGCATCAGTTCTGTCGACAGTGTGCTGCCCAGGTAACAGAACTCCGTGCAGCTTGCTATCTCGCAACCACTGGGCTGAGTACTTTATGCTTACTTACGAGTTAGCTAAGATACAAATGTTTTAAAAAGCTCCTCTCAGCTTGAACCATTTCGTCCAACCCCGCTGCTATCCAATGTTGCATTTGGCGTATGACCGTCAGGTGAGCTATATCATCATCATCATCATCATCATCATCATCATCATCATCATCATCATCATCATCATCATCATCATCACCATCATCATCACCATCATCATCATCATCATTGACAGCATGACATCAGTGTTCAACACTGATGGTCCGCTGCCGTACAACCATGATTTATTTAAAAGCCTTACGGTGAAGAAAAGTACAAAGGCGGACAGGGAAGGGACCTAGTGCTACCTTAATACAATCATTCCGAGGTGCCTACACATCAAGACACTCATTCAGGCAATCTGGATAGAAACTGACAACAAGAACGCTACTGATATCGATTAACAGTCATATGTTGCAGCATCTGTAATTAGGCGCAGTGGGGATCACGCGGTCCCCGTCCTGGTTGGCGAGTGACAGTGACTCCACTTACGTAAAATTTGGCGTTCGGTCAAAAATTAAGATTGATGGAACTTCTAGAAA
Source organism: Clonorchis sinensis (assembly GCA_003604175.2). Taxonomy (NCBI): domain Eukaryota; kingdom Metazoa; phylum Platyhelminthes; class Trematoda; order Opisthorchiida; family Opisthorchiidae; genus Clonorchis; species Clonorchis sinensis. The sequence continues at coordinate 8,485,460 of CM030373.1, forward strand.
TACGCTTTGATAAGGGCGAAACAGGTAGTGAATTATCAGCCACGTTGTATGACTACTGTTAGGTCAAAAGAAATCGATGTCTTTTAATTTGGAAGACGGATTTCTTGGGGACACAGGCCTACACGTGAACACACTTGGACTTGCATTTGAATCAAAAAGTGTGATGCATTTACGTACAAACATGGTAGCCCTACCCGTCCGGATGGTCATCTTGAGGTCACTCAAGCAGTGATTAAAGGTAAATGCATAGTTCGCGCATGTCGATGTGCATTGTCGAGGAACTTAAGACAATTGCCTTCGGCACTGAATAGTAGCTCCGATATCCTGATGTGCATTATCGAAGAACTTAAGACAGTTGGCACTGGACAGCAGCTACGGCATCCTGCAATGGCCATTTTTAGAAGAGGAAACATGGACATCACAAGACCATGCTGCTGAGTGCGGTTCGTCCGCACACACCTTCGGCTGAGACTGCGATGTTGACTTTCAATGTAACAAGACGTTATCGACAAACTGACTTCAATGAATAGTACTGATAATGATATGAAAATACTCTAGACAAATGTGTTTAGGTTTTCGGAAAAGTTTGGGAAAAATTGGTAGATTTAGTACTGGGCAACGTTTCGGTTTTGACACAAAAGCTTTGTCAGGCCAAGTGACTTGGTCACGAGGTCGGTCGAGCTTTAAGGCGGAACGTTGACCTAACTCAGGCTTAATCTGTGTTTGGTGTCGGTCGAGTGATTGTGTGTGTTAAGATGAGTCATCAGGTGTTAGGCCGATGGGGAAACCTGCATAGATTTGGGTCTAGATCTTCCGGTTCGGTCCACATAATGAGCCCTCTTGAACGGTGTTTGCACTTTTCGTCCGTCTGTGTGGATGAGCTAGTGATACGATTGTTCTGTGAGAAAGAGGGAATCTATGAGCTTTTGTAGGATTGGGATTTCTATCCACCCCCCGCCCTAAGTTTGCTAACGATTTTACGTGCAGTGACCACCACACACAGCCGCACAGTCAAGCGGTCCCGCATCTAAGGCGTGCATCGCCATCGATGTGTCTTGGTCCAGCGTTTGATTTGCAAATGAGTGTATTTATCGAAATCAGTCCAATCTAGTTTAAAGTAGAACATAAGGTTGACGGAAACTCGGGGACTGCGCCTACCTGATGGGCCCCAAGAAGGGCGAAACCGGTCGTGGGCTGTCGAAGACTTTTCAGCAACCTTATGAGTAGTGCATAGCGTTTGGTATTCTTCCGCATTCCTTGTTGATTTGTTTATTCTCCTCTTATGCTCATCTATTCTGTTGTGCAGTTCTCTGGCAGTTTGTCCTATGTAAACCTTAGAGCAGTCGTTGCATTTCATTTTCTACACACAGTCCCTAGTCCTTTCAACCGAGATGGGATCTTTCAATTGCTCCAGAACTGAGGATGGCCTTTTTCACCTCTGGAAAGCTACTCGATTGTTGGTTACGTTCAGCAGTCCTCGAATACCATCCGGTGTTTCTGCTTTATATGGAATGACTGGATCTTGATACCGGAGCCAGTGTCATTGGAGACGCAGGCCTACATGCGTTAGGCAAGTTTTTTCAGTTTTGAACTACTCGTCTGGCCATCCGAAGTCGGTATTCGCCAGTATCATCATCAATGTTTAGGAGTCTAAGCGTCCTGTGCACAGAAGCTGATCGGACAGCGGTCCAAGTTGAAGTAAAGAACAAATTTCGGGGTAGTGGATATCCAGCTAGCTTGATTAAGCGTCAATTGCGAAGGATGCTGGTACCTGTAGCCAAACCCAACATGGAATGGATCGAACCCATATAAACCAGGGACATCGGAGGTCATTCGGAGAGTTCTAAACACGGCTAACATAAGAGTAGCTTTCTAGAGGGCGAGCACTCTGTGCTCTGCACTGGTGCAGTTGCCTCCCGGAAAACAGAACCAGAGACTGTGTCTACAAAATGTAGTGTAATGACTGCACTAAGGTCTATATAGGACAGCGAGCCGGGGAACTTTACATCAGAATCGGAGAGCATAGTAGAAAAATAAACAGGCCGCCAAGAAACGCGGATGAATATCAAGTGTTGCTGAAAGACTCGTCAATTGCTGAACACACACTGGACACGGGACACAAAATGGATTCAGAAGATGTTGAGGTCTTGAGGCGAGGACTATACAGAGACTGATGGCCGAGGCGGTAGAAATTGCCAAGCATCCCAGTGTTAACAGAATGAAAGGCATGGAGCTGGCAAGCGTGTGGAAAACGGTTTTGGATCAGTCGAGCTAACACGTGTTGGTGTGCGATTATCAGAAGGAGTAGTCACCATCTGGATTCGACCTAACCTTACCCACCTCCCCTCCCCCCAACTGAATCGTCGCAACACTACAAGCCCACGAAGACCAAGGAAAATCTACCAGTGGCACCAGAGGTGAATCATCAGTTGAAGCACCCTGAAGTGGAAGATTAAGGAACAAGGGCCGATCAGAACTAACTTGAAACTCCTCCAACCCATCAGTTCAAGATTTTGGCAACCACACTAGCTGACAGGAGCCGTTAACTAACACTCAACACTGATCTAGTGTGATAACCTGAAGAGGACTTCCTGATTGGTGCCCCGTCTGCCTTAAAATCTGGCCAACTTGGTGACCTGTTCAGTTGGCCTGATGAAGCTTTTGTGTCAAAAGCGAAACGTTGCCCAATTAAAAACTACCGGTTGTTTACCAAGTCCTTCTGAAACGAAAGTTTGTTCAAGGTTTAATGTGTAGCAGTAAACAAGAGGTTATTAATGTCTGTTTGTCGAGGTGTGGGCGCTTTGAAATAGATCTCTGTGTTTAGTTAGAAAAGAAAACACTGGTTTGAGGAGTTCGATCTACTGAGGACCGTCTACGTTGGAAAGTATGACGTCACCTACGGTAATGGGATGGATAGCCGTATTGAGGTAATTAGTAAGTACACGAGGTCGAACTTTCTTAGTCTTCATTACTCCGCACTTTCATGAAGGCTATTCTGAGGCAGTACACTCACCTTCAGCTAAAGTGTATTCTGCCAGTTACGCGTTGATCGTTTCGTTCCGGAGATGTTCTGCGTTGTCCCAACGTCATGATAGACTACGTAAAAAACATCTAGAAGTGTCTGCTGGTGCCCTCACAATGAATCGAGTTCGACAACTACTACGTGGATACCAGGGCTGGTAGACTTATGTTTAGGTGTTCCTTTTCTCATCAGTGCCCCCGGTACAACAGCTAGAAACAGTGAATATTGACTTGTACAAAGGTAGTTGTCCCAAACTAGCTCATCGTGCCACTGCCAAACGTCTAGAGCCCATACTTATACGAGCTGATCGTGATTTCCGTGAAGAACTAGAACAAATTAATCTACGCCGCGAAAACGATCGATGCAATGTGATTTACGAGTAATGGACAATGGTAGCGTCTGCTGTGTGCATTTAATGGATCTTCGGAGAGAGAGATATCTAACCAACATCGAATTCACGTGTCTGTGGTTCCACTAACAGGTCATAGCGTAGTACCAGTCCCGGTCGCCGTTCAAAAAGTGCGGGGGAAGCCTGATCAGATAGGTGACATCAGTAAAACACGCAAACGCACTGGTGAGTATGCTTAATAGAAGCAAGCAACAGATAATCGTCAGTGTAGAAGTCCATTCAAGTGACATATGCAACGAACAGGGGAAACGCGTGTTCATGGGTAATACCGTAGCAAAAAATATCATGGTACCAACAGCAACCATGCGGGTAACAAAGACCACAACTGGACACCCAGAGATAAAATATTTGATATTCCCTAAAGCTAGAAAATGAGGAAGAGCCGTCATAGCTACGGACAGGGATCTAACAGTAGACAGTCCCCGGGGCGGCTTAGTTCTCTGCTTTGTTGATTAGGTTAAGCACGTTCTATGTTTCGATTACCTTGCTTTTCATGCAAGTTTCCTATCTTACCTGAGAAAACACGAAAATTCCGAGCGTCTTTAAAAAAAACGTCTAGCAAGTACAAAGTATTTCGCGAAAAAATTGTCATTTCTAGCCATTTTTTGGTGCAAACTGTCGTCCTTTTCCCATACTTTTTTCCAGTGTTGAAGCCAGTCTGTCATCATTGCTGATACAGATTCTGGTTAATACAGGGTCTGGTGTGTGGAACCACCTACAAGAATGATCATTTTTAATGGCTTGTCTTCTCCCTAATTCTCAGTCGCCCCCAAATTCTGTTTCTGTGTAGTACACATGAAGGCTGAAATCTCTCGTTCATCTCAGTCATTCCAGTTGGTTATCTGGGTGACGAGCTGACATTTTGTAATAAACTCACTGAAATGATTTAAAAGACCGCTCAACTACTATTGTGAAAAGACTCACAAATGGTTGCCCCAGTTCCATTTTACTCTCGAAGCTCAGTGACATTTTGCCCTTATATTAATCCTGCATCCGTTCTCAGGGATATGTATAGACTACTCACAAGGTTGCTGAAAACGCTTCGACAGCCAACTTGTGGATGGTTTCCTTTATGAAAATATACTGTAACACCTCGAATATCGTACCAAATGAAACATGAGGCGGCCTTTGTGCAGCACATTTAGTGTTGAAGAATATCATAAACGAGAGATTCAGTTGAATCTCCCACGTGAAAACCAAATTGATATGCAATTTATTGTAGTTGTCGATATAAGTATGGACCTCTGTGCAGCAGAGAATGTGACCCTCTTCTCCTGATTTATATGATGACGTGAAATTTCAAGTTACTAGATGCGTTATTGAGAAAGTACTTGGCAAAAGTTCTGTCCTCAAGAAAATCTTGTGCAATGTGGGCTGGTAGGAAGAGATAACCGTGATTGTAACGACTCCAATGAACGCTTCGCCTACTAAGACGCGAACTATTGTTAAAAGTCCGAAGAATGACACTGTTGATCGCCGTGGATATCTTTACCAAACGGGGTATCTGTCCCGTTCTACTAGTGGCCGCTTGAAGAGAGGAGTTTGGAAGAAAAATTTTCTCCGTAGTAGATGAGTGGATGTAAAAATCAGTCTACTTATCATTACTGATCTACGCTTTAGTGCACTAACCGAATAGTCGACTACCGTCATATATTTTATTACGTAAATTTCTCAATAGGTGCCCAAACCACAACTTACAATGTCCCCGCGGATAAGTGTATGCTCGGCGTAGAACTGCTAATAAGCAAGCAACCGAAGATATCCAAACAATTCGGGGGTGCTGACGAACGGCTCTCTTAAAAGAAACAGCTCCACTAATTTATCCAATCAGATTCCGAATAACGTGAGTGGTCTGGCCAATCACGGGCTACTATTTACTCGTTCAGTTTAACTCCATTTATTTTGATGAGTGTGACAATATTTTACTCCATGGTTAAGAGTTTGGACCAATGACACCAATTGCATCACCACAGGGAAAATGTGGTCGCTAGCGAGCCCAACCTAACACAGGGTGATGACACCCTTTGCTTATCCACGCATTACATAACAATCAACGGAACGGTCCTCCAAAGGATGAACTGGTTATTTTCAACATATACAAACGTATTACGGTGAAGTAATGCAATGACTGCCGCAGTTTTCCGGGTGGATACAGTTCACCCAAATATGCGCTACAGGAACACATCCCGTAACCTCATTGATTTAGCAACCAGACAATTGTTTGGTCTGTGGAAAACTGTCCCGCTAAATGTAAAGGGTTCGGTTTGTAGTATCAGTCATTTCGTGTCTTAAGTCCATTTGCACAGGTTCGTTTGGGCTGAAGAAAAGAAAACATCCAACCAGGTTACTGAAGATTCCCTCTAGGCAGTCCTCCCTTCAGGGAGCAAGTATACGTGCTTCTGAAGGATACACAGTGCTGCGGGCTGCTGGAATTTAGGTAGTTCAACAACTTTTCATAACATCAAGGGTTTACTTCCTCCTTGGTATTCGCGCGTCACACACTATGGATTTACACTGTCACGAAAACAGATGTGCATCCCCTCTAAATCAAGGGTTTACTTCCTCCTTGGTATTCGTGCGTCACCCACTATGGATTTACACTATCACGAAAACAGATGTGCTTCCCCTCTAGGGTTAAGGACAACATCGGAATTTGGAGCCTGCAGATTTTTTCCTTGTCTACAAAACACACAGGGGCAGATGGAAAATACTTCCTCCAAACCAGTGGTATTTTCGACGTCGACAATTTTACAGGTGTTGTTTCTAGTGCGACTGCGTCTCTAAAGGCGAGCATGTGAATAAGCGATCGTCTCTGAGGTCATGGCACTTGCTCTATTAGAACCGATATGCCCACCTCGGACAACTTCACTTTCTCTCTCGAGAAATGAATTTACACGTGAAGAAATAGAGTGAAAAATTTGCCCTCAGTGATAAGATTTCTCATAGTCATTGCATTTACCGTCTGCATTTCCTCAATATAATCTGAGTATGAGTTTACGACAAGTAACAGAAACAATGGGCACTGATTGTGTGTAAGTTGGTTACGTTAGTGAGGCTACGTGTGTTGCATTGTTCAACATGTAATTTTAAATGCACCACCGTCTCCCATTAAATGAAAGGTAACAATTGCGACTCTGAAGGGTCGTTTTTTTGAAGTAAGTTGACAAACAGAGTTCAGCTAAAACTTACTCTTCACTATTATCAAGTTTTATCTTTCGAGTCACCGAAAGCTATGTATGTGGAGGTCGTGGTGTGTCTGTCAATGAAGGTGGGCGATTGTGCAGAGTACAGAGCACTTTACCACAAACACAGTTAGTTGTTTTGCCATCCCATTGAGGCTTCGGAACAAAAGTCAGGCCTCGGAAAGTGTTGAGATAAAATTTATTTCTGTTGAGGCATATAGAATAACTGTGCATGATAAACCTAAAGACTGTGCATCCAAATGCTTCGGCGATCCGAACCGAAACGCATCTGTGAACAATGTATGGCCGAAAAAGTTAACTGGAGTAAAAACTGATGGGTCTCATCCAGAGTTGCTGTTATTTTTCTCATTCTAGCATTACGGATTTCCTTCAGCCTGATCATTACTCTTCAGGCTGTTTTTGATCCAATATACTGCTCACGAATCTACATAGACCACGTCTGCTCATCGTCTTTCCTATGACTCACGGCCTATTAGTCTTCCGAGTGACCTTGATCACCGGATGTTCAACAGAATCCCCTAAAAAACAATGAACCATCGAAAGCAGACGGAAAACACAGAAATATAGCCATTTTTGATACATTTAAGTAGCTCTTAGATTGCCTGAATTTGTTACCAGTCTAATGTTGATTATCCGCATTGTTTGGCTGACGCGCAATTCAGTTGCAATCATTCTCATTCGAGGGTATCATTCAGTGCGCCGTCTGTTTACCTGATGGTTTTTTACTTGTGTACTTTATCGTTACAATGACCCGAAACAATTTCCTGAGAGGAAGTCATATTTCAACTATAAAATTTTCTTTTCTCTCCAGGACCAATGAGCTAACTTTCCTGTTAATATAATGAGTACCTATTTTGCTTCCAACTTTTTTTGGAACTGTAGATATTTATTAAATCCAGCTAGCGTAACCATCACCATTTGGGACACACCAAGGAATGAATGTTCTCGTGCTGGATTTTGATGTCCCCGAAATCAAACAGACAATTCGCCATTTCCATGAAGAATTAGTGAAACGCGTCCCAAAAGTACCTTGGGATGCCGTGAAAACGAGATAACCCTGTGCTTTGGAGGGCTGACTGTCGCCTGATGAATTAATTCTAAACTATTTACGGCATTTCAGTAACTGAACGAATGAATAAATTTGATGATGACATCCGATGATGGGCATGATGCCGGTTATTCTGAGTCTTTTTGTATCTTCACATCCATACACTGGCGTTTTGCGACGAGCTAAGTTATCCCAGCTACTGAGGTTCTTCAAGTGGCCTGTTCGTCGATTACATGAAATGCAAAATTGGTTCTCGTTCTTTATGCACAGGAACATGAGTATGATCGATTTTTTTGTGACCTTGTTGTTGATGATGGTGCATTACGGTGTCTCGGTATACGCGGACATTGGATTCATGCGCACGACCATTTAGAACCCTTTATTGATTTCCTTACTCTGTTGTAACTGTGGGTGCACTGAATGACATCTCGTGCTATTTAGCAACGCAATTAGGAGTGTTATTGACCACAATTACGGTGTAACAAAGATTTTCTCTGGGTGAACATCGAGCAAAAAACTTAATATCTGCTACTACCGTTCTTTCTACCCACGGTGGCCAAGGGCATACAGGACTCCCCTCTAGACTATAGGTGCTTTGACCACGGTAACGGTGGCCAAGGGCATACAGGACTCCCCTGTAGACTATAGGTGCTCTGACCACGGTGAATGTGCACGGCCCTAAAAGCACCTAAGTGTTTCGGTAACAACAATCAGTTCTGAACCTAAATTTATATCCCCAGTTTCTCGTAAAAGCATTCGCACCTGGCAATTTCCGCCTACTGTAGAGAATAAAATTTTGAGAGTATTCTGAATCGGGAGCAAGCATCTTAACACTTTGTTTTCGCGTTCTCGCATGCTGAATGAAGCTAGAACTAGTGTTTTCAGAGGATTTTCCGATTCGCATTTTCCAGTTTAAACAAACCATTGTTAATCTGAAACCACTAGGCTCAACATCTGTGAAGGTCTTGACGTCGACATCAGTTTCTGAGGCGTTATTTCCCGTCTGGCTCTGGTGATCCGCCATAGCGACCTATTACAACTGCAGGCATCAATATGAAAGGCATGTTGGGTCTGTTGGCGGATAGCGCACGTTCACAACAGACCGGCAGTTCGGTAGGCCCGTTTTCTAAACTGGAGTGACCCGAGAATGCTTAATTAGGGGCTTACCTGCATGGCGTAGACGATCCCATTGAATTGCACTCTCGGTCTTTTACTGTACGCAGACTGATCTCGGCCCGATCACTTACGTCGCAGATGGGAATGGAGCATCCGAACCGTGTGAGTTGACTGCGACGGGAGTGAGTCTAGTAATGACGGAGGTCTATCGGCGCCTAAATTTCACATCCGTGGTGAACACACTGAAATCGGCTGGCTCAGAGCGCCGTAACGAAATACCGTGGGAGAGTGGTTGGGCTTATCACGACAAATGTGGATTATGAGGGCATGATAATTCAGCGCCTACATGACGACCAGGTAGTAAATGCTGTCTGTGGTCAGCATATCAGTTTATTGAACTGAACTTATGTGTCTATGGTGGAAGCCATTCACCCATTAAAAAACCCATCACGGTCACAGGTAATCCGCGTCGACCCATCGATACCAGTGCTAAAGAATACCAGGCAATCAATACCGAAGAGGAGTTCAATTCAGTTGTACGTGTGCTCCCAAAATGGGTCTGTCAGCATGCGTTCCTGATGAACATGGCGAACAAACTGAACAGCTTCGGGTTGCCCACCAAGACCTCCGGTTGTCAAATATGTGATGCAAATAAATTCGGAAAGATGTCATCACCGATTGTGGCATTCTGAGTGGAAAGCTATCTAATGCATACAGACCACTGTATCACGAGTCAGAACAACACCCAGTTTGGAACAAGTTGAAATCAAGGAAATGTAACACCACTCTTCTCTGAGATTTTTCTAAGCCAGTTATGGTATAAGTTGCCAATGGAATGTTGGCGGAACGGTCAACTGAAATATTATTGATAATTCAGTATCACTTAGGGTGGTGATGTGTTGAACTAATCGACACACAAGTGGAGCAGATGTGCATGTGTCGCGGAGTATGGACACATTCTTGCTTGGCTTGATTCACAAGGGCCGCGAGGGTCTGTGAAAGCGGTTTTAATGCTGAGCGCCTGTCACAAAAATCCATTTCCAGGCTGACCTGTCACATCGAAAAAAGCCGACGGACCCTCTCGCGCAAATGATAATGTCACATACGGTTGGTGCTGAACCGCGTGTACAACTAAATGAACACCCCGTACCGGGCGTAAATCCGAGGGAATTAACTCAGGGGGTGAACAAGAGAGAGCAGTTCTAAAGTCAACACCAGGCCCATGTTCTTCAAGTGGGATGGGGACACCTGGCTAGGTGAGACCCGTAGTGTGTGCGAAAGGTGGTCTGGCCGCCCATACCAATCTTCAAGTACAGCTGAGATGCAGGAACACAGCTAAGTACTGAAAACCACTGCTCAGGTTGGTCTGTACAAACGCGATAACGGAGTCATCTCTAGGATTAAGACTCCGAACGTCTCAGACTGGTAAATATACACATGAAACATACAAGAAACAATTCAAATAAAGAGGATCCAACAAGATATAATGTAATACGATATGATACAAAGAAATACAATAATGCACGATGCGCGTGAAACAGCCGTGGGACGGCAATAGAAACAAGCGGACAAGCTGGTAACCTGAACTAAAAGCAATAATTGGCGAACTACTGACGTCGTCTGTAGACGTGGACAGTGGTACTCATCCAGTTTTACGAACGTGCACACACCTGCATGACATTGCACTTTAACCCCAAAGGATTAGGTTGATCCGAAAGTGGAGAGCCCATTCCAGCAGGTAGATAATTTTCTGCTAAACTAATTCAATTGAAGAATACCACAAAAAGAGGTTTAGGTAAACTTCAGCTGAGTCGCCAGTTACTTCAATTAGTAAATAAGTATGTATCACAACATACAACTAGGTGCTGAGTTCCTTCGGGACTAGGGCTACCCAATGAGCCCCAAGAAGGGCGAAACCGCCAGTGGGCTGTTGAGTGTTTGCACCAACCGTATTATGTTTAATTTCTACTCGGAATCATCAATAGTGCGTATCAGATGGGTCACTAGGGGAACTCGGACTTGCAACTTTCGAGATGAGGGTTTGATAACCACTATCGATCTATGGGTTGACGGCCAATAAGTCAAGTTGAGACCAGATGAGGTGCTGCACATCCTTCAGTCAAACAGATCACGTGTTGACTGGCCCCATGGAGTGATGGGTTCTCAAAAGGGTGCCCACACATCCCACGGGTTTTCGGCATCTACGTATGTCTTGCTCGGCAAACAACATGGAGAAAAGGGTTCCATAGGGCATACGGTTATTCGGCATACAGAAGACGTGGCGTACCCAAGTCAGAACTTGACAAGTTCGCCAGGTGCATCTCCCAAGATTCACCTTGTGCACCCCTGCTCTACTGTCTTGATGTCTTCACCAGAACCTTATGAAACTTTGCTGGATACCGAAAGCGTTCTCGTGGGAGTAGCCATTTCCTGGTTGACATGGGAGAATCTAGTGTTATGGAGCATTGTGGACCTTGATATTGATACGTACGTTGTTATCACAAGGTTCACAAACTGTTAGAAGGCACTGTGGCATTTCTTACTGGAGTGGGGATCTTATCTTTTGTTATGTCTAGTGTGGCTTGCATTGTTCAAACCCTCCACTGACGGCTAGTCAACTACCTGTAGAACGGACATCACAATTTTTGTGAGTTCCATCCCCTTGTGGGGAAAATTCTAACGACGGGCGTAGACATTTGGGCCCTAGATAAGACAGAAACGTTCATCAACAGCATGCAGCTGTAAGTTCCGGCGAGCAATTCAAGTGAAAACAATGCGCAGATAATACACTGCAAAAAGTATAGTCACCAATTTTCGAGTTCGTACAACAAATTGAACTAGTTCTCCTATCAAGGCAAAACATCATAGCCAAGTTTCCCAAAATCAAACCTACCATCTCTACTGCCTAGGTGCGGACTATAAAGAAGTAAACTCTCGTGCCGCAACAATTAACCGAATGATGGTGCCCCAGTTCAAAGGGGGCAGTCGGCGCACTTGTTGTTGTATGGAGCCTATGGATAAACCCAATAGCCGTGTTCCGGTGAAGGCTACAGCGGCCAAAACAAATGGTTGACGAAATTGTACCGATATCAGAGTGGGTACAAAAGTCAATCGCACCATGCCGATTTAGACCAGTACCCGAAAGACATTCACAAATGGATACATTCTGAACATAGTATGCTTTGACCGACAAAGCAACCTCTGCTTTTCTGCGGAGATTGCAAACTCGGCGTCACTGACGGGTGTTCTGTGGAAGTTGATGTCCTCAATGGAAACAGGAAACCAATGCTGGAGAGAAATGCTGCAGTTTTACTGAAACTAAATCTCCTAGTTTAAACCTCATGACACTACCCAGTGTGGATATCGGAGCTCCTGAGTTTCGATATTCTTATCTATTCAGGCTGACTCAACGCGCTGATTAACTCCGCTCATGATTCACGGTCCGGCCAAATGACGTTGTCGGATTGCTGCTGGTGTTACTGTGACCCGCTATTGGAGTTTGTTCTCGCCACGTTGCGTTCTATCCGCGGGCGGCCTCACATACCACCAGGTCCTAGAACAGCGTCATACACATACACGACGCCATCTTAGTGTTCGACGCCTTCAAGGGTAGGTCCGATTTCGTCGGCCGACCAGTGGTTCTAACCACGGTTACCGAACAAGGGATTTCCCACAAGTTCGTGAACATAATCCGGTTTCTAGATCCACACACCCCTGAGCGTGAGAGAGCGCGTTCCCTGGAAGCTTTACCACAAAAACTGGTGTCCGGTTAGGATGCTTATCCTCTTCATTTCTGTTCATATTCATCGGTGAAATAATGAGGCGAACGCCCGTTGTTGGTAAGAACTTTGTCGACCTGAAGTGCGCAGTCGACGTCGTCCTAAGCTTTGAAGACGCACACAAGTCACATGCACTTTTGAATAAACTGACAACTGTCATACCATTTTCTGATATGTGCCTTGCAAATTCAGAAACACGCATCAGACTTTGCAACCTCTGAACATGTCCTTGAAATTTAAGGAACACCGTATGTTGTAGAGGGTTTGCGATACCTTCGAAACCAGTGCGCGAATCTTGATAGCATCATTTGTGGTGTCAAAAAGGCGTCTCTAGGGATCAAAGGGTCGCACGTACCATAATAGCTGTGTTGTAGGTGCGGTCCACCTTAAAATATAGAGTCCCCGTGACGCCCTTCGCGGTTGGCCGGAGACGTCGCGACGTTAGTGGAGTCCGTGGTGTCATTTCGTCATGGTTCCATGTCTACATTCCACGGTCTCTCCTTCAACGCAACCCATTAACTGGTCCAATGCCTTTCAACACGCTTCTCCCATGGCGAAGATCGATAACAGTCGTTTTCGTTTGTCATCCATGACACGCCGGTAAATCGCTTGTTGTTTTGTAATAACCATCAATAGAATACTTGTTGGACAAGATGGACAAAGGCAGGGGAACGGATTGGAATGACCCACTGAAACGTGGACGAATGCTCAGCTGACCTCTGGTGTAGGGTACTCGTTGACGCGTGCATTTTTGCCGATTGATGTAGTGTTATCTACTAGGTTCACGAAACCCTCAGTCACCACCTTATTTAATAGGATTGTAAAAAACATCATTAGCCCAACCTTTCCAGACAAACGTCATAATGACTGAGAGGTCGGATATGAAAATTGACATTGCTAACTCCCAAGGAATAGAAAGAAAGAAGGTAATCGTGTCAGGGTTATCGTTACTTGATGAGAACGTAAATTTAACCAATCGTACATAACTGACAGGTGGGTGTGATGATGGGCAGGAGGAAGCAAACTCAGTGGTCAGAGACTTGGGACGCTGTGGGTAGAAACGCAGCATTTAAAACATAACGAAATATCACTGGTAAACTAAGTAGACGGCGGACCAGCAACTATTCAGGGAATTTGAGCTGCTTGAGGTTCCAGTCGGATGCGGGGGTTGCAGACTTTATCGGTGCGCATTGAGTTCGAGGCGAAACGCAAAAACAATATTGACAATTCACCGACCATAGTAAATATGTGCTTTTCATCAAGCAACCAAATGCTATGGTGAACTGGGCTGACGAAACAGGAATGAAATGAGTCGAGCGCGTACATCGGGCGGGGGAAGATCAATAACTCGTTGGGTGATTCAACAAGGAGCGAAAGAAAACAATTAGCATGTTAATAAAGTAAGCAACGCATTTCCAGCGTCGGTACACCAGAGCGACGAAAATAACACGTGACATGCAGAGGTCATTTTCAAGTTAGGAGAGGACTTCGGAGGCGCAGAAACGGAGCAGTGGATGTTCTACTGTGAACAAATCGTTTAAAACGGGAATTAGGAAACCGGTGAATATGTTGAATTTTGGCTACAAGTGAGAGTGGTCATCACACTGAGGTGGTGTAGATGTGACAAACTCCATCCGCTCCAGCACTGGCAGCCAATGAAAATTGCGGATGCAAGGCCACTGTGTGAACGGCTTCGTTATACTTAGTCCGGGGATTGGTCATTTCTTGCACGCACGTACGGCTGCCCAAGTCCCAAACTCGGATTGATGCATCATGACCTAAGTGGACGGGTAGATCGAAACGAGTTTTAAAAACTGAAAAATCGGTTAAAAGCATCAGTTTGCTGCAAAAGGATTAGGCATTGAAACAGGTAGTACGGACCTAATATCCAAAACTAACTGGCTTCTTCAGACTAATCAACGATTAATGCCGAAGAGAATCTAGGAGACCTACAGTATCTGACGTGTTGTGAATTGCATCTATGAAATGCTGTCATCCACTAGGCGCAGCTTGCCTAGTTTTAGTTTTGCCAGTGTTAACTTCGACCTTTGTTGTCTTTGACCCACCAGGCGGAAAAGAGATAATTCAGTCATGGACTCACATTCTGTTCAACAAAACGGCTTGCCACCGACGGACCCCCTAGCTAAGACAGAGAAACAGAGGGTGATAGCATATAACCCCTTCCAAATATGGTGGAGTCTGACGGAATCCAATACGAACCACTAGAGACTGAACTAGAGCTAGCCAAGTGATCCTGACAGCGTAAATTCTGGAGTCTGTTTCCAAGTGAAAAAACTATCTTACACAAGCAAACGAATTGCCGTAACCGTTGATATATTCCAACGAAATTTCGGTTGCACAGGTTGCAGTGGCCTATAAAAGGAACCAACCTATACAAAAAACTCATTGGCTTACGGGTGGCTGGACCCACGTATAGTTAATGCTTCGTCAACGCTGGCGAACTGATTCAACAACAGTTAATCAAAGAATAGCCCGTTAAAGCATAAAATCTCTGAATGTGCCTGAAACAACACCTTGGCGCAATCGTGCTTGTCAGTGAATCTCAGGTAAGTGAGAGTAATATGCAATGGGTTTACTTGCATCAAATAATAAAACTACATATTTCCTCGAGGAGAATTCGTGTAAAAGGTTATTGAAAACCGTCTAGATAGCCACATATTCGATTTCTGCAACACACGAGCGACTGACAGTCAAGCAAACCGCGTCCACATGCTGTTCATTTTTTTGGACCGAAGCTGTCTACAAGAATCATACAGGTCGTCAAAAAAACACTACTGCTTTCTTGTTCGGGAGTTAAACTCTACACTAAACCGTCAAATACATTTTAAAGTTACCCACTAGCAGGCCTATACAGCCCACAGTAAAAAAAGAAGTAGTGTTCTACTGCCACAAACCGAACTCACTTCCAGTTAGCAAATATAAGCCGAGTGAATCTACCGCCAGACTGCTGACGGCATCGCCATGTGCAACCATCTGGTCCGTACAAACGATAGAACCAATTGCAGACGGATCTGCCGACGGGATGCGGGGGTCATAAAAGCGCACATAGCCATCTTCATGGGCTCCGATCAGAAGGGATAGGGTTGCATGTGAGGTCAGGGTGTTAAGACCACTTGGACCCCATCCTTTCGGCAAATCTGTGAATAGGTAGGATGCAAAACAGAAGCCAACCATGGTTGATGAGATTCAACGTTCTCTGTGCGGTGGACACTGAATGCAAGCGGGCTACCAGGGTGACTGGAAACACGTTACTAAAATGAATTTCAGTAGTAATAATTCGCAGGCGTTCTGCACTCATCACTGGCAGACAAGTAAGCCAACCAAACAAATGGAAACTATGGATAAGGAGTGTGAATTTCCTACAGGGCGGACGAAACATCCACACATATGTGGAACAACAAATGGCTAGTGCACTGTACTTACCGTCAATTCAATTACTGATAAGACAAGCCGCAGTGGGCCAGACAATCGGAGGGACAAGTGAACAGCGAAACTCCTCCAAAGAAAAACCCTATCGCTAATGGTCCGATATGAATCAAGATAGGCAGCAAGAAGTAACTGCCGAAAATGTGACCAGACCGTCCTGTCTAGGAAGCGAAAGAGTTGACCCAGGCCGAGCAGCGCACTGATGAGTACATCTGTACACAAAGGAAGGTGCAATCACAGCACTGGTAGAGCCTACTAGCTAAGATACCAAGGCGCAGTTATTGCAATTCCTCTAAGGTAGAAAGACATGGAATGCAGATGAATAAATACTGGAGGCTTGGACCAGTTCGGCGTGAACATCAATGGCAACACGAGGAAAGGGTAGTGCCCGCTTTTTGGTGAGTGGTTCAAATATCGAGGGCTGTGGCGCGTTTGCGCCATGGACTATGTAACTGCACCATGTCTGTCGATATCCCATTCATAGTTAAGGCGATCAGGTTTGCTGGTTACGGCTTTCGTTCTGCATTGTCAAGTCAATTGGATCCAATACGAACAAAATGGATAGACAGAGAAGCTTTGACAGGTAACTCACTATACGAACCACGTGACCCAAACAGAGCAATCCACGAAAATCGTTCAGCTATAATACCCTTCCAGTGCCTAGCTGCCATGCCACCCGAAGGAAGCAGGAGGGCTGAGGTACTTACAGGTTGTCTAAGCCTAGACAGGGGAAGTCGAGAGGCAGAGGTGGGGTTCGAACCACGGACATTCCGGTCAGTAAATTCGCGCTCTAACCACTTGAGCAATCTCGCCCCCAACCCACGAAGTTACTCAATTGCCTATCGAGAGTCACTTTTCACGAACACATTCGGCGGACCTTAGTAATACCAGTCCGATGTTCCCAATACTGACTCCGAAATACTATTGGTCGAATGGTGAGGAAGGTTTTCCAACTAATAGATTTCATGGTAGCAGGTGGATGACCCGACAGGGTGATATACTAAGCAAGGACAACCTGAGCAGCTGCATAAAGGACAAACCAAACTTACTTTGGATACAGGCAGGCGAGGCTTCACGCTCCTGTACAGGAGGGCAAGAAGATACAAGCTGACCGGTTTGTGAATCAAGGAGGAACAGCCACCCAGTGCTGGTGCCCACAGCCAGATGAGTTGCATTCTGAGGATCCGGACGATTGAGGAGGTAGTGCAGACAGGTGACCCGACCAAGGGGGAATTTGGCCAGGTCTATCAGAGGTGCGATAACAACGAGGGGTATAAAAAAGTGATACAGTCGAGGAGCGAGGTTCAAAATTCCAAACAGGGGACTGAAGTACATATCCAATGTTCACAGAGAAATAACCAAATCAAGGCAAGCAAACCATCTGAAGCGAGATTGTGAAAACTCATTCATAGCGAAGCCTGGTAGCGTTGTCCAAATCCCCATCAAACTCTGGAGGTCATAATCAAATACGAAAGAAGTGGAGGGAATTCCGATCGGGAACACCCTCGTAATCATTGACACCAGTGATGCACACAGGTGCTTAACTGCCATACAACTGGGAAGGAAGGAAACCTCGGTAAAGAGTGAAAAGAAAAGAATATGGAGTTGGTGCGAAGAAGGTGTATGTTCTTAGGAAAAACGATTACGAATAAAGTGCATACATCGCCTTCATTTCACTTCCCCATATTATGACCGGCCACCCCCCTCTAAAAACGCTTCACCAACTGAAAAATCATTCAGCTGTAGCACCCTTACGGTGGCTAGCTGCTATGCCATCAGAATGAAGCACGAGGGCTGGGATAATGCCAGGTTGCCCAAGCCTAGACAGGAGACGTAGAGAGGCGGAGGTCGAGTTCGAACCACGGGCCTTCCGGTCAGTAAATTCGCGCTCTAACCACTCAGCCATCTCGCCCACCAACAACTGCTCGGAAGAGAAAACAACGCTCTCTTGGGCAGACGGCGGTTGGGCATAGGTAACACACGTTCCAACCACAACCTGGTAAGTTTGATCCGCTAGCAAGCGCTCGTTTACGCGCCAATTCGTTACGTACTCGCTGCAGCCAGCTTTTATCATGCCACAGAGAGGCCGGTGACAATATAGTAAGACCACACCTGTGCTTGCCTTGTATACAGAACTCTAAATTCATGGAAATTCGCTTCTGACGCCAGTTGGCGAAAGCTTCTCGTGCCTTGATTATTTGCGCTTTAATGACGGACGGTGTTCCGAAGCCGTAGTTCTGAACAGCGCCTTGATTACGAACATTACTGATTCGCAGAATATCCACCATCTTCTTTCCCCACTGGCCGTTTTGCGCTGCTTTATCCAAAATACTAGTAGAGGAACAGCAATCAACCAATGAATAACAGAAATCTTTCAAGGTCAAATGAAGTAATGCGTCATTCGTTTATAGACCCGTACTTCTAGTGGATGACGTGTCCCGCCCACACTATTTGCCAGTAACAATAGTAGCGTTAGCGCCTATTAAGTAAGAGCAAGTCGTAAAGTGATTTCAGACACCAGTTTCAATTACTGATGACCTAGCACTGGAAGTCCTCATGTTGGTACGACCGCACTGAGTGACCACTGTTAGTGTGCCAATTATTCATTTCGCGAGAAAAGTATGCTTGAATATTCAATATAAGAACCAGCCTTTGTGATTTACCCTAGTCTTCTGTTTCGTACGATTGGGAGTGGACAGAGATGATAAAAGCTCCGTACAGTGACTGCCAAACAACAGTTGCCAGACCACCAAAAGTATCCGCTTTTCAGAAAAAAAGCAGTGGTACATCCAATCATCAGGGACTTACCAAAGGCTGAGCACTGTTCATCAAGGTGTATCACATTACGCGGAGTTGCACCAACCTGGCCAAAAACGAGTGACCAAAATTCAATCGTGTTATCCGCGTGGGCTGTCACCAATAACGGATTTGCGGGGTGAATGGCAACTGCCCAGACGGCCTCAGACGAGGAACCTATAAATCGAGGTTTGAAACAGTAGGACAGCTCAAGTAAAGAGGCCGTGCCAAAGTGAATGAGTGCTAAACAGAAACAATGAGAATCTATTTAGAAGGGAGGAGTATGGAACATTTCTACGCAACAACGGATCATAACATATGCGGTCGGATCTTTATTGTCTTGCACCGAACGTGGATGCGAAACCAGCTGGGTGGATGATTGGACAAGTACTGGAAATCGGCAGGACGGGATCATATCTGTGTACCTTAAGATTCCAACGAAGACCACTGGCAGACAGTGTGGCAGGTATTTGAACTAACCGGGGTCTGAGAACGACAGTGAAACTTCTCTAATCCACGTCGTCACCAGTTTGAGGTCTACTCACGTCATGAACGTACTTCAAAAGTAGACCGTGGACAGTAAGTCAGACTCAAAAAACCCAAAATGGGACTAATCATTTGAGTCAGTCAGAGAGATGGAAAATAACGCGAACAGCAATGCAAGAACAACCAGTCGAGAGGAGTGGCGTTCTGTTGCAGTTTGCTCCAACAAATACGGAGCAACAAGTTAGGGGGTAAGTGGACCGAAACGAGATGCGAGTTTTACAAGAGATCCGATTTTTTATACGGTAAATGGTTTCAGTAGGCAAATACCTTCAAAAGATGCCAAAACGTTTTTTCGATGAGGGTTTCTCATATAAAAGGTGACTACCATTAACGCCGCCGTCATTACGGAATAGCTAAGGAAAACCCAGTAGATTTGTAAAGGTGCTCCGATGTTGACGTCAGAGTATAAGAGATGATATACTACTCCGTTTATAGTGCTGGTTTTTCGCGCACCCGCACCTGACATGCATTCTACCCCATTGAAATGGTATGCCTGCTATCCCTTATTGTCATCCAGCTTCATACAAACGAATTAACATTGCACTCAGGAAGTCTGTTCCAATGCACAACCCCAAACATACCAACCATGAACGTAAGGAATCTATCTCGTCTGACCATTACACCATTTCAACAGGTAGAACTTGTCTTCCAGCCGAGCTAAAAATAATTACACAGAGGTATTCCTTTCTTCAGCTGACGCACAAGAGGGAGATTGTTACCAGTGTTCTGACAAAAATCATGAACAAAGCAACGCTGTACGGTCAAGTGTGCTGTTCAAAGCCAGGAACATGCCACTACCGTTAATCAAACTATCTCCACAAGTACTCTTGACATCAAACTGTATTTCCTTCACCTGCTGTTGAAGTGAAGTTTATAGACAGGAAACTGGAAGATTGGAAACGCGGATAAACGAACACGTTCGTGAGTAAACCTCGAACAATTTAGGTGAATCCTACAACAGCCATTCTAATTTGACCGAATTCCAGCCTTTTATATCGCAACCGCCTTATCAAATGTAGCCATCTCGAAATTTTAAACTTTAAAATTCTAACAAACGGCGTGGACCCCACTTTTGACCACCTCGGTTTCTGTGACCTGGTCGTACAATGTGTGCCTATAATTTAACATTTGGATTTCCAGTGTTGATTTGTGGGTTCGTTTGTTTGTCCTCAAAGCGACGCCAAGTTTGTAATGCTTTTGTAATGGTGCCATGTGCACGAACTGTCCTCATCGTCAATCGTTATTCACATACTCATGATTCTCCTGTCCGACTGTGACATGAATTCGTCATCATCACCAAGGGCAGCAACATCAGTGTTGACACTGACGCTTCACCGCCGTACAACCATAAAGTTCGTCTAATTTCATATATATATATATATATATATATATATATATATATATAACCCTAGAGAGAAAAGAAGAGAGTGGATGAGGGAGGGGACCTAGTGGCTGGCCTATGTCAAGCATTCTGAGGTGCCTACACCTCCAACCGCTCAATCAGACAATCTGGAAAGAAACTGACAGCATGAACGCCACTGACATCGATTAGCTGCCATTTCTTGCAACGTCTCCAGCCAAGCAAAGGCGGGGTCACGGGGGGACCACATCCTGGAAGGCGTACAACACCAACAACACCCGAGCTCTTCGTGATCTCTTTCATGCCTTTCTGCCAAGTCATGCGCTGTCCACTTCGCGGTTTGCGCTATCCTGAAGCAGGCACGGAGAACAACACTCTTCTCGGTAGACGGTGTTTCGGCATGCGTAGCACATGACCGAGCCATCGTAGTCGGTGGTGCCGGATGATTTCCCCAATTGAAGTGTCTGCAGCACAATCAAATATTCGTTTTCTAATCAACTCGTTACTAACACGCTGAAGCCATCCAAAACCAGTCAGGCTTCTGAAGCATCGGTGGTCGAAAACCTGGAGACGCCTCGCATCATCTGTCCGCAGAGGCCATGTTTCGGACTCATACAACAAGACAGGCCTTAATGTAGCCCTTAAGATCTAGATTTGAATACATCTTTCCTGTACTCGTGACTGATCAGCTCGCTTTCAAACAAGTACGCTCATACTCTGAATTAATCCTTTGACAAAGCCGATCAATTTAATCGAACAAACTGTCCGATCATCCCGATGATCATTCTGGAAGCTGTTGCTGGCATGTGGCTATTTTATTGTTACAGAGAGTTAACAGGACCAAGCGGAGCACGCATTTGATCCACAGTGCCACCGCCAACCAGAATGACGGCAGCGAAAACACATTCGCATTCAGGCTACTCAGGCAATGTGACTGAGGTTGAGGCAGGCACAGTGCCCTTTCTTTAGTCAGCACTACCGCACATTTTTCACTTCATCCAAGCGGTCTGTCTTGGATGACGAAAACCAATTAGTAGACCATGTGTAACAGCAGCGCGATCGGTTTTTCTGCATTTGAAGTTCACACTCTAGTTCCTGAGATCATTATTTCTGCTCACGAACCTAGTACTTCCGGTCTTGAAGTAAAAACTTCAGTTGAAATTAAAATGTTATAATTCATCTGAATCACACCATCTGAACAAGTGGAGATGCTCACATTTGAATAAGTAGGTAGTGAGTTCCCCCTTTTACTTCTCAAACAATAGATAACCTAAATTAGCCGAACAGGCACATGTGATCTGGGTTCTCAAAAGGCCCCCAAAAATAACACGCACGTACTATGCCAAAGTACACTTGTCCATCCATCCAGATGGGATGGTCAACGATAGGTGAGCGGGCGTTAGCTAAATAGCACAATGACTCCATCTATCGGGAGATGAACCCTTAAGCTCGTTATAAGTAAGGCTAAGCACTATTGTTAGGCCTCACTATGAGCGGAAACCGGGAAGAATGTTTCGCGCTTAGTGAGGAGTAACCAGATTACTCACATGATGCTGATACAATTTGATACATGGTATGTCACCACAGCAACTCCGGTTGGTTGCCGAGAGGGTGGGGCCTGTGTGGATGCGGGTGAGTGTACAGGTAGAAATGCTTTCAGACACATGCAACGCTGTGAGTTGCTACATTCTAACAATCAATCGATTGGCCTACATCAGCAAACCACCTACCTACCAGACTCTGGCCACTAACACAATAAAGCAACACATAATACGGTTTAAATCAGCACAGATATAACTGAGTAGATAAGTCCTTTTTTTAAGAAAAATGTAGCTGTATGTAGCTGCTGCTACAGCTTCTGTGAAAATAGGGATGATCGAGTAAACAAGCACACATTATTCTACGTACGTGAAGTGCTAATTAAGAGCAGCTGCATGCACACAGAACTTTCTATTAGAGTGAGGGATAAAGTAGCGAAGATCACACGAGCGACACTGACTGCCGCCTCGTCTTTGGATCTCAGTCCGGGAAGACAAGATACTAGCAGCTAGTGCCACTTAGGCTTTCAAATATGGTTTCTAAATCATGATTTGATCGTCGAAAACTCAATCTTGCAGCTAGTGCCCATCGGTAGTTTATGTTCAAAGCATGACTTGGCGAAATGGACTCTGTGACCATCATCATCATCATCAAGGACAGCAACAGCTTCACTCTGTGATGCTGACAAAAGAAGCCTGGGCAATTAACGCAAAACAGCCATGTTGAGAAGTGTTAGCTGAAAATAATATGGCACCGACAAGTAAGATGAAGGCTAGATAAAAGCTGAGAAATTTGGGGAGTGTTTGCTGGAACAAGCACGTAGGAATCTGCTTCACACAATAGACAGAAATACAATGTTCACAGCCTACCTCTCAAGGTTTCACCACAGTCAACCACCGCCTCGGTTTCGTTCGCCGTGGAAAGTTCCGGATGGGTGGAATGGGGTGGGATGAGCCACGTACGTACAGTTCCATCTAACCCACCAGTGACCGCAGCGTAGGGGATGGAATGGGCAACTTCTGCGCTCGGTGTTACTGCGCAAAGTACAGGGCCTTCGTGACCGCGGTAGACGTGGAACGGATCAAGTTCGTCCATTGAGTAGGGTGCAGAACCACGTCCTGTCTGCTTTGCATGGGACCAGGCCTGGAAGAAGAGTGTCCACAATATGACCATAAGTTCTCATGACAATAAAGGCAACCATTAACGAAGCGTACAGAAAACGTTGGTCTGACTTGAGTAACAACAGTAGTCTGGTAAACACCTCCTGTTTGAGGGTAAAATGTCACTACGGCTATCCCAAAACACTCCTGTCAAAGTCTAGTGTTTTCAAAAAAAAACTCAATCGATCCTGTTTATGGTTTTACTGCAGCAGTCACGGATGAAATGAAGGACCACACTGTCAACCACGTTGAGCTAAACTTTGAGTTGTCCATTTAATCCAGCGAGTGGTGAAATTGAACGGGCTCGTTTGGACTGAATCCTGAGAAACGGCACAGTTGATAAGTGTTGTTTAACTTCGTCTGATCAGAAGATCCTTTAAAGCTTGCTTCGTAAAATTCAGGTTAGGAAAACTCAACTTCTAAGGACGAGACCTTATAAGTGTGTAAAACGGATGACGAGCATGATCATCAGGCAAAAAAAACGGAACAAGCTCAACTGACGCGATGTGACTGCTTGCAAGAACGTAGACACAGGAATAAGTGTGACCGCTGCAATTCCCATCCAGATGGGCTGCGAAAAGAGATGAGAAAGCCTGTTTTCGTGGCACTGATATCCATCTGGATGTGGAAATTGAACTGGTCGGTGTAATTGAGTAACTGCTGTAAATCGTCCTGTTTACTGAAAACTGGCCCAGCATGAATGTCCGAGTTTATTCGGATTTCAGAATAGCAAAGGAGGGCTTGACGCACGGTTTAACAGAATGCAATCAAGGGTTACGAAATACTTGGTACTTCCAAGCAGTACCGTGGAATCAGGACTGTTACATGTGTCGTGCCTCAAGTATGAAGCGTACACATCAACTTGACAAGTTTGGCTCAACCCTCATTTGTTAGCGTACTCTTCGGGCCTTCGATCCATGTAGAGAAACGGAACCAAATGAGATAACACAAGGTGCACATTTTCACTTTGTTCACGACGTGCTTTGGTGGAAACAACATTGAATGCATTCTTCGACTTTCATACTAAAGCAGATGATACGGTGTTTCGTTCTTCCTTGATGGATTTTACCCTGGTCTCGCAATCCTCTCGAACGCAGCAGCTGGATGAAATGCTAGTTAACCGTAAAATGAACTGCTCATATTGAATACATGTGGGTGAACCCTTTCACCCCATTGACCCACGCAGAGTGGAGTATTCTTTCTCAAATGTCACTCACGCAGCTATTATCCATTCTGTAGAAGTGTACTGCTTGGTCATGAGCAAATAATTCCATTGCCAGATAGATTATACAGTGGATACCGTTTCTAAGGTCAGTGGGGCCTGGGCATCTTGATAATTCGAACGGGGGAAGACACCAAGATGCCGAGGGTCTAGACTGCCTTCACTCATTCTGGAACCCGCGAACATGCAGACCATCAGCAAATGCGATTAAGTGGAAACCGATCCTCCAACTACTGAGGTACGTCCGGCTGCGAGGTAGGACAATTGACCAATGGGCCAACTTTGGTGTTAGGAAATTTATGCGTGACCTTAAATCTTAGATAATGTTCTATGCGGGAAATCTAAAGGATGGTCAATCGGGAAACGAACAAACGACCATGGAAAATGTTGCACACAATGACATTTTGTGAAAACGGGCATTTTTAACACTATTGGCAACTCATGTCTATTGACTATTATGAGTGAATTATATTGTAGACGGCATTCAAGAAGCGAGAATTTGACATTAGAAAATATTAAGGTTGTTGCAAAGTTGTCATAAATTTGACTGATCCTTCCAATAAAGACCTAACAGGATGGCTCAAGTGGTTAGAGCGCGAATTTACTGACCGGAAGGTCCGTGGTTCGAACCCCGCCTCTGCCTCTCGACTTCCCCCGTCTAGGCTTGGGCAACCTGGCAGTATCTCAGCCCTCGTGCTTCCTTCGGGTAGCATGGCAGCTAGACACCGAAAGGGTGTTACAGCTTAACGGTTTAACAGGAGACTCATTTGACAAGGTCCCATGGTCGGTCTCTATCGAAAGAGCCACTGTATACGCCGACAAAAGATATCGTTAGAAATAAGAAGGATGACGCCGTTCAAATTGAAACTGCCAGAACTACCACAAACATTTTCCTCAACGATCAAAATATACGGCAATCAACAGATGAAAAATATTCCATACAAACAATTTTCTTCCAGAAACTTATTCTTCGTGTGTTGTGAAAAAGGTTTCAGTCTTCTCAAAGGACTGCAAAGTCATGTATAAACAAATCACTGTCACTCACTCTGAAACCCACAGGAATACAAAGAACCAATCACAACAATACCGATGTCAAGTTGCAAAAAATATGAACGTTTGAATTAGGTGAAATTAAGACAAACAGTGACAAGAGAAGTAAATGTGGGATGAGCAGTCACCCTAAGTTCGCCGAGTTGCGGATCTGAAAGGGGATTTTCCCATGGGAAAACTATAGCTTGTGTAGCTTTTCCTCCCACAACTTATCCGACAGGAACTCGGCTGTCTGAAGTGTTTTTTTCGGCCTTGGAGGTTTGAGTGACGCACACATAAATAGGAGTGGTCCGCTAATAAATCTAGTCTGATTGTTGGAAAGAATAAGACGACTAATCGACATTCGATACGGAGTTGCCCATTAATGGATGGTAAGGTTACTGGACACAAATATAAGGAAAATGAGTGTTGCACTGAGCCGATTCCGAGGTAAACCGGATTAACGGTGGCTGGACCTGCGGACAAATGTGGAAGTTAGCGACCAGCCCATTCATGAAAGAACAACAAAGAGCTAGATGCAGGAAGTGCTGTACCCACTAAATGGTAAAAATCAAGGACTTGCCGATCCAGACTGCTCCTCCTTATCTAAATTCCACAGCATCACACAAGCATCCTCTCCCGCGGTGAAAACAGCACGTTCAACTGGATGGAATGCCACTGACCGGATACCGTCAAAGTGACCACGGAGAGTGAAACGAGGAGTCCATCGTTGGTAGCCGAAAGTAGTCGAAATGCGACTGTTTTCCACATCACCAGCGATGCCACTGGCGTTTGCGCGGTCGGCATTGGAGTCGAAAGCGTCCCGGGATGAGGAGGCAATATGTCCAGTATCGCCTTCTACGCCCGGATAGGAGGAAAGGAGGAAAAGTCGCGAGGTCAGATAAGACATGATGTGTTCGGTGGAAGCTACTGTATAAAATTTCTGTTGCGTATCATGATTGAACAACTTCTGGACAACACGAATCAAGTAAATAGAGTAATATGCTGAAAACCACCACTAAAATATGACACACTAAGCACCCACACTGCTTGAGCGATTTTCGCAGAACGTAGGGAAAAAAACTACAATTCGTTCACAAGTAAGCGCGCACCGCCACGGAACTGGAACGTTCACTGTCGCCATCTACATCATCCGAGCTGCCACGGACGTGCCAGTGCTGTACAAACAGTTTATTTGCTCATTTTCAAGGCCCTAAAGTGGACAAGTAAGGTCTCTGGCGCCAGCTTACCTTTCGAGGTGTCTCCATTACAATCAGGCAATCCGAACTGAAAAGTTCAGTGGGCTAAGGATGCCCACAGAGAACTTTATCTTTGGTAGACTACGTCAAATGTCTTCTTGTGGGTAGCTTCCAAATACACGTCCGGTTAGTAACCGTGGTATGTACAAGTTAACCGTTCAGGATTCCAGTGCGGTTCAAAAAAATCGCGCAGAGTAGCAGCAGGCGGCCACAAGAATTGGGCTCAAGTCAGCGATCGAGAAGATAGTCGCACCGCTTTGACCCTTGATCGTTTCGCTCACAAGCGGTTTCTGGGGCCGGCCGCAAGATTCAACCGAAACGACCATCGGACAGTTGCAGCATTCCTCACCCCTCCCATTTTCACGACTTTTCACATTGCGCACACCAATTTTCACATGAAGTTCGTCGGGCTGAATTATGTTCGGAACCGGCAGGAATATTCCTCCGAGATCTAAGTGGCGCCACTGTTCTGTCTGATATCCGGCGCTTGAGTGGAGTTGGCAATGCCGTACTACAGCTCAAACCCCCAAGATTGTGCAAGGATGTGGATATATCTTTCCAGTACGAATTGACATCCAACGATGAGGCAGTTGAAAGAGAGCCCAGACGGTTTTGATAAATTCGTTTAACTTACGGAACTCCCAGTCTCTCAGTCGCTGAGCGGTCCGTCCGCTCCTTGCGCAGGACTTGAAAGCGAAGAGAGGAATGACTCCGAACGAGTGCATGGTCACAATCCACACAAGTGTTCCAAAGCGAGCGGTAGTCAGTCACTGGTTCACACCATTGATAACTGATGGTGATGTGATCGATTTGGGTCCGTGGTTGGGACGCTATGGGGGAACACTATGTGACCAGAGGACTTTCCTTACTTCGGAAGACGACTGCATAAAAACAGTCTGCTATCAGCACACAGCTGAAACCGTTGTCTGTATGTACACAGTCCAATCCAAGTCAGATGCAATAATCTGCCCACTTGTGCATTCTAACCTTTGGAAGCCACGACGATTTTTGAGTTTTCAGGTGCCATAACAAGGTAATCAAGGCGTCATAAAAAATTGTCTTTGATGTTATCGCAGGTATAGTCGATTAAGGGCGTAAACAGACATGAAAACAGACAATGATCAACTTTCTGCTTATGAGACTGCTTCACGGATGTTGGCAGACGAACTACACAACCACAAACGTACATTGGAGAGTTTGGGTTCCAGAAACCAAAAGCCACTCATTAAAAATAACTTCTCATATCATCAAAATTCAAAAACCAGGCTAAAGTACACCAGAATGAGTTAAAAGGCCAAAGAACTCCGTGTGTTATATCACTCTCATGTACGATTAGGTTAGCTCAACCTCCGTAGACCTTTAAGTAGCTACAGTTTGAATTTTCAAAATAAACGCATACAAGTATTGGTGAAGGAACATAGTAGCTACAGTTTGAATTTTCAAAATAAACACATACAAGTCTTGGTGAAGGAACATGGTGAAAGGCGTTGGAAGTAAACGCAACAAGATGAATCTTGAGAAAACGACCAGTATGATACTAACCTGTGACATTTTCTGCCTCATTCGCCACAGTCAAGCTGGCAAGGTCACCGAGCAGAAGACCCTCCGCCGGATTGGCTTCTTTGGCAGCTACTTCTATGGAGTCTGATGCAGTGTTGGAGGGTAGATCTTGGCGTTCCGATGACCAATCGGTGGTCACGGTTGTATTATGTAGCGACTGTCCACCACTTACGACGCTGTTGGGTGTGGGACGGGACGTGTCCCCAGCCTTATCGGAAAGACAGTTGATGAAGTCCTAGATAATCAGAGAAACCGGAACGGAACATGTGTCTGTTTCACCCCAGTTCGGAGTAACGGTGGACAGTGAAAACAGGAACTATCTATCCTCAAGCGCTCAGGAATCAAAGAAACCGCATCGAAACGCAGCTTTTTTGTCAGTTCCACCAAAAGAAAGTAAGCCTTAAATACTATATGAGAAAACATCCTCTAGTTCCCCAACCGGGCGCTCGATCCCCTAAGAGGGTAAATCACAGTAACAATACTGTTTGCTCAAATTTACCAGTGGAGTGTTACACTCAACGGCCAAACTTGCTCGATACTTCAGCATAGCCGAAGTACATGACAGCACTTCGGAAACCCAAAAGGGAATGAAATTCATGAGGTTAACAAATGGGATTGCTGACTTTCGTTGTCTGATAGCTTCGTTATCCATGGAACCAACATTACATTCCACAAAAAGTTGTAACATAGAAGAATGCCAATATATCTGAACTGGAGGTTGAAACGTCAGATGTGATTGGGCCACGCGAATGTTAAACCCGCACCTGTTTCATGGATTGCTGGTAACCATCATTATTGATCAGAAGGACCGAATAGGCAGCGTCGCAGGTATACCTGTTGACAATTACCAAAATTTAAAATGTGATTAAATCCGACTAAATGCCGACGCAGGTATATCACCTGTTAAATTAATGTCTTGTAGACGTCGAGACGGGATACATCAAGGCTTAGAGACATTGTCAGACACGACCCAGCGGCGTTCATTCATCCGAGCTGTTGCCTTTAATGCATAGCTCGCCTCCTGATTTCCCCAACGAAAACCAAACTGACACCCCTGTATTTGCGCTTCAATTATATCAGCTACCACCTCCAATGCGCAGCCATCTACCTCATCTCCATAAATCATCGGCGAACGAAACTGTGGCAGCTACAACCACTGTACGACTGTATGCGGTTCTTACAGCTGATTATGATGATGGTTGCACAGTACCCGATGGAGCCGGTTGCAAAGTTGCGGGAGGCCAAGTAGGGATTCGAACCTCAGACATCGAAACGGAAGCCCGTGATGCTAACCACCAGGTAGGTTATAGTTTAGCTGTAACACCCTTTCGGTGTCTAGCTGCCATGCCACGCGAAGGAAGCAGGAGGGCTGAGATACTGCCAGATTGCCCAAGCCTAGACAGGAGACGTCGAGATACAGAGGCCGGGTTAGCACCACGGACCTTCCGGTCAGTAAATTCACGCTCTGAGCCATCCCAGCCCCCAACCACCAGGACCTGTAAAGTAGCATGAGGACATTCCTAAGGCGAATCTTAGGGCTGGAAGACCGACCAGCATAGTTGAGCAAAGATACAACACCCTTTGCAACGAACCCAGCTACGATGATTTTGACCTCTGGTACGATCGTACGACAGACAGAAAAAACATGTCCAAAAACCTAATCTATCCTGATTGTCATTGGATCTAAATTTACATAATTTGGCTAGCGAATTACGACAGGGGGTTACTTATTCAATCATATGAACACGTGTTGGTGAGATCACTCAACCCCGCACCGACGATGTCATCTCGATTGGCGATGAAACGTTTGCAATCCAACGGACCAGGCCAGTGAACTGACAAACAACCAAGCAACACACCCAAGCTACTTTACATTACTGACTCGAACGGGATAAAGATAGAAAGCATGGCTTAAACCACCTCAAATATCCTTCAAAAACATACTATCCACGCAGCGAGCTGAGCTTAGACAGAGAGAGTCACCAAGACGGATAGACCTGTCAGGGGGGGACGCTGTGGGAATATCCGTTGGGCCATGAAACCAGACGTCGCGGTTATCGACAAGAAACCGGAGTGCACGCGTCAATATCACTCGAAACCCTCGAACAGCCGGATAGAAGTACCCGACTGTTCCACGACACCAACCATTTGCGTCACACAAAATAGCAAAAAACCACACTTTGGAAAACGTTACACGGAATTCAGCCAGCCAGTCCCAGATACTGGGCCTGTTGGGAACAGGTAGAAAACTCCCAAGCTCGAGAAAGAACAGCAGAACCGATCAAATCTCTATTACGATGGAAGCGATCCCCTATACAACGCCAAGTGTTTACCAAGCTTGGAGTCGTGAAACCGGAAGAATGACAAGAATACTTACCATGATCTCCTTGTCCAAGTTATTTCCATGTCCAATTCGTTTCACCTGCCCGGGACTTCCGCTTGGTTTCAGGCTGTCAATGAACGAGGTCACGGTCGAGACAGCCGAGGTATCCAATGAGCTACCATGCTGGAAATTACAGGAACATAAAACTGGAATGGTGCGTGGCGACGGTGAAGTAATCACGGGTGATATTAAATTGCATTGAATTATTCACACAAAGCTAGATATTTGGTAAAATACACATTTGAAGACGAAGTATTCGGGAAGCTGAGAAAACCCAGCAATAAATCTACTGATTGTTTCTAAAGTTTTCCGAAAACTGAGGAAACCTAGTTCGCCAGAGTGAAAAACCCAACCAAACAGTTTAAGTGTGGAACCCCTCCGGAATACAGCTGTCATGTGACCTGAAAGTGCTTTTCGGCTTTCATGCACGGTAAGGAACAAAGGGAAAAGTATTAGTAGATCAGATCACATCGTCAGCTCCCACTTTGACCCCTGAGCCACCTAGTCAATCAAGGGGGATAGGCACAACTACATCCACTTTGTTTAGACGGAACAGGAGACAGGCTATATAAAAATGCACCAATAGAACGCGTCTGAACAACAAATAACCGACGAGATATAAAGTTAAAATTTACCCCCGCATGGGCGGTGAATAAAAAAAGATGAGAAACTGAAACTGTTTGTCATGAACGCTACAATATCTCGACGGTTTCTGTACCAGCGCGGCCTATTTGGTGTTACCTGCGAAGTTTGACGTGACACCCAAAATTGTGCTCACGTTAGGCCATTCAGTGAGGAGATTTGGCGTACACAGCTTCCAATTCTTCACAGGTCAAGGATCGCTGTGAAGCCATCTGAACTACTACACTGATCTCTCTGAAGATAGAACACTGGAGCGAGATGAGCTTCTTTCTCTCCTGAGTGTGTCCTCTACTCAGGATGGACAGGGAGCGTTCTGCACTTTTGAAAGTTACCGAATATCATTTGTTAGGATCATCGCCTTGGTTAATAGCTTCATTCGCCTACCTGTCAGAGGCGAACGCACCGTGACAGTCGGACCAGTTTAGCTCAGACGCCAGGATGTCCAGTTTCTTATACACATGAGCGAGGAAGTCCGCGCGCTGCAAGCCACGTGCAGTCGTGAACTTCGGAGGTAAGCGCATATCCCTCAAGGTCAAAAGTGAATGAACCGACAGGCGATAGCTGAAGTGCATACTTAATGACCATATCTGTTATTAGAAAACCCACCTGACTGTCAATGGACAAGCCTGTTGATTTTCTTTCTCCAGACTGAGAATGAGCCCCGCCGGTTCGGCGGAAGCGGTTGATTCGAATGCCATCAGAGGATGGTGTCATGTCTGAGTTTCCTAAAGAATGGCCCGTTGTATCTGGTTCAGCGAATTCATCACTTGAAGATTCCATGTTTCTCGGGGCATCTGATGCAGACCCGTAATCACCCCGCACCACCTCGTCCATCTCGGCCAGAGCCGCTTTGAGGGGATCATCTGGAGCGCTTTGGAGAGAAATCGAAGGCATCTCGGCCAGAGCCGCTTTGAGGGGATCGTCTGAAGCGCTTTGGAGAGAAATCGAAGTTGAATAAAAATACAAGAAAACAATGGGAAATTCTAGACATCCCCAATATCTCAATCATGAACTGACCTAGTATCACCGATGTTACGGGAACCAGGCCACGCATCTTTCAGGTTGGAAGCTCCTACCATTTCCAATGCTCCACGCCAAGCTGGACTGTGCTTCAACAGCTGTAGCACACGAGCTTGTCTAGAGGTCAGAACTGCGTCGGTACATCCGATTTCCTGTAAAATCCTGAAAAGCAAATAATTTATTTATTGTGTTGGTAGACTGAACGTACAGGCACCAACCGCATGGGTCGTAGTATGCAGTGTTTGGAAATGCAGGAGAAAACGGAACACTAGTCAGCTAACTGAAATAGCGTTCTACAAAGAATAGTGAAAATCACGACTATATGGCAGATTCTTTTATGCAAAGCTCAATCGACGGAAAAAATATCTTTCAGAAATCATTCAAGTGTTAGCCTACACCTCCTGAACTGGACCAATTTTCTACTCCTAGTGAGCAGTGTAACATTTCACTTGCACGAAAGAGGATACCCAACTTCACATGAAATCCCTGTGTAGAAAACCAAGTCAAGATGTCGTAAAACGTCCCAAGAAGACGGAACACACAAGCGATTGCACTCTAAATAAGCTGTGCCCAAAGGACGCTGTTTGATCAGGTGACGGGTTATCTAACAGGGCTGTTGCAACGGTATAATACCAAATAAACACGGCGCAAAAATTAGAAATCACATGCAAAACGTCGTTCCCATACACGATAAAAACGGAAGAGTGGGTAGAAACACACACATTTAAAACCTCCAAGGAAAAGACACCTCGCATTCACGGACATTTTGACTGTTCCGCGTTGAGACGGTCGTGAATAAATTTTTTAAAAACTATATGTAGTAAGTGTGGACCCAATCTGAATCGGCCTAGCTACCCAAGACCAAGAGTGCATGTGGTTATATCTGTAAATATCCGGGACCAGTGCCCCCCCGAACGACGCTTCAACCGCATAGAATAGAATACACAACGTACTTTTTTAATCGTGTCCGACTTTCCAGCCATCTGGCGTTTATCTCTTTCATCTGTTCGGTGCAATGGGCCAACTTCGCATCTGCAGTTTTGGAAGTGCGTGACGATTCCAACTCGGTTCGACAACTTCGTGTTGAGAAGTCGAGAGCAGTCGATTTCTGTGATGCAACACTTCCACCACCGGAGGCTACGTTCGCCTTGAAATTGTGAAATTTCACTCGTTCCTGCTTCAAGGCATACTCTAACATTTTGATACGACGAACCAAATCTTGTTTGAGGTTTTCCTGACCACGCCGCTCACCTTCCAAAAAAGCTATTCGAGCCTGCGTCACGGAGAAAATGAACGACATGGATTCAACAAGCAAAAGGTTCGAGTGGCTACGTGTTCCACACTAAAACAAAAATACTATTTCTGGAATAATATAGCTAGATCGCTAGAATGAAGAACCTTCCTGAAGGCAAGATACAGAAAAAAGACATCATGATTAACCCAGACAATCCCATTGGATGACAGGTAAAAAGTTGTTATTCAAGTCGCATCTCTAGGATATGGCCAAAGCGAAAGACTCTAGGTGGTGTGATCGCCTCTGCCAACTGGATTACTGTAGTACTGGAACTAACAGGACAAAGACCTAATGTCACGTCTTAAATTCTGCACACCTCTTCTATGGATACCGAACGTTATGCGTTATGGAGGCTGCTTGCACACCGAACAAGTGTAAGCTTACCACCAACGTTTCGTCGGTTGCTGGGAACAACAGGGTAGTCCATCTGTGAAGCTTAACACGATGGACTAGCTGGAAGAAACCATCAGCGGACTCGTAAACTAAAAAGTAAGGTAAAGGGAAACAAAATGGTACACTTCGGTCATCCAGCTATAAATGGTATGCCACACATGTTTGTTTCAGCTTTCACACTTTCACTAACCGAAAATTGGACAAGGGGAGAAATAGATACCACCAGCTGACACTGTCACCACGCGAGTAGAAACATCCAACCTAAAGGAGCCTTGTGGTTCGCTATTCCAATCCGCTGAATCTATCTGCTGTGGTCGCTGATGTAAAGAATTACCCAATGAACAGAACGTCAATTGGACTGATGTGTCACGTGCGGGCTACGCACCGAGCGAAGACATGCCCGGTCTTCCAGGTGACATCCATGTACTGATGCATCAATATGGCGATTACCGCTTGTTTCTGATGGTAAAAGCCTTCATCCCTAATTTGGCTGCCGACCAGAGCCCCCCCCTATTTGACAGCTGGGGAATTTGCGCGCGCTATAGTACTTGTTGCCTGCTGGTATGGAGTTTCTAGCATCAACCAGCACTGGCAACTTCGACGATATCCAGTTCACTTGTTTGTATAGGTGAAGCCGAACAAATATTTTTGAACGCCGTCGGCAGCACTGAGCTTACAGTTGCCATGAGTTATCTACGTGTCCCTTACCCGTATTGTGTCGGTTCATTGCAGAGAGTAGTTGAGCTAGCTCGGATCGATATTCCTGAGCTGTAATGATGAACTGACATACTTTTTGTCGACTTACAGCCAAGTGAACTGTCCGACGTTCATGCACTATGGCGTGAACGGAATCAAGTTGCGCACCTCAGAATCGGTGGTCTTGAATCGTGGCGCTCTATCATTGGCTGTAACCCACGTGATCTAACTGGGTCCACGAGTGATTTGCACTTGATGGTCACGATTAGAACACGATGACAGCGTTTGTGTTAAGAGTTAGTGCTCGTCCAGCTGTAGCACCCTTTCGATGCCTAGTTGCCATGCCACCAGAAGGAAGCACGAGGGCTGGGATACTGCCAGCCTAGACGGGGGAAGTCGAGAGGCGGGGGTCGGGTTCGAATCACGGACCTTCCGGTCAGTAAATTCATACTGGTAAGAAACAATCGATGGTCAGCGCACAACTGAAGAGTAGCCCTTCATACTCTAAGGCGAGAACAGACTTCGAATCCACCACCCAGATGTGGTTCCCAAGAGTCCAGATTCATCATCACCGACAGCATGACATCAGTGTTCAACACCGATCCTTCGTTGCCGTACAACCATGGTTTTGAAACCTTATTGTGAAGAAAAGGATAAAGGTGGACGAGGAAGAGACTTAGCGCTAGCTTCGCATTAACCATGCTTTCGCCTTTACTTTCAGCTTACGTATTTTTAGACGTAAAGCGTTATTCAGTCTTGTTCTCGCGCTCAATCAGGATCTATACTCCACCCATTATACAATGTCAGGGATGAGGACGTAAAAAATCTTGTATATAGAACGGTTCTCGTGGATCTATCAGTGTCATTTTTTAGGCAAACAATTAAATTTATCAGTCATAAACTGTGTGCCATGGGTACATTGGTTCCAGCTGCTACAGTTTCGATCACCGGAATGGGGGAAAGCATCCGACAAACAGCCAAGCAATAGAAGCGACGGCATGCTCAGTTAGTTCCAGAACTGGGTACCTACGCATTGAAAACAACAGCTTTGATGCAGGAGCGCCACTGACTGAACTGCAGAGGGCCAGTTGAACGAATCAAGTGGAACAGCCTGTGGACGTTACCAACATTTTTCGCCTCTTCTGTTTGCTCGGGCTTTTGGGTCAAGCAAGCTTCTCAGTTTGCACGGACACTCAATTTCATCTGGCATCAGATGATATGTCGGGTTGAGTTGTGATTGCGGCCAGGAGAAATCTGTCGCCGGGCCCCCAGCAAATCCACGGGCTCATCGGAGATCCAATGTTTGATTGAGGTTGGCTGGGTTGTAGCGCTAACGGTCAATCCGGCTTTGAGTCGTGTTTCGGATAGCTATTCCTACTGACCGTTAATATCCAACATCAGATCATCTGGTAAGCTTTCGAGGAGCCGGTTCTGATTTGATTTCTGGGACCTGTTGCTTCTCAATAGCTAAGCGAGGTATTCGCGTTTTACGTTTGGTCTCTATGACGGCTTCTTCCTAAAACCGCCTGGCGGATCCCAGCATTGTTAATCAGACGTTCCCACCAGACCTCACCCACGGTCAAACACCGACATCTTTCGTATGTCAATTGCGCGTATAGGTCACAACTCTGATCAATAAAGCAGAATGGACCGCACTACCGCAGTGTAAACACTGCCCTTGACAACCAAACTGACATCAAGTTGGTACCACAGGTGTCGAAAGTTGACAAAAAGTGTCCTGGCCTCTCCAATGCGAGAAGTAATCTTGTTTCCAGCCGGTGCAACGAAACTTATACAACCGCCCAGGTATACATACCACGTCGATTGGCTCGTCCGGAAGCATGAGGTCTGGGGTTAATCCCACCGTCTTGTACCGGCATTTTACAACATGAAGCTGGGAGGCGGACGGCAAACCATCCGGCAGTTATTTAAAACCCAAATAATTATTTGAACTGTCATGAAGAGACGACCTTACCGTGGTGCGACGGTTTTTGAACCTCCACGAACCATTGCACTCTACTAGGGGGTGTCTGCGCGGTACTCGCTGACCCTCTCATACCCGGTTGGTCAATAGTTAGAGGTCTGATCATCATCATCATCATCGACAGCATGACATCGGTGTTTTTTATAATCACCCTATATACTCGTATTGAATCTTCCTATGTACATTTTAGGCCATTCACGCTTGTTCTTAGACAAGAAAAATGTTTATTCCCAACAACTCGGACTCTTCTAACTCGTTCTCGAATAAATTCTAGACGCCTCAATTTACTTGAGATAGACCCGCAGCTACGACCTCGGTTCTTCGACACAGACCCAAACTCCACAGATGCAGTAAAACGCTTGAATCACTGGTTTCGTACCTTCGTCACCTATCTGAAAACCGTCGAATCCTCTAAAGCCAGCAAACCTGAAACTCTCATCCACTTTTTGGATCCGCTGGTATACGTCGCTGATTACGCCGAGTATGAATCTGCGATCGACACGACAGGGGCAAATATATGTCCGCCCAAAAAACGTTATATATGCACGCTATCTGCTACAGACCTACAAGATAATAGACAGGATACAAATCAGTTCATACGAAAAACCTTTTACAGCATCCGAAGCCTGTGGTGACATTCCTTGGTCGGCAGGCGTGTCAAGAAGAACAGACCGGTCAACCGAGTCGAATGCGCCTTGGAAATCCAGGAATACTAAAATTGTGGGTCGCTTATACGTATATCGTTGTTCTAGCACCTGATGGAGTGTGAAGATTTGGTCAACGAAACACCTACCATGCCTGAATCCCGCTTTCTGCTCCCGAGTCAGTGTCTCATGAGCCACCATAAGGCGACAAAGCACAAGTGACGCCAACAGTCTCGTTACGACCGGGGTCAAGCTGATTCCCCTGTGGTTGCCACACTCACTACGAGCCCCTTTTCCGGAAATGGGCACTATCACCGACTCTCTCCAATTGTCTGGGACAGACTACTTTTCCCAAATACAACCAAACAGATCAGACAAGCGCTGACTGAGGACTTCACCCCCATCTTTGAACAATGCGGGTGGGCGGTCGTCCGGACCAGAGGCTCAGTGGCGGTCAAGAAAACATATGCAGTCATAAACCTCCGAGGCCGTAGGTGGTTCCACGTTCACCATCCAGGGTTCTACGTCACTGTAGTTTCATTAACGCTAAGGTCGTGAAACTGCATAATTGGAAAATTACCCAACTTTCTCAGTCGTCACAATGGCGTCTACATCCCTATCCTGTCGAACGACTGGTTACGCTTGTGTTTCTGTCCGATACAGAGACACTTCATACAATGAACTGAAGCTCTTTGTAATGCCAAACCTCTGCACCGACGTTTTACTCGGGCACGACTTTCTAGGTCTACATGGCAAGGTAGAAATTTCATTCGGCGGGGATCGTGATGCGTTCACCATCTGCGGCCTGACGGCTGTAAACGTTGAATCACCATCACTTTTCGCCAACTTGTCTCCAGATTGCAAGCCTGTTGCAACCAAATCAAGAAGGCATCATCCGGATGATGAAAAATTCATTCGCGCCGAAGTTGACCGCTTATTGCAAGAAGGCATCATCGAGCCGTCAACGTCTCCCTGGAGAGCGCAGGTTTTGGTTACCAAGAATGTCAATCACAAACGCCGGATGGTTGTTGACTACAGCCAAACTATCAACCGGTTCACATATCTGGACGCTTACCCTCTGCCACGCTTGGACAAAATGATTGAGGAAATTTCGCACTACGAGGTCTACAGTACATTAGACCTATTGTCTGCTTACCATCAAGTCCCCATCTCTGCATCCGACAAACCTTTTACAGCATTCGAAGCATGTGGTGGCCTGTTTCAGTTTTGTCGCATACCCTTCGGTGTCACAAACGGTGTAGCATGTTTTCAGCGAACTATTGACAATATCATTACGACTGAAAAGCTGAAAAGCACGTATGCCTACATAGATAATGTGACCATTTGTGGTACAAGACGAACACGACCTCAACCTCCAGTCGTTTTTAAGAGCTACGAGGAAGTATGGGATCACGCTCAACGATGACAAAACCGTCACTGCTTCAAAAGTCATCCGCCTCCTAGGTTATGAGGTTTCAAAGGGTGTCATAAGGCCAGACCCTGAACGCATGGAACCTATCCGCCAGTTACCTCCTCCGCGTACTACCACGGAAATGCAACGCGTCATCGGTATGTTTGCATATTACGCCCATTGGATATCTTCATTTTCTGACAAAATCAACAAACTGGTAAAGAATAAAACATTCCCCCTACCTGCCGACGTCAAATTAGCCTTCGACAACCTAAAAACGAACTAGAAAATGCTACGCTAATTACAATAGATTATAACGAGCCTTTGGTTGTTGAAACGGATGCCTCCGATGTGGCTATAGCCGCATCCCTCAGCCAAAACCATCGACCGGTGGCCTTTTTCTCGAGGACACTCAATTCGAGCGAGAAGAATCATTCTGCCATCGAGAAGGAAGCCTACGCTATCGTTGAATCCATCAGGAAATGGCGGCACTATCTACTCGGAAGACCCTTCAAACTGATCACCGATCAGCGTTCAGTCACATTCATGTACGGCGGTGGACAGAAGGGTAAAGTGAAAAACGACAAGATACAACGCTGGAGGATTGAGTTGTCCGAGTACAAGTATGATGTCATATACCGACCTGGCAAAGACAATCATGTCGCAGACACTCTGTCACGAAACGTATGTGCTTCCATGGGGAACAATAACCAACTCGGAGAGCTCCATAACTCTCTCTGCCATCCCGGCATTACCCGTATGTTTCATTTTGTGCGTTGCAAGAATCTCCCTACTCCGTCGACGATGTCAAGCGCGTTATTTCCTCCTGCAAAGTGTGTGCTGAACTGAAGCCAAGATTCTGGAAATCCTCTGGTAAACTCATTAAGGCAACACAACCTTTTGAACGCCTGAGTTTGGATTTTAAAGGTCCTTTGCCATCTAATACACGCAACCGCTACTTACTCACAATAATTGACGAGTTCTCTAGATTCCCATTTGCATTTGCGTGTGCGGATATAACCTCGGCAACTGTGATTGACTGTCTCACACAAATCTTCTGTCTGTTCGGAATGCCAGCCTACATCCATTCCGACAGAGGCTCATCGTTCATGTCGTCTGAGATCAATAGCTTCCTTCTGGAGAAAGGTGTTGCTATGAGTCATACATCGGCTTATAATCCACAGTGCAACGGTCAAGTTGAGCGTCTCAACGGTACCCTCTGGAAAACAATAAGCTTAGCGTTGAAATCTCACAATCTTCCGCCTTCCCATTGGGAATCGGTACTTCCTGATGCTCTACACAGCCTCCGATCACTATTATGTACGGCCACTAACTGTACTCCACACGAACGTCTGTTTCAATACGCACGTCGCTCAACATTTGGAATATCGTTGCCATCTTGGTTGGCCACCCCTGGTCCAGTTCTGCTGCAACGAGGTGATAGGTCATCCAAGTATCAACCACTAGTAGAGGAAGTCGACCTTCTGAACTGCAACCCACACTACGCACACATTGCTCATCGAGACGGAAGAGTCGAAACCGTGTCCCTTCGCCGTCTAGCTCCAGCGGTTCAGAATACAACTGACAATGTTCTCAATCTGTCTGAATCCAATGGGGATACCGAACACCCAGATACGACTGAAACGACCGGACGTCAGCCCGATAGCTCTCAAGCATCTGAATCTTCTTCGGTACCGTCCTCCGAATACCAACCGAGTTACCCTGAAATTCTAGAACTACAGCGACGCATTCATCCTTACAGTTTGAGGAACAGAGAAGCCTGATTCAGTACATCATAGCTGTCTATGTCAGCTCATATGTGTCCATTCAAACAATGTCGGGGTGAATGTCATGATTTTTGTGTGCTTATTTTTATACTTACCATATATACTCGTACTGAACCTTTGTATGTACATTTCAGCTCATGCACGCTTGTTCTTAGACAAGTAAAACGTTGTTTATCCTTGAAAACCCGGACTCTGTTCTAACTCGTTCTCGGGCACATTCTAAACGTCTCAGTCTGGCAAATACAGTCTCTTGGTCCTCGAGGTTGAAGTTTGGAACATGTGTGGTGTTGGGGGCGAGATGGTTCAAGTGGTTAGAGCGCGAATCTACTGACCGGAATGTCCGTGGTGCGAACCCGGCCTCTGCCTCTCGACTTCCCCTGTCTAGGCTTGGGCAACCTGGCAGTATCCCAACCCTCGTGCTTCCTTCGGGCAGCATGGCAGCTAGGCACCGAAAGGGTGCTACAGCTGAACGATTTTTAATTTTTTTCACGTGCGGTGACTTGTTCCGTAAAACGGCAATGTACTTGCATTTCCCGACAAACACAACTACCTTGCGCTTAGGCTTTTCAGCCAAGGGCTTTGGTTGACTCTAATCGTCCTCCTGTGTAGGGGTGGGCACCCTGACAATATCCCAGCTCACGTACCACCATGAATTGCAGACATACAAATAAATTCGTATCACATCGGTCGTCGTGTGGTGAAACCAGCCGGGTCACCTTACTTGCTGCGCACAGCAGGGCGGGTAAGCGGAGACAGGATGCTGCTGGCGTCTCCCATCTTCCTCTTTCACATACTTTTTCTTCCCCCTCTTCCCATGCCATTAATAACTCTGTCCTTGTAGACCCAGCAGTTAGGACTGATGATCCCGTTCGTCCTGCGTCGGTTTTGAAAGCAACATATGTGCTTTATCCGGCGCCGACATCCTCGGGAATCCCGAAATCAACCTACATGCCTCGATAAAATAAATCGTCCAGCTGTAAAACCCTTTCGGTGCCTAGGTGCCACGCCACCCGAAGGAAGCACGAGGGCTGGGATACTGCCAGGTTGCCCAAGCCCAGACAGGGGAAGTCGAGAGGCAGAGGCAGGGTTCGAACCACGGACCTTCCGGTCAGTACGCTCGCGCTCTAACCGCTGAGCTATCTCGTCCCCGATGCACAGTCTATCTGGCCGCTTTCAGTGTCCGCACTCCGAAGGAAGCAGGACAACATGCTGCTCTCGTCTTGACACTGGACTCGCATGGCACTGATGTGTGCTGTATCCTAGAAACAAGCAGAACGCAGATGCAAGCAAAGCGGTGTACACAACCGATGCCCACTCTCCACATTCCTATTTAATTCCATGATCCATGAAATACTGAGACGAACCCTGGAAATTCTTCAAAACCCTGGTTTTCAAGTAGCCTGTGACGAAAACCTTGTCGATCTGGAATATGCGAACGACATCGTTCTCATCTTCGGAAAGGAAGAGAAGGCGCAATTGTTTTTGGATGAACGGATCAAATTCATCCCGCCCCTTGGTATGAACTTTGCACCCACAAAGTGTAAGGTCATGCTCGT
The DNA here is from genome assembly GCA_003604175.2 of Clonorchis sinensis. Lineage (NCBI taxonomy): Eukaryota > Metazoa > Platyhelminthes > Trematoda > Opisthorchiida > Opisthorchiidae > Clonorchis > Clonorchis sinensis. Next base: position 8,527,765 of record CM030373.1, read on the forward strand.
GAACATACAGTCACTAAAGGCGCCACTTACAATCCAGGGGGAGACACTGGAAGTTGTGGAGCGTTTCACGTTCCTTGGAAGTTGTGTTAATTCTGATTGCAGTGTGACAGATGAAGTCAATGAACGAATCTGCAAGGCCCGGGTCGCGTTTGCTAGTTTGAGACACCTATGGCGTCAAAGCGGTATGTCCGTGAATCTCAAAAGACGCATGTATCAGGCTGCAGTGCGGGCTCTTTTGTTGTATGGCAGTGAAACTTAGTCCGTTCGAGCAGCGAAACTAAGACGTCTTCAGGTGTGCGACAATCGTTGTCTGAGGACCACAGCTCGTCTGAGTTGGTGTCGGAGAATCCAGCCGACAATTAGAAGGCGAGTTTTCGGCTGTGCGGTGGGGGCTTCCGTTGAGGAACGTATTCAGCACCAGAGTCTGCACTGGTTAGGCCACGTATCGCCCATACATAACCGTCGTTTGCCGAAGAGAGTGCTGTTTTCCGTGCCCAATTCAGAATGGCAGAAGCAGGGAGGTGACCAACCCTTGAACTTGCAGTAGGGTATGAAAGAGATCACAAAACGTTTGGGTGCTGTCGGTGCTACTCGCCTTCTAGTATGAAAACCGCGTGATCCTCACTGCGCCTGGTTGAAGACGCTGCAATATATGGATGCCAACCGATGTCAATTTCTATCCAGATTGCCTGAATGAGTGTCTGGAAGTGTAGGAGGCTAGCATTTAGTCCCTTCCCTGTCCACCTTTATTCTTTTCTTCATAACAAGGTTATCATATAAATCATGGTTGTACGTCAGTGAAGCGACAGTGTTGAGCACCGGTGTCATTCTGTCGAGGATTATTATTATTTCTAATTATCTCACCATCCGACACTAGCATTGCTTCTGAGACATCGGTGGTGAGAGACCTGAAAACGCCTCCCATCATCTGTCCGCAGAGGCCACGTTTCGCAACCGTACAGCAACAGGGCCTTTATTATAGTCCGGTACACGAGACCTTTGAGATCCAGTGATATGCCTTTCTGACGCAACAGTTGACGCATACTAGCAAATGCGATACGGGTCTTTGAGATTCGTGAAATGACTTCATCAGACACACTTTTTCCAGAGTTAGTACAAGGTATGTAAAAGTCCCCATAGCCTCCAGTTCTTCTTCTTGAATTGTGAGGAATATGTTCACAGACGGCATGAACATGAAGCGTGACTTTACACTTTGAAGTTGCAATACGCATGCCGAAGGATAGTTGACGGTGTTCAGTTTATTTAACAGGGCCTGTGCTTCGCCTTCGTTTTCAAGTTAGGGACCATGTTATCCGAGTGCTCCAGATAGACAAGGTTTCCACCAGCAACGATGTGAATGCCGGGGTCTCAAAGACCACCCAGCTTCATTATTTCACCAATGAAGAGGTTGGAGAAGAACGCAGGGAGTGGACATCCTTGTGGGTCACCACTACCCGTATGAAGGCTTTCTTTGCGCATATCATAAACCCACATACCCAGAACTGTGTTCACAAACTTTTGGGCGTGACCTGTTGAGCATTCCCGTTCAGGGGAGAACCAGCATGATTCTCACGAATCTGTCCCTCCAGATAATCAATTGCGCAAAATAATGCGAGAGCACTTTAGGTGCGATAGATACTAGGCTGAAGCCACGATGACTTCCGTATGATATACTTACGCCCCTTTTGAAAACTGAAATGTTGGTTGAGGAGCTCCATTCTGCTGGTATTCTGTTTGATTTTAGATCTTCTGAAGTAGGGTCGTCAGACTGTTCACCAGAACCTTGCCACCATTTTTGAAGTGTGCGGGGTGCAGACCACCACGCCAGATGCCTTGTCGCGTTGGAGTGAAATCTCAGTATCCCAGAGGAGCGATGTGGTTAAGGCGAATCGATCAGAAAAATGAAAATCAAGTGATCCAACGACGCTTGCTTGCAATTTGGGAAGATATTGGGGAGGAACACCAATGGACAAAGAACTATGCAGGCAAATGAAAACTCCCATTTGCTCCAGCCGAGGAAATGGATTTCGGTGGGGTGCCCACTTTGAGGAATTAACTCAAAAGTTTGACTCCTTGTGAAAAGGCTTTGTTCAGAGGCCCTGATCCTGGCGTTCGATTCAGGTTCAAACTACGAGGCAGCGGATAGTGGAGTTTTCCTTTTTTTTGGGGGGGGGGCTCGATCCAGAGCCAATGGCTCTGTAGTTTGGCCTGCTCAGCTGAAGGAGGCTGGACTGGCTCGAGAGTGCATGGGATAATGCATTGCCCCCGAGGCTGTTGTGCACAGCAGGCACTTTTGGAGTCGTAGTGGGCTCTAGGTAGATTTAAATTGCAGTTGGGCAAATTACCGATGGGTCACGATCAGCTGTTGGGCGATCGGAATGTGCAGGGCCTATGGTTTTTAACCAGCCCTTCTTGGCGAGAAGGAAGCACGGCTGCTTTCATACGGATATGATGGCGGCCTAGAGAAAACAAGCTATCACCTTCACGTTCCTATCCCAGAGGAAAGTACATTACCTCCAAACCACTTCGTATAATGCTAGAAGCGGAGGGTGAAAACGTTCGGGTTTTACTCGTTGGACTGAGACACAGGGTCTGGGGTACACGCGAAACTGTGAAGCATGTTTCTAAGCGTCACAAACATTTAGAGCTAACTCGGGTAGGGATGACACCGTCGAGGTAGAACGAATAGGTATATACAGACATATAAGGACGAGTTCGAGAGGAAGTTACAGCCCGGTGGTACTGCTAGGCCTGTAGATCGTGTAGGCGGGAGTTTCCTTTGGGTGACACTTGAGCAGGTTCAACAGCGGGGAGTCTTGGGTGCATATACTACCACGGCCCAACTTATCCGGTAAATTTCTGCAGCACAGTCGGTAGGACGCGCCAGAAGTACGATATTATTTACCCCATAACCACCACATAAAATCCACCAAGTAGTGGAGGCAATAAGCGTCTAAATGGGGTGAATTACACCAATCACGTACAGACGGGTGACGGTGGCTAAAGACGGCAATGGAAGCCGTAAGCATCCATCACATGGCCTGGCGCGCAGCCGTCTGCTTGAAAAAATATGTAAATTAGCTCCAGTTGCGAGATCGGATAGCTGAAGGCCTTCAAAGAGATCCTAGTTGCACTGCGCTCACTGACAAAGTGAAGCAGCGGTGTTGAACACTGATGTCATGCTGTCGATGATGAGGAAATAAAGTACGAAATATCCGTACTAAAACGTGAGAAGGCACCAGGACCGGATGGTCTCTATCCAGCCCTCTTCAAAGAAGGCGGAGAACCCCTGGTGACCCATCTTACAAAGCTTGTTGTTGCTATATGGGACGAAGAGAAGGTGCCTGCAGAACGGGGCATGTCGACAGTTATCCCTATTTTCAAAAAGGGTACGCGGACGCCATGCGAAAACCACCGTGGCATCAGCCTGTTAGCTGTGGCATCGAAGGTACTCTCTGGTCTTATCCTTCGAAGGTTAACTGAACACAGGTTAGACATCCGCTGAATGGTACCCTGTACAGCCGAGGCCGTATTAGGTCCAAATACAGCAAAGCTGCAGAGCCATCAAGAAGAGTTTGGTTGCGACCCCGAAGTAAACAATACTCCACACTGACTACGGAAAGCTAAACGAGGGAAAAACCAGATGCGTAGTTAGTTACAGGAATGTTAGGAGGTACATCTGTTCCTTATTTGAATGAAATGGCCAAGTTAAGTTCGGTTCGTTCGTCGGGCCGTACGCACGATGTTCGTTTGCGGGTCCAACGCTACGCAGTCATAACGCTCGGGTCAGCCCCCCATATAGTGGATAATTCTAAGAGAGCTCTGCAACGACTGAGAGCAGTCAGACGAGAGAGAGAACTTATGTTCACCCGTGTGCTATAAAACATAGCTGATGACACTGCAACGATCCTAGGGGTTCCCAAGACAAATGCATGTTGTGGAAGCCCACTGCAAACCAGATCGGTGTTCTCTACATGGAATAGGCAGCAGGATGCCTGCGGCTTCTGGTGCTGACAACACGGACTTATTTGGATCAGCTGCCCTGGAGGCGGGATGGCCCAGTGGTTAGAGCGCGAATTTACTGACCGGAAAGCCTCTGCATCTCGACTTCCCCTGTCTAGGTTTAAACAACCTGGCAACCCAGCCCCCGTGTTTGCTTCAGGTGGCATGGTAGCCAGGCACCGAAAGGGTGGTACAGATGAACGCAACCCAACAACTGCCCTGGATCATGCAAGCCAACTCCTGACTTCATGCATTGACGCATCTCCCCAGCTAGCTAAACAAGGTGAAACAAGGCTTACTTGTACTGTACGTTCGCACAATACATATAGATGTCCGCTATAATCACTTCCTCATTTTCGTTCCTGGGTTACTTAGGGAGCTATGCATTGTTGCCCCAAGGTTTTGGAGCGTCACCCGCAGCATCAAACCCTGACACACGTGCCATGGGCCGGAATCAAAGACAAATTGTCTCGTACAGACATAAGTATTAGCATGCACACCTACTCTCCTATATTACTCCTATATTATTACATATGTGAACAATGAACAGGTATCCAAAAGGATACATGCTTTGGGGAAGCGCTAAAAAGCAACACAAATAAGCCTAGAAGTAAAAAACTGGCATGAACTGGAGTTCGGTAGGCAAATTAGACAGCAGAGATATCTAACCCGCTGTACACACAAAACACTCACGCAAAGTTCAGCTCTATCGGTAGCCCAGTCAGAACGCTGAGCTTCCATCCGTGCCCATTCCGACTGAAGGAAGTGTAGGACACCCCGTATATTGTAATTTGACGCCGCTTTTGTCTGATCTCCTTGCGTTAAATTCGTGTCGCATGGGACCTCATACTCTAGGTTTAGAAAACCCAAGTCGGTATCCATCTGGTGACCTTCAGGTCGGCCGGCCATAAAGAACTACGGGCGCCTGGGCGTTTTCCTTGATGCCTTAAAACAAGCCAGTCGGGGAGCTCAGTACAGGTAAACCCAAATTATTTTGGGCGGAAATAAAATATTTTCGAAGTTGCAACTTTTTCGGGAGCTATTCCGATCCACCCACAAGTTTTGGTGATATATTGCTCATAGCATTTTCTTTGAGTGAGCAAAATTTCAAGGTCATCGTCCGCCACCGATTCGCATTTCATAACCGGTTTACGAGATTCACGGATTCACTGATTGCTAAACAGGACCGAGGCTTTCTCCCAAGTTTCCCGGGTGGATATTGTTCTTGTCGTTCAGCAGCTGTCGTTCACCTGAAAGGCACAAGTGAAAAAAGGGTGCAGCACTGCTCTTTAAGTTCTCAGCGAGGGGCAGTATGTTTGCCAGCGCGAGGACTCGCGTAAATAAGTGTCTAATAGTGCTTTGAACTGGGTTCTAGAAGGAACACGGAAGACCGCCGGAGGAAGGTTATTCTACACAGCAGCTACCAGAAATGTGAAAACTCGCACGATAAAAGTGTGCGATCTGAGCTTGAAACACTTCTTGCCATGTTCCTGTCGTGTATTTGCTGGGTCAACGGTGAAAACACTGTTGGCCAAACCTTGTCCAAACAGGGCACTAGTAAGAATTAGGTTTCGTCGGAGACGACGATACTCTAGGGGAAAGAAGTCAAGCACCACCAGACGCGTTTCGTAGTCCACGGATTTAAGGCCGGCAAACATTTTCGTAGTGGCCCGCTGGAATACTCAGTGAGGGTTAATTCCTTCGTGCTTCCTTAGCAGACAAGTTGGTTGGCGTATTCAAATACCAGTCTCAAGTAGGCCTCACGGGGTATTTGGAAGTCCTTGCGCGTAATACGGGAGAAGGTGCGCGGAATAATCCGTAGAACGGCGGGTGCCTTTGGGCTGATTTCTCATACTGCAGCGAGAAGAACGTGTGAAGAGAGTCATATACCCAGATACTTTTTTGTATCTATCATCCTGACGTCTTATGGTCCATTCTCACCATGCATGACAAAGGAATTCGCTGAGTCTCTTCTAAATGACATATGGACGCACTTTTCGTCATTTATGGGAAGGTGCCAGCCCAACGACCACTGCTCTGCAGGGTCTATATCCATTTGGAGAGCACAGCCATTGAAACACCAGGATTTCAAGTTGTCCGCAAAATACTGACACGGGCTTGCAATAACATCTGGAAGGTCGTTTACGTACATCAGAAACGGCAGTGGTCCAAAAACGGAGCCTTGAGCGGCTCCAACGGAGACCGGCACCGGAGAAGTTTAGGTCGAGTCTACTTTCACTCAGAATGACCCGCCTGATAGGAACGCCTTGATCCAGTGTGGGATTTTCCATTGAGTTCCGTGAGACTCGAGTTTGTGGAGCAGAGGGACGTGTGGGACTCGATCAACTGCTTCTGAGAAGTGAAAAATCTGGCATCCTCTATGATTCCCCCGTCCTTGGTTTGGGTTATGCTGTCCATAAATACGAGCATGTTCGTTGCAAGAAGGTTTTGGGAGAAATTCGTGTCGAACTGGAGATATCAAGCTGTCGGACGTAAGGTGATCTAGAACGGTCCAATTCAGAATGCTTTCTTCCACCTGGCTAGTGAGGCAATTAGGCCCTCAGCTGCCGGGCAGTAGTCGGTCACTAGTTTTGTAGATTGGCGTGACAATTACTTCCTTCGATCGACTGACAAAACACCGGGTAGAAATGATTTACCAGCGTAAGCGATGCTCCCTTCAGGATCCTTGGATGGACTTCGTCGGGCCCCAACGCGCAGAACGGGTCGCCCTTGGGCAAGAGTTGACGAATGTCCTCCACCGTAAATATCAAGTGGGTTAGAGGCCGTTAGTGGTTGCGCCTTGACAAGATCGTGTATGCTGAGCACACTGGGGCTGAATATGGAGCTGCATAGTGTTCTTTGCAGGCCTCAGTTACCGCTATTGGGTCATTCGTGGTTTCCCAGTTCCTGTCCCTCATACAGAACGCGGATGGATTGTTTCTGCCGCGGCATCTCATGTATTTCAATAGCACGTTTCTGTTTTTCTGGGCGAGGTCCAGAATGGTGGTTTGTTTTTGTATGTTCCGTTGGCGGATTTCTGATTCACAGCAGTCCCGCATTTCACGAAATGCCAGGTTATCTTCTGTGTCTCCTGTAGTCAACCTTTTGAAAAATAGTTGAGATCTCTTTTCCAGAAGACGCCGAATGCTTTTAGCCAGCTTGCGGCTCATCCGACTGCGTCCCGGTTGTTTTGGGGCGAACATCGCATCAGCCTCGTGCACATTCTGGACAATGTTTCTGTATCACCCTTCCACTCAAGCTGGTCCCAGTTTAGTTTGTTCAAGAACGACGCACATTCCTGAAAAGTCTGCACGGCGGAAGGTGCGATCCCACGTTTGAGGTTCGGGAGTTCTAGGCCAATTGCAGATGAAAGGAAAGGTCAGGGCACAGTGTTCCCTATGTCCCAGTGGAGCATTAATTACCCTGATCGACGAAGTGTCTTTCGGCGGTGATTAAGAAATCCAGGATGGATGGTAGTGAGCCCGCGCGGTATATGGTGGGTGCAACGACGTACTGACTCCAAGCGCTCTGTTGAAAGACTTCGGTCAGCGCCGCCTTAAAAAGCCCGCCTAATCCGACGCGCTGGAACTCCGTCCAGGAGGCCTTTGGAGTGTTAAATTCACCTACCTTCAAGAGACGAGTGAATTGGTAACCGGAAGAGAGTTGCTTAAGTGTATGTGTGAGGAACCGGTCATCTTCTGTAAGACTCGATGGCAACGGCAGACCACATCTAATAGGAGAGAATCGGATCCGCACAGCGGGATTCGAATCCACAATGCATCGCAAAAAGGTACAGGAGTGGCATCAGATAGGACATTCGGGATGGACAGGGCCATATGTAAGGGCGAAGCAACCCCACCAGCCCTTCCACGTTTTGAGTTAGCTCGGAAAACAGAGTAGCCGTCCATCAAGATCTCTGCGTCAGACAGCTGGTGGGAACCAGGTCTCTGTGAGTGCGATATGGACAGATGTTTAAGACAAACTGACTGGTTATTATCACAAAGTTTGTTGAGAAGACTGAGCAGTTTGCGGACAAGTATTTCTACACTGTCTCCGCTGCCTCCGAAAGTGAGGAGCCGAGAGTTGTGTAACCAGCGAGGTCAGCAGACTTAATAGCTGTACGTCAGTTTTAAATCCAAGGCTCCAAAATGGTCTCCCGGGCACGCTTGCCTGATTCCTGTCTTAGTGGCTTTGAGGGCTGCTTTTCATTTACAAAGTTTTTTATCCCTGTGGGAGCCCGGTTTGCGTGGTTATCATCTTTGAGGGACGAAGTTTTTACCTGTGGGCGAAAATTTCGATCACTGCTAGTTGTAGCTCGTTCAATACGCCGCTCAGTAGAAGCACAACCAAATTATGTTCGCCGAAACAATGGGGTTTTTGAAGTTGTGTTTTTTACGGGGAGTTAGTCTAACCTGTTGGCACTTGTGGGTGACATGTTGCTCGTGGCATTTTGTTTGAGTGAGCGAAATGTCAGGGTCACGGACCATCACCGATTCGCATTTTTGTCATCGGTTTGCGAGAGATAAAACACGAAATTGCACATTACCATATTTTGGCGTTCTTTAAGACTGAAAATAACATCTACAGAATATCCAGTGCAAATTTTCCCTAGGAAAATCAGTCACTGACGGTTGTTTGCTTTATACTCCCCAGATTTATCATACGAGGTAATTTTTTCGGCGAACTTCGTCACAGCGCTTTTTCTTATGGAGCTCAGCTTCCATTAGGTACAACATTGTCAGAAAACGGCATGAAGTTTGCAGTGGAAATTCGATGGCGATCTCTGTGGTGATTCTCTTTCCCTTTTCGTATAACTAGCCTGTGGACAACACAGGGTCGCGAGGTAACCTTAGGTAAATTACCAACACAATGGTATCATTTCTATTAGGAATATGACTCGCCATAGGTGTAAAACGTCATAAAGCGGTCACAATGATAACAGTAGCCATTGTCACTCACCTCGACTACTTATCGTAGCTGTTCGGCCCGTGTCATTGCGCGACGCTGATTATGAGGCCCCACCTAGGCACATTAACCTGATTCAATGAGCAACGACTGCCGCTCACACTCTAACCGTACGCGATATTGCTTGTCTTTGCTACCTACAGTAAACACCAGGCCAGTATCTATGCGAGCCGGTTAAAAATAAGGCATCCACAATGCGTGATGGCCTAATCTGACGGCCAGTCACAAAAAGTTCAGCCGTAACATCCTTTTGGCGCCTAGCTGCCATGCGACCAGAAGAAAGCATGAGGTCTAGGATGCTGCCAGTTTGCCCAAGCCTGCACAGGAGAGGTCGAGAGTTAGTGGTCGCATTCGAACCAGGCCCGTGTCCATGTGCGGCTTCGTTTATGAAGCACTAGTTATGCTCGGTAACCTGTACGTAATATCGCCTGCCTTGGCTTCCTTTTGTAACCGCTAGGCCGGTACCTTTTGCTTCCCTAATCCAACGGCCAACGACGACCCATCATACCCTTGCTGGGCCTGTGTCTATGTGCAACGCCGAATATGAGACCTCAACTACGCTCAGCAGCCTAACTCGATGGAAAACGACGGCCCATCACCCTCATACCCGTACTCGATGTCACCCACTGTGGCTACCTACAGTAGCTGAAGGGCCGATACACATGCCCGTAACTGACTAATGCCCTAACTACGCATAATAGACCAATCCAACGACCAACGGCGGTTCTCTATATCCGTACATGGCATCCGTCCGCCAACCCCATGCCTAAAAATACACAATCACCCTTAACAAATCACGTTTCTATTTATTGGTTGTATCGGTACAAACGCAATGTGTGGGAATCCAGTTCTCAGTTTCAGGAATCCGCTTTTACTCGACAGGGTTTCTGAAAGGAAGAATGTATAATCAGGTATGACCCGTAAACATCCTACGCGATATCACTTAAAAGACAATTAAACAAAGTTGTAGTGGCCAACTCACCAAGTGCTCAATTGATCCCTTTGTCCACAATTCCAAATCGGTGTCCACGCTGAAGCTGAAAGCTTACTGTTATAAAGGTAAACCCACTAGCTGCCCAACTAGTCCCATTGAGATAACGAGGGAGCCGTGCGTACATCGATTATTCAATAGCGGGGCGTACTTTGAGCCTTAGGATGCAAGGACCACGTGCGTCATCAAACGTGCCTCACGGATGCGGCGGCAACGAAGTCCCAGTGAGTTGGTGAGTACTTGGTGTCAAGTCTCCCCAGTTAGAGCACCAAACCCCAACTTCACTCCACTTCTGCTTTCCGAGACCAATACCAAGTAGCTTAATAGAGTTGACTCGTAGCCATCCTATATTCAGCCGCAGTAGCAGTCTCGTCAGCTGGGTATTACTTATGAGAAAGCGATCAGCAAACGTGCTTGCGTTCACGGTTTTCAGTAGCCGATGTTATATAACTAAGCTTCCACATATCACGCAGGTTGGCAGCTGCCTCGCTAGTTCAGACTATACTGAGTCTCTATTCCGTGCCTGTTGTGTAGGTTTTTGCCTCATCCGAATAATGCCGAATTATTGCACTCCATATTCACCTTCAACATCATGGCTATATATCGCCGACCTACGTTTGTCAAACACCTAAAGACGTCTTAGTTCCGTTGCTCGGACAGGACAAGTATAACAGCCATACAACAAAACAGCCCGTAGTGCAGCGTTTCTTGATACTGAGGGATATGCAAATTTGACGCCATAGGTGTTTCAAATTAGCAAACGCGACCCGATCTGCAGATTCGCGCATCGACCTCATCTGTCACACTACAATCAGAGCTAATACAACTTCGAATGCACATATAACGCTTCACAAATTCGTATGCCTCTCCTTGGACTGTAAGTGGCGAGTTCAGTTTCAAGCTCACGTGAATTCCAGACAAACTGGTCCGTCATCCCGGAGGCTCTATTCCCGTTAGCAGGTATATGTTTGATTTCCTAACTACACGGCCTCTACGTGCATATGCCGGTTTGCTGTAGATCTCCTGCACTACAACAGCATTTAGTGAAACTCAACCCGTGCTTTATCGCTAGTCTAATAGGTACAAATCTACTTCTATCCTGTCTCATTTAGTCACTTGTTTTCACCACCCTGATTGTGGTAAACGTTCAGTTTTTCTCTGTAATAAGGCACTTTATCCTATTAGATATTTCCTTAAACTCGCCGGGCTTTACTCACCCCATCCTATTCGCTCGTAATACCAATCTTTGAACTTCGGCAATACCCGGTTTGGACGCCCTGTTTGCTGTTATCCACACCATCTGGTCAGTGATTTGCATCCCCAAAGATCCCAAACAAACCAGAAAAATAACTTCGGCCTTACATCGGCTTCGTCCTACCTCTGCGAATTCCCTTGGCCAATACAAAACCCCCTGTTCTCGCAGAATTGCAATTCCCGGGCCAAACATCTCAAACACGACCTCCGTCACGGGGCTGTCTACAAACGAAGTACGTCAGTGCAATGATGGCATGGCTCTGCCATACCCAGTTTGATAAGCAGCAGCCGCAACTGACCCCTTCCTACTGTTGACTGTACACTTTCGCCCACTCGGTCCATTACCTCAACTAAGAACAAACTCATGCTTAATTCTGAATGAAATCTTATGATCATGCCTGCCTGATCATGCTACCCAGCAGTTGTGGATAAACATTATTATTACCCCAAACTTTGCGGATGCAGGGTGCATAGGAAGACGGGATGACTTTGGTCAGTTCATCCAAAATCCTGCGCTTTCCTCCTTTGAAGATGAGAACGATGTCCGCATACTTCATTTCGACAATATCCGACTATATCGTCAGATATTTGAAAACCTGGGTCCAGAAGACGTTCATCAGATAGGAATTTTGACCACATTTGGCTGATTGTTATTTGGGCCACATTCTAACTCACATCATAGTGCTTTCTAGTGGGCTTTTTGAGACTCTCCCTATTTTGAGTCCCCAACATAGGCACGCCTGTCTTATTTCCTCGTCTGAATGACGGCAACGAAACGCCCACAATGGGCCCAAAACTATTATTGATCCATGCTGGTCTTAATTTTTGACAATTCCTTGGCGATCCTAACTGCAATGACAATCCTGGACGACTCATCCAGGATGTTCATGCACGGAACCGTCCACGGACCCAAGTACGGCGTCGCGATGACGGCACCGCGACTACCATACCCAGTCTGATGGCTTGCCCGTAGTTCACCATATCCATAATATTTAGCGGATGAATGTGTTATGTGCACCCACAAGACCACCTCAATCCGTTAAATTTGTGTCAGACTTGAAAGCACTGGCCACCGTATTGTCTTCTGTTGTTCTGACCATAAACACACTAGTTTCACAAAGTCACTATCGATCGTTCGGTAATAGCCTTGCGCCCGATATAGCGTGTACTGACCACCACAAAAAACAAATTACTGGGTGTGACGAATTCCTTGGCTTGGTTTACCAAGACACCTGCCACAACGACAGGAGACTTTTTCATATACAAGTCGTGAAAGGCTGCTTACTTTCGAGCTTGTGCCGACGTAGAGGGTGCAATTATTGCTTTTGTCCTTTTGAGATTATTTCCAAAGGCAACACAGAAGAAGACGCGTGAAGAAACCACAACTTTCTCATCGCCATCAAGGAGACATCACGCGAAGCACTTGGCAGCCATTAAAATACGAATTCCGCGCTCACGGTGGACCTCTAATACGTTTAAACAACTTTTAACAAAACTGAGCCCGCATGGGGAGATCTTAGGGGACCGAATAAATACCATCAATTGCTGAAACGTTATTTGAGAGTATTCGTCCTCCGAACTATGGTTTCGGGGAAATTTTGGGTGTGCATCTAAGGCTCGGCCTTCCATACCAGATTTGCTGTTGTTCAAGGATTTTGGGCAAACGTGCGCCCATTTGGTTTCTTGAGCATTTTGGCGCGGTCTGCTTGGAAAGTACCTCTGTGAGGCCTTGAGCGTGGGGTGGCAGCTCCAAGAAGTATTTATTTTGGCGGCCCTTCCATGTAGCTCGTTTTTGGAGAGGACTGCACTTTGAGGCTAGCCAGCAGTTTGCTGATTTGGCGAAGCCTATTTGGTTTGTTTGACGGCAGCCGCTTTTCCTTCGTGTTTGTGTAGACTCTCGAGTCGCCCACAGTCAGCCTGGCCAACTGGGTATACGAGGGATTTTTCAATTTGTCATTGTCGGGTTTGCGGCTTTGGCTGTCGGGGTTCTGGGCGGCCAGTGTGTTCACAACCGATGAGGCAACTTTTGACGGAGTGGAGCTGCAGACTGACATTTTAACGTTCTCAGTGGTTGCAGGGTTCCCTCATCGTTCCCCGATGGTGAGATCAACGCTCATGTTTGATTTGTCGGTAGGCTTCGCCGCTTGCTTCCGCAAATCTGACCCAGTCCAGCTCAGAAGTTGTGACTTGGGTGCGGGGTTCACCGCTGCATCTTTACCGTGTGCTACGGGAGTAAGCGATGATAGCTATGTGTACTTTGTGTGTTGCGTCCACGCGAGGCTTCCGTCTCCCGAGCATCGCTGCCTCTGGTTATCGATGGATCTACGGGAGCTGAGTAGAGACTGCAATCCGGAGTCGTGGCCAGTTCCGTCGGTGTGCTTTCAGGGGAACGAATGACCCTAACCGCAATCGGTTTGGCCATACGTTGGGGTCGGCTGAAGTGGTGCCGCACGGAGGCCCGTTTCGCACCTCTTCCCCAGAACTTCTGTGACGCATCTTTCGCGCCTCTAGAGGGCGAAACTCAGATATACGCCTGATCGTCGGGTGGACGTTTTGAATCCTGACAATCCGCTACAAGATCTTCTGTTCGGCCGATTGGGAGGAAAGAGTGACTAGAAGCCAAAATGTCCTCTTGCTTCCCTTCTGGCCTGTCCACTCTGGGTGAAGCGATTCGTGGTCATGCTTTATGAGCACACTATCAAGAAGCGACTGTGCCTGCTTCGTTAGGGTGATTTTTCTGGAGAACAACCCCCAGAGGCTCGGCGTGATCGCCCTCACGTGCCTGTCCACTAGAGACACCGTGGCGCCTTTATTGCCGCATCAAAGAGCTATATGACATTCTTTGCAGGCAGCGGACCTGATGTAAAGCGCCAGCTACTCGCTTACGGAAAAGTTCATTATCAACTTTTGTCGCTGTGTTCTTTATGCCGAGCCTTAGATGCACACCCAAAATGTCTCTGAAACCATGGTTCGGAGGAGAAAAACTTTAACATAAAGTTTCAGCATTTGATGGCATTTATTCGGTCCCCAAGATCTTTCCATGCGGGCGCAGTTTTGTTGAAAGTTGTTTAAACGTACTACAGGTACACCATGGGCGCGGATTTATAGTTTAATGGCTGCCAACGGCTTCGCGTGATGTACATCTGATGACGGTGGGAAATTTGTGGAAGAGTCGGTTTCTTCACGTGTTTTATTGTGCATTGCTCGAAACGACAAGGACAATACTGGCCCTGTGTCGCCGCCAACTCAAAATTGAGCAGCTTAACGACCTGTAGAAAAAGTATCATTGTGGCAGGTGTCCTGCAAAACCGCCAAGGAATTCGTCACAGATAGTAAGTTTGTTGCTTTATGATGGTCAGTACATGCTATATCAGGTGCAAGGCTATACCAAACCGTCGATAGTGATGTCGGTAGAATTAGTGTGTTTATGGGCAGAACAAGCATACAACACAATAAGGTGGCCGGTGCTTTCAAGTCCTGGCACAAGTTAGAAGGAATAAAACCATCTTGTGGGTGTACGTAACACCCTCACCGGTGGGTATTGTGGGTATGATGAACCACGGGCAGTCCATCAGACTGGTGCATGGTAGAAGTCGCGGTACCGTCATCGCAACGCCGTACTTGGGTCCGTGGACAGCCCCGTACATGAGCATCTTGGGTGAGTTTGCCGGTTGTTATTGTAGTTACATTCGCAAAGGAATTGTCACAAATTGAGACCCGCATGCATTGAGTATTCTTGGGTTCACTGGAGGTCGCACGGTGGTTCATTGTTGTACTGGACAAGCTTCAATGAAAGACCGCCGTGTCTATCCGGCACACAAAAATAGGAAACGTCTCAGAAAGACTTCTAGAGGGTACCATGATGTGGGGTTAGACTGCGGCCCGAAATAACAAGCGGCCAACAGTACCAAGCAACCACCAACTAACGTCTTCTGGACCCTGGTTTTCTGCAACAGCTGAGGAAAGCCTTGTCACGTGATTCACGGATTCACGGATTGATACACAGGAGCGAGGCTTTTGCCCAAGTTTCCCGGGTCGGTTTTGTTCTTGTCGTTCAGCAGCTGTCGTTCACCTGAAAGGCACAAGTGAAAAGGGTGTAGCACTGCTCTTTAAGTTCTCAGCGCGGGGCAGTATGTTTGCCAGCGCGAGGACTCGCGTAAATAAGTGTCTAATAGTGTTTTGAACTGAGTTCTAGAGGGAGCGTGGACAACCGTCTCAGGAAGGTTATTCCACGCAGCAACTACCCGAAATGAGAAAAAGTTTGCCTAATGAAGGTGTGCGCTCTGAGCTTAAAAATCTTCTTACCATGTCCCCGCCGTGTGTTTGCTGGGTCAACGGTGAAAACCTGTTGGCCAAGCCTTGTTCAAACAGGGCGTAAGTAAGAATTAAGTCCCCTCGGAGGCGACGATACTCCAAGGGAAAGAGGTCGAGCACCACGAGACGCGTTTCGTAGTCCATGGACTTGAGACCGGCAACCATTTTCGTAGCAGCTCGCTGGACACGCTCAATGAGGATTACGTCTTTCGTGCGTCCTGAGTAGACAACCGGGTTGGCATATTCAAGGAGCGGTCTGACATAGGCCCCATAGAGTATTTGGAAGTCCGTGCGAGTAATACGAGAGAAGGTACGCCGAATCATCCGTAGAACAGCGAATGCCTTCTGAGCCGATTTCTCAAGGTGCAGTGAGAAGGACAGGTTTGGAGAGAGCCAGATACCCAAATCCTTTTTGGCATCTATCCTCGTGATGTCTTCTGGTCCTTTCTCACCATGCATGACAAAGGAGTTCGCTGAGTCTCCTCCAAATGACATATGGACACTTTTCGTCATTCAGAGGAAGGTGCCAGTCCAACGACCACTGCTTTGCGGCGTCTACATCAATTTGGAGGGCACTGGCATTGGAACTCCACGATTTCAAGTCGTCCGCAAAAAGTAGACATGGACTTGAAAGAACATCTGGAAGGTCATTGACGTATATCAGAAACAGCAAAGGTCCCAAAACGGAGCCCTGAGGAACTCCAATGGAGACCGGCGCCGCAGAAGAGTAGGTCGAGCCTACTTTCACTCGGAATGATCTGTCTGATAGGAATGCCTTGATCCAGTGTAGGATTTTCCCTTGAATCCCGTAAGACTCGAGTTTGTGGAGCAGGGGACGTGTGGGACTCGATCAAATGCTTTTGAGAAGTCGAAAAATATGGCATCCGATATGAGTCCCTCGTCCTTGGCTTGGGTTAAGCTGTCCATAAATACGAGCATGTTCGTCACGCAGGAACGGTTTGGGAGAAATCCGTGTTGAGCTTGAGAAATCAAGTTGTTGGAAGTAAGGTGATCTAGAATGGCTCGCTTCAGAATGCGTTCCATCACCTTGCATGGCACGCTAGTGAGGCTTATAGGCCTGTAGCTGCCAGGCGATAGTCGGTCACCAGTTTTGTAGATTGGCGTGACAATCGCTTCCTTCCAAACAGAGGGAAGGTGGCCTTCGTCAAGCGACTGACGAAACAGCAGATGGAAATGAGTTGCCAGTGTGTACGACGTTTCCTTCAGGATCCTTGGGTGGACTTCGTCGGGCCCCAACGCGCAGAATGGGTTGATCTTGTGCAGGAGTTGACGAATGTCCTCCACCGTGAATACCAAGTCGGTTAGAGGCCGTTCGTAGGTACGCCTTGACAAGGTTGGATGTGACGAGGACGCTGGGACTGAATACAGACCTGCATAGTGATCTCTGTAGAACTCAGATACCACTATTGGGTCACTCGTGGGTTCCCCGTTCCTGTCCCTCAGGGAGAACGCGGATGGCTTGTTTCTTCGGCGATGTCGCATGTATTTGAACAGCACATTTCTGTTCTTCCGGGCGAGGTCTAGAATGGTGGCTTGTTTTCGTATGTTCCATTGGCGGATTTCCGATTTACAGCGGTTCCGCATTTTACGAAATGCCAGCTCATCTTCTGTGTCACCTGTAGTCAACTTTTGAAAAATAGTTGTGACCTCTTTTCCAGAAGACGCCGGATCCTTTGGGTAGTTTACGGCTCATCCGACTGCGTGCTGGTTTTTTGGGACGAACATCGCGTCAGCCTCGTGAATTCTGGACAATAGTCCTATATAAGTCTTCCACTGAGGCTGGCCCCAGTTTAACTTGGTTAAGAAAGATGCGCATTCCCGAAAAGTCTGCACGGCAGAAGTTTCGAATCCACGTTTGGGGTCGGGATTTCTGGCCCAATAGCAGATGAAATCAAAGGTGAGCACACAGTGGTCGCTATGTCCCAGTGGAGCGTTAATTGTCACCTGATCAACGAAATGTCTTTCGTTGGTGATGACCAAATCCAGGAGGACGGTTTTTGGCCCGCGCGGTATCTGGTGGGTGCAACACATGTTGAGTCCAAGCGCTCTGTTGAACGACTTCGGTCAACGCCGCTGTAAAGGTCCATTGATCCGACGCACTGCGATTGTGTCTGCTTCGTTGGCGTGATCTTCAGAACACCCCCAGATTATCAGTCTGCTCTCCCATACGCGTCTGTCTACTAGAGACGCCGTGGCGGTCTTTATTGCCGCATCGGAGAGCTGGATGACCTTTTCGCAGCCAGCAGACCAGGGTGATAGTGCAAGGTACTCGTTCAGCGAGGAAAGTTCCTTGTCAACTTTTGTCCAGATCGCTGCACGTTTGCGTCTGTCAGGGCTTTAGAGAGAAGCTCGAGTTTTCCGTGAGTACATCGATTAACGAGGAGCACTTACACTGGTCTGTGTGATTCGGTAGTGAGGAATTGGTTTCATGTTTTTTATGGCTTTTTCCCTAGTTGGGGAATGCAGCTCCTTAATGTAGAGGCAACTGGCGCATACAAACGGGTCAGGAGAGTTAGCCAGTTGGTTTAACTGGTCGTCCTGTAAACCCGTGCATTTAAAGTGCCACCAGGCCTTGCAGGTGTGGCATTGCATACCCCGTCTCACGTTCGATGGACAACCATTTCGCCCACATCTGTTGTGGACCATCGATGACTGCAGAGAGCAGCCTGCATTGACTAGTGACATGAGTGCGACTAGATGCAGAGTAGGAACTGCAAAGTAACAGGGATTATAAAGTAAATGTTATGTCGGTGAGAAAATTCAACAACTAACACGTATAAACTTGTAAATAGTTTGAATAGTGAAAGAATTCTCTCGCGAATAGCACGAGGGAAAAACGAAACCAATTTCGAACGAACCGCTCAATGTACATTGCCGATATGGAGCATGCAGACGTCGTTCTTATCTCCAAAGAGAAGGAGAATGTGCAGTTGTTTTGAGTGTACTGACCTTTGGTAACCCTGTCACAGTGCGCGGGGCATAGGTAATAATGTTCGTTCACAACTGGTGGGTAGCACGATCGGGCAGGCATGATCATAAGATTACATTCAGAACAAGCATGAGTTTATTCGTTGTTGCAGGTGATGGACCGGGTGGGCGAAAGGGCACAGTCAAGAGTAGGAAGGGCTTAGTTGCGGGTGTGCCATCAAACTGGGTATGGCAGTGCCGTGCATCATTGCACTGCCGTACTTCGGTTTCTGGACAGCCCAACGGACGTCACGTTTGAGTTGATTGGGCTGGGAAATGCAATTCTGTGAGCAGCGGGGTTTTTGAGTTGGCCAAGGGATTTGCGGAGGGAGAACGAAGCCAGTATAAGATCGCAGGTATTTTCTGGTCCGTTTGGGGATCTCTGGAGATGTAAGTCCCTGACCAGGTGGGATGAAACACAGCAAACAGGGCGTCCAAACCGGGTATTGCCGAATATTGAGCAGAATTGACACTAAGTACCCGCCCACTCAATAGGTCTTGTTACCCTGCATCCACGGGTGCACGTATGATGACGCACTTGGATCCCAGGGCCCTAGTTTACGGCCGAAATATATACCCTCTTTAGCTTTAACTTTGCTGCCTCAATAATGCATATGGTTGCTGAATACCGCTATTGAATAATCGATGTACACGGGACTAATTGAGCAAGTGGTGGGTTTACCCATATAACAGTAAGACTGCAGCTTCAGCGTGTACACCCATTTGGAATTGTGGACAAAGGGATTTAGTAAGCACTTGGTGAGTTGGCCACTACAACTTTGTTTAATTATATGTTTTATGTTTCCTTTCAGAAATCCTGTCGAGCAAAAGCAGCTTCCTGAAACTGAGAACTGGATTGACCACACATTACGTTTGTACCGATACAACCAGTAAATAAATAAAACATGATTTTTGAAAGGTGGTTGTGTATTTTTAGGCATGGGGTTGGCACACGGATGACGTATGGATATGAAGGACCGCCGTTGGTCGTTGGATTGGTCTATTACGTATAGTTGGGGCATTAGTCAGTTACGAGCGTGTGTACGGGCCCTTCAGTTACTATAAGTAGCCACGGTAGGCGACGTCGAGTACGGTTATAAGCGTGACGGGCCGTCGTTGGCCATCGGGTTAGGCTGCTGAGCCCTAGTTGAGGCCTCATATTCGGCGTTGCACATAGCACCTAGCAATTACCATAAGTAGCCAAGGTAGGCGATATCGACTGCAGTTATGAGTATGACAGACCCACGTTGGGCGTTAGATTAGGATACCACGCATAGTTGAGATCTTATTTTCACCCAAATTGATTCTTGCCTGACGTTTTTTATAGGTAGCAGAGATGCGACATCGCGTTCAGGTGTGCGAGAGACAGTCGTTGGTCATTGGATTAGGTCATTGTACATAGGTGAGGCCTCACAAGCAGCGTCGCACATAGAAGTGGGCCTAGCAGTTACAACAAGTATTCGAGATGATTGAAAACATGTACAGTTATGATTATGAAAGACCGTCATTGGCCATTTAATTAGGTCGCCGTGTAGGTGAGGCCTCATACCAGCGTCACACATGGACACGGGCCTAGCAGTTACGATGTAGCGAAGGTAGGCTATATTGAATACAGTTATGAGTATGACTGGTCGTCATTCGCCGTTGGATTAAGTTATCGTGTATGGGTGGGGCCTCATAATCAGCGCCGCACACTGACACGGCTAGCATGCTTGCACTGACGATAAGTAGTCGAGGTGAGTAAAAACGATTGCCGTTACCACGATGACCGCTTTATGAAGTATTGCAAATATGGTAAGTAATATTCCCAATGGGAATGATACCATTGTGTTGGTAATTTACCGAAGACTATCTCCTGACGCTGTATTATTGTCCAGAGGCTAGTTATGCATAGCTGGGAAAGGCTATCATCCACAGAGATGGCCCTCGCATCTCCATTGCACAATTCATGCTGTTCTTCTGACAACGTTAGACTTAATGGAAGCTGAGCTCCATAAGAAAAAGTGTTGTGATGAAGTTCGCTGAACAAAATTATCTCGTCCGTTAAATCTGTAGAGTATAAAGCAAACAAACTTTGATGACCGATTTTCCTGGGTGGAATTTGCATTACATATTCGGTAGACGTTATTTTGTCCTTAAAGAACGCCGAAATATGGCAAAGTGCGAGTTCGTGTTTTATCTCTCGTAAACCGGTAGCAAAATGCGAATCGGTGATGGTCCGTGACCATGAAATTTCGCTCACTCAAACAAAATGCTATGAGCGACATGTCACCTACAAGTGTAAATGGATTAGACTAACTCCCCGTAAAAGTCGCAACCTCGAAAACCCTAAAGTTTCGGCGAAAATAATTTGGGTGTGCTTCTAGTGAGCGGCGAATATTCGCACTGGTACTTGCGATTTAACAGTGGAGACTCAATTTCGTTTTTGGCGGTTCCCTTTTTAGTTGTGGAATGCATTGCAACCTTAAGATAGAGGAAGCTAGTGCAGACAAATAGGTCAGGAGAGTTAGCTAATTGGCTTACCCGGTCGTCTTGTAAACTGGTGCATTTAAATTGCAACTGGGCTTTGCAGGTGTGGCATTGCATACCACGTTTAACATTCGACGGACAGCCATGTCGCCCACATCTGTTTTGGTCCATCCATTGCTGCAGAGGGGCGACTGAGGTGATTTTGATCATGATTGAAACTGTGCAAACCAACAGGAAGTATCACGCGGAGGGTGTGTTAGCGTGAGAAACTTTAACAAATGACACGTTTGAACTCCGTAAATAGACCGAACAACGAAAGAATACTTTCACAAATGTGCACGATAATAAGAGGAAAAAAACTACGAACGTGCAGAGCAGCAAGACATATCGTTCAGCTGTAGCACCCTTTCGGCGCCTAACTGCCACACCACCAGAACGAAGCAAGAGGGCTGGGATACTGCCAGGTTGCTCTAGTCTGGACAGGGGAAGTCGAGAGTCAGAGGTCGGCTTCGAACCACGGACCTTCCGGTCAGTAAAATCGCGCAATAACCACAGAGCCATCTCGATGGCTCTCCAGTGATGGCGAAACCCAGCTTGATTCCCACGAGTACGCCTCTCCTTATAGTCGATCAAACCACGCAAAGTGTTAGAAGTCACCTTATATTTTGTGACTTGCTGAACGGTCATGCAACTCTGCTTCGGTCCTACTCCGCCCACTATAGTATGTCAAAAGGCACGGTAGCTTCAGGAGGCCCTTTGTGAAGACAAAGGAAGAATATTAAAACTACTTTTATAGCGTAATCACAGAGTACTCCAGCAGGTTGTGCCTATAGTATGTCAAAAGGCACGGTAGCTTCAGAAAACCCTTTGTGAAGACAAAGGAAGAATATTAAAACTACTTTTATAGCGTAATCACAGAGTACTCCAGCAGGTTGTGCCTGAATCTCCTTGTGGGGGCAAGAAGCGTCGAGCAAAAGGTGCTCGATCCAGATTGGCTGGCATTCTGACCAATCAGGGCATGCCTTCGTTTGGTCCGTAGCCTGCACGTGAAGCACCCGTCCAGATGTGTTGTTCGGTTATTAGGGTCGGTTAGCCTCCGGACGGATACCAGGCTGATGACGCGATGGTTTTGGCATTACGTTCATGCGCCTGTTTTGAAAACTTGGATGACGGTCAAGGCCTTCGCCTGAAAAGAAGTGAAATGAGTTGGTGAAGGAGTGGATTTGACGCTCACCTACCGCAGGCATTCTGGAATACCCGCACCTCCTAGCGCTCACTCAGACAATCTAAAAAAACATTACGAACAACAATGGCGTCGACCAGTCGCCATTTCTTGTGGTATCTCCAGGCAAGCGCAAAAGGGCGTCTCGGGGGCTTCTTTCTAGGAGGCGCGCCTCACCAACAACATCCAAACTCTTTGTGATCCCTTTTACACCCTTTTGCCAGGTGATACGTTGTCCACCTCGCGTCTTCCGCCATTTTGAAAGGCGCGAAGACCCACACGTCTCAGTGGGCGTTGTTTCACCATTCGTAGCACATAGCTGAGCCATCGTAGTTGATGAAGTTGAGTGATTTCCGAGATTGAAGTACCTTCCGCACAATCGTATAGGTGTGGGCGCCCTGGCAGTATCCCAGCCCATGTATAATCGCGAATTATCTAAATAAACTCATGTCAAATCGGCCGTCACCTGGCCGTTTTACTTGCGGGTCAGCGGGTAAGCGAAAACGGGCTGCTATTGACGCCTCCCATCTTTTTGTTTCACATACTTTTTCTTCTCTCTCCCCCCATTCTATTAATAACTCCGTCCTAGTAGACACAGCAGTTCGTCCTGCATCGGTTTTGAAGGCAATATATGTGCTCCATCTACCGTCGAAATCCTCAGGCATCTCGAAGTCAATATTCAAGCTTCAATGGCCACTCCGTCTGACCGCCTCCAATGCCCGCACTCTGAAGCAAGCAGGAGAACAAGCTGCTCTTGTTCTCACAGTGGACTAGCTTGGCATTGATGTGTGCCGTGCCTCGAAACAAGAGTTCAAGGTGCATGCACAGTGGTTGAGCTGGCCGCCCCATAATTCTCCATTCGCTTCCGGCTATGTACCTCTGTTTGGTGATCCAGAGACTGCTACGGTAACATGGGCAGTGGTTTGTATCGTCCCAAGTCATCGGGCGGAGGCATCCTTGCTTGGTTGGATACCCACTGATAGTCGCCTATGTGCGGTGCGTCTGACAACGTCCGTGAAGGAATCTCACAAGCGGGAAG
Organism: Clonorchis sinensis; assembly: GCA_003604175.2. Taxonomy (NCBI): domain Eukaryota; kingdom Metazoa; phylum Platyhelminthes; class Trematoda; order Opisthorchiida; family Opisthorchiidae; genus Clonorchis; species Clonorchis sinensis. Next base: position 8,551,009 of record CM030373.1, read on the forward strand.
TTAATCGCTGTCTGTTTGTCGTGTTTGCTTACGCCCCAACTGACTGTAGCTCTAGCGCCATCACAGACAAGTTTGGGTGCGCTGTTGCGGTGAGCTAAAAGTTCAGACATGATTATGGTTGCCGGAGATCTGAATCCACAGGTGGACAGATTTGGCGCGTCTGAGGCTCAATTTGGAGGTCGACATGGATTGGACTCGGTACGTACGGACAGCTATGTGCTGATCAGACTGTTTTTATGCACTACTAACTTCCGAAATACCCAAAGTCGTCTGGCCACATGTTGTTCTCTAACGGTGTGCGGGCTACGAGCTCAAAAAAAGTCGTCCAACTGTGGCACCCTTTCGGTGCCGGGTCTCCCAAACCTAGACGAGGGAGCTCTTGATGCAGAGGTCGGATTCTAACCACGGACGCCCGATCAGTAAATTCGCGCTTTAACCACTGAGCCATCTCGCCTTTCAACGGTTACCCTTCCGCTTAATTACTTCCCAAATCAGTTTCCCACCTTCACCTACTGCCCTCATCCTGTTTTGCCTGCTTCACCATCAAGCGTCAAAATCGTGACGAATACCACCTAGCTGAACAACATTTCAACAACAGGTCAACTCCAGTTCCGTGAACTTCTAAAGTACGCCATGTGGTTTAACATTGTTTTCACTTCCCACTCGATGCAACGACATATATGAGGACAGAACACGGCCAAACACACACACAGATGGAATGTAAAGTTTTCCAGCGAGGTTATCGCAGAATCGTAGTTGCTACATCCTGCAATAAAGTCATACATTGTATGGTCAATGTGACGTATGGGAGTTAATGTAAGCTTTGAAGATACGGAACCAATGAGTTCATCGTTTCATGCCACCTGATGAGTGAGGACCAGCATCAAAAACCGTAGATCGGAGAATATGATCCATTTCTTTTTTTACTTAGACGATTAGATTGTTGCGGGAATCGAGTAATTCCAAGACGAGATTAGAAGGAAGACAGAATAGAACAGCGTAATGTACGTTTTAATCGTCTAATAACGGTAGTACATGAGCTGAAAATATAGAGTGAGAATTACGAGTTAATGGTCTATGCAAAGGTATGGTTTATATAGTCATGATACTAATCTATCCATTCCTATTTACTTTCGTGATCAATGAAATACTGAGACGAACCCTGGAAATTCTTCAAAACCCTGGTTTTCAAGTAGCCTGTGACGAAAACCTTGTCGATCTGGAATATGCGGACGACATCGTTCTCATCTTCGGAAAGGAAGAGAAGGCGCAATTGTTTTTGGATGAACGGATCAAATTCATCCCGCCCCTTGGTATGAACTTTGCACCCACAAAGTGTAAGGTCATGCTCGTGAACATACAGTCACTAAAGGCGCCACTTACAATCCAGGGGGAGACACTGGAAGTTGTGGAGCGTTTCACGTTCCTTGGAAGTTGTGTTAATTCTGATTGCAGTGTGACAGATGAAGTCAATGAACGAATCTGCAAGGCCCGGGTCGCGTTTGCTAGTTTGAGACACCTATGGCGTCAAAGCGGTATGTCCGTGAATCTCAAAAGACGCATGTATCAGGCTGCAGTGCGGGCTCTTTTGTTGTATGGCAGTGAAACTTAGTCCGTTCGAGCAGCGAAACTAAGACGTCTTCAGGTGTGCGACAATCGTTGTCTGAGGACCACAGCTCGTCTGAGTTGGTGTCGGAGAATCCAGCCGACAATTAGAAGGCGAGTTTTCGGCTGTGCGGTGGGGGCTTCCGTTGAGGAACGTATTCAGCACCAGAGTCTGCACTGGTTAGGCCACGTATCGCCCATACATAACCGTCGTTTGCCGAAGAGAGTGCTGTTTTCCGTGCCCAATTCAGAATGGCAGAAGCAGGGAGGTGACCAACCCTTGAACTTGCAGTAGGGTATGAAAGAGATCACAAAACGTTTGGGTGCTGTCGGTGCTACTCGCCTTCTAGTATGAAAACCGCGTGATCCTCACTGCGCCTGGTTGAAGACGCTGCAATATATGGATGCCAACCGATGTCAATTTCTATCCAGATTGCCTGAATGAGTGTCTGGAAGTGTAGGAGGCTAGCATTTAGTCCCTTCCCTGTCCACCTTTATTCTTTTCTTCATAACAAGGTTATCATATAAATCATGGTTGTACGTCAGTGAAGCGACAGTGTTGAGCACCGGTGTCATTCTGTCGAGGATTATTATTATTTCTAATTATCTCACCATCCGACACTAGCATTGCTTCTGAGACATCGGTGGTGAGAGACCTGAAAACGCCTCCCATCATCTGTCCGCAGAGGCCACGTTTCGCAACCGTACAGCAACAGGGCCTTTATTATAGTCCGGTACACGAGACCTTTGAGATCCAGTGATATGCCTTTCTGACGCAACAGTTGACGCATACTAGCAAATGCGATACGGGTCTTTGAGATTCGTGAAATGACTTCATCAGACACACTTTTTCCAGAGTTAGTACAAGGTATGTAAAAGTCTCCATAGCCTCCAGTTCTTCTTCTTGAATTGTGAGGAATATGTTCACAGACGGCATGAACATGAAGCGTGACTTTACACTTTGAAGGTGCAATACGCATGCCGAAGGATAGTTGACGGTGTTCAGTTTATTTAACAGGGCCTGTGCTTCGCCTTCGTTTTCAAGTTAGGGACCATGTTATCCGAGTGCTCCAGATAGACAAGGTTTCCACCAGCAACGATGTGAATGCCGGGGTCTCAAAGACCACCCAGCTTCATTATTTCACCAATGAAGAGGTTGGAGAAGAACGCAGGGAGTGGACATCCTTGTGGGTCACCACTACCCGTATGAAGGCTTTCTTTGCGCATATCATAAACCCACATACCCAGAACTGTGTTCACAAACTTTTGGGCGTGCCCCGTCGAACAAGTCTTGTTAATAACATTGACCGTTCGACAGGATCGAGCGCACCCTTAAGGTGAAGAAATACCAAGATTGTGGCTCATCTACCTATGTGGCTTTGCTCTAACTCTTAATTGAGTTTAAGGTTGTGGTAAATGCAACCTTTATCCGGCCAATTCCGCTTGATGCTCACAGGTTAAGTATTCGCGTGCCGCCTTAAGTAGGCAAAGAACCAGTGACACAAGAAGCGTTGTTACAAATGAAGTCGAACTGACACCTCTGTGGTTAACTGCGAAGGCTCTTTTTGAAAATGACACTATTATCGACTCACCCGAGTTGTATGGGACGGTCTTATGCTCCTAGGTAGACACAAATAAGCTAGAGAGGCAGTGGCTGAGGAGTTTACTGCCATCCGCTAACAGAGCAGATGGAAGGTCGTCAGGACCATGAGCACCATGACACCTGAATGAAGTTTTGCGTTCGGACACTTGGGACTGAAGGGGGATCCATATTCACAGTCCACCTTTCCGCTGAAGACCGGCAGTCCGGATTGCAAGTAGCAGACGGCCAGCTGAATTGTTTTTTGAAGTGCTGTGCTCAACGGTCCAAACGTTCTGCTTTGCTCAATGTCAGAGAAATTGTGGTCCGTGTTAGTTTAGCTGACAAGACGCTTCCGAAGATCAGTCGAAGGGATCGATTGGAACAGCTTTTTCACCTCTTCCATTTCCTTGGCCTTAAGGGTCCACCAAGCTTCTCGGTCTGCACGGATAATCTGTTTCATCTGGCATTAGGTGATTGAGTTGTGGTTGTGGCCAGGAGGATTCTGTTTTCAGGCCTCCAGAAAAGCCACGGCGCTATCAGAGATCCAGTGTTTGGGTGAGGATTAAGATTTTTCTGTATTGTAATCTGTGTCGCGTTGTGGTCTGTATTCGGTCCGTTCGCGATCTGTATTGCGCCGCGGTCCACCTCCCTGTCTTCTGCTTGGTTGATGGTGTAGTTTCCATTTTTAGTAGCTTGTTGTATTCATCCTGATTGGTCCATACGAAACCATGAGCTTGCCTGTTGATTTGCACGTCTTCTCTCAGTGGGGCCTACGTTATTGTTGGCTCGTTTGTTAGTCGGATTCGGTGATCTTTGATAAGAGCTGGAAATTCCAGTCCAGTTAATTTGCCCTTTCAACTCGAATGTCTCTCCTTCTTAGTTTTATGGGTCTCTTCTTTGATTCCTTGTTGAGCTCAGGGTTTCACGGTTCTGGATTTCCTTTGTTCTCAGAGGTTGGTCGGTCTCAATGCGTCTGTTTATTGCTCCATCCGTTCATTACCCTGCCTCCATGAATAAGCGTTCTTTCTTTGTTCTTGCTTGTCCTAGTATGCTGACCTTGTTACGGTCGAATTAGTTACTTCCCGGGTCTTCGTGTACAGAAATGAACGAGCGTTGGTCGTCTCCTAGTAGGGAGCTTGTACTCGTTGACTTCAGTAGACATTTTCCTCCGTGTTTGTCTCACATAGTGTTTTTATTAGTCCTTGCATTGAATTTTGTAGATCCCACTTGTCTTCTCGATTGCATTAGGTTTCCCCTTTGCTTTTGATAGTGCTCTCCGCAGCCTTTTAGTGGGTCTGTGGGCCACTCTTACATCATGCTGTGGTAGTATCTCTGCGGTCATCTCCGAAATGTTCCTGATGTACGGTAGTATAATTGTTTTGCTTGTGAAATACACTCATTTTTAAATCAATTTGGTTTTGAACCCAGCTGAATCTCTCGTTTATTATGTTTTCAAGCAAGTGAATGTGCTGCACCAGGTCGCCTCCTGTTTCAGTTGGTACGATATTCGAGATACCGCGATACATGTCATAAGGTTTCTTAAAATTCTTCGACAGCTGGGTTTCAGGTGAGTCTCTCGCAAAACCAAATTGATTTGCAAATGAGTGTTTTCCGCTAATTTCGTGCAATTTGGGTTCAGCTATAGCATAAGATTGACGGAAGCGTTTCATGCCAACCGAAGGAAGAACGAAGCTGAGATACTGCAAAGCTGCCCAGGCCAAGACAGAAGCATTCGAGATGCCGGCATTCGGTTCGAAACCTTATGAGCAGTGTATTACGTCTATTCATGTATCGCGACATCTCGAATATCGTATCAACTGGAACATGAAGCAGCCTGGTGCAGCACATTCATTGCCTGGAAACATCACAAACGAGAGATTTAGCTGGGTTCCAGGTGAGTCTCTCGCAACAACCAAATTGATTTGCAAATGAGTGTATTTTGCCAATTTCCTGCAATTTGGGTTCAAGTAGAACATAAGATTGACGGAAACTCGAGGACCTGATGATGAGCCTACCTGATGAGCCCCGAGAGGAGTGAAACCGGTCGTAATCTGTCGAAGAATTTTCAGTAACCTTATGAGCAGTGTTTTGCTCGTGCTTTTGATCGTCGAGTTAGTTGAATTACATTTCCTGAGAGATCTCCAGATGAAATTCCCTTTCTTCCGTGGCGATCATTTCATACGTCCCGATATGGTTATGCGCATCCGTTATCATGAGTCTAATTATCCGTCTACCGTTGCTTCTCGCAAGCGCCCAGGTCTGTGGACGATTAATGGGTGGTTATTAGGAAGCATGAGCTACGTGGAAGTATGCTAGCCGTATTCTGCCTTCGGAGTTTCCTTGTGTTCAAGCGATGGTATCTCCGGTTTCTCGCGGACTACAGCTGTGAACATACGTTTCTCGGTCCACTCATTGCAGACGAGCAAGTTTTTTTCAAATCCCAATAGTGGCTGTGGAGTGGTCTCCTTCTAAATAGCCTCCCTCACTTTGCTAGATACACTGCAAGATCTGATTACCAACCGGACTTAGTCTTTGGCCGGCTCTATATCTTCCGATTGGATGTTCGTACTAGCTAGTTACCGTCACCATTGGCCTAGTTTTTCTTTTTCTCTATAGAGAAGGCCTTTTGAAGACAGTTGGCAATGGTGTCGGCCAGTCTCCTATTTAATTCAGACTGTCCAAAGTTTTTTTTATCTACTGCAGCTTGGCTTGATCCAGCTACTCTGAGCTCTGTTGTTCTGCAGTCATTGCACCTGGCATACGTTGCTACGGCAGTCTCGCGTCCGCTGACCGATTCTTGCGTGATTCTCACCCAAAATGGAGTGGTTTAGTGGGACAGTGTCGGAGGCAATTCGGACAGTTCGCAATGAGTCTCGCTTCTTGTTAGTTTTTGTAAAAGGGGCCGATGAATCCTCGGAACGGATGGATCAACAATTCGATGCGGATGCAGCAGCAGTTTGTGATGGAGTTGTATGTAAGTTTGTTATTCCAGAATTGTTATTTCTGTCTTTATCGTAGTTTCTTTGATTGTTATGTGTTATTGTTAATATGCCTTCCGTGCGTACAATACTTGAAAGAATGTGGGATTATCACTGTATATTCATCTCAGATTACTACGCCTTTCATACCGATGTCAAGGCTTGCAAGTATCTCAGCGTCGGTGGGAATAATGCAGGATATAATTTAGTATCACGACTTCCCCAACCAAGTGCATCTATGGCACCGACTTGACACCAACCGGTCTTTAAAAGAAACACTCGAGGACGCTCTAAACGTGTTTGGAGAACGGCCTGCAGGCTATAAGTGTGTCATAACCAAAAAACGTGGTCGTGTTAGCAGACTGGGACCCCAAAGCAGTACGTTAATGGTTAGGAAATCGCAGTCATTAGTATTACCCCCCCACACACACCCCTAGAGCTATCGCTTCAAAGGCGTGGCTATGCTGGGTGTCCACCAACAAACGCAGTTTTTACCGTCATACGTGATATCACCTGAAGAGAAATAGGCTTATTAGTTAGTTTTGTCACCTAATTTACTAGGCATGACTGATACTGTGTGAATGCGTCGTAACTTTATTGTTGAAGTGGTGTGAGAGAAAGGACGACTTCTGAGCATGCGGTAAATTAAGGTATCTTCTGTGGCTCCAGAACTGTTGGGAAGGTCAGAATCCTGAAAACAGCCTCAAAATGCCCGAAACCTACTGAGACATTCAAACCCCACCAAAATGACTGTAGGGAAGCCGTCAAGCATCCAGTCCAGGAAACCCAGCTTCCGATGGAATGCTCAAGCAGTCAATCAGTTTAGCAACGGCATGCCGTAGAAGTAATGCCGTCGATGAGTGTTTCACAAAAGCAGCACCGACGATGCTAAGTGTTTAGGTATTTCATAGAAGCACGGTCGATGATGATGGGTGTTCACCAAAGGCCTATCAGACAGCGTGTCAAAACTGTCCTTCAAGTGCTGTGAGGCCGCTCGTAACTTTTGCACTCTCCTGTTCGCAATAAAGCTGTTGTGTTCCGACACTAAGGTACTGGAGCAGGAACAGCAGTTAATTACAATAGGAACGAATCACTCCATCCAACAATCTTCGTTCTATTGGCAATCGGTCTGTTTTTCTGTTGTTGTTTATGATCTTCGTCTTTAGATGGTTTCATATCCGACAGTTCACAAAGGACACGTACGAATGCTTGAGAACCTTATGCATTGCTGTGTTCTATCTCGCTAAATCGCCCACCTATAACCTTTCGATGAGTGACAAACTGTTTCGTGATGTAACCGTCCACAGACGTGAAATATCACGTCCGCAAGGTGAATATGTCCACACTTGAGCAATATGGCGGTTTTGTCCGACGCCTCGCACGACCCAGTAACTATCCTGGCTGTTTCGATCAATTGACCCGCCTGTCAGAACTTCTCAGTCAGGTAGCACCACGGACGCTTGAAACTTGGTGGACAGTTTTTGAGTAGTTGGATGTGGTTGCGTGATTTGTAGAAATTACATCCATATCACCCTCGTTTGCACGACCCTCCTCGTGTCACACCAACCTAAAGCTGCTACCTTGCCGCGGTAGTCAGGCTTCATTGATGCAATGATCTGCGGGTACACTGGCTAAATCAGTTTCTTAAGGTTCAGCCATGCCAAGATGTCCAAGGGGGGCGCGGTAAGACAAAGATTTTAAGTCGTGCTGTCCTCAATAGGACTGTGAATGCAGTAAGGTCTTTCATTTCATGTCCATATTTATGCAAGTAGCAATGCTGCCTTCCGAGCAAGAACGGTTTAAAAAAGATCGGCCTGAAAACCGCACACTCCGATCGCCCAACGTTTGGCCGTGATCACCAGTGAAATGCTTTTACAACCAAGGAGTCTGGTGCTACGCAGAAAATATCTAACGTGCCAGTCCCTTGCAGAAAAATGGGTCAGGCTGCTATTGTCCCTCAAGAAAACTCCAACAATTGCTGTCTCGTGTTTCAGGTTTTTTTAGTCAGAATCTCACTTTGGGATACCTCAACCAAACCTCCTTCATCGGCCCGGTAAAAATCTTTCACACTTAGAGCTCTTCATTCACTGGCTCCTCCCTACACTCCCCTCAACCAAGTCCTCTTGATTCATTTAGCCGTCAATTACCTAACCCTTGTTTCCTACCTAATCTTTTGAACAGTAAAATAAATAAAGATAAACCCGCAATGAATCCAGAGGATCTGTTCCACATTACGGACTTCAGCGTGCATACTCTGTATCAAATTGTGTAACCGGTAGCTCTGCTCAGACCTTTTACTCTATCTATCCCTCTCGATGTATGTTGTTTCTGCGAAATACACATGCAACACCCCAGTTCTGTCGTACATCTCAAACCGCTTGGTACGAACCCAAATTCGTCGCAATGTCCTCTTCGTGTGTCTGGTGATCTTGATGCAATTGCTCGTGGTATTTGCGGTGTGGGAGTTGTGCGTAGCCCCACGGCTGAGTGCGTTTTACCGGACTGGATCCCGGTTACTAGTCGCCTTTGTGTGGTTAGGTTGTCTTATTCACTCAAGATCAATGCATCTCAATGTGGTTAGGTTGTCTTATTCACTCAAGATTAATGCATGGTAAACAGTGTTTGTTGTGTCAGCATGCGCTCCCACAGCTGTTAGCTCAGAGGCTGAGAAGGACAACTTCTATGGAGATTTGTGACGGTTGCTTTGGCCAGCAAAAAGTGCAGGTATCATGATTCCGGCAAGTGATATGAATACCTAGGTGTGGAATCTCATCACGATCAGCATCTCTGTTTGATGTCCACTTCTCTTCGCCGCATCTGAGCCGCAGAATTTTCATTCAATGGTCATCATTAGTTGCATAATCCTTTCACTGACGTGGGCGTTTCACACTCAAATATTGTCAAGACGACTGATAATTTTGAAGGGAATGTCCTACACGGTTCCATAGTTCTATCTAAAAAGGAAATAGCTTCACCGAAGGAACACTTGCAACAACAGTACCTAGACTCAAGTGGTGAAAGCCACCACCTTAAACGCCGGGCTGTCCCCACTCCTGATTGTTTTATCGTAAGAAAACATGGTTGCCATACCCACCGTGCTCTGGAACACCCATGCCCCAAGCTGCGCTTCGCGTCCTTCCAGGATTAAGACTATTCGATTCAAGTTCTAGCCTCAACCTACTGGGTCAGAGAGTTTGTTTTCGTCATACTGATGTCTCTTTCAGTTTCCTGATTCCTTCCCCTTTTCTCGTCTACACAATTGAATTTAGGCTGATCTTAAGCACTTAACCACACAATCACGTAATATAACTATGTGATACTGAATTATAAATGCCCACGTTCAGGTTGACCGCACTCGGCCGAGTGGTACAGTACTGAGTTACTAAGTTACTAACTGGTTTTCGGTCCTCTCCCGGGGCTTTTTGAAGTGCGCATTGTTTGTGATTCATAACAGACGGGACACCTTTGTGGTGCTTCATGGCTTTTCCATATAGGATGGCTGTGTCTTGCAGAACGTAATCGGTGTTTAAAACCAGGTAATCTTCCCACTAGTCACCTTCGATGACAGTCTTTTCTGTACCAGTTTCTAATGTTATGGCTTTTGTACTCCTCTTCTCAATCTTAGGCCTTCGTCTGGAAGCCTCGTCCGAAGCAGCTATGCAATTCTCAGCGGTGTATGTCCTTCTCTCCGTGCCGTGTGTTTACATCATTGCACCATCCGGGAAGGCTGTTGATGTGAAATTGGGTGGTGTCGAAAAGAGAGAGCTACATGACTGGATTGCTAAACACACTCAGAATAAGCCTGTGGCATGTAAGTGTTCGTCACTGTGTATGTTTTCATGTATTTTCACCTGACTTTCATCGAACTTCATCGGCGAACTGGCAGCATTGTTTATAACTGGAATGGCTTATCCAAGTAGGCTTCTTCCAAGTGAAATTCCCAACTTGGGCCATCTTTATTGGGTCTCGTGCGATTTGGTTTAAGTTGACCAACTTTTGAGAAACCAACCGCATCTTCCAATGAGGACCAGCTTAATAGTCTTTGAGGCCTCGCCATGAGACCCATTTATGTTTGCTTGCCTACCACGGGTGGCTGTCGTCAGAAGCTATCGCTACAAGCTTAGGGATGTTATTTACAGCGAACTTAGAAAACCGAGTAGTTTACTCGGGAAGAAGCCAGGAATTGTCGTGTCTGCGACCATCCTTGGGAAGGCCTCGTTGGATGCGTGGTAGGGGCAACAGCCCATGGCTTTTTTTCGTTTACTGCAACACTAAGCTAGCTTGTGGTAGTTTGCTATTTTCCGAGCAGGCTTCCTCCATAGCTGCGCATGTGTATTGGTGTAGGTTTCACGCATCTGCGGCTATCCACCCGAGTTGTCGATCCACCAGATACACTGAACACAAAGCGTCGAAACTATAATTACATGGATCGGCTTGTCAAATGTAACCAAGAATTAGACAACGAAGAATAACTGGTAATGATGATTCAGTTAGTCTGATGCTGCTTTTTCTTGATTTCGTTTCAAATAAGCGTGCTGAATCTGTGACTGGTAACAAAGTAGTCGTAATAGACTGGGATGGTTGATTCCGTTCTTCGTGTCAGTATGAACGGTTCCATTAGCTTTCCTTTGTCAGAAGCTTGTTTACCAGTTGATCTGTTTATTGCTGGCACTTTTGCTCAAACAATTCCAGATGGGACGTTGTAACCCCCACCTGGTTGCCGTCGAAACCTGCGGCAATAGTCAGAAAGCAGTTCATGCTGGGGACGAATGTCCCCTGTAACACATTTCACTTTGCAAAGGTTTTCCACTTATTAGAGTTCAGTTTAACTCTAGACGCCACTTGCATAACATGTTAAATTAATAGTAATCGTCCAGCTGTAGTACCCTTTCGGTGCCCAGCTGTCATGCCAGCCGAAGGAAGCAAGAAGACTGCGATACTACCAGGTTACCCAAGCCTAGTCAAGGGAAGTCGAGATGCAGAGGTCGGGACCTTCTGGTCAGTAAATTCGCGCTCTAACCACTGAGACATCTCGCCCCATGTTACAAAGTGTGCTCCTTCAAGCTGCCACAGTTTTGATTCACCGTGGCTAGGAGGACGGAGGAAAAGACGTCCACGTATTGGAAGCGGTAGTATAACGGATCATTCGATTTCACTCGTAGTGGAAGAATCCGTGGATTTGCTCACCGGAGGCGATAGCCCCAGTTGTCTGACCGGAGCATGTTCCTTAGTGTCACTTACTACTAGTGTCCGGAGCTCCTCACCTCCCAAGATGGTAGTCATCAACTCGACTGACTTTACATGTCAGAACCGTCATACTTCGTTGCAAAGTCATAGACTGACCGCATTTTGGTCGTTTCCAACCCACATAACTGGACCGAAAGACTCTGAGTGGTATGCTCCCTGATGTGCCTAAACTATGAACTATGACGGGTTCGCCCATCGTGGGTGAATCGGTTGCTTTAAAAACCATTCAGCATACCTCAGAATTGCTAATCCAATGTTCCTACTAGATCCGATTAATTCTTCGGAGACACCGATGGTCAAACATTGAAAGTATTTTATTACGCTTCGACGTGTGTCAGTCATGTTGTTGATCTGAGACGGTAGGAATCGTGCTGTTGCTTTAATGTTACAATGATGCCGTTGGTGTCGGATATTGGGAAAAGCTTTCCCATCCTCTTCGAGTTGGAAAGTGATTTCGTTCTCCACTAGTCCACCGAGACTTATGAACCTCTTCAGATGGGTGAATTTATCTACCCAGTCGTTTGAAAGCATGATGTTCCCGCCGAGTCTCGCAGTGGGACTTTACACCTTGCAGATGTGTAGCGCATACCATGCCATGCGGCCGGATTAGTTGAGGTCTCAATGAAATGATCTGCATTTTTAGGGGACCTGATCCAAAAAGAGAAATAGCATCAGAGTACTCAGATTATGAGTCTTTCTCAATTTTGGGGATATCAAGTATATGCTGATACGATTAACTGTCGTTTGTTGTTCTTATTTGTACTACTCCTAATTGAGCTGACCAACAGGACTGCATGAAGACGTTTTGTTCTTATTTGTACTACTCCTAATTGAGCCGACCAACAGGACTGCATGAAGACGTCTGTTTACTCGAATATAGTCTCGCAAAACACTTTCGGCTCTGGGGCTGAGTGCAACCTCATTTTGAATATCATGATTCATCGCATAGAAGTCATCAGGTTGCCAGAGAATGGACTGCGGAATACCTGAGCTCATCCTCAACAGCTTGGGACAGATAGCTAGCTGAATTCTGGGATGCATGTTTCTGACAACAACGAAAAGCCACACTAAAATCTCAGTTAGAGGTGCCTGTTGTACCATTCGATATAGCATACGGGCGTTGGAAGCTGCAGTTTTGAGCAGGTTCCTTGGAGTCAGATGTTATTTCCGATTGCCTCACTGTTGGGGGGGGGGACAGATTTTACCTGATTGCCAAGTTGAAAAGAAGGGAATAGTTGTTTGGTAAGAGTTGTGGTGAGTAAATGAAGAGATCCACGAATGAACGATACCCACCGGTTGTTCAGACCAAAGAGAGCTTGTTTGATATACCTCACGCCATTTGTTTGGCTTAAAAGTCTGACCCGATTGGCTATGAGAGTTTGGCCAAATCTGAAGTCACAGGGAGTAAAGTAAAGATGCTCGAATTCGGGTACCGAGTCATACAGCCAAATCGTTTAGGTTCATATTGAGCTTTTGGTAAGATATGGTAGATTTTCGTCCCTTTTGGGTAATACGCATGCAGTCACAAACAGCTGCCGGGCAATCAACTTTCTCTAACCTGCACTTTTTCGGAGGGAAGTATTATCCCTGCTTCCATAGGCCAACAGACTTTTCTGCGCTTGGTTTACACACAGCCTGAAACCACTTCACGGCATTCCGTGTGTTGATTTCAGTGCCTAGCAGTGAAATACACAGTTCGCTACAAGAGTCTCGTTTCTAAAAATAATAATTATTCATATTTTGAAACAGAAATCAACAATTAAGTTCGATTTTGGTCGTGAGGTGAAAATTTCCTCTGCGGCCGTCCTTGAGAGGTTTTTATGGATCTTATAGATCAACAATGTCCAGGCGGTAATGCTTAACGAAATTTCAGTAGCATTTGAGGTACTGAGTTCATTTTCAGTTGTCTTGCTTACGAGCCTCCACAAGAGTTGAACCACCAAAAGGTGGAGTGTCCAGTGCGTCCCGGGATTACTGTTTTTCCGTCTCATTATGGTGGATCCTGATGGTTTGGTTGTATGTAGGCTCTTGAACGACCTATGAATGATGTTTTCGTATTGGAGATCACGCGCTATCCGATACGACAACTGTATGAGAGTCGCGGTAACCGCGGAGAGCAACTTGACATATTTATTCCACCATCACTCTGCCTTTTGAGGCCGGGGGAACGTGGCTATTCCCACTGATTCAAAAGAAATCTGCCGTTACCAGCTACTGATCAGGGAATCCTGTTTAGTGTGGGGTTTTCCTCTCCCCAACCAGACCACCATCACTACCACCAGCACAGGGAAAAGTGCTATTTGGCCTGCCTTTGTAGGGATCGCACACCAAATTACTGCTGACGGAAGGTGCTGTTGCGGGTTCTTCAGGGGGCAATTTACTGAGCCAGAAAAATCAATCCCGCTACCTAGAAAGAAACACACTAATGCAGGTCTACGTAATCACATGTCACTGACAATTCAAGCAGAAGTCCCAGGAAAGCCGTTTCGAACGACGTTCGGCAGAGGAGACCACCGGTTATATTGGGGTCCTAATCAAGATGTGGTATGGTAACTGAACTGTCCTTTTATCCTTAAGACAACGGTTTCCGACGTCGAACCTATTTCGGTATACCACGTGTTTTCTTTTTTTTTGAGGGGGGGAGGGTGCTCTCTCAGGAAATGACCTGTAGCCATTGATCTGTCTCCTTTTCGTAAAATGAAATAGGATTAACTCCCATCCTCACAAAGCAAATTACACGCATGTGTGGAGAATTCAATGGGATCGTTTTTATCTTTTTCCTCAATTTCTTCTGTTTATGCCGTGTGAATATTATTCTGAGTAGCTGTGCCAATTCAGACATGAGTTTTCTCTCCTATTAGAGCTAATCAGTGGTACTTATCCCTGCCCATACTGGGATACGAACTTCCGACGAATGAGGCAACCGTGCTAACACTGCTCCCCAACACAGCATGCATATGGTTCATCCCGTCCGGACAACCAGACTTATTCTTACTTAGGTGACGTGTATAGTTTATCCGCCGTCAGTTGTTTGCCAGACGGCCGGTATTTGTTCATTGCTCGTCTCGCACTGTTCAAGGCAACGGAATCTCTGTCCTCTCCCAAGACACCTAGCTGTCCACCAACTGCTTCTGGGCTCTGTGGTTAGAACAATTACTCGGCAACTTGAAGGAAAGGAAACTACTGACAAGGTTGCTGAAAACTCTTCGAAAGCCCACGACCGGTTTCGCCCTTCTTGGTAGGCGCAGTCTCCGAGTTTCCTGCTAGCATTTGCTTTGTGAGCGAGTGTCAGACTGATTTGAGGATTCAGCGAAACCACAAATCTCGGTGAAAATTCAACATACATCAGTGCCACAATAATATAGATCAACCGTTTTCACAGGAGACTCAAGTGAATCTCTTGTTTATGATGTTCTTCAACTGAATGTGCTGCACACAGGCCACCTCATGTTTCAGTTGGTACGATATTCGATATGGGATATCTCGAATATCGTACCAACTGAAACATGAGGTGGCCTGTGTGCAGCACATTCAGTTGAAGAACATCATAAACAAGAGATTCACTTGAGTCTCCTGTGAAAACGGTTGATCTATATTATTGTGGCACTGATGTATGTTGAATTTTCACCGAGATTTGTGGTTTCGCTGAATCCTCAAATCAGTCTGACACTCGCTCACAAAGCAAATGCTAGCAGTTGGTTCAGCAGCAATGTCGATCATTAACTGAAGCTTCTTCCTCCAAAACAATTCTCCACCTACTAATTAACGGCACTTGTGTGCATCAATCAATGAACACTGGTCTGGTCCTCCCACGCTACCGCTCCAGCAGAACCAGTGGTACGGCTAAAGATACACTGACGCCAAAAAACCATAAATAGTGCTTCGCATTTAAAGTGTTTGTAACGATAACATCCTGGAAAATCGAACGATTTCTAGACTCGTTACTGGCAAGCGGCACGAGGATACGATTGGCTGTTGGGTCTGTGCTTTGACTATCGGAGATCGCCTTGGTGTTGGGCCAGCCATCGGCCTGTTCACTAGCCGCATGGGTGTTAGGCTGATTGACCACTTCAGCTCCTAGCTGTGAGCAGCAATGCGCCCAACAGTTCAGTTGTTTTCATCGATTCGCGGGGTGTCCGAAGTTGTTTCCGCATTTGTGAGAATTTGGTTCTCCGGATCAACCATTCTTTTGTCTGGGACTGTCTGGAATGTCTCATGATCTGACTGTCGCTCAGTATCCTTTGCAGAGGAAGTGAATAGGCAGACTAGTGGGCGAATGCGAGTGTATGGAAAGCTCTCCAAAAGTATCCTTACAATCAGTTCTGTTTGACCAAGAGTGGAGTGGTCTTAATTGATGGATGACCTCTCTTGTTTACTGGGGATGGGCTGATTATATATATATATATATATATGAATATATATTGTTGTCGGTGTTAGTAGGGTAGCACAGCAACTTGTGCCAATGTAGACTGCTCCTGTATTCAGTTGAAAGGTAGTCCAACTCTAACTCATGTGCTTTGCATCTGTTGGCGTTCAGTCATTTACTTCGTTCCGTTGAAGTTAATACCGTTTCGTTCTTCTCACTAAAATGATTAAAGCTATAACTTTAAAAAGACCCACTTAGATCTTTATCTGTGAGTCATTTGTCCTTGAACGACGTTTTTCGAATTTCGATTCTCTTGAAGCACGCGTTCGAAGCTCTTCTGTACTCTGTGCTGGTGCTTGGTGGCCTTGAAAGTCATAATCCCGTCGTATATTTTCATCTCGACTCTCTTCTCTTGGCCAGACGCTCTTGATGTGTTTATTTCGCCTAGCTTAATTTTATGACGCTAGCTGTGGGTTCCATCTTGTGTTTTCTACAATTTGCTTGTCAACCTGCTTGCTTACTTGTAGAAGGTCTGTTTGTCTGCAGAAGGGTAGTGCTGAACTCATTCACGTTGCTACGAGGCGTGACAATGATTAAGTGGGGTTAAAGGTTCAAACAGGCGACTGGGTGGAGTGACCAGTCAGATTACCGGTTTTCGGTTGATCAGCTTATCCCTATTAAATCTGCTCGATGGCGTACTTCGCGTTATTGAAACCAAATACGGACTTCAAAATATCGTAATGCGGAATTCATTCGAATTGTCATTGCATCTGTGTGCCACTATTTCAGCTTGCTCAACAGAAACCACCAAAGAACCCACTGTGTCTACGAATGATCAAGACAACAAGGAGCAAGCACAAACCAGTCAATCTGATCCACCTACTTTGGATCAACGTGTGAGTGCGGCCTACGAATTAATGGAAGAGAAACGTCGAGCACGTTTGGAAGAAGAGCGAGAAAATGCTCGCATTGGTGAGATCAAACGCCGCGAGCTTGGCAAAACGATGCAAGACTTTCGCGTATGTGCTTCACGTTGTTTTCTCTGATCGATTCATTCGTTTATCCCACAAGTCCAGGTGAACATCTACTAAGACCGACTAGAATAATCGGGAAGCTTCCATGAACCACACAGTGTGGTGTTATTTTAGTTTATCGTCACTCGCTATGACCTTGTCCTCGCTATTGTCACATGCGGCTTCTGCAAACCCTAGTTCCATCTGTATCTCTCAACTAAATTGGCTTTCTTGCGTCAGAACGGTTCATTATGACCCTGGATAAACTCAAGCGAAAATATCCTTTTGATTTATTGTTCTCGTGCATTCCGTTTGCCCTGGACCACTCATCTTGATCAACAGTCTCTGAGGGACTTCACGGTTTAGTGTGCTCCATGTTTCTAAGGCAACCCGTGTTCCTTGTTCGTCCTTTTCGTTCTATGTTCACACTTTTCCCACTTCACTCGGTGCAGTTATTCATCTATTTGAGTATACATTGTGATTTCACGCACACACATACGCTGATCATAAAACACTGTATTACTTATTAAGTTAGTCACAGTAAAGTAGTATATTGCTTGTTGACGGGATAAGAAGCTATATTAAGGCCATATTGAAAATGCTGATGACTACACAGCGTATATGGTCAGTGAAAATGTCTTATATTCGGACTACCGAGGTGGCCTTTGTTACGAAACAACCAAACGACATTAAGGCATTACCGGTATGGCTATCTGAAGACTGTGCTGCTGCTTGTGTGTGGCAGCGCTGTGTGTATGTTTGGCAATTATTGAATTTTCTTGCCAAGTGTGATCTGTCGTGTTTCAGTCACCTTTGTGTAATGAACTAGGCCGAACCAAATGGCAGATAACTCACACTGTCAGACTTATAAACACATGAAGACCTCATATTAATGACTCCTGATTCCGCACACGTCGGGATTTTGCTACAATGCATGCACAAAGTTGCTCCGATGGTCTCCAGTCAATAGGTACATGGAGTGCGGTAGCTGAAACATGCCTCAGTTGGCTTGCTTAACTCGCGTTTCTCGGAGAGACCCGAGAGTATCGTTTGTGTTCGTTGATTCAAACCTCCAATTTGTCTTCTGGTTTGCCAAATATAAACGCAGTCACAATCGTCGGTACAGCTGATACGGTCATCAGGATTAAGCAAGTGCTTCGTGCGACCCAGTTATCTCCGCAATGTGTTGTCCACGTGGAAAGTGGTACGGATGTTGAAGGTGGAGAGTACGCAGCAGATGTTGTCAGATGTATCCTGCTGGTATGGGATCCACACTTTGTCGGTTGGTTAAGCCCTCGGCCTGGTTGCTATGTCTAGATTTGGCTGCTGAAGCATTAAACGTGCTGATGTCCGTTGCTTCCCAGGGTTTATTTGAAATGAGTAGTGTCGCTTTCAGGTGAAAAAAGACAAGTTAATCGTTCAGCCGTAACACCCTTTTTGGTGCCTAGCTGCCGTGCCACCCAAAGGAAGCACAAGGGCTGGAATACTGCCAGGTTGCCCAAGCCTAGACAGGGGAAGTCGAGAGGCAGAGGTCGGATTCGAACCACGGACCTTCCGGTCAGTAAATTCGTGCTCTAACCACTGAGCCATCTCGCTTTCAGACGAAGTTGTATTACTACAGATCTCAATCGCTTGCCACTTCATTTTTTCCATCAGTTGCAGACCCCGAGCTGGTTTGAACCTGATCGATACTCAACGTCTTCCACAATTTGTGAGCTTTGTTCGGCTTTCTGGTTGCCCTTATGCGTTTCTTGTTGAACACCTTCCAAATTAGCAGAAGGTACTGTGTGTGCCACCAATTGGAGAGGCGATTCGATGAACAATCAGGATGATGTGTCTGTGAATAACAAAAGCAGTTAATCTAAACAAGAACAATAATAGGAATAAGCGCACCGGCGAGTGACAACGAAAATTCACTTTGAGGGAGAGAAATATAAATTAACTGAGCCACTTGCCTGTGACACCCTCTCAGTCCATTGATGCCATGGATCTCAAAGGAATCGCAAGGGCCAATGGATTTTCAGGAGCAATCGAAAAGCGCGGAGTTGGGTTCGCACAACTGACCCTCCTTTAATTAACCAGATTGCTAAGTCTGCGAAGACAGCCCCAGTGCCTTTGAGGCGGGCACTTCTGGCCGCCCTCGTCAGTTCTGCAGAGGTCATAAATAGACGGGTGTGCAATGAAGGCGCTGACTCGCACCAGTCTGTCCGACTTGGTAGATGTGAACAGCCAGCGTTGCGTTGGTGTTGCGTTATCCAAACGTCCTTTCCTCTACTTCTGGTGTTTATTCTTGTGGTTACCACTGTACCGCATAGGATTACGTTAGCCCCTTAAGTCTGCATCCTTTTTTTAACAAAACCATGCTGAAGGATGTAGTCCATGCTTCTTATTCTTTCGCGTGACTCATTAGTTGCGTTCAACCACTGTTATTGACGGTGACTCACTTTACTTTTACTTACTGTTTGTTTGTAGGAACGCCAGCGTGCTCGTGAGGTAGAAGAGGCCATGGCAGAACGACGGAAGGAAGAGGTGGAATCACGCTTACTGCGGGAACGTCTTCGACAGCAGATCGAGGAGGACAGACGGGCGTTTCAAGAACGGTCACAAGGCATCACAAACCAAATTCCAACCGATTCTGCACCTACAATCACTGAGAGTGTCTCCAGACAGCGGACTGTGCCTACCGGTGAAAATGATCTTGTAGGCTGATAAATGTTGTTTTCTGTTTGCCCAACTGGTTTAGTAGAAACTTTCGTTTTTATTACTGAGGGACATGTTGTATAAACGGATTATGTTTTGTTCCATGAGCGTGGCAGTTTGGTTCCAAACGTTTCGTCGTCAGTTGAGATGACATCATCAGCCCACTGACGATGTGTATTGTTTGTGCCCACTCAATTTAGCTGAGTAAAAAATCTCCCTATTATAGGCGTACTAGGTCAGTGTGTCAGTTAGTGGCAAAAACTAGAGAATGGCCCGGTGTTTGCCCCACTTCTTCCCGGCCCTAGCTGATTTCTGAATAGTTTTGCGTTGCCCGCGCTATTTTTCCCCTGTCGCTGGAACACAGTCAACTTTGCTATCCGTTTTATGCGATTCGGTAACTACTACTGTGAATCAACCATGGAAACACCAGTTTTGCAGTGCGAAACCTCCCTAGAGTGTGTTCAGTATGACGACATTAGGTATGTCATCGATTGTTGCTATCGCCGTCACCAAGAACGCAGTGTCCCCCCGAGGAGAGTTCTCTCCAAAGAGTGGCCACTCCATCGGAGAGCGCGCAACGCTTACCAGCATTCACGACTTAGTGTGCGACGCGTCCGTCCCGAAGAGTTGTCCCTCCCCAGGAGAGCATACTACTCTTTCAGGGGATCAACCTTGGCAATGTGTAGGAGTGTGGAGTGCTGACTTACTGAAGCATGGAATGCCGAATAACGAATTACTCTTTTTGTCAGGGTCAATTACGACGTAAGCATGGGAAGGCCACAAACTGCCGAAAAGCATGCGATTTAACTCGGACACTCAACGTTTTCTAGCTTCAGACATCCTTGTTGTGTTCACTGATCGGTCTCCAAGCCATGTCCGTAGTTTCTCTGTTGCGTAAAGCCGACGCAAAGGTGGTGACCTTTTTGGAGGGAAATTACCCTATATGAACGTAAGCTTCCTCTGCCTATCTGTGTGCCACGTTTGATTTCCAGTATCATCGCTTCCCGTTTGTAGACCCGACTGCAACTTCGCATGATCGGGGGTGGTCACATTATCGGCCGTTTCACACCCACTTCCAACTTGGCATCGGATGTGCGTAACTGGCTTCAACAAGCGATCACTGTCGATGCTCAAGACGCAGACAGCGCTGGCGAATATCCGAACATCGACGATAACACCCGTCAAAAACTTAGCGGTTTGATATTACAAGGGTATCGTTTTCGGCAGCTCCACCCACCCAAGTACGTTTGGGATCATAATCTCTTGAATGTATGCCTTTATTCTTTTCGGTCAGTTCGCACAAGAGTTTGAATGGAATTTGCTGGGATTCAGGTAAGAGCAGGCACCTTGCACGCTTTATGTTGGACGCTGTATCTCGGATTTGTAAGGCTACTATCTGTCTTAAGAGATTCGTGAGAAAGTTTAGGGAGGTTGCAACTCTGGTGATCATATCACAAACCTAGCTTTTCCTACTATGTCCTTCCAAAATGCTGTTGAATACACAGCTGTGGTTCTCTCGGGTTTGGTCATTCTTGGTTGTCTTCAATAGGCATAGGTCGCTTTAAACGTGGTTACCCCCGTATGGAGCTAAATGCCCAGAGGCCCAGATGGGGATAGTTGTAGCTAGACACTCCATAAGGACATTCACAGAAGCATTATCATCCCAAGGCTTCTTACAAACTAGAGGAGGTACGTTGAGAAATGTAGTCTATTCTAGTGCTATTTTCTTTTGTTCCTTCCCTCCGTGACAGACTTTTCGAACCTGAAGAAGAAGTGAACACAATGACTGAGCTTGGACTTTTCCCATCCGCAGTCCTCATGCTTATTCCGACTGGTGGTCGTTCGACATCGGCAATTCAGCCGGCATCTGGTAAGCCGTTACTTGTTCAACATTCTCTCCGTTACCATTCAATTCCATGTTTCCTTATCTCTTGATTCCTGGTTGCTGCCTCGTCAGAATCACTAGCAAGAGCCGAACTCTGCCGCGCAGCCACAAGGCGGTATTCAACACTCCAAGATCGGACGCTCCAGGAACAGGCCGGAATTGCTCTCTTCTTGGGAAGCCGACTTCTTTTTCCCTTAAAGTGTGGCTTTCTTCGTACAGCAATAGAGGCTTTTACTATAGTGAAGAATGATGGACAACTTCACTCTTTATTGGTTCTTCTGTGCGCAGTCCTCTGGTCCGTGGAGCGCGCGATATAGCCAGCGTAACATGCAGCTTAAATTCCTCTATCAAGAGGAAGTTACTTCCTCTGAAAACTATCTGGTGTACCTTGGTATTACCGAACCGAAGTTCCCACCAGACGCGTCTGATGCTTTGAAGACGCCTGCAGTCGAACAGAATCTTCGAAGGCTTGCACGCAGTAGCTACGTCTCTGATCCATCGCCTTCGATAGCCAAGCTGATTCAACGCCGGCGCCACAAATGTTGGAGGTTATCAAACACGGTCTTCCAGATTCGTGAAGTGACTCCCTCCTCCACCAGTCCGCCTGGATTTACAGAGCTTTCCAAACACATGGGTTCATCAATAAGCGTTAGATTTGGGTGTGATCCCACCCAGTCTTGCAGTAGCGCTTTACACTTTGCAGATGTGAAGTGCACTGTAACAAAATTACCTAGGTGGTTGAGAATTACTATCAGTTCTAGAGCCCATTGTCTGAGTGAACCCTCTTGAGTATTTCGGGTCCCGATGTGTTTGAGTGAGGCATCCTGTTTTACTGAGTTTCGTGTCGGTTTAGGACGTTGCAACCATTTGTTTTCTTCGTATGCAAAGGAAATGCCCAGTCCTGATTTCCTCTTCATTCATTGAAAATATGTTGGTGACATATTGATCGACTGCACCTACCGAGTGCTTGGAGCAACTCTGTCGCTAAGAGATGAATTTGGTGGCCAATCAAGCGAATATGGGTAACCCTCAATGTCGCGAAACACCAATACTTTCTCTTTGTCCTTTTCTCCCTGAACTTCTGCTGTGAAATGTATAGGTTTGATCTCATCAAGGACCTATAGTTGGTATCCCTATATCCAAGTGGTGTTAAGTATAGTTCGATTTCTAGAATTTTGTGCTCCCAAGCTGAGAGGACTTTTTTTTCTCTCAACCTCCTTAC
Organism: Clonorchis sinensis; assembly: GCA_003604175.2. Lineage (NCBI taxonomy): Eukaryota > Metazoa > Platyhelminthes > Trematoda > Opisthorchiida > Opisthorchiidae > Clonorchis > Clonorchis sinensis. The sequence goes on from CM030373.1 coordinate 8,573,607, forward strand.
CGCTCGTGTTCCTCCCCACTAGACCTATTGTTTCCCTATCCTTTTTCCGATGCTCCCTATAGGGCCGCTAATCACCTTTCCAGATGCGAGGGGAGCTCAAACAGTGCCTTGTCTGACCTCGTAGAACGCAAGTATTTCGATTGTCGTTCTGATGTTGCCAAAAAACTCTTTCTAACGTTCTTCATCTTCCCCACTAGTCATTCACGATCTCCGTGTGTACCTTGTGTATTTGCCCCCTAGAGCGGATTTTTGTCCGCGAGAAGTTCCACTCATGGTAATGCTGTCATTCCATACTTGTCTAGTTAATGCCACTGCCATCCCTAGTAAGTCTAATTTGCTGACCTCCGCCGAACTGTTTTATCGGTTGCATGTGTTGCCGTTATGAATTCACCTAAGTATGCGTCAAACGTTACTTCAATTGTGTAGACGTAGTACACTAATCGTAAGTCGCTGAAAACTCTTCTACAGCCCACGACCGGTTTCACCCTTTTTGGAGCTCATCAGGTAGCCACAATCTCCGAGTTTCCGTCAATCTTATGTTCTGCTTGAACCCAAATTTGACAGATTTCGACAGCTACACTCATTTGCATATCAATTTGGTTTTGACCGGAAACTCACCTGGAACCCAGCTGAATCTCTCGTGTTTGCTGCCTGGTGAAGCACTTTCAGTTGCTTTAGAAAAATCATAAACGGGAGATTCAGCTGGGTTACTTTGCTTTAGTCTACTTCACTTCAGTTTCTCCAAGTGGTACGGTGCGTACGAAGTCGAGGAGGGAAGGCAGGAGTTGGCAACCTTGCCTGATTCCACTGGATACGGTAAACCTAAGTAAATGTGTGCCAGAGACTAGCAGGAATAAGCATAAAGAGTCTTTACAAGAAAGGAATTTAGGAGGGACGCCTATCACCGCCGGACAAATGAACGAGCCTAAAGTCAAGAAAGACGACCGCTGTCTACCGTCGGAAGTTGGGCTAATTGTTGCAGAGTAAAGAAATGGTCAATTCATTCTCAACCGTAGCCATGGGAGCCATAGCTAACAAACTGAACCCGCGGCGGTTTTCATACAGTACCTTAGCACTCCGTATGAATATTGAACTCACCGTCAAACCGTTCATTCCACTAGCATGCTATCTTCATTGGAGATGTTTTGTGGGTAATTCCATCACTAACCACAAGGAATTAACCGCCTTCTTTGAAGAGTGCAGGCTGCAAACCGTCTGGATCAGGTGCTTTGGTTTGCTACAACAGTCGAATTTCGCATTGGACTAATTTGCCGATGAAGAACTGGTGCCGAAGCTCAATTCAGGCTAATGGACTCCTCCAAGTAGATAGAAAGTTGGTAGGTCTGAAACACGCCTCGAGATAGTGGTGAAGCCGACCGTCCCTTCCCACTGAAAAATTTGTAGTTCAGTCGCCTTCACTATATTTTGTATTCCCAGAACGAACCCTTTTCCCCATTTTTTGCCTTGGTATCCGCGAATGTACGTAGTCATACATGTGATTTGTATCTAAGTTCATATAACTCTGTGATGTACTGACCGATTTGGGTAATCATAGAGAATGGACCTTGTTCGTCGCCTTCTTACTATGGTGTTTCGTCTGCCCAAACTTGCCCATGCATCTCATTTGCTAGCTCAACTAAATGATTCATTCGGTCGACTCTTTATGGGCTTTTCTACTTGATAAGAGTCATTCGGATTTCTTTGTCAGATGGGTCACTAGGCAACCAGCAAACTCAGCTGCGCTGGTCACTGCCGTCTTCCTGGATGGGGACCCCGAGACGGACCACATCAATGGTTAGAGACATTGTCAGACATGGCCCAGTCGCGCCCTCAGTGGCGCTCATGCATCCAAGCTATTGCCTTCAATGCATAGCCCCCTTCCCAATTCCCCGACTTAACAGCCCATTGACAGTGGTGCATTTACGCAGCTCGCGCCTCCAATGCGCAGCTACCTACCTCACCTCCCCAAATCATCGGCGGACGAAACCGAGTGAACATGCGTCGAAAATGGGTCAGATTGTCTAACATGGGACCCTGAACCACTAGAACACATTTGAACGAGAACTCAGACCTGTTTTCCCTCAGAGAACTAAACAATCGTTCAGCTGTAGCACGGTTTCGGAGCCTAACTGCCATGCCACCAGAAGGAAGCACGAGGGCTGGGACATTGCCAAGTTGCTCAAGCTTAGACAGGGGAAATCGAGAGGCAGAGGTCGGGTTCGAACCACGGACCATCCGGTTAGTAAATTCGCGCTCTGAGTTATATCGCCCCCCTAAACAGTGTCTGGTGTCTCATGGGTTGGAAAACCAATTTTCCTTATGTCTGGTGTCTCATGGGTTGGAAAACCAATATCCCTAGTTTCATGACTAATCCAATGAGATCGAGGAATTCCAGGATGGCTGTAACAGAATTTTGCCTGTTTCAGTTTCACCTTGTTCACTTTTTAACATGAAGGAGAGAACTTTCCTGTTCTTCTAAATCACACCTTTTCTACACCTTTTACAGGCAGCTGGACTTCAACATTTTACGGATTAGTTTCTGGAGCCTTTGGAACCCTGTATTCTTACACCGGTTGGCTCCTCGGTGGTATTTATTCTATCGGATCCGGCTTCATCTCCAGCATATCACCGAGTCACACAACCAGACAGCGACAATCCCCAGAGGGCACTCCATCGCCGGGCCCAACATCTTCCAGCTCGTCCAAATCCAGGGAGAATCGTGCAATACGTCGTCAGGTAAAAGTCTGAGTGTTTAGTCAAGAGCATAGTTCTAGTTTGCTGCACCGACTACTCCAGCTGTTATTAGTGATTTGGTGACAGGCGGTCGTCATTGTAGACATAATTTGGTACAGCCATAGTTGAAGGTATTCGGTACTGCAATGCCATTTCACTTGCGGACAGAAGAACCTGACAGTTGTTTGCACTGTGCCCTTGTGACAGAAAAGAAAGACTAACCTAGAGCTAGAATGACTGAACCCCTAACAATCTCCCATCACGGTGAAATACTATTTGCTGCCACGTGTGTCAGTTCTTAGTAAGTAACCGTTGGGAAAAGGACTTTCTGCCGAATCTGATTTGCAGTCTGTCGGCATTAGGAGAATCCTCTCTCCCAAGGAAGTTTTAAGGACGAAAATTCGATGGAAGTCCATTGGCATTTCAACAAGTAAACGCATCTTTCGACCATTAAGCATGTATGTTTTACGACTGAACTTTAAATAAGCCACTTGTCTGTGTCTTTTTGGCAAAATGTTTTTAATGTCAAGTTTAATATGAAACTGGATTTCAACACGGCATACTAAATTTGGGCAACTGTTTAATGTCTGCGGTTATGTGTGGGATATCTTTTTACCCCCGCTGTTTTGGATTGGCCAGTAAATGATAGCTCCGTTTAGACCAGAGCAATGCAGATGTAAATGCAACAAATTCGGAAACACCCCACGTGATCGAGGTGCTGACTGATCGGAAATCCTGTTCAGCGAGTTACAGATAGCCATAGCCAGGATCACTTTTCAGGCAGTGGACACACTTCCAACCTGCGAACATATTTTCCTCGTGGAAATTCATGATCTGAGTACGTTCACCAACCCTTATGGAGCTGATACTAAAGACCACATCACTGTACACTGTTCGCAAACGTTGCCACCATGTCATTTGCAGCAATTGGTTGCTCCATTTAATTGTTTCTTCATTGGAGGGAGGCTGATTCCTTCCAGAGGTTGAAATCGGTGTAGATTTCATTTCTCCTTTCCACCCGGTATAGTCACTTGGCTTGGACTCGGTGACTCGTCACCCCACCCTCGCATCTGACCACCATCATCCTCACTGCTTTGTTCGTTGAAGCCCCGTCGACACCAATCTACCAGTAAAAGGGATGCGTGTCTGTTTCGAACCAGTTCATTTCTCCCTACAGATCAATATTTTGTTTTATTTCTACCCCTATCTAGGGTAATATGGCTCGTCTTTCACATCTTCCGGATGATTCGGACGATGAACAAGCTCGGTGGAACGGAAACTCAACTGAACAGCTGTGACCCTATGATTCGTACTCCCTTGCACATGCTTTTTTTGGGAACTGGTGCATGCCTTGTTTCCGTTATGCTTGTGTGCGAATGCTTTTGGTCACTGTGCCTGTGATACTGTTTCTCCTGCTCTGTAACCCTTCTTGATATACCTTTGAAACACACTCTTCACGTTTAACTCTTCATTCACAATAAGTGTCATGCAAAACAGCAAATCCACTGCTTGAGGCCGGTCTGTCATAGTTTCTTCGAAGAACCAGCTCAAGGAGACCTACTTCCAATTAACCAAAGATATTCTGATGTAACTACCGCTTATTAGAACATACCGCATACAATTCTGAATAGAGGAGAACAAGAGTACCCACTGACGGCCAAATCATGCCATTCATTGTCAGAAAGCACAGAAGGCGTTTGGCCATCATACAATGCTAAATCTCAACGGAAATTCCTGTCGTCCGAAAACCAAACAGCTGCATTATTTGAGTGCGTAAGCTGTCAATCACAGGAGCAGCGAAAACCGTCGTACTTTACGTTCTGCATCCAGTTACTATCAACAAATACCCAGCAGCAATTTGTCGAGCTCTGTTGCTAATCCGATTAAAAACGCCAATTCTCAGCACACTTGCTCGCATTTCGGCTCCAGACAAGGGCCCAACTTAATTGAAGCGTGATCACTTACGGGAGAAAGTCGGCTGGTTTAGGACAATAATTGGATATCCTTTTTTAGTTGCTTAGAGGATGTTCGACTTAGCGACGCCACTGATCTCTCTTAGATCATTGTTAATGCAGACTATATGTAACAAACGCCTGTTCTCAAGTCCAATAACGAAACTCGAGATAACCCAGTGGTAAACTTACCGACAGGAAGGTCCGTGCTTCAAACCCAACCATTGCATCACGATTGTTTAATTCTAGGCTTGGGCAACCTGGTAGTATGTTAGCCGTGCACTAAAATTGTGCTACAGCTGAACGACTAGATTATTTCTTACTAACGAAACGCGAACTCGGATGTTAATTCAAATTATAGTTGTTTGCATTTTACAGTCCCCAAGCTTTTCCACTGCGTCCAGCACACATTTTGTTGACCTGTCTGAAGGAAGTCAAACCGCTCATGGATCTCGTGCATGCAGACTCGGGAGAGTTTCTTTCAGACCTACGGGAAGGTAATTGACGAAATTCTAGCTTTCTGATTATACTTGTCAATCATGCGAACTTGCGCGGATCGTCAAATGGAGTGTAGTAAGGCCATTTAAACTCTAAATTCGAAGGGATCACAACAAAAGTCTAGTTAGGTTGTTAATGCTCTACTGTAGCCCAAAAATGGGCTAAATAGACAGAAGGCAATGAGCACTAACTAAGGCAGTTTTCGTTAAGTGAACTGATTACAGCATGGGAAAGAGGGACTTATTGTATTGCAGGTACGAGTTGATAAGTCCTGTTACTGGTCCGGATGCAGATTTCGTGTTTCTTTCGCCCTTGTAGCAGCAACATGTATTTCCTGACTATCCGTGAATGGCGCGCCGTAATTCCTGTAGGGCTGGACGCCGAGTCGGGCGACGTGTTTAGTACTGTTGAGCTGTGTGTGGATTGTGTTCGGTTTTTCTATATGTAGGTACGTGTCAGCACGACTTGTTTCGACGGTACAGACAGTCGAGGTCAGATGATTCACGATTGTGTCGTGATTTGTGAGTGTATGAAAAAAACACGATTCTCGTGAGCTGGTGAGCCATGTGAACTGCATAGCCAAGTATGTTAGTGAAGGGATAGCTACAAGGTCCAGGGCAAGGAAAACAAGCCTTACGTAACACAGAGACCAATTCTGAACGTGCAAAATTGCGGCTACCGTAAACTTGGTGACTGCCGGGTATGCTGGAACTTGAGGTAGCTGAGTGGTCAAAAATGAATCTGCTAACCCGGAGTTCATGGTTGAAACCCACTACTGACTTCTCGATTGCTCCTGTTGAGGTTTTGGCAGCTTGATTATATATTAGTCCTCGTGCTTTCTGCAGGTTGGAGGACGGGTTCACACCGAAATGGCTGAACAACAACTACCGGGTCTCATCTGGAAAGCTTTACCTCCATAAGGTCTGAGAGTTTGTTTCGACCTACGCCACATATTTGACGGTCTAACACTAATTCCCTCAATGATGCATCATTTGACATTGGTTGTTTGTTTGTCAATGGTCTGCACTGACGAGACCTTTTCCCAATAAGGTGGATCCTGGTATTCCTTTTGTGCTGCTTAATGACCTTACTTTGTTGTGTACCGAAAAAAGTCGTTTTTTGGAATTGAAGAAGCTGCTAGGCACGTGAGCAGCGCAGCTATGAGTAGTCGAATATGGTCAGGTTTGACCTGGTTTGAGGTTGAGGTGGTTCTGGTTATGGCGCGAAGTTACTGACGGGAAGGTCGTTGGTTCGACCCCCAACATCTGCTGTTCGATCGTTAACATATATGCTTGGACAGTCTGGCAGTTGTTCAATCTTCGTGTTTCGTTCGGGTGGCATGGCAAGTAGGTGCCGAAATTGTTACAACTGAACAACTATGATTCTTATTGTGATATTTCAACTGCAAGAATGAAGACCCAAATTTGTGAAAATATCCCAAGTGCGTTTCTTTGCAGTCGCCACATTGCTGCTGGCATTTGGAATTTTACCTCTGGCCAATTCAGTTTAGTTTTCCATATTTAAGTAGTACTAGCTTCATGCTGGTTTAACGGGAAACAACTGAATCTCGTTTATAATTTTTTTCGCCCGAATGTACTGTACGAACGCCACGTCATGGTTCAGTTAAAACGATATTCTAGATATCGCTATACGTCGTTTGGACAGACACATTATTCGTAAGGTTGTTGGACAATCTTCGACAGCCCACGAAAAATATTGTAAATGAGGTATTAAGCTTGGATTTGTTTGAGTCTCCTAGCAAGCCCAAATTTGTGCGGGTGATTGCATTTCGCGATCTGCGTTCAATCTGAATTAAACCAGAAAGGTAAACGAAGCTTGGAGATTGCGCTTACCACTTGAACACAGCTAGGGGCGAAACCAGTGGCAAGTTGTCGAAGAGTTTTCAACAACCTTGTGAGTAGTCTATTCCGTCTAGGCAATACTTGTATTTGAAAGTTTCTTGCGAGGATAAGTGAACCGACATACTGAGTACGCTTAGTCCGATTCGGAGTTTCAACTTAATACTACATGAATTGTTGAAATACTGTTTTCTGAAGATGCAGCCATTTGTTCAACAGGTTAATTGCTAAGTTGAAGCGTTATCGAACGGCTGTCTGGGGATATCGATCACGTTACACAAGAAACTAAAACTGTCATCCAATCTGATCACCATAGCCAGGATTGAGATTTCGATATGAGAGCGGCTCTATCCCACAAAACGTTTACCAGAAACATCAGTCCTCCGCAAACGTTACATAAAAGGTCGCCAAAATGCGCCTGACCCCGACAACCTTGAGTCAAAATAGGTTCCCGATTTTGAGTGCCAATGTCGTCTCACATGTCTTGCTGCAGTTGCGAGGCCTCTACGTCAGGAGAGTCGACGGAAGCATTCCTCAAGTAATACCGGGTCATATTCCAGATCAGTTTCCAAAGGCCTTGCCTCACGACACAATATAATCGCACTCGGTTAGATCAGAATGGAGCTCGTCGATCGCAAAACATTGCTATGGAACAAATTTGGTAGAACAGGTTCAAGTTTGCATCATTCGGTTGCAAAACTGAGATCCGAAGCTGCTAGTTTCTTTGTGAACAGATCGTTAGCTTCAGCGTGCACAAAGGCTACTGATTCGAGATTTCAGGCTGCCGTGGAACTGAAATTAATCCACCCCTTCGTCAGATAAATGGGTCGCTCAATGCCTGACTTGCTGCCACCATATCCTTCATTTTCAAATAATAGATGTTTTACGTCCACGACTGATAGAGACAACCTAAGGTCATCCCGCAACTCAATCTTCCGGCTGGTCTGTCGAAGTGTACCAAGGGGACCTAGTAGTTGAAGTCAACCATCTAATCCAATCCGTCTTTGGATGCATAAATTTATTTCGCACGTTTACTAATATTGCTTCAGCAATGTCTAGACGTATTGCGTTTACATGATATAGAAGTAACACGCTCAGTTGAAGAACATCATAAACGAGAGATTCACTTGAGTTTCCCGTGAAAACCAAATTAATTTGCAAGTGAGTGTATTTGTCGCAATCATTCAAATTTGGATTCAAGTAGAACATAAGTTTGGCGGGAACTCTGGGACTGCGCCTACCTGATGAGCCCCAAGAAGGACTAAACCGGTCGTGGGCTGTCAAAGAGTTTTCAGCAACCTTGTGAATGGTTTCCACCGCTAGTTCTGCCGAGGGACTAGCCAAACAATGGGTAGTACATGCCGGCAGGCCTACTACATTCAGATTTCAGAGACGAGTGAAGTTTCAGTCGTGAATTTGAAATGTAGAGGAATGTGGGATACAAACTCAGTCCACCTAATAGTGTGTACACCCTACAGCCGATTCGCCGGTACGTTTCCTGGATTTTAAGTGCCCTAAGTGCGTTTGATCGGAAAACCAGTGGATGATGTGAGATATTCGGGTGTGTCGGGTAACCTGGCTCAGAGGAAGCAGTTTTGGGGATCGGGTGCTGTGGGTAAGCGTAGGGTATATGTGAACAGGCTTGGGTTAATCGGCTTTGAGACGGCTACAGTGGTGGATGCAAGCAGTAAGCTGGGGATGGGTTGATTTGGGGTGATGGCCTTGTCGATCGAGTCAGAGCTGATATAAGTTGGAGTGGTTTAGTGTGGATTCACGAATTGATACACAGGATCGAGACTTTCCCGGGTCGGCTTTGTTCTTGTCGTTCAGCAGCTGCCGTTCACCTGAAAAGCACAAGCAAAAAAGGGTGTGAAACTGCTCTTTAAGTTCTCAGCGCGAAGGCAGTAAGCTTACCAGCGCGAGGATTCGCATAAAAAGGTGTCTAATAGTGCTTTGAACTGGGTACTAAATGTAGCGTGCACAACCGTCGGAGGAAGGTTATTCCACGAAGCAACTACCCGAAATGAGAAAACATTTTGAAAATATCCTACAAATGCGAGGTTTAAAGGGTGAGACTAGATACTCCCACAGACAACTCAGTAATGGGTTTCATATTAGCTCGGATAGGGCCATGAATTTTTAGAGGGATCAGGGATTCGTGGGCGCTAGTTTTGAAATTCAGATCTATTTTAGACCTGAGTGTAGTATTCTGAGTTGCGGTGTGCGTTGAGTTGGAGTGCGGAAAACCAGAAAGTGGACGAGTGAGCTTGCAAAGTACCCAGCTACCACGCGTTCCCCCCGGGTGCAGAATCTGTGCAGGAAGTGCTGCACCGCTGATGAGCTTTTACTCTAACAGGGATAAGGACATTTGAGAGGGCTTCTTCATTCATTTCCCCGTAATGATGACGTACAATATCTTGCATTTCCGGATCCCCACAGCATGTGGTCAAGCGACCGATTCGCTTGACTATTTTGCTTTGATACTGCTGTAAAGCTTTGTGTTCGGCGCGCCTTCCCTCTGCCTGACGATTAGTTGTAGTACTATGAAATGATTCACACCAGCTGAGTTTACGTGAAAACAGTTAGACCCGAAATACCTTTCTTGTCAGGTTATCGGCAATGCACCCGAAATTTGTTCGCATTGCACTTAAAGGTTCGTCGAGAACAGGAAAACGTGCCGATCGATTGCGGCTGTTGACAGCTTTCATCACCCGACTGATGTATGCACCATGCTCTCAGTAGGACCTCTGTGAATAAGACTGAGAGGTAACCAGGCCACGAGTTCAAGATTTGCCTGAGTTGACTGCACCAGAGGCTATATTGAGCGTGCACCACAGTGCTGTCCACTGTCGTCGGTTTCACCAAACAGTGTTATTAGCACTTTAGAACCAAAGGGCCGTTCACCATTTCAGTCCCCAGAAGACACTTCCTTCAACAGAGGCACTTCAATTCGCTGCAAAATAAAGTCCCGTTACAAGTCATTTAAGGGACCTATTGGTGTTTTCTGCGTACACTTATACTGCTTGTTGACAGTGTCCTTCTGGATCCTGAATCAGCTCCTGGAAACCCATAATCAATTAACACATATGGATATTTAAATGAACACTGATGGGATGCGAGCCTACAGTAACTAGCGTACCAAGCCGTGATCCATACTTGGTGCATAAACTGCACATTCATTACTCATCTTTTCTCTGTGGGTATGTGGTGTGGTAACAGCTAGACAAATGGTGCTCATCACTTTATGTCCAAAGTAATCACCGGGTTGACGGACGTCTTTGTGAACGGAGAGTTTGCCACATTACAACCGACTGTCCTTTATTCATCTTTTGCAGCAGCCCTGCTAGAGCCTTTCTAAAGCAGGTGAAAAGCATAGTACATACCTTGGTCATGAATATTATACTCAGAAAGGTGTACACTTTGTCAGATGAATGACTTGTCCCCGCCTTAACAACTCCTTTGCAAAGTAAGTTGGGTCTCCGCACCCAAAATAAAGAGGGGCGCCATATTGTCTTGTATCCGGTGAAGGAACTAATTCTTTCCATCAGTTTCGATTTTTTGTCCAGCTGCGTGCACAACGTAAGTCTTGGACTAATGCGAACCTGAAACCTACTGAACGAGGCCATTGAAGGTCAGCATATCATCCTTACCATAAATGTTCTCCTCGATTGCCGACGTGCGATGGACTTGAAGCGGTGGAAGGGCAGATCACTAGAGATAAACCGAAATCGTGTCGCCCAAACTTTTTAAGGTTTAAAATTATACAGGGAGGTATTCTATCTCGTCTGCGCACTCCAGTGATTTTACTCATAACTGTTTGTTTAAGTGAGCGAACTGTCAAATGTATCGTGCACATCCGACTCCCATGCAAGTACTGGTTTACCAAATAAAGCACCAAACCAAAGAGCAGCATATTTTAACGGTCCATAGAGTTCTTAGAAGCGAGGAATAATTTTACATAATTTTCAATCTAAGTTCCATCAAGGTGTATGCTTCAACATCTTTTGGATTTATTACCTTCTGCCTGATATAACAGATTAGATGAATCGTTTCACAGAAATTCGGCTGGGATCGGGAAGCTCGCCTCGCGTCGAGTATACTATTCACAGATAACTTGATGCAAAGTGACACTGGTGCTAGTAGCGTACGTTTACAAGACTATAATCCACGCAATCTCAGGGTATGGTTTCAACAGGTCGAGGCCGTTTTCACTACCCGACGCATCACCTCCCAAGCCAACCGTTTTTCATGTGTCGTCTAGCATCTCCCTTGTGATGTATCAACGGAAGTGGAAGATCTGTTGGAGGACACCCCCAAGAAAAATCCTTATGACGTCCCTCGAGCGGCTGTTATCAGTATGACAGGAAAGTCCGAAAACAAGATACTGAGGGATACAAGATGCTACGGGACTTATTCACCACTGTCGAACTTGGGGACAGATCACCATCACAACTGCTTCGGCACATGCGCAGTCTTCTCTGCGGCCGTAAGCTGGCGGTGGAAATCATGGCTCAACTATGGCTCGACAAACTTCTACCGTCAATGTCCCGCGTCATCAGCGCTTTCGTTGATGACCACAGCTTGGAGCAGTTAGCACAGATGGCCGATAAAATCCACGAAACCTACCCCAGTAACCCCGTGAACTCCGTCTCCCGCTCTGCACCCACTGCTTCTACAGATTCCGATCCGATTCTGGCTTCCATATCGCAACTACAAGCCAAGTTTGATACTTTGACCGATCGCCTACAACGGCTAGAGATCAACAAGCATCGACCACGTTCACGATCCCGATCGTTGTCTCGTGCCCGTCCTTCCTGGTGCTGGTATCACCAATCGTTCGGTCCAAAAGCACGCAGATGCCAACCGCCTTGTTCCTTCAAGCCGCGTTCCAACACCCCTTTAAACACCCCGGCCAGTCAGTAACGGCGACGACTGTCTGTGGCCCTCCTCGCACTAGTCGCCTATTCCACATCTCCGATCGTTCAAGTGGTCTACGTTTCCTCGTGGATACGGGAGCTGAAGTTAGCGTGCTACCACATAAGACTCCACTTCACGATTCTGCCTCTTATTTGTTACAGGCTGCTAACGGTACCCGCATCGCTACATACGGCGAACGTTCCCTCACCCTTGACCTCGGATTGCGACGTGCGTTCAAGTGGATCTTCCTTTTGGCCGACGTCCACACACCCATCATTGGTGCAGACTTCCTGACCCACTACAATTTGTCTGTCGATGTTCGAAACAAACGCCTCTTGGACATGCTAACTTCCCTCTCAGTCAACGGAATTAGTGCCCCAGCTTCATCCACAGGTATCCGAGTTATCTTACCTGATTCACATTTTGCTGACATACTTAGGGATTTTCCAACCCTTACTCATCCATGTCAGTACACCCAACCGGTCACTCATTCCGTCGTTCACCACATCCAGACAAAAGGTCCACCCTTCCATGCCAACCCCCGCCGACTTCATCCGGATAAGCTACCAATCGCAAAACACGAGTTCGAACACATGCTCGAACTCGGCATCATCCGCACTTCATCGAGTCATTGGTCGTCACCCCTACATATGGTACCCAAGGAATCTAAAGGCGATTGGAGACCTTGTGGAGATTATCTTTCTCTTAATAACGCTACTAACCCAGACAGGTATCCCATCCCACATTTTCACGATTTCGCAAGTACCTTATGCTATACAAATATTTTCTCCAAACTCGACCTAGTACGCGCATACTACCATATCCCCGTAGCCCAGGACGACATCACTAAAACAGCTATTACGACGCCTTTTTCTCCTTTTCGAATTTACGCGCATGCCATTTGGTCTTCGAAATGCAGCTCAAACCTTCCAACGTTTCATGGACGAAGTTTTGTATGGTTTGCTCCTTGCCTATGCTATCTAGACGACGTTTTATTTGCTAGCACCGCCCTCCGTGAACATGCAGATAACCTCAGGGCAGTATTTCAAAGTCTTTCTACGTGCGACATACATTTGAACGTTGGTGCTACTGGCCCAGATTTTCATAGTCACCTATTTGATCCAAGTAGCATTTCTTCTTTAGCTGTTCGCATTCTGGCATAAGAATCTTTTCCAATACCCACCATTTTCACCAAACTTCGTCGTTTTATTGGCGTCAGCATATATTACCGGCGGTTCATCCCTCATTGTGCAGATATTTTACAGCCACAAACCGAAAGAAAGAAAAATCTGTCATCTTGCTCCCCGCCACTATTACTGCTTTCGAAAGAACCAAGCGAGCTATCGCTCACACCACAAAACTATCTTTCCTCGATACCCACGTAAACGCAAAGCTTATTTTGACAACCGATGCTTCAAACGCTGCTGTCGGCGCCGTATTCCATCAAGTTGTTAACGGAATATTTCAACCACATGCCTTTTTCTCACAGAAGATGCAGGCTACACAAACGCGTTACAGTGCTTTTGGTCGTGAAGTACTCGCAATTTACCTTGCTATTGGCCATTTTCTGCACTCGTTAGAAGGCAGATCATTTACCGTTCAAACCGGTCATAAGCCACTTATGTGAGCTTTCAGCGCCAAGCCTGATCGCTATTCACCACGCGAGATACGTCATCTAGAATATATTTCACAATTCACTACCGACATTCGGTACACTCCAGGATCGGACAGTGTCGTCGCAGACGCCCTATCCCGCCCAGACATCAACACTTCATTCCTCCTCGCAGTTGGACCTAGCCAAGCTGGCGAATCTTCAGTATGGTGATCCTAATTTTTTTCCCACTCTATCCTTCCCTTCATTTCAAGTCTCTTCAATTCCCTTAGCCCTCCAGTTCGGAACCATTGTTTGTGATATGTCTACCGGCACAGCCCGCCCAATCGTTCCCGAAGATTTCCGACGAGTTGTTTTCGACCACTTTCGTGGACTCTCTCAGAGCAACAAATGACTTCATTAGTTCATGTTTCGCGTGGCCCTACATGAATAAGAATCTAACAGTCTGAGTCAAACTGTGCATCGCCTGTCAACGCAATAAGGTATCTCGGCGTACGCACCCGTCTCTCGGCTCATCTGCAGTTCCTGATGCTCGATTTACGCAAGTTCATCTTGATATCGTTGGTCCACTTTCTCCATCAGGCGGCTTCACCCATATTCTTACCACGATTGATCGTCTTATCCGTTGCCCAGTAGCTGTACCCATTTCGTGTACTTCAGCTGAAACGGTAGCCTTTTCGTTTTTGCAGCATTTGGTGAGTAACTTTGGCCTATCTTGTACCGTTACTACCGACCGCGGCTCACACTTTCAGTCTAATCTCTTCCGTGAGTTTTCTATACTTTTCGGTTTCCATCACATTTTGACTACCGCGTATCACCCCTGCTCCAACGGTCTGGTTGAGCGTTTCCATCGCTACCTCAAAGCTGCATTGACTGCCCAAATGAACCCCTCTTCATGGTCCTTTTCTTTACCCCTCATTTTGCTTGCTATTCGCTCCACTATCAAGGAGGATCTTCACTGTTCACCAGCCGAACTAGTATACGGTACAACTTTACGTTTACCCGGTGAACTGGTTTCCACTTCTGGCGCACAGCCCGAATCGCCCGTCACATTCGTCACCCGTCTGAAACAGCATATGTCCGAACTTCGTGCGACACCGACAAGACGATCAAAGCGAAGAGAACACATCTCAACCGACCTCTCTTCTACACCATCTGTATCTGTCCGACATGAAGCAACACAGGAACCCCTTCAACCCTGTTATGATGGTCTCTTCAAGGTCATCGAACGTCATTCCAAATACATCGTTTTAGAGAGAACCGGAAAGCATGATACCGCCCCCATTGATCACCTGAAGCCTGCCTTTATCCAAGCACCCACGACCACATTCAGCAATCCCGCAATCCCGCCAACACCTGCACCTGCATCCCAACACTTACCTACCTACACCACTACCGCCAACCATAAATCCTTTCATCAGTCTTTCCGGACGACGTGTCTGTTTCCCCCATCACTCGGCAGATTACGAAACTTGAAGTGAGCAACTTTTTGATTCATTACTTTCATTATTCGGGCGTTTTCCCCTTCGCGATCAGCGATCCGGTGAGGGAGTAGTGTGGTGTTTTGTAGCTTTCTTTTGCTTCCAGTATGACTACGTATTTCGTCGGTTGCATAAAAGTTTTTTGTTTAAATACGCGAAGCTACAATAACGCGCTGCCCCACAATTTCATTCAATTCAAGCGTGACCGCGTGCTTCATCTTGCTCTTCTGATTCCGCCCGCGCTTACAGCGGTCATTTGCGAGTTTTACGTACTAACTCTGTTATCGAAACGTTTCGAACTATCTCAAAGTTTATCATATGTGAGAACCGTCTAAAAGAAGACCACTGGACAACCATCATTGGATCATTAAATATCCGCTGACCTGGGCCACTGAAGAACTATTTTAAAGAGAAGAATTCCTAATGAGTCTGTTCCGTTTGACCTTCTTTATTACTGTATACTCAATCCAGCGTTATTATTTTTATTTCCTTGCCACACACTCCTGGGCAGCCGGACCACCACACTGTACTCAGATAAGTTACACTCAACTTAATTATCATTGTTTCTATGTTGGTCTCGTAAGAACCTCAAATTGGCAGTCAGAAAACTATGGCATTTTTTAAAAGTTGCTAGTCTAACAAAACGATATCTGCGTAACCCTTGTTTCTTCCACTTATGGAATGAAACCCGAATTACTAAGGCCGATCCACCGAAAGATTTTCGTAGACACATTTAAGTTAGGAGAACCCGTAATAACGTTATTCTGCGGGATATGAGCGTCCTAAAACGAACGATGACATTTCGCTTGCGCCCCATATTTTATCCACCAATAAGGAATACAAAAGATTTTGGTTCACAGTTTTAGCGGTTCGGAGCGTATCAAGAGCTTTTTTACATTTTCACGAAGTACACCAACGTTTACTCTCTAGGGTTAGCACATAAGTGGGGGTCTTTCCTTCGGCGGTGAGGCCAAAAATGTCAAAATAATTAGATGGAAGTCCACCGATAATTCTCGATGGTTATGCGATCCACGTTAAAACATAACCACTAGAAATAACTGGTCCCTCACGTTTTCTCCTTTATATGGGAACGGTTTTTAGCAAGGTACCTTCCCGTTTGTGTTTCTGGTTCCAGTGAAGTTAAGTGATATTTTATCGGAATTATTGAGCTTTCCACAAAGTAGACATTTATCTTATTATTTGCTTTGATTCCCCCATATGTATTCCTTTTGTTGCCCGACATCGCTAAAAGTGAGTAAGTTGTAAGCGAGTGCGGATATTAGTTTTTCCAGCTTTATTGCCTCGAATCTGGCAGAATCGTCTTAGGGTAAGCCACTTCCAGGTTAACACTCTCAAGAGTGCACGTTGCGCAGGCCGATTTATCCCCAACCAAGTGCAACAAACTACAGATTCAAGGCGGTCTGTGCTTATTAAGTATCTCACTGCCTGATCAAACCTACGAGGTTGTCCACGCTATAACTCTGTTAAGCCTTCCATCGTCAAAACGATGCTTGCTTCCTAAACGGAAACAAATGGCTCCTGCGTCATGCAGCTTTTTAACCACTTTTCCTAAATATCAAAACGACGATTACATAACTACTTGGGAACATACCCCTGCTTCTACATCCATATGGCAGGCAAACGCCACTGGTGTTTGAATAGAGTAGGCCACTTAAGCTGTTCGAGTTTGGTTTATCAAGAATATGGCTTTGCAACCTCCTCGCCATCCATAATTTTTAAAGGTGGGGCGCAGCGCAGATAAAGTGCACAAAAATTCGGACCATAATCAGTGTGGTCTGCCGCGTCGTTCACTTCGAGAGGTCCGACATTACATTGCAATTTACTTAATTCACCAAAACTGACGTTTGCAAGAGCCATGGACAACTGTCTGATGAGTGGGTTGTTTGCGTGCCAAAAGAAAGAAACTTTTGTCAATAAAGCTAAAGCACGAAGAGAAGCCCAAGGGCCTTACAGCGGAGGCCAAGAACTCTTTGGCAAGGAATACACCCCTGCCTACCCATACGTGTTTATCTAACGCACTCCAATGTTTGTATGACATCACCCGGTTTACTGTTTAGTCCAATCTGACTGTGCTATCTACGCCATCACATAAACTGGTCTGGGCGGCCATCCTACTCCCAGACAAAAATCCATTAGACAAGAGGAAAGATATGTTACAGTCATCACGCCCAACGCAGATCAAATGGTGCCGTACGTTTTGTAACCCTCGTGTGACGAGTTGGCAGTACATTCTAAACGTCATATAACAGAGGAGCTGAGAACAGAAATATCCACTTCAGCCGCTTTCATTGGAGTATTAATTGTACTAAGGAGTTTGAGACAGCAGAAACTATTGTTAGCTAATGAATTTTTTGGCACCGTATTGCGACGTGTACGATGGCCATATTGAAGTGTCAACAGACCTTGTACTGGGGCTAGTCCCCAGGATTCTCACAGTCCAAATGGAGTGTCGAAACCGATAGTCCAGCAGACGTCTGAATCATGACCGTGTTTAGCGTGTCTGGAAAGTTTTTTGGCGGTAATTTACCCAGAAAGTACAAGTTTTGAGATCTGGCAGACAAGGTTAAAGCGGCTTGAATGTGTGCTCGGTGATCGTTGCTGCTATGAAGATAAACTGGGGGTGTAAGTTCAAGCATGGGTGGTCGTTGGGGAGTGAGCACAGGATTGATTATCGCGGACATGAGAGCGCAAGGTGAAATAGTGAGTGCGTTTATTGGATTTAGCGAGGTTTTAATGCGGGAGTCTACGACTAGCGCCGCGTTCTAAGAAATCCAACGCAATGGTGGGTTTTGATACACCAGGCAGCCATATAAATGCGCGACAAAAATCCGGACTGAGAATCAAGCATCGACAATCATATATGATGCTAAAAGACTTGTTCTTATAGTCGATATTTCAGTGCGTGTAACGGTCACATCACAGTAGTCAGTTAGAACTTATCTAGACCCCTGCGTCCACTAAATACTTTTTACCAGCTTTTTCCTCTAAAAATCAAAACCAGGGGAGTAATTCATTTGATGCCAGATTTCTAAAACGCTTCGTGGATAGTTAGAGAGTGACACGCCCTTTCATTCATTTGTGACAGATGTCACTGTTGGGACTGGCCATGCTTAGATCTCCGGTACATGTCCTTTCATTGCCAGAACCATGTACCCAACCCCAGTCATGTCCAGCGTTTACAATTAGAACGGCATTTTCGGAGTGGCATCTTCCCAATCAAAGTACGTCCACAGGATTTGCATAGCCTAGTTCACATCTTTTTAGCTCATCCGACGTACACTACTTAAAAAAGCGCAGCACATTATGCATCCACTATGGTGCGTAACGGAATCTGCGGCGGCTTCATTACCAGTCTGTTGCCACATAAGTATCGACAGTTCAAGAAGTTTTGTTGACACGCTTGATATGTTTCATAAGCTGTTTTACCTAACCTACTCGAGAAGTGACCGATTTCCCTAGATTCTCCTCCTTTATTAGAAAAAGCAACTTGTCGGTCGATGGATCCAGTATTGAATCACGGATGTCTGTGTATGGATATCTTAAGATCGTTGCCCATAGTTTACCAATTCATCATGTTTGGTTCCAGATGTTACCTGTATCACCGCTTGCTTGCGGTTTTACAGCAAGAGTTCGGGACCACTCATTGCGTTGTTCTTTTTTTATTCTTGTTATTAACAACGTATCCACCGTTTTGCTTCTATACCGCCTCTTTTTTGACCCAAAATAAACCGTTCATTGAGCTTGCAATTACAAGTCTAGTTAAAATCGGCCCCACAGGCTTCCCTATCTAGTGTCTTCCTTGCCTTTTGTCGGTGTGAGTTGGGTTAATTTCCTAACTTATAGGCAGCATACAGATTGAGGCATGATTGGGTCGTTGCCATCTGAAATTGATTTGTAAACTCACTGCGGGGAAGGCAAAACTAAAAAGACATGCTTATCAAGCAATAACTGAATTGTGAAAGAAAAACCCTGAAACAATGTTGCATCAGGTGCAACTAGTTCAGCGATGAAGCCGGTTGACTTGAACTAAAGCTGAAAACCGTTGCTGGCCTTGGACGTTTGAGTTATTGACTTTGATCACGAAAAGCTCAAGTGGAGGGAAAGAGGTAGATAAAATCGCGCTTGAGACGCACGGCGCGTTTTTTCTCAAAATTATGGTTCACAGCAAGCCCGAGCAAACTCACTGATGTCGCTGTGCACGTGGAGGAGGAAAGGGAAATTGCAAAGCAGAGCCAGATTGGTTAGGCCCATAACGGTCACTAAATCATGCGTTCCAAACAACATAACCACTCTTGTCCTATTTGTCACCTTGACCGATAACATGTACACCGCAAATTTCTATCCATTTTTTTACGCAAATGCCACCTACGTCACGCGCTAGGCCTACGACCTTCTCTATATCAAGACAAGTTGTATTCATGTTTGTGCAACTGCCATTTAAAAATAAACACAACTCTCTTCCCACTGCCTACAATAAAAGGCATGCAACCGGACCAAAACAACACACACGTGCGGAAAACAGGAAATAAACGCGCAGTCACTTCGACACTTATACTATGAGTAGCCAGGAAGCGCGCTGCAGCTATTCTGAGATCACCTGCGTTCAGAGGAGCGGCCGAAACAATCCACTCGTGCCCGCTACTCGTTAAGTTATACTTTCGTTTACACTTATTGTATTCATATACAATTATAAAGTTATCTTTGTCAGAGTTCGTTACTCCCTTTTGATTACCTAGTCAATTACAATGCATTCACCATTGGTAACCCAGACGTAGGTCAGCATGCCTGAAACAGTTCAATCATCGGCTTCTTTATCATCCTAACTTATTATCAGTGCCGCGCTTCTACACACCGCGTTGGCAGCATGATCCAAGAATTTGGTTTATCCAAGTCCAGTTTACTCTGTAGATATCACACGAGGATGTATCATGTATTATCACATGTTGGCTATTTTCCCCTCAGAAATAGCATAAGATCTGCATGACATTCTGATGACCTCAGATAGTGGTAAACCATAACTCAATTAAGTGATAGCATCATCGCCAGTACTACAGTTTCTGAAAGTAAACGGATTTATAAGTTGATTAACAGTGAGACACTTGATTGCCATAGGCCACCTCACTCTGTATGTCATCTTTAAGGTGTACTGGGTGACCAAGAATTGAGGACAAACTGCTCAGGCAACCCTTAAACAACTTCCAGCTCAGATTCAATCGATCCTGGCATCCAACACGGGAAACGTATCATTGTCTCAACTTGCGAGCAGCACGGGCAAGATACTGGAGGTACAACATTCTTCAGAATAAACGCAATCGGCCACTCTTCTAAACCTACGCTTCTCAAGTCTCAACTTGAAAATCCAGCAAGTCGGGTTGTCACATGCTCCGTTAAACGTGCGTCTCATGAACGCTTTTGATATCATTCACGCAAATGGTCACATTTATATTCACCGCATCCTCAAAGTCTGTCCAAATATTGCCGGTATCATGAAAACGTTGGTCATCTTGCACACTGCTGAACTGTTGGTTGAAATTTAACCATCTCTGTATTACTGTGCTTCCCACCAAATCCAATAACTTTCTATACAGTTCGCGTTCCGGCTCGTGTGTTGCCACCATCTCTCTCTTCCAAAGGAACTATTATGCCCGCCTCCACAACAGCGACACCAGTGAGTCACTACAGTTTAACTGTATACCATGTTTCTGAGATCCCTGCTACCATTTACCCGCTTTGCTGGTCCCTCCATTTCATCATCCCCACTTACGCTTTTGTGACCCTGGCCACGAGCCCGATAGTCCAAGGCCGCGAGGCCTCAGCGGTTGTTTTTGGCTTCAGTTCAATTTGATCGGCTGGATGATGCCAACTTTGCTGCTTCACCAGATCTGATGTTCTGGTTTCTGATTTTCCACAGCTTACATTTCTCTTGTCATATTTCAGGCAAGAAGCCTCTTGTTTTGCCCTCCCTCGCTTTGTTTTTGCCCGCCACCTTCAAATCCTAACGATCTGACCTTGCTTGATGTTCTCTTCGACAAAAGAGCTTCCCTGCTCGTGCCGGTTTAGTGACGACCACGTTTACATTGGATACAGCTCACCGCCTATGGCGCTGTCCTCTTTTCCCACCCAAAACCCCCTGTACTCACAGTCCCACCAGTCATACCTTTATTCTGACTGTAACCTTATGATCATGCCTGACGGCATGCCCCCACAAGTTGGGAATAAACATTATTATTATTATTATTATTATTATTATTATTATTATTATTATTATTATTATTATTATTATTATTATTATTATTATTATTATTATTATTATTATTATTATTATTATTATTATTATTATTATTATTATTATTATTATTATTATTATTATTATTATTATTATTATTATTATTATTATTATTATTATTATTATTATTATTATTATTATTATTATTATTATTATTATTATTATTATTATTATTATTATTATTAT
Source organism: Clonorchis sinensis (assembly GCA_003604175.2). NCBI lineage: Eukaryota > Metazoa > Platyhelminthes > Trematoda > Opisthorchiida > Opisthorchiidae > Clonorchis > Clonorchis sinensis. The sequence goes on from CM030373.1 coordinate 8,595,152, forward strand.
TATTATTATTATTATTATTATTATTATTATTATTATTATTATTATTATTATTATTATTATTATTATTATTATTATTATTATTATTATTATTATTATTATTATTATTATTATTATTATTATTATTATTATTATTATTATTATTATTATTATTATTATTATTATTATTATTATTATTATTATTATTATTATTATTATTATTATTATTATTATTATTATTATTATTATTATTATTATTATTATTATTATTATTATTAAGTGCGCAGCGCGTTGCTCGTTTCAACCTACTATAAGTCCATTGACTTCCTAGACGGGAAACGAACAGGCAAGACATGAGAGGCCAGTAACGTCCGAGACCGCAACTGTATTACTTGTTATCTCTTAATATTTTGGTCTTGCGCGTAACCCACTGTGACCAAAGTGATGGATAAAAAAATAAGTAGGCTTTGAATTCCAAAGTTTTTGTGCACAGAGGCCATCATGCGCTTCAACGGTTTTATTGGGGCTCTTGAGGAACCCTTTCGTATGGGTAAATAATATAAGATGTACCTAACGAAAGCAAATTGAAGTAGTTATATGACGGAGTATGTGTTTCGAGAGAAATCTATTAGAACGAATTCCCTAAAAAATTTTGGGCTCGTCGTCTCATGCAGCGTGCCGACGATCACTTTCACCGTACAAACTGCCGCTGATGTCCCATAGGGTGCATCCGTTTTTCGGAAAGATAAGTAGCTTATTGACGGGAAAAACAGGTAAGACTGTATCAGGAAGGTCAGATTCCTGAAAGTAACCACCTAATACCCAAAATCTACTGGGACCCCCAAATCCACTAGAAGCAGACCAAAAAGACAGCGCTTCCTCAATATGCAACGCATGACAGCCTTGTATCAAAGCCAGACGGCGTCAGACAGCGTTTGGCCAAGGTCAGACTGTCTCTTCTATAAAATAGCTTAAGGCCCCTGTATTTTGCAACCACGCTTTCCCACTCGCTTGTTCTCAGTAAAGTTGTTGTGTCCCTTATCGGTGTCTTTATCCCGACACTAGGCACTACATCGGGAACAGCAGCCAGGCATGACAAACTGTGACTTGAAATATATTACCAAACGTGCTTAGAAAAAATCTACAGTTTGCAGTCGAGCTCTGGGCTGAGCGCAGGGTTAAACGGTGCTAAAATCGGACGTTTGTCGTTGGCTTGAGCGAACCATTTCGACTCCATCCAAGCGGGGTCACCTGATACAAGTCACTACGTCTGGGCCGTTGCCGCAAATGAGACCTGCAGCAGGTTGTGTGGAAGCTGTCTAGAAAAACAGCAAATGAAAATGAATACACTGGGATTGCAGCGAGTAATGTGAACCAAACATGACTGACTTAAAATGGATGTGCCACTGCAAATCGTAGTATATTGTACTCAGGTGTGGGCTATCCCCGAATGGCTGAACTCAAAAGGTGAAAAGCCCTGGATCCCAGGCACTGTAGAAATCCTCAGAGCGCCTCAGGTCTTCCAGGGGTCGACTCGACTATTGGTTGGGGTAAACTGGTCAAAAATGACGTTAGACAGCATATCCGTGACTGAAGTCTGTAGGTGAATCAGGCAACTTCAATGAACAGGCCATATAGGTGTCTGTCATAAGTCAGATGCTAATTAAAGCAACCCCGACTGCCTAGTAGAGGCCGTGTCAGGTCTGCGCCTCAAAGATCACATCTGCGTCAACAGTGCCTTGCTGGTTCTTAGATAGTATTTCGGTCGTTGTTTTCTGGGCAAAATGTTTTAATCACCGTGTCTTAGTGATGACTGGCAGAATTCCAGGATGCAAAGTCATGTAAAGAGGAACGATTACAAAACTAATAATAAATAATAATAATGATAAACGATAATAATATAAAACCAATAATAACTACCTAGATGGACTAGACATAATCAAATCGGTCCGATTAAATAGTAGAACTTTAGTGGGGAAGAGAAATTTGGTCAAAAGGCGTCGAGACCGAGATTTTGGGTCAGCCGCAAAAGCTGGTTTTCGGACATAGGAAGGGATAACGAGGACAAGACTAAAGGAGGCATTGGGCAAAACGCAGATGCTCAATGTGGCCTTGCATTGACTCATTGGACATCCATGAGAGGCCCAAAAATGATGAAACGTCAGAATAACGATACCCTAGATGTAGCAGCAGGAAGAGCTGATAAATTTATGGTACTTAATGACTTAAGAAACGAACTGGAAATTAGCAACTTGGTAAGTCCAGCAAGACACAACGGCCCTGGATTGCGCAGATTATTTCATTTCACTGCTGCTGAAGTAATATCCTGCCTGAGGCTGACTAAAAAGCTGAAACCTGGGGCGGGTAGGTCCCGTAAACAATGGCTCAACAGAGTCGGGGGCAGTTAAGTGGAGAAAATCGGGAAGCTTCATGTGGCTTTGATCAACGCAGTTCATAGCATAAACTTATAGTTCTGTGCGCCATTTCTGGATATGGGCCGGCTCTAGGATTATTACACGGCTTTCATATGCTGTTGGTTTCTGTCGGTGGGCTGTTCATCTGAACAAATGTTTACGACGGCGGACCGAACAAGCTGCGCGAGAAGCATCAAAGCAGCTCGTGAAATTTTCATGATCACTTTGGCTGGACAGAAAGAACAAGCGAACGACAACACTTGGTCATTTAGCCATTTATATATCCATGCAAAAGCTTTGTACGTTCGTAGTGACAATACAGCCGTGTCTGCAGTTTCTGTGTTGTCTCTTGATTGCGTAAGCTGACAGGTTTGTTTCAGGCGTAACCAATAGAGAGCCACTCATGATGAAACAAAGACTATCTTTGATTTCGTAATAATGGACTGCGAAAGATGTGGGGCTGTGTAGTATTCCGTTAACCCATCGCCTAACTGACTATTGACGGATTCATTAACTAATTCACACAAACGCTTTTGCCCAAGATTCCCGATCGTTAGTTGTTATTGTTCAGCATCTTCTATTCACCTAACAAGGGTGTATCACAGCTCTCTTAATTCCCAGTGCTGGGCATAGCACTTGCCGTAGTGGGGACTCGCACAAAAAGCACCCAAAAATGCTTTGAACTTGTTTCTAGGTGCAGCGTGAACAACCGCCAGATAAATGCTCTTCTGCGCACCGACCACCCGGGATGATAAAGGCGATTGTCCAACAAAATTGTGCTTTGTTCATGAACATATTTTTATCATGTTCTTGCCGTGTTTTAGTTAGATCGATGGTGGAAAATCTGATCTCCAAACCTCATTCAAACAGGGCTTGAGTATTGGATCCCCAAGTAGTTGACGCTACTCTAGAGAAGAGTTCAAGCGCCCAAAGACACAATTCGTAACCAATGGATTTCGGGCCAGCAGCCACATACGTATCGCTACGCACCACTACAATCCAGAACAACGCCCTGCTGACGTCACCTGGATCGATGGGGGAACGCTTGCAATCAAATGGCCCAGCTCAGTGAACAAGCCAACGAAAATCTGCGCTACCTGAGCTACCAACGTTTCCTTCTGTAGGAAAAGTTTTGGTATCTACCCTCGTAGTGTCTCCTGGCCCATTCTCACCGTGGACGACGAAGGCGTTTTCCTGGTCTCCTCCGGACGCCATATGGATGTACCTTCCTTCACTGAGAGCAAAGAGCCGGTCCCTTGACCATGCTTTGAAGCGTTCGCGTGCATTTAGAGAGGGCTAGCTTCGGAACCAAGAGATTTCAGGCAATCCGGGAAAAGTGATTACATACGTGAAGGAACACTTGAAAGGCCGTTGGCGTAGATCAGAAAAAGGAGTAACCATGAGGAACTCCAGTGGCGTCCGGTGCCGAGGACGATAGGTTAATTTTACTTTCCACCAAAATGTTTTATCTGAGAGAGACGTCTTAATCCAACGCAAGATGTTTCCTTGAATACAATAAAACTTGAGTCTGTCTAGCATCAAAAGGTGTAAGACTTGAATGAGTATTTTGATGGTGCCAAAATTTGGCATCCGATATGGGTCCATCGTCTCTGGATTGTGCAAAGCTCTCCACAAATAGAAGTATTTTACTAGCGCAAGGACGGTTAGTAAGTAATACATGCTTCGCTGGGTGTATTATATTTTTGCAGCAGGGCCATTTGAGACTGTTGGGTTAAGAAGGCCTGCATAGTATAGTGAAGAGTATAGTAGGCTTGTAGCTAGCAGACGATTAGTTTTCACCGGGTTTGTATACTGACTTGCCAATCGCTTCCTTCCAAGAAAAGTGATGGTTATCTTCGACTGATGAACAACTGACGAAACATCAGTAATGTGAGCGAGGTCACACCCAAGACATTTAGGTTGAACTTATCTTGTCCAAACTCGCTGAAGGGTTTTTATTGCGCAAGCGCTGATGACAGTTTCCTATGTAGAAACAAGTAGGTTAAAGGATGGTCTTAGTTACTCCGTGCCAAGAGTGTATGTGCTGGGATTACTGCAACAGGATGCAGGATTCCATCGTGTTTTCTGCAGGCTACACTGTTGGCTCACTCGTGGGGCCTCCATATCTGCACGTAAGCAGAGGTCTTTTGGCTTGTTCTTCAGCGGTGTCCCATGTAATTAATTAATACATATTGTTCTGCCAAGGGAAAGACCATGACTGTGGTCTGTTCCATTGTCTCCATTGGCGGATTGCCGGTTCACAGTGACTCCGCAACTTACAAATTGCTAGATCACCTTCTGCATCTCTTAAAGTTGTCTTTTTTGGACAGCGGTTGGGACCTTGGTTTCTGATTTGGCAGATTTGGTCCGTCCAACTCCGCGATGGCTTTTTTAGGACGAACACGAAATAGTCTCGTGAAGTTCCTGGACAATAGTGTGTATGCCTCCTCTATTGAAGATGGTTGCAGTTTAAGATGGACACGGAAGTCACACACTCCTGAGAATTCTGCACAAGAGGAGTTTTGAATCCACGTCTGAGGTTCCTGGCCCATCAGCAAATTAGATCAAAATAATCATAACAATGTCTTTTCTCAGCTGGTGGATGGCTCACCGTCAAGCATGACAGCAATAGTAAAGACAGAATAGAAACACAACCGATGCGATTTGTGGGTACTCAGGATTGTGCGAAAAACGGAGCGGCCACAGATAGTAGGCATCAGCTACGGTCATGCCTAAATGGGCACAATCAAAATGGGGCGGACATCAAGGGCAGGGCAACACAGCCATTAGATTTTTTACCTCTTGGACAACATCAAACTTAAGCGAGAGCAGAATAACACAACTTGAAAATGGTCAACAAGCGAACAACGGGGAAGGCAAAACCAAGGTCTACTGATTATCACGTGGTGAGGAAACTAAGAATGGCGGAAAATAGGGAACCAGAACAACGGATCTGGTGAAGCAGCAGGGTTACGGCAATCGGGCCGGTCAATTTGAACCAGAAACGATACCCACTGCTGAGACTACGTGGCATTGGACAGTTAGATGTATAGCCAAGGTCACAAAAAACGTACGTGGGAACGTTGCGGTAGAGAAAGTTGCGAGTTGTACAAGGTAGCCTAAATATCCTAATCATGCTATGCAGTCCAACTGTATAAACTCACTGGGATCGCTGTTGGGAAGAACCCGAGTGTAAGATTTCCCTAGGAGAACGATTCACTGTTAACGCGTGGGACAGAATATGGACCTTGTAGATAATGGTTGGCCTGGTGGAGAGCACAAACTGGAAGTCCACCAGAATTTTTAGATTCTAAAGAATGGTTCAGTTGGTTAAAATGGACTCTTCCCAGAGGTGGCCGGGTTCATATTAAAAATTGCTCGGGCAAAAGTATGAGTGGGCAAGGACGGCACAGTCAGTATTATGGAGGGTGCAGTTGCAAGATCACTGGCTTGCAGAGTAGAGAGATGAACGGGTATCTAATTATGTGTGCTGCCCAGGAAGGGATGGTAAACAGTTCTGGAAGTTGATTCGTCCAAAGGAGTTAGTAATTCAAAGCATGCAACGAAAGATACTTGAGTGTGTAGGGCGCGAACTTATTGATCGTGAGGTTCGTGGTCTGGACCCAACGTCTAGATATCGACCGCTCTTGTCTAGCCTTGGGCAACCTGGCAGTAGCTCAGCCCTCATGCATCCTTTGCATTGCATGGCAGCTATGTAAATACGGTATGCGGCTGTTTGCTTTTGTTATCTGACGGTGTTCGAATCAGTTGCTCAACACATCCGAAGTTTTGGGGTGTTGCATGGTTAGAGTACAAGACTTGTTTTGGCATAGAAGAGCGCACCTAGTATGCGGAGATCCGATTCCTAAAACGAAGGCCAGACCCACAGGAGCAAGAAGAGTTTCCAGCTGTTATTTTCTAGCATGAAGGGACTACTTTTTACTGCATTTGAGCTGTAAGTGCTTTTCACGGATTGATACACAGGAGCGAGGCTTTCGCCCAAGTTTCCCGGGTCGAGCCACATTCCGTGCTGATTACTCTTGGGCGTAGGCCTTCAAACACCACTTGTGTAGATTGGCGTAACAATGGCCTAATTACAGGCAGAAGGAAGGTTGCCTTCATTAGGCGACTGACGAAACACTGTGTAGAAATTCGTTGCCCGTGTAAGCACCGTTTTCTTCAGGTATCCGGCTTGAAATCGTCCGCTACAACGTGCTGAATACTTTTGTCTTGGGTAAGAGTTAACGAACATCCACCTTTGCAAAGACCAACTCGATTAGTGGCCCTCCCTAGTTAGGTCTTGACAAGAGTGAATATGATAAGGTCGTTGGGCAGAGTACGGGCCTGCATAGTGTTTTCTGTAGGCTTCAGATGCCGGTATTGGGTCACTCGTGGTTGCTTGGTTTCTGTCTCTCAAAGGAAAGTTGGTTGGCATATTTCTTCCGCGGTGCCTCATGTGAATAAACAGTACACATTATTTAACTGGCGTTTCGTGGCCTGTCCTCGTATGTTCCACCGACGGATTTCTGATTTCCAGTAGTCCCGCACGATGCAGAATAATTTTGGGTGTTTTTCGGTCCGTTTGAGTGCGCGCTGATTTCTTTGGAACGAACACCGCCTGTCATGTCAATTTTTGGCCAACTGTTCTGTACGTCCCCTCCAATGAAGCCAGTTGCGGTTTATGCCGGTCAAGAAATATAGGCATTCCTAAGAATTCTGCACGGCAGAGATTTCGAACCCACGTTTGAGGTTCCGGGTTCCTAGCATGGTAGTACATGGTATCTAAATGCAGCAAGCAGTGGTCACTATATCTCAGTGGAACCTTGATTATTACTTGACCAATGAAATGTATTTCTATGGTGACGATTAAATTCAGGAGAGATGGTAGTTGGAATCTGATGGGTGCGCGGAAGCTGATGGGTGCAACGACATGTTGAGTTCAAGCGTTCTGTTGACCGACTTCGTTCAGCACAAATGCCAAAGGTCCACTAGAAACGATGCGATGGAGCTCCATACAGGAGAACTTAAGAACGTAAGAATCATCTACCAGAGACAGTTGTGTGAATTGATAGCTGGAGGAGAGTTGCTCAGATGCTTGCATTAGTAACTGATCAACCTCCTCTGGACTTGAGTGGACACGGTAGACCATACCTAGAAGAGCCTCGGTCCCACGTGGCGGGATTTGGTTCCACAGTGAATCCTAAAAAGATGCAGGAGTAGTGTCCGAGAGGACAATCCGGATATGCAGGGCCGCCTGTAAGTATAGAGCGACCTGTGACACCGATACTACTGCGCCAAAGGTGGATATCCACTCGAAGAAACGCGGGGGCCGACGCTGGCATTCAGCCTTTATCGACGAAGACTGAATACGCCGGCTTTTCGGCGAAGAGCCTGGAAACGCTTTCGTGATGCTTGGTGATGACGCCAAATAAAGAATGTTCAGGGGGTTAATCTGGGTGTCCTTCGCTCTATCTTCACACTCCACAATGAGAAATCCACAAGTAGGTCATCAATCATTCCGTAAAAGATCAAACTTTCTTCCGTTGACTGCCGCCTACATGGTTCTAAATCCCGTATACCTTAGACCACTGCTGGAATAGTCAAACCGGATAGCTCCCGATCTACTGAGAAAGAAGCAACACTTTGTTAGATGTATTCAATAGACGCAAATTTGCTCGACTGGGGAAGATGCCTTGAAGTAGTGGATCGTTGCGGTTGGACTGCATCTTTCGGCGTGTGAGCTTGACTCCGGTCAGCCCACCTTATGAAGCTGGATTAACCGCACACTTTGATACTGGCAAGCGAGTTTTGGACGTGCCAGGTATTGGCACTATCTCCCCATCGAAAATATCCTCAACATCTAACTTCGCTACAATAGAGATAATAGTGAATCTACTTGGTTTCAATGCTGACCATATTTTTGAGACATACACTGCCATTTGTCTCCTCATCGAATTTCTCCATCTCTTCATCTCCATCTTGATCTTGACCATTTATGTAGCCACCAAATGTCATTCATGGCCAGCGATGACCTTTCAATTTTGGTTCAGACATCAGGCTCAATCACTGAACTAGTCCTACCTCATGCCCCTTTGTTCTATCTTTTTTGTTCCCTACTACCTGCGATTACTCATCACATGATAAGAATGTCTCCTCGGCTGCACAGCCTTCCCAGCTGTGGTTTGCCCGCCGCGCTCAGGTTGTAACGACCCGATCATGCTCAATTTGGGATCATCTCTACAAGTTGGGGAATACAACGATTATTATTGTGAAGAACACAAAGACACAATTCCTGCTACGTAATAAATTAGTGTGAAGTCTGTGCAAACAAGTCGAGCGCTTATACGCCCACTATGAGTATAATTTCCAAGGGACGTAAATCCCCACACCACTTCGGAACGTAAAGAACTTTTGAATCTCCGTAAAATCATGGGAGAACAACCGCTTTCCAGCTGACCCCAGTTACGGACTTTAATTATACGTCCTCGGGGAAGATGATTATCTTCCAGCCTTTCCATACCACTTTATGATAAGCAGCAAGTTTTACGTGCAAGCTCTTGATTGGCGGTCAATATCCTCCTATTCTGGTGTCTATTTCATTCTTCGTTGCACTATACTCGC